>CM060929.1:692010893-693260893 GCA_030765085.1 Allium cepa | reverse complement strand
CCAAATTCGTGAATTATATTTTCATATTTCAAAATAAATCAACATTTATTTTTATACAAATTTCCCTTCATATATATAAATTCCAAAGTGGATTTAAATTCCAAGCATCTACTAGCATACGATTCCCAAATCGATTTCAAGTTATTTGCTTTCAATTACTTTAAAGGTGAATTCACAAAAACCGTTCCATCTCATATTAGAAAACCATTCCCATGCTTATTTTAAAAATAAGTAATTCATAAATTTATTTATTTTCAACAATTTGGAAATATTCAATATACTTAAGTTACCGTTAAGTATTTTATTCCATTCTCTTTAAGAAAACATTCTTTTATTCACATTTATTTGGGTTAAAAACGAATGTTGCGTAAAACATCGTTACGACAACCCAAAAACACTAGTATATGGATTTGAAATAAAAAAAATAGATATATAAATCCACTACTATTCAAAATATTCCCTTCTATTTCTCGAAATCGTCTATTTCAACAATCAATGTTGAAATCTATGATTTCGATACTTAACATATCTTAAAACGTCTTTAATTAGTTTTAAATTCCATTTAGAACGTTCTTTTCCAAAAACACGTTCATTTAATAAAATAATACATTCACCGTTCAAAAATAGTGAATACAACCCCTTTAACAAATTCCATATTCAATTTATCAAATTAAATTGATTTTTCGGATTTATAACAATGTCCATACATCCCATTTCTATTTATGAAACTTCGTTTTAGAAATCTCCTTTTATTAGTCCAATTCGATTTACATAACTCGATTATATACTAAAATCAATATTATAAGTTAAATACTTATAATATTATCTATTTACCCAAATCGTTCTTTTGAACTTCACCAATTTAAAATCTTATCACTTACAAGATTTCTTTATGGCTTATAATAATTTCAACTAATGAAATCTTCATTTATTAACAATTTCTATAAAATTCCCCTTTTTAATGCCCAAATCCATTTTTATAAGTTAATAACTTATAAACTTAAAATTTTCCAATAACCATTCGTTTTATAAATTTCACATTTATTAATCTATAAATCCTAGTGAAATTCATGTTATACATCAACTTAACACTTTATAAATTTATTCTATAACTTCAATAATTTTTTATTTAAAAACATCCATTTATAAAATCCTTTATATAAACCATTAATAATAATAACTTCCCAAAAACCAAATTTAACTATTTTATAAAAACCTATTATTGTTAAAAATTTCTTTTAAGTTATATTTTATAAAAATATAAATTTTTAAAACATAAAATTTTATCCATCTATTTATTTTAAAATTTAATCAATTCAAAATTTTTTAATAAACCATATTCTTCGAAAAATCGATTTAAAACCCCTTTTAAATTCAAAACCGTTATTTTTAATTTAAAAATTAGAATCCGATGATGCAACGACATCGAATGGTCAATCATGGGAATAACATCATATAACAATGTGATTATCAACAATCAACATAATATTTATAAACAAATAAATATGTGAGGAATCCAGTTGGATCCCTCCAACCTGTTACCCTGCATCCACAGACGTTAGCACAATACCAATTCCACTTCAAGGTGGAATATCGTGGTATATGGGATTTTATAAATATCCGCTTAATAGGCGGCGCAATAGGGTCTCATCCGCTATACGAGGCGGGAAATCAAATCCGATATATACATATGCCAATATATATATATCGCTATATATAGTATATATCCTACTATATCTACTAGCACAATCAATCAACAATTATCAATCAATATTAACTATTCAAAATTTTAAACAAAACCTTTCGATTGAGTGAGGAGTTCTCACCTTGATTTTATTTCCGTTTTCGCGTTCGTTTTCGAATAAAATTAAACGAACGTTTAATTTTACCCGAAATTCATACGAGCTCCAATCGACTCCAGACTAGCTTCATCGCGAAGAGCACGACCATACGATTCCAACGCACTTTGATTCGTCCCAATCGGACCTCGCATGAACAAGATATTGCATTTTAAGTTGACACGAATTCAAATTTCAATTAAATTAACACAAAAAAAAAAAAAAAAAGAAAATTCACCCAACACATGTGGGCCGCACGCACTAGCTTCCAGCCTTCTTCTCCTCTTCGCGTGTTACAGAAACGTGAACCCAAACATCACCGAGTTAGGGCACGAGACCACCGCCACCTACCACGCATTCAGCTCGATCGAGAACTACTGCTTCGAAGGCCTTCGCTCCCTCTACCTTCGGTCCATGCACCACGCACCGCGGCCCCCCCCTCCTGGCTCGAAAATCGAGCACGCACGGCCATGAACGGGCCACGAAATCTCCCCCTCCGCTTCACAGAACTCCATCTCCACCGTTCAATACGTGAATCTCGACTCTCTCTTCAATTTATTAGTTGGGAGTTTATGAAATTACTGCATGGATTGAGAGATTTGGGAGGAAGAAGCTAAATCATTTTCGGCCATTGACTATAATATGCGGCGGCCTGATGATAGTGATTAGGGTTTTGGAAAAGAAGATAACATATATGTTAATATTATTTTAATAATAAAATGCCCAATTTAACACTTTTGCAAACGAACTCCAAACGACGCGTGCCGCCAGGCGATTCTAAGGTTTTTCCGCATTCCGGACACAATGGAACAAGTTTCGGAAGCTAATTCCATCATATGTGTGAGATACGGCAATAAACGGTCGATTTAAATTTAAACCGATTTAAGCGATTTCTAGGCGTTTTGGCTTGTACCGGACAAACGACAAATCTAATCGACTTGAAATTTGAAATCTTGCAATAATATCACATTACGGATCCGATGAAACTGGTTTCGTCGAAATCCGAGACCGTTTGAAAAATGGCTATTTTAACTCGCCGAATTAAAATTAAAACGATATCGATGCGTTTCGAGCTGCCACGGTCAAACGACAACTCCGATTGCTACGAAAATTGAAATCCGATAATAATTAACTATTACGGATCCAATGGAACTCGTTTCGTTCAATTCCGAGACTGTTCAAAAATTGGCTATTTTTCAGTCGATAATTAAATATTAAAATATTCAATTTTTACAAATTAACTCCAAATTCAGTTTTACAAGTTCCAAAATATTTCTATAACTTTAATATGATAAAACAAAATTTTCCAAACCATTTCCCATTATATTTAACCCAATATCTAATTATTTGTGGAATTTCACTATTAAATAAATCGATTTAATTGCAAAATTAAATCCAAAATTCAAAATAAAATTTATTCGACTCCAAAAATTCACTTATTAATATTTAAAATTAATTAAATACTCAAATTTACATTATTAAAAATTCTGGGTCGTTACAATCTTCCCCCCTTAAAAGAATTTCGTCCTCGAAATTGCAAGTTAAGGAGAATGATCCTAAACCGTTTATTATTTTTCCAAAGCTAATAGTTTTATCAACTTCTAACACCAATCTTTTTATTAAAGATTTACTATCATTTCAATTAGCTTTCCCAATTCAATTATAGGTTTCAAACAACATTGTTTACTCAACAATTCAAATTTAAATTTCAATTCAAATTTCAAACTTTCAAAATTTCTCAAAATTTTCTAACACCCGAAATTTTCGAAAAATTTCGCCAGAGTCTCCTTTGCGCGGCTAGATCGGTACGACTACAAAATGGCACTACGGCCCCTCAGAATCAAAAAGAAAAGAGAAAGCCAAGTGGCTGGAGAAGGAAATCATCAAATCTCATATAAAAACTGAAATACGTACCTTTTTGTCGAGCAATTCAAATTTTTTTTTTTTTTTTTTTTAACTTCAAAATCAAAATTCCAATCCCTTTATAACCTGTATATCCTGCTAGTAGTAGTATCCAATTATAATATTCAAACCAATTTGCCAATTCTATTGCAAAATTTCGATATATGCTTTTTATACCACTTTTAGCTTTATTATTGAAGTTATAAATTCAATTTCACTCATTTCAATCAATTTTGCATTTCAAATTTCATTTGAATTCAATTTACATCTTCTATTCTATTCAAATTCATTTACTTCACTTTCAATTTGAGTTCAATTACATAGCTTTCAATTGCGCTAGTTTATTTCCATTAACACTCAATGAATTTACATATAATCAATCAACAAACAAACAACATCCAATGAATATCCAATAGAGCCAAATTATTATTTTACTTACATCCAATTAGTTTTGACACTTAGTTGATTTTCATTCAATTATTTTCAAGTGAATTTACACCTACATAGTTTCTTTCAAATCAACTTATTTATATTCGATTGAATAACATTCAATTCATACTTTAACTCAATTGCTAGTTCTTTTTACAAATAAAATTGAATTTCACTTATATAATTTAAGTTCACATCTTTAACAATTTCATTTACTCACTTTATTCACTTACTTTGATATTAACATCAATTCTTTCAACATTACTTAACTTGCATTCCATTTCAACTTTATTTACCTCATTTAATTCACTTGATTATTTAACTTTGATACAAATATCAATTTTTATTCAACTTTGCTTAAGTTATTCCATTTAAACATCATTTGTTAATTAAACTTAAGTTTTACTTATCAATTCAATTCGGATTTTAAATTCCAAAGTAAATCCTATTTAACTTTTACTTAAGTCAAATTCATATCAATATTCAAATTCATATTCCATTTTATTTAACTTAATTGTTTAACCACTTCAATAACTGGTTTCACTTACATTTTCCCATTTAATAAGTTATAAAACTTATTATTCAACTTCTAACTTATATTATAAGTTCAAAACTTTTTTTTCGCTTATACTTATCAACTTCAAATTGAATTTTAATTTCAAATTGATTTATTACAACAAAACTTCAATTTTAAATTCATTTTTGTAGCAAATCCATCACATAGAAACTCGAAAATGATACTGGTGATGCTGCAGTCATCACCCTTATTATTTCCCAGTGACAATAGTGAAATCAATGCTAATTATTCTTTCAAAAAGTTTTCTTTCTATTCATAAATCACTTTTATAACCCTTTTACTTATATAATTTTACTTCTTATATACATACATGATTATCTTACAATTGTAAATCATTATCAATTATTATTTCATCTTATGATTCATTGGTTTATACCATTATTCTTTTACAATAGTTGCTTTTATTAGCTTATTCAAACAACTTTTAATTATTTTATATATATATATATCATTTACAACAACCAAGCAATCAATTATATACACACTTCAATAATTCTTGAAAAATTATTTTCTTTTTATATATAAAATAAAATCGAGGTAAAATTATTTCATTTACCCAATTTAAAACAATATTGTGTCGAATTGTTCTATTCAAGTGTTTAGGAACCCCTTCGATTCAGTTTTCGAGGCTGCGCCGACGAAGGTTCATATACCACTCAATAAACCAATCATCACAATATAAAACAATTTTATATTCACTAACAAATACGCACTCATATCTATTATTACACTCACACTCATTCTAGAGTACTGCTGACTCTATCTCTAATGAGTAACACCCAACAGAGCAGGTTGTCGCTTAACCATAAGCTCTGATACCAAATGTAACGATCGCGATTTTTCGTTGCCGAAAAATCGAACCGTTAGGGTTTTAGAAGAAGAAAGAGGTAGAAGAAGAAAGAAAAGAAAGAGAAGAGAAAACAGAAAATCAAGTAACAGAACGAGAAACAATAACAGAATCTCACAGTCGCAGCGGAACAACATATAATAGATAAATGAATATTCATTAAAACAAAAGAACTATACATTTTATACATACATCACAATACATCATATCATCAGAGTGTACAACAATAAAACAGCGGAAAGAAAATACTATATACAATAGATAATAGACTACGCTATCTGGCTCGCCTCCAGATCTGCACAGCAACTCCCGAATCCAGAATAACCTGATAACCTAACTCTAGACTGCCCGTGTGGAAAATAGTGGGCACCCAGAGTTTAGGAAAGGAACAATAAACTCCAGGTCAGTCATGTGACTGGTGTGAGAACTCAAAACAGTTTATCTTTAAACAAGCAACAACAGAATTTAAATTTAACTTTCGAAATTCGAAATGCTTTTTGGAAAATGAAACTACCATAAGGCCTCCCGCCACACACACAATGCAAACGCAGAATTGGAGGAGATTTCTCCTTATGATAGTCAAAGATGCTTACTACGCGAAAATCAAATCATTTTTTGATATTATTACTAGTGCATAGTGTAGAAAACAATTTCGAAAGTACAATATAAATCCTAGCCAGCATAGACATTCCGAACTATGCCTACTATAGCTACCATCCAAACAGTGGTGACCACCATAAGTGAATGGCAGGTAATACAACTAAAACCGTACAAGGCGCGTATTGGAGGAATGGATTTCCAACAAATGGTCAGGCTAAGGAACTTCCTACTGCCACATGGGATCGCCTCTGGCGGGACGTCCCGAGAAACTAACGTTACGGTTAGATCTCTGCCAACACAAGGCCGGGTTACCTCTGTAACTAGGTAACTACTACACGAATATGTCATCCCCCGGTCCTTTGGGACCTTTATCCGAGCGCTCGATACCAACAACACCACACAGGAATAGATATAGTGTTTTCCACATGAGTAAATATCTGGGCTCCATACCATGATACCACCCTTTACCAGAAGGAAATGACATACCCTAAAGGGCGCGACCCTCATAACCTTGCCGCATATTCCTGTTTCGACCATTTCCGGGGAGTGAGGTCCTGACGAAGTCTCGTCCACAAAGCTACGCTTTGTGCAACAAAGCCATGCTTCGGGTCCACAGATGACCAAAGCAATAATCACAAAGATAAATGATCAAACGAATGATCCAATCCAAACGATCAACCAATGATCATCACACAGCAGCACTCAGCATGCCACATTACCAGATTGGGAAATATCGCTGATAACCTTCAACTACATAACCTCTGAGCTCGTACGTCTCAGAGAAGGGTGTTAAGCTAAGAGAATAAATTCTCCGCCACCAACAGAAATGTATTTGAAAGAAATCTGCTCTATCTCTCAAAATGTAATGTCAGACACGTAACCATACAAGTCTGTTCCGGGTTCGAACAGAACCGAAGGCACTTCCAAAGAAGCCCTTGCAATCCGGGTATTCACAATCCCGATAAAATTTCCCATCACAAAGGAAATCTCCATATCGTAGCTAACGATGCGGAGACAATCGATAGGTCATCCTATCATTTTCACAAATACCCGGTCTTCAACACCGGTCTTCAAATGCAATCCAAACGACGTATCGCATATTCGGAATGGGATATATGACACAAAGGTCCTCTCCCGGCTAAACCGAATAGCGAGCGCTTATTTTTAAAAATAAGTGTGCATTCAATTCCAAACAAACACAATCAATACCATCCAAGGGTAAATATTGATAGTCGGTTATTTAACTATCAATAAAGATGCGCCACATCATCAGATTCCAAATAATTTTTTTCCAAAATTATTAAATCCCAAAATATCTTTGCAAGATGTATATACACAATTTCCAAATAATTTCCCAATTTATTTGCTTTACCGAAACACCTTCACAATAAAATTTTCCACACTTTACCCATTTGAAAACCCATTTCAAATTAAACACCTTAACCATTTGAAAACAAATTTCAAATTACACAACTCAACCATTTGAAAACAAATTTCAAACCACCATTCATCCTTTATCCCTTTTGAAAACAAATTTCAAAACAACATATAAATCCTTACCGATTTATTTTTAAATTTTACGCTCCAAATTCGTGAATTATATTTTCATATTTCAAAATAAATCAACATTTATTTTTATACAAATTTCCCTTCATATATATAAATTCCAAAGTGGATTTAAATTCCAAGCATCTACTAGCATACGATTCCCAAATCGATTTCAAGTTATTTGCTTTCAATTACTTTAAAGGTGAATTCACAAAAACCGTTCCATCTCATATTAGAAAACCATTCCCATGCTTATTTTAAAAATAAGTAATTCATAAATTTATTTATTTTCAACAATTTGGAAATATTCAATATACTTAAGTTACCGTTAAGTATTTTATTCCATTCTCTTTAAGAAAACATTCTTTTATTCACATTTATTTGGGTTAAAAACGAATGTTGCGTAAAACATCGTTACGACAACCCAAAAACACTAGTATATGGATTTGAAATAAAAAAAATAGATATATAAATCCACTACTATTCAAAATATTCCCTTCTATTTCTCGAAATCGTCTATTTCAACAATCAATGTTGAAATCTATGATTTCGATACTTAACATATCTTAAAACGTCTTTAATTAGTTTTAAATTCCATTTAGAACGTTCTTTTCCAAAAACACGTTCATTTAATAAAATAATACATTCACCGTTCAAAAATAGTGAATACAACCCCTTTAACAAATTCCATATTCAATTTATCAAATTAAATTGATTTTTCGGATTTATAACAATGTCCATACATCCCATTTCTATTTATGAAACTTCGTTTTAGAAATCTCCTTTTATTAGTCCAATTCGATTTACATAACTCGATTATATACTAAAATCAATATTATAAGTTAAATACTTATAATATTATCTATTTACCCAAATCGTTCTTTTGAACTTCACCAATTTAAAATCTTATCACTTACAAGATTTCTTTATGGCTTATAATAATTTCAACTAATGAAATCTTCATTTATTAACAATTTCTATAAAATTCCCCTTTTTAATGCCCAAATCCATTTTTATAAGTTAATAACTTATAAACTTAAAATTTTCCAATAACCATTCGTTTTATAAATTTCACATTTATTAATCTATAAATCCTAGTGAAATTCATGTTATACATCAACTTAACACTTTATAAATTTATTCTATAACTTCAATAATTTTTTATTTAAAAACATCCATTTATAAAATCCTTTATATAAACCATTAATAATAATAACTTCCCAAAAACCAAATTTAACTATTTTATAAAAACCTATTATTGTTAAAAATTTCTTTTAAGTTATATTTTATAAAAATATAAATTTTTAAAACATAAAATTTTATCCATCTATTTATTTTAAAATTTAATCAATTCAAAATTTTTTAATAAACCATATTCTTCGAAAAATCGATTTAAAACCCCTTTTAAATTCAAAACCGTTATTTTTAATTTAAAAATTAGAATCCGATGATGCAACGACATCGAATGGTCAATCATGGGAATAACATCATATAACAATGTGATTATCAACAATCAACATAATATTTATAAACAAATAAATATGTGAGGAATCCAGTTGGATCCCTCCAACCTGTTACCCTGCATCCACAGACGTTAGCACAATACCAATTCCACTTCAAGGTGGAATATCGTGGTATATGGGATTTTATAAATATCCGCTTAATAGGCGGCGCAATAGGGTCTCATCCGCTATACGAGGCGGGAAATCAAATCCGATATATACATATGCCAATATATATATATCGCTATATATAGTATATATCCTACTATATCTACTAGCACAATCAATCAACAATTATCAATCAATATTAACTATTCAAAATTTTAAACAAAACCTTTCGATTGAGTGAGGAGTTCTCACCTTGATTTTATTTCCGTTTTCGCGTTCGTTTTCGAATAAAATTAAACGAACGTTTAATTTTACCCGAAATTCATACGAGCTCCAATCGACTCCAGACTAGCTTCATCGCGAAGAGCACGACCATACGATTCCAACGCACTTTGATTCGTCCCAATCGGACCTCGCATGAACAAGATATTGCATTTTAAGTTGACACGAATTCAAATTTCAATTAAATTAACACAAAAAAAAAAAAAAAGAAAATTCACCCAACACATGTGGGCCGCACGCACTAGCTTCCAGCCTTCTTCTCCTCTTCGCGTGTTACAGAAACGTGAACCCAAACATCACCGAGTTAGGGCACGAGACCACCGCCACCTACCACGCATTCAGCTCGATCGAGAACTACTGCTTCGAAGGCCTTCGCTCCCTCTACCTTCGGTCCATGCACCACGCACCGCGGCCCCCCCCTCCTGGCTCGAAAATCGAGCACGCACGGCCATGAACGGGCCACGAAATCTCCCCCTCCGCTTCACAGAACTCCATCTCCACCGTTCAATACGTGAATCTCGACTCTCTCTTCAATTTATTAGTTGGGAGTTTATGAAATTACTGCATGGATTGAGAGATTTGGGAGGAAGAAGCTAAATCATTTTCGGCCATTGACTATAATATGCGGCGGCCTGATGATAGTGATTAGGGTTTTGGAAAAGAAGATAACATATATGTTAATATTATTTTAATAATAAAATGCCCAATTTAACACTTTTGCAAACGAACTCCAAACGACGCGTGCCGCCAGGCGATTCTAAGGTTTTTCCGCATTCCGGACACAATGGAACAAGTTTCGGAAGCTAATTCCATCATATGTGTGAGATACGGCAATAAACGGTCGATTTAAATTTAAACCGATTTAAGCGATTTCTAGGCGTTTTGGCTTGTACCGGACAAACGACAAATCTAATCGACTTGAAATTTGAAATCTTGCAATAATATCACATTACGGATCCGATGAAACTGGTTTCGTCGAAATCCGAGACCGTTTGAAAAATGGCTATTTTAACTCGCCGAATTAAAATTAAAACGATATCGATGCGTTTCGAGCTGCCACGGTCAAACGACAACTCCGATTGCTACGAAAATTGAAATCCGATAATAATTAACTATTACGGATCCAATGGAACTCGTTTCGTTCAATTCCGAGACTGTTCAAAAATTGGCTATTTTTCAGTCGATAATTAAATATTAAAATATTCAATTTTTACAAATTAACTCCAAATTCAGTTTTACAAGTTCCAAAATATTTCTATAACTTTAATATGATAAAACAAAATTTTCCAAACCATTTCCCATTATATTTAACCCAATATCTAATTATTTGTGGAATTTCACTATTAAATAAATCGATTTAATTGCAAAATTAAATCCAAAATTCAAAATAAAATTTATTCGACTCCAAAAATTCACTTATTAATATTTAAAATTAATTAAATACTCAAATTTACATTATTAAAAATTCTGGGTCGTTACACTTAATTTTATCAAAACAGTGAAAATTCAACTTTCGCAGCATTTGGAAATTGCTACAGAAAGTTATATTCAAAACAGTTAAATTTAACAAAAGACAGCGTTTAAAATGCTGTAATAGTGTTACATTAGTTTCAAAGAAAAAAAAACTTAGTTTAATCCAACAATTATATTTTCTATAATTCACTCTTAACTTATAAAATCACATAATTTTACTTTTATAACCATCATTTAATTTTCTTTAATTTCATGATTTCATAAAGTTAAATTACCATTTAAAAATTCATATTTAACACTAATTCACTTATTAAATTGCAGTGTCCAATTTTAAATTCATTACATTTAAATTTCAACCTAACACTTAAGTTAAAATTCTCAAATATAACTTAGTTTATATTTTTATTTACTTAATTAAAAATTCACTTTTAAGTCAATTCCAAAAGTTCCAATTTTAGTTACAATTTAAAATTTCAACTTAAATATTCATTCATTTCACATTTCAACTTTATTAAAATCATTAATATGATATAAAATCACTTTAAATTCCTTTAAATTCAAATTATCATAAATTTATCATGCTTTCATATTCTATTTAATTTCAAATTATAATTAAATCAAATTTCCCATAATAGCTTACATTCAAAATTTTCTAACCTTTTCGTTAATTTATTTCACTTGTAATTATTCAGAAAATCAATAATATTACCAAAAATCATTTTTAATTAGGTTTAAATCAAAATATTTTAATATTTACATTTCTAAAATAATTTTAAAAATTTTAGAAAAATATATTAACTACGGGTCTGTATATAATTTTCTACACTAGGAAAAGTGATACGGGTAATATATCATTTCAACCCGTAATTTACAAAGAAAATCCGGGTTTTATCATTTCAAACCCACAGTCCAAGTAAATGAAATAAATTTGAAAATCATTCAGACCTATCATTTCAGCCCATAATGATTTTCCCTTATTTTAAAGTCCGTTCGGGTATGTATCATTTCAACCCATAGTGATTCTAATCTAAAGGGAACTTGCAGTGTGATAAACGGATAAAATAACAGAACAACATAATATAACAGTAACAAATGTCATAATAGGTGTTTAAGCATGGGTGAACATCATATAATAGTGACATAGCAAATAATAATAAAGTGATGCAGTTTACATATTCACAAGTGGTCAATTTACTATTCATATAAGTACAAAACTGTCAGGTGAGAATAACTCACTGTTTTGAGTTGACACAACGACGAATTGCACAAACGGGATCTACACAAGCACAAAAGCACGACACAGATACGAATGGAGGATCCAAGGATTAAATCCCTTGAATACCAATCAAACAAAACAATATAACAATTATAAGGTTTCAGACCAAAAATTCGATAAACTATGCTAGAAATAACTTCATAAAACAAAGCTGAAATGTTTTGCACTTGCTTCCGACATCCCATAGGCTCGGCCAGAGGTGGAGTACAGGTCTAAGGCAATGGTTTTGGGTCAGGTTTGGGTTGCTAAGGTCAGCCTAACATGAGTTTGTTGATGGCAAAAATTATGGAGATGGAACAACAACACAACAAGGCATAACTACTAACAACATCACAAGTTTCAAGCAAACAAAGCTCGGCCAAGGCTGCTGTGGTCACGGCCAGAGGAGTAGGGTCCACTGTGGTGACGTGGCAGAGGGTGCTGGAGGTGCTGGAGGTGATGGTGGTCATGTAGGTGGCGGCCATGGGTGGTGGAAGTGGTGGATGTGAAGGCTTGTGCTCGTCTAGGTCAAGATGTTGGAGTTTGGTGAACTTGGTGAAGGAACTACCACCTAGGGTGGTACGGATGGAGATGGTCAGTGAGGAGGAGGTGTTGGTGGCGTGCTCAGGTGGTGGTGGCGGCGGCAGGGGCTGGAGAGGGGCATGGCCGATCCTATGATAAAGAAAATCAAGTGCAAATCAAACGAAAATCAACATAAGTGAACAAAAGGAGATAAAAGAAAATAGAATTTTACCAACTTCTCAAACAAGTGATGGCCGATTTTTTTTCAGAAATTAGGTGAGAAATGATGTACGTGATTGAAGAATGAAGTGGTCGGCTGAAGATGTGGAGAGTTATGGCTAATTGATTGCAAGAGTTTAGGAAAATGAAGAGGTGGGAAAATTAAAAGCCATTGGAAATAAAAGGTCACAAACCCTTTCAATTTACCTTTAATTATTTATAAAAGTTTATATATTCTGAAATAACAATATTATCAGATAAAATTTCGAAAATTTAACAAAATATAAAAATATATATACCATTTATTAATTATATAGAGAAAAATTAAGAAAAAATAGTTAAAACAGTGAACTAGACAAGAAAATTTGAAAGTAAATGAAATAAATATAAAAAAATTCATAAGCTTGTAAAGTATTTTTAAACATAAATAATAACATAAAACAAAATTTTATTCACAAAATAAATATTTAAAATTTAATTTAAATATAATTTTTAATGTAGAAAATAGCAAAAAATGGGAAAACAGCCCTTAAAAATAGGAAATCAATACAGTAAATTTTGGAAAAAATCTATTATTATTTTTAAAATATTTAGATATGAAATTTCACAATTAAAACAAATTTAAAATAAAAAAAAGAAATTTAAAATGAAGAAAATGGCAGAAAATTAGAAAACAACCTTTAAAAATAGGAAATAAATACAGTAAATTTTGAAAAAAGTACATTATCATTTTAAAAATGTTTAGAAATGATATCACACAAATAAAAAAATTTAAATTAATTTCAAAATGAAATAAAGTCAAAATTAAATATATAGTCAAAATCTAGGGTTGTTACATAAGACAAAGATAACGTCCTAAATTAACTTTTAGCAAATTGAACGTTACTGTCGTTATTAAGAAACCAACGTATTGTGTCATTTGATTATTTGGGTACTAATAATACATTACATTATTCATTCCATCGATTTATTTCACACCACGTTATTTTAAATAAATTTCTACTCTTCTACTGAAATTTATCCAAAAATTTAATAAAAATGATCCGACGGTGTATTAGCCTTCAGGACTAATCCCTGAATTCCAAACGTTGGATGCACTTTGCGTTCTGTTTTTTTTTTCTTTTTTTGTTTTTTTTTCCTCTTTTCCCATAAAACATATATAAAGTATAAAGTTTATATATTTTTTCTGATGTTAGTTGAAATGTAAATATTGATTTTTAAATAGTATATCTATATATATAAGCTACTTTTGTTGTTCGTATATAAATGGTATTGTATGTGCATTTTTATGAAATAGCGCCCAATGTATATTATTTTATAAAAGAATTCATTTGTTATGTCAACTAAATATATGTTACATTTGGTTTATATAAATATATTATAACTGATGTTGACTTCTTTCATTATACTCTTTCTTACAGCTAAAATATGTCAGTATTGTAACCCAGCACATGATTATATTAGTCTGTTTATATAAGTATTTGTTTCAAATTTCATATTGTATATATGCTTAATTCTAATTTATGTGTTTTAAATAAATAAAAAACAATGATTTTGGAAAATATAAATACATATATATTTTATTTAATTTAATATGTGTTGAATTTAAAATATGACTTTATATATATAGTTATATATATACGAGTCCACTCATACCATTATCTTCGCCGATCCCGCTCTGACTTGTTCCATCAATTCTTGTTATCAGCTTTGATCGTTGAATTCGTGCCGATTTTTCTTTGCTTCGATTCATAATTCAAATTTCAGTGTCTGTAGCAGTATGCATATCCGTGTCATCTTCTATATTCTCTAGGCTCGAGAGGTGAGTAATCACTCACGATTAACATTCTTTTATTTATTAAATTTGATTTCAATTGAAACGACAATTGAAATATGATGCTATAGTCATTTAAATTGTTATATATGCTATTATCTGTAACTGTTCACTTATGGGATATGACACAATATCCTATTGTTTATACTTTATTTAATTTCTGATGATACATGCCTGTTGTTATATTATTATCATATTTGTTATCACCCTGCAAGTTCCCTGTTAATATAGAATTCACTATGGGTTGAAATGATACATACCCGAACGGACTTTAGAATAGGAGAATTTCGTTATGGGTTGAAATGATATACCCAAGCGATTTTCATTTAATTGAATTTAGGATTACGGGTTGAAATGATATCCACTCGTATATATTTAGTATACGGATTGAAATGATAAATAGAAGTAGCACTTGACTATATGATAGGAAATGTATACAGACACCGTTGGTCCATATAAATATTTTGAAAATAATTTCTATAATTTTGGAAAGAAATATATGGTTTAATAAATTTGATTCTTAAGATATTATATAAATGAAAATTGTATACATAGATTGAGTAGTAATATTTGATTTAAATTAGATTGATTTAATACATATAATATGGTTAAGTATTTATGTAAATCTATATTTCAAATAGATTCTCTTGTAATAAATTGAATAACTAAGATTGGGAGATAAATTTGGGTTTATTAAAATGGTATTTAAATAAGGATTTATTTAATTAAATCGATTTGAAATTTTTGAATGGGAAATTTAAAAGGTATGATTTTCTAACTGGATTTTTGATTTAAGTGATTTAATGAATATTTCACGTTTAAATAAATTAAATTAAATATTGAGTAAAATGCAATTTAAGGTTACTTAAATGATATTGAATCTAATAAGAGAGTATTTCAGGACTAAATAATAATGAGGTTAAATCGAGATTTATATGAAACTGTTATATAGAACATTAAAATATTAAAGCCTTGAACTATATTGGAATTTAATATGTTGAGATTCGGATCTGTATTTGAAATCAGCGTAGTTAAATTTGTTATTTAGTAACTAAATTGAATTGAAATGAAAATTTGGGTTGAACTAAATCTGAATTTACTATGTAGAAAACTAAATTGAATGAAAATTTAGATGAAACGTTGAATACTTAAAGTTTTGAAATATATGGAAATATAAAGGGGTATTTGTGATTATAAATCCGAATTTGAGATCGATAAAATTTAAGTGGTTATTTTAGAAATTGAGTTGAATTTAAATTGATAAATTGAGATTGAATTTAATTTGAATGGGAAGGTTGGGTTGATGTTGGAACGTTTTGTTAAGTTGAGGAAATTGAAAATACTTTACTGTATAAATTATTTAATATACATAAATACTATTTTGGGAAATATAGAGATATTTGAAGTGAAAATGAGATTTGGTTTTGAAGTATAAATTAAGCTGAAATAACCACGGTGTTATAGTGTATATTTCTACCTTGTAGAATGTTCCATGGACCCTTAGAGGATGGTTATCCCAAACATCATTTAAGTTATTTGTATTTCAGTTGATATTTCTCTTGAGTTGGATTTATTTATATAAGAATGTTAATCCTGACTCGAGTGTTTATGTTTTGCTTTACGCTCGGGTCAGACTGAGTGATACAGCATTTGAGACTCACCTTTGGAGTTCGGAGCTTCGTTTGGAAATCCAACTATCGATTCAGATTCCAGCCTTTCCAGTTGATTGGTTCAGAGAAGTCATCTGTTGCATTGGAGACTTCACTACATTTTAACTATTCGGTTGTATTTTTCTAACTCTGATATATATAGTAGCTTCATAAACTACGATTCTTTATCTATTCCGCTGCACTATATTACTCTGTGATCTGTGATTGATTTATTTAATGTATATTTTAAGTTTTGCCAAATTTAAATTAACAATTCGGTATTTTGAATTATTCAAGTAGGATATGTATGGTTTTATTGTCGATTTGAATGGTCCAAAATAGCGGGTCGTTACATTAGTTCTCTTCCCTTCCATTCGATTTTGCAAAGAAGGATTTCGAAGAATGAAAAGGGAAGCTCGATTTTGAAGAACACTTGGCCTCCATTTTTATTATTTTTTTAACTGGTTTGGGTTTTTGAACGAAGGAGGAAGGGAATTGCGATTTTTAAACGAGACAGTTTCCTCTTTTATTTTTTTAAAAAAAATGGATCTTGCGTATCTGCTTTTCATAAGAAGGGACACACGAAGCGATTAAAGCATATTTTCAGGGTTAAAGTGCCACGTGACGATGTTTTATATGCCGATATGAGGAAAATGTTTTGACGTGAAAACGTTTTGACTGGACAGTATTTTATATTTAAATTCAAACTTAAATTTAAATTGAATCATCTAGAAAATCATAGCTCAAAATCTTGACCTCCAATCGAGGCATGCCGCCAGGCGTTTATAATGTTATACCCCTATTCCGAACGCAGTGGAAAAGTTTTTGAGTCCTAAATTGATTGTATGGAGAAGATAACTTTTTGGACCCAGTTATACTATTAAATTCTCGATAAAATTTCAACGCATACACATATCGTACGATTACTCGACAACTCCAAACACTGCGAAAATTGAAATTCGATAATAATACACTATTACGGATCCAATGGAATTGGTTACGTCGAATTCCAAGACTGTCCCTAGGAAGACTATTTTTAAACGCCAATTTAAACGATATAATTTCAAAATTAACAAAACGCTTCCAAATTCAATTCTAAAGCTTTCATTATCTTCAGTACTATTAATATAAATTTTATAAGCCTTTGAAATATTTTTAACCAGCCCATAATTCCCGATTTAGCCATTTACCCAGTTTTCAATTATTAAATTCAATAATTAAATCTCCCAATACATAGTTATATTTGAAATTCAAGTTAACGACTAACCTTTAAATACTTAAAATTAATTAAATATTCCAATTTCAAATATCCAAAAATTTCGAGTCATCACATTTCTCCCCCCTTTCATCCTCGAAATTGCTAGTTAAAAAGAATGCTCCAACCCATTTACTATTTTCCTAAAACCATACATTTTTAACAACTTTCCAAAACCACATAGTTTTAACAACACCCAAAACAATCTTTTTATTAAAGACACTATCACTTTTACTAACTTTCCCAAACTCATCCATAGATTCCAAACAACATTACTTACTCAACCATTCAAATTATAATTCAAAATCAAATTTTAAAATATAAAAATTATTTAAAAAAATTTCTAACTCTCTAAATTTTCAAAAATTTTTGTCAGCGTCTCCATTGTGCGGTTAGATCAGAACAACTACAAAATGCCTCTACGGGCCTCCATATTTCAAACGAAAACAAAATTCCAAGTGGCTAGATCAGAAAACCATCAAATTTCATATGATAAGTAAATACATACCTTTTTTTTGTTGGGCCATACAATTTTGTCTTCTGAAAACAAAATTCCTAATTTCCTTTTTGCTTTTAAATACCTGTATACTACTATGCAATAATATCCAATCATAGCATTCAAAATCGATTTATCCATTTCCTTTTAAAATTTTCAATATGCATTTCATTCAAGCACGTACGATGTTAGTATATCATCCGTACGCAATACCAAATCTTGTCGAACTCGATCACACAATTTCACAACTGAACTGTATCGTCCACCCGACTTTCTAGTGCGGACTCAGATATGGTTTCTTGATCAGAAACCATCATACTCCTTGCATAGCCACAAACTATGATAGAGAATTTCATAACTAATCAAAAATCCATTTGCAGGGTTCACCGTCGAAAATCGAGTGAAAAATCCTAACTTGGAACAATACAGCTATCTCTAAATTATGTGCTCGAATCCGAATCAAATCGTTATGCGAATAAATAACATACGTACATCCTACATATTTATCCCAATTGATTATTAGCTATATCAATTTTCTTTTATACACCTTTATTTTGATTTTCATCCACTTATCCAAAGTTTCCTTTTTCACCACTTTTATTAAATCTTCATTCAAATATTAACTTAGAATATTTTTCCCAAAACCAAATTTACTTAAGAATCTCACCGTTTAATTTTCTTAAGTTCACTATAAATATTTTATACACTTCTTATATTTATTTTCATCCAAATTAAATTTCAATTCTGTTTGAATCCAATCTATCTTTAAATTCTTAATACTGAATTTTTATCAACTATCTTCCATTCATATCTGATCCACATCATTATTTTAAATTAGTTTCATTTACTAATTTATTTATATCTCAAACCATATTTAATTCATCATTTCCTTAAATTAGTTCAATTAACTAATTCGTTTCCAATCACATTCACTTTCAATTCTTTTTAACTTACCAGTTTTATTTTCAATCCTGTGTTATATTTAGCCCAACTTGACTAATTTTCCATTTACTTACAAATTTAAATTAACTTGTTCATTCACATATTTATTTCAATTTAATAAATTTTATTTCCATTGCCATTTCATTTAACTAACTTGGATTCTTTCCTCAAATTCATTTTTATTTAACTTAATTTAGTTATACTTCATTTCAATTCGGATTTTAAACCTTTATAAGTCTTCTAACTTGTTTACATTCCATTTACTAATCTCCTTTGATTTACTTCATTTAATGGGTTTATTTTTCCAACTTATTTTGTTTTCATACTCATTTTAATTTAACTCTTCTTAAGTTAAATTTTATTCTAAACAAGTTCAAATGTTTATGAGTTTTTCAAACCCATTTATTATTCCATAAACATTATTAATTAACTTCCAGAGTTTAAGCAATTCCTCAACATTTCAAAATCGCCTCTGAAATCAACCATATCCACAAAATCCTTTAGTATATCAAATTATTTCTTTGAATTTCAAAATCAAACCCAGTTTGCAAACAAATCCCAATTCAAAACATTCGGGGAGAAATTCCTCCCTTGGAAACTTGAAAATGAATATTGATGATGCTGTAGTCATCACCGAAATTATTTTCCACCGACTGAAAAGAGTTTAGTGCTTTTACTCTTTTAAAAACCTTTTTAAAATATTTTAAATTCCAAATCCCACCAGATTTTATATTTAATTCAAAAATATTGCTAAAATAATATCACTATTATTTCTCCATAACCTTGGAAAACCATTTTCAACCTAAAGGAATTTAAAAAAATTCCAAAATTTCAAATTTCAAATCCTTCCAATCTATATTTAAACATTACTCTGGAATTTTTCTCTTTTTAATATAAATCATATTTATAACTCACATTTACAAATCTCATTCTGTTGTATAAATTATTCCTTAACTTTGGCTATAAAATTATTTTCTTATTTTCAATTTCCACACAACAATGATAATATTTTAATACCATCACTTCTTAACAACCATGCAACCATATATATACTATAATGATTTTTGAAAATTATTTCTTTTATATATAAAAGTAATTTGGGCAAAATTATTTCATTTACCCCATTAAAACAACATTACGTCGAATTGTTCTATTCAAGTGTTTAGAGATACCTATTAATAACGTTAGTTACACGTATTGACCAAAATCCATAAAATACTCAATAAACCAATCAACACAATATAAAAAAATTTATATTCACTGACAAATACGCGCTCTAACTATTAATACACTCAAACTCATTCTAGAGTACCATTGACTCTATTCCAATAAGTAATCCCCACCAGAGCCAAGGTTTTCGCTTAACCTTCAGCTCTGATACCAAATGTGACGACCTGCCCTTCTCGACCCTCAAAAATCGACAAAAATACGCCATTGTATAATATGCCGACGATCGAGTGCCAAAAAAGACAAATTGCTGAGGGAAAGAAAATGGAGGTAGAAGAAGAAATATGAAACAACATCAGAATATCACAAACGTAGCAAATCAATATATAATAGATAAATAACTAATTTTTATACAAAAATAATTATATCTATTTTACACATTACATCATCAGAGTACAACACAACCAATAGCAAAATACTGGACACTTATAATAACTTGTCCTCACATGCTGAATATACAGCATATACTGCACAACAGAATATACATCAAATACGTGTGATACATTTCGTCATCCAGCACATCCCCTGAGCTCCAGAGCAGTCCATCCAGAATTTGTATTCTATAATACTCGGTCTGACCCAAGTATTATAGTGAAATAACACTTGAGTCGGTGTAGAAAACCAGCGTAGAAAACACACTCAATTGGATTATTAAAGTTTTTCAAAATCCTTTTGAAATCAAAGGTATCTCGTAAGACCACGCCACAAATAAACATGCCGGGTTTTTACCTTACAATAACCAAAACATTTTTTTGTCAAATTCGTCTGATATTATAATAATGTCTATAGAAAGTAAAATAGAATCTAGCTGAAATGCTTGCATCTCACGTCCCAACAACAGTTGGGCACAATCAAGACCGTACAGACGCTTATTGGAGATTGGATTCCATACAATGGCAGGTCTAGTAGGGTACCGCCCATCACAGTACCAGGTCAAGTTCAGCGTACCGAGGATCCTCCTTGATCCCCTGCAACACAAGACCAGAGCTAGCCATTATTGGATAATCTGAATAAGATCACCTCGCGGTTGGGATCAGCAGCCGCCCACACAGCCGAATAAAAAGGGACATCTAGACAGGGATGATCTTACCCTAATTTGTTGCTAGCCACTTAGCCTTGCTGCACCTCCCATGTTTTAGCCATTCCCGATAGATGAAGCTCGAGGCTATGCGTTACCTTTTTTAGCACACATTCATATAGAATGCTCATCGTCCCCCTTGACGATGTTCTAATAGCATTCGCCCATACAAGTCTGTTCCTAGTCCGAACGAAACCGAAGGCACTACTCCTACTACATCCATTTTGGAATCACCCTCAGGATTAGTAGCGATTAGCCCTTGCACTTCACTGCTCCATCTTCGACTCCAAGCACTTGTCTTCCTCATGAAAACGTTCAAACCAGATCGATGTTGTTTTCGAGAAATTAATCTGACCCCGGTCTCTTCGAAACGATCAGTGCATTGTCTAATATTGATAGTCGATTATTTAACTACCAAATTACAACCACAAACAATCATCAGGCCTTAATAATTTCCCAAATTATTTATTTCAAAATATCTTGGCAAGATATTTTTCAACACTTCAACCCTTTGAAAATAGTTTCAAATCACTTTTTCTCTCGCGGAATAAATTTCCACCCAATTGTTTTATTTCCACTGAAAATCATCGAGTAAATAATTTAAATTACTTTATCCACAAATATATACTTTAAAATACTTAAAATAAAAACTATTTAAAACACTTAATTTAAAATACTTGTTATGAAAATTTTATAATAATTTCTCATGTAAAACTTAAGCCAAAACTAAATTTAAAATAAAAGTTATTCTATAAGGTATTAATATTAAATAATTATCCTTTAAATCATAATACTAGTTAAACCTTTAAAATACTTTACTTATATTATTAACTTAATAAATATTTACCTTTAAAAAATTTAAAAAACTAAATAATAATTTCTCTAAAAATATTCTTTTAAAAACAACTTCAAACCTTTAACTTATACTTAAAAATCTACTATGAAACATACTTGGCTTTTCAGGCAAATACACTTTCCATTCCAAAATAGTCCATTTAATCAGTTAATAAATCCTTCTCAATTTATCCCAATTTAATTTACGTCTCAAACCCATAATTACCTTCCCACGTCTTTAAAATAAAACCACTATTTATTTTTAAAACAAATTACCCATTCCTTTATAAATTTCCACCATGAATTTATACTTTCAAATATCCATTGATATCTTATTTCACTTTATAAACCCAGTTTATAAATACCATAGTCTTATCCTCTTTTTAAATCACAGTTTCAACACTTAATCAATTTTCAAATCGATTTCCAATATTTACTCCATTTTAAAACAGATTCCTTTACTTACTCAATATTATTTCAAACCCCGTTAATTTTCAGATTTTACTTCATTATTATGATTTAAAATCTTATTTAAACTGAAAATACCAATTTCATACTCTTTCCCAAAATTCTTCTTTGTCTTTACCAAACTACTTTAAACCTTGAATTTTAAAAAAAAAATCCTTTATTCCTTTAAATAATATTACTTAAGTTTAAAAATTCATTTATCCTCATTTATTCAAAATCTCCTTTCCCATACTCGGAATTTATTTATTAGAATTTAAAAATCAACTTTTTATCTTTTCCAATTCATCCTTTAATTTACACAAATCCTCTATAATTATTTTACTTAAAAATTCTCTCTTTATTTCCCTTCAAAAATCCAATCTATATATTATGATAACTCAATATACTCAAATATATTCAATCAAACCATAGCATCCAATATTTTCTATTTCCAATATAATCAATATTCTATCATAGATAATCAATGAATCATACATAGATTATGAAAGCAAATTCAATATTTTGAGGAATCCAGTTGGATCCCTCCAACCTGTTTTTCCCTGCATCCACAGATGTTAACATAATATAAAATACCAATCCCACTTCGAGGGGGATATCATGGTATAAAGGGTCGTCCGCTATTATGCGGGACGCATAGGGCCTCATCCGCTATATATTAAAGGAATATCAATCAACTCCAGTATATATACTATATATAAAATCATCCAACAGATAAATCAATCAACATCCAATGATTTAAATTTCAACTAGGCAATCCAAATGAGTGAGAAGATCTCACCTTTATTTTTGTCCGCAATCCCTTCAATCTCGAGTTGGTTTCATGGTTTAGGACCTTGTATAACATTATATAATTATTAATATTTGAAATAAATCAGACAATTAATTACCATTTCAAAATTTAAATAACTAATTATTTAGTTTAAAACTGATTTTCCTATAATAAATATTTTTAGTAATTGAATAAATGAAATAAGTTCATTAAACACATTAATTACCCTAAACTTATATTTTAAAATAACTTGGTAGTGATAAAATGTGAATATGCATATTTACCTTCCTTTGAATAATATATATATATATATATATATATATATATACTTATAAATTATAGAATTCAAAAATCTAATTTATATAAATATCCTTCAACATTTAAAAATTCCCTTTTCTTTTAAAAATAAACATTAACTAATCTTCACTTTAAAATCCTTAAAAAGATTTCCCTGTTAAAACCTTACTGCTAAAATCAAATTATGTTATATATATTATTATTTTCCCAAAACTTTTCTGCATGTATATTCCTCTGGCTAATAAAAAATTTCTTCTTTAAACTATATGTATATTTCCTGTTTATATATACATATATTTATAAAATTCAATTAAAATAAAACTACTTTATACCTTACTGCCGATCGAAACTCCAGGTTGCCCAAAATGATCTGTTCCCTTTAAAGAGCCTCCGATGTTCGCGACCTCCACTGCACACGTTCGCCACCGCCTATCTGCTATCTTCGCAAATCCTTCCCGAATCGTTGTGACGCCTCTGCGTGATGCTCCACTGCCCTGAACTACCCTTCTTGAAAATAAGACCGCATGCTTACGCGACTCCGATGCCAACCCAGCCATCACGAACGACGATGCATCACTCCCTCCCTTGTGACCTCTCAAAATCAAGATTCGCATCTCTCTGGTCGATGAATATTTGGTTCTCTTCCCTTCCATTTGATTTTGCAAAGAAGGATTTCAAAGAATGAAAAGGGGCAGCTCGATTTTGAAGAAGGCTCGGCCTCCATTTTTATTATTTTTTTATAACTGGTTTGGGTTTTTTAATGAAGGAGGAGGGGAATTGCGATTTTTAAACAAGACAGTTTCCTTTTTTATTTTTTATTTTAAAAATGGATCTTGTGTATTAGCTTTTCATAAGAAGGGAGACACGAAGCGATTGAAGCATGTTTTTAGGGTTAAAGTGCCACGTGATGATGTTTTATATGCTGATATAAGGGAAAAAGTTTTGACGTGAAAAAGTTTTGACTTGACAGTATTTTATATTTAAATTTAAATTTAAATTGAATCATCAAGAAAATCGTAGCTCAAAATCTCGACCTCCAATCAAGGCATGCCGCCAGGCATTTACAATGTTATACCCCTATTCCGAACATAGTGGAAAAGGTTTCGAGTCCTAACTTGATCGTATGGAGAAGATAGCTTTTTGGACCCAGTTTTAATATTAAATTCTCGATAAAATTTCAATGCATACACATATCGTATGATAACTCGACAACTCCAAACACTACAAAAATTGAAATTCGATAATAATACACTATTACGGATCCAATGGTACTAGTTTCGTCGAATTCCAAGACTGTCCCTCGAAACGCTATTTTTAAACGTCAATTTAAATGATATAATTTCAATACTTAACAAAACACTTCCAAATTCAATTCTAAAGCTTTCATTATCTTCAATACTATTAATATAAATTTTATAAGCCTTTGAAACATTTTTAACCAGCCTAGAATTCCCGATTCAGCCATTTACCTGATTTCCAATTATGAAATTTAATAATTAAATCTCCTATTACATAGTTATATTTGAGATTCAAGTTAAAGACTAACCTTTAAATATTTAAAATTAATAAAATATTCCAATTTCAAATATCCAAAAATTCTGAGTCGTCATAATTTCCTTCAAAACATATCCCTTGGATGTATTTAGATATGTGCAGGATATCGCCGGAGGTAGCATGCCATGCACTAAATGTGGATCCAAGGTTTCATTGGTTAAGTAGAAAAGACATATTTTGGGTCTAGAGAAATCCGCTACATTAAAGGAGGAAGTGGATAAGTAGATGGTGAATGGCTTTGTCCATGATGCTTTATACTCGAAATGGGCATCGAACTGCATGTTGGTCATGAAATCAAATGGAAAGTGATGGACGTGTATTAACTATTCTGAGCTGAATAAGGCATGCCCGAAGGATAGCTTTTCCTTGCCTAGGATCGACCAACTAGAAAATAGGACCATAGAACATGAGTTTCTCTCAGTTATGAATGCTCATTCAAGCTATAAGTAGATCCCGATGCATATACTAGTTCAGGAACACACTAGCTTTATAATGGATCTAAGACTATATTGTTATCGAGTAATACCGTTCAATTTGAAGGACATGGTAGCTGCATAACATAGGTTGGTGAATTCTATATTCATAAAACAGATCGGACGAGCGATGGAGATGTTCGTAGATGATATGCTTGTGAAGTCCTGGCTATTAAGGTGTCACATTAGCGATCTTTCTAAAATGTTTGAGGTATTGCGGAAGTACAAAATGAAGTTGAATTCGTTGAAATGCTCATTTGGAAAAGCATCGGGGAATTTCTAGGATTCATCATGAATTCAAAGGGCATTAGGCTAATCTAGAGCAGATTAACACTTTAAGGAACATGAGAGCCCCGACCATGGAGAAGAATTTACAAAGCTTAAATAGGAAGGTTGTCGCTTTGAGTCGATTTATCTCAAAGGCAACGAATAAATGCATACCGTTCTTCGGTGCCCTCAAAAAGGGTAAGAAGAATTTTGAATGGAACGAGAATTGTCATAATTTCTTCGAAGAGTTTTACTAAGGCATATGAAAACACCACCCGTTCTATCCAAACTATTGGATGGAGAGGATTTGTTCGTTTATTGGGCGATATTGGGCCATGCGCTAAGTGCAACATCAGTACGTGAGGACGGGAGGATTCAAAGACCAGTTTATTACATTAGCAAGAGGAGTTGAAAGGAATTATCCAAAATTAGAGAAACTTGCCTATTATTTGTTGTCTGCATCGAGAAAGTCACGACCATATTTCTAGGCTTATCTGATTAAGGTGCTGACAGATTGTCCCTTAAAATAGGTGTTGTATCGACCTAAAATTTTAGGGATAATGCTGAAATGGAATATTGAACTATGTAGGTAAGATATTAGCAACAACGGGCAGGTGTTGATAGACTTCATCACTGACATTACCTCAAAGGGACATTATCTAAATGTGTATTAGCCACATTATCTAAATGTGTTACCAAGGATGAAGCTAGGAAAATCGTTATGAAGATCTATGAGGGTAGCCGTTACCGCACCGGTAGACAAACACTAGCAAAAAAAGATACTTCACTAAAGATAATTTTTGGCCGACGATAAATCGAGATGCAGCTGATTACACCAAATAATGTGACGGTTGTTAGAGATTTGCCAAGATACCAAGAGCCCCATTGACATAGCTTACACAAATCGTCAGCTTATGGCCATTTCAGTTTGGGGAATTAATATTATGGTGTGGAGGAGCTAAGTATGCAATAGTTGCGGTGGATTATTTCATGGAGTGGGCTGAAATAAAACCATTTGTCAAGGAAAAAGGTGATCAATTTGGTGCATCATCTGTAGGTTTGGAGTGCCTCTAAAGATCATAATAGATAATGAAACTCAGTTTGAGAGTACCATGTTCAAGGATTTTGGACCGGTACAAAATTAAGAAGACCTTTTCATCGGTAGCACATCCATAGGCGAACGGACAAGTGGAGGCGATGAATAAAATCATCAAGTCCACCTTGAAAAAATGATTAACAAAAGCCATGGGCAACTGGGTCAATGAGCTTCCACTGGCATTGCGGGCATATCGAATGACCCATAAGTCTATGATGAGCAAACACTGTTCGCTTTAGCATATGGATCGCAGGCCATGATCTCGATAGAATTAGAGATCCCTTCTCATCGTAAAAGGTTTTACGATCCAAAGGTAAACGAAGAACTCTTGCTTGAGTATCTTGATTTGGTTGATGAAAAAAGAGTGGAAGTGGAGTTAAGGGTAGCGGCTCACCAGAAAAAGTAGCACGTCATTTTAACTCCAAGGTATAGAATTATACTTTCAAGGTATGGGATCTCATTTTGTAACGGGTTCTCCCAAGTATAAGAATGCTTGGTTCGAATTAGGAAGCTCCTTATGCAATTGAGAAAAAGCTTGGAGATGGAACGTTTAAGCTAGCTACTATCGACGAAATCCAGATTCCACGGGCATGGAACAACGACTTACTACGATGCTATTTTATTTAGTTTAGTTTTGTTTATTTCTTGCAAATAAGCCACTTAAGGATTTTAAGGGCAATGTAATAAGGCAGGACTTTTCATATTTTCCATTTATAAATAAAAGTTAGCTTCTTAAATCAATGAAACCGTGTTCTAGTAAGCAAAACCTTATGTTGCACAATTAACAGTATGGTCAAACACAAACTCCTTTGGTACAGGATCAAGATAGGGGGTATAATCTTAGGGTTTGATTGGATAATTCAACCCTATACACTTAGGTACCCAGAAAATAGTACCCGCTCCTTTGGTTCAGGATCAGGACCAAGGAGGGAAAACATAGAGGTTGATTGGATAATTCAATCCAAACCTTTGGGTATTGACTATTGCCCGAAACTAGGCAAAGTCAAGAAGGAATGCCTAGAATAAGGCAATTAAATCGTTGCTTTCTAAACTGAAAATGGCGGGGGTCACTCTCGTACGGGCGTTGCCTATCTATAACAAAAGGAAAGTAAAACAGATACATCCTAAATAGACAAATAGAAATTGCCTTGCCTTTCCTGGAGAATTACTAGACGTCTATTTCTTCTAACCCTTCTTGTAACATCCCGCAATTGTAACGATCGACTATTTAAATGATTGATTTAAATATTTAATCATTAATTAGTGGATGCTAATTTTTCTTGGCTTTACAGATGAGAAAATTAGGAGTCGAAATATCCGTAGATGAGTTTGCTTTTTTAGGGCAAGTAAAATGAGTATAAAGTTGATTATGGTTGAATTCAATTTGTTTTTGGAGTGAATAGTGATTTTCAGAAAGGAATGAAAATTGAATTGGGCTAAGCATGCTAACATGCCCTAACTTGGCTTATATGTAGCTAAGCTCTTCATCTCATTTTCTTTCTAGGTTACTTTTCATTCTGTTCTACTAATCACTTTCCTAATCACTATTTTAAGCGTAAAACCTAAATTAACCAAATCGTACTCAAATAAAATTCCTAAGTTCAAATTAAAATCACTACAATTCTTCCCTACCAATTCCTCGTAAAACCCATCAAGGAATTAGCATGAATTTTTGATTTGGAGCTTCATCTAAGATTTCAAGAGAGCTTTGGAGTGAGTTTTGGTAATTAGAGCTTGATTCGAGGGAAATCAAGGTGAGTGGGATGATACTCCATATATATTTATGTGTCAATCATTGTATTTTTGTTTATTAATTTATATAAAATTGTATGAAGTGATTTGGAGTTTGTTTGAGTTGATTTGGGCTTATGTTTATGTTATAAACATGATGATTTTAACTCATTGTTTGTTTTAGACCTTAGTAGCTATTTTCTAAAATAGTTAGTAACCTAAGAATATGATTTTAGGACAAATGATTAGTTAAATGGAATGTTATGGTAGATTAGAGGCTAATTACATGAGATAATTTAGTGCATGTCATTAGCTAGTAATAAAGAAACTAATTTAAATGGTTTTAGAAAAGTTAATAAGATAATTAAGTGGGTTTTGAACTCTACACTTATTATTAAAGTGATTAGAGGTTTAGTGAACCTTAATTAGCACTTGTCAGTATTATTTAAAAACAAAGAAATGCTCTTTATTAATGAATAGTTTACTTATAAACATTATCTGAGTAAAGAAACGATTTTTATAAGTAAAAGAGATATTTTGTAAGATGGTATTTTATACAATTAGTATGGATGAAGCTTAAGTGGTATTTATAGAATGGTTATAGTGATTTTTATAAATGAAGTATCGATTTTATAAAATGGAAACGAGGTTCTATAAAATAGTAATATGATATATATATACTTGATTTTTATAAGGCAATTAAGTATTTAAAAGCTTAAAATGATTAATAAGCTAATAATGTAATTTATAAAACGATTAAAAGATTTTATAAAAGAGTACGAAATCATATTAGACTTTTATTGAAAGGTTTGATAAATAAAAGTAAGATTTGGTTTGAGTAATAAATAAATTACTTATTCAAACATACGTGTTTGTATATGAGTATGGGCAAATATACGTAGATGTATATTTAAGGAATATAATAATCGAAACAATTTGTGTATTGTAATTATAATTTTTGTGAATGTATGTTTGACTATATGGTTGTATTCTGTGAATATATGTATATGGATGTGTATTAATACATTTGCATATAAGAGTGTTATGGGTATCTCACAAAGCAATAGCGACCATAGTGTGTGTTAAGTTGCATTAGAATACCTGATCGATTAATCACACTGGTGAAGTACAAAACATGATTTATGGTGTAGTATGTTTTTGTATGCATGTATGAATGTGAGTGAATAAGTGTACTAGCACGTGTAGGCATCACATGAGGCAAGTTAGCCGGTTGAGTGTGTTTGGCACTGCTAGAGGAAGCCAGGTCACTACAATTGCTCATTGTACTGTACACGTGCAAAGAGTGGATTTAGTGTCGAAATTGGTTTTTGAACATAAGTAACTAGTTCTAAAACATAAACATTAACTCTGGAGAGAGTTCGATAGGGTAGAAGTAGGCTCGGAAGGCATGGCGGCTCACCGGCAAAGCGATGTAGGAGACAATGTAAGAAACGATGGATGATCGGGCTATTAGCTCGCTTCCCAGGCATTTCTAGCCAAGGGCAACTCCTACCAGTCAACTGGTGGAGCCCCTACTGGTCCATCGGTAAGGACCTATATTAATGCCTATGCAGGAAGAGTTTGTCGAGGAATTTCCTTAGTTCGAAGGTATTGGCACGGCTTCGGAGAGGCTTCGGGCTAATCGGGAAAGCGGGATGTAAGGCGAAGCATAGGATTTGGATGTGGATGTAAGGCGATGCATTAGTAAACGGTAACAGTTGATAAGCTGTTTTGGAGAGTGGTCAAGGCGGTGATTAAGGCAAGGAGCGCAAGTCACTGACAATTCCCACATGGGAATAGTAGGAGATGGAGATAGCGATTGAGAGCCAATCGAATACGAGATCGGATGAGGAATGGATTTATGATCATATACGATAAGCAGTTTGATTAGACGGAGCGTATGACGATGATGAGTCAGTTCTAGACTTAGTCAGATGTGCAAGCATGTGACGGTAGCGATCGGTTCTAGATTGGCTAGATATGTAGACGTATGGTTAGCATGGACTCTGTGGTTTAAAGCACCGTTGTGATTGAGTGATCCATTGGGGTTAAAGTAAGTACACGGTGAGGCAACCATGGGTATGCAATTAGATTTGGGTCAAAGTGCGATTCTAGTGTTGCGCATCCATTTAGACGTTGTTTTATGGTTTCAGAATAAGCCTTCGGAAAGGTCCAAAGAAAGGGAATTTGTACCCAATATATGTAACATAGACATAGATGCTAAGGAGCACTACAATGGTAGGGTTTTCATTGTTTCTAGGAGAGCGAGCTAGATCCGTATAAGGGAACGTGTGCAGATAAAAGGTAGTGTGGGGACGCTTGTTCTGTTCATGGACTCTCAAGGATAGGAATGTATATAGACCCAAGACCACATAAGGTGTAGTTGTTCCATTGATATATTTCGATCACTATGAGGCGACACTAGATATTCTCTATTTGGCACATTATTATACAGTGTTTGTGTTATACTAGTTGATTTATTTTTTATCATTATGTGTAGCATAGTGTAGACTTATATTATGACTCTAATTACCCCTACACTAGTATATTATTATGTATCAGTCAAACTATATCAGTTGTGTTGACTCGTTGATTGCATGAGTGATTCCTTATTTTTTGGAGATGGGTTACTGTACTTGTTTATAACCAGTTCGGATTATCCCTAATTCATGTTTGTGGAGAGGGCCAATTGTAATCTAGTTCTTACATGTTTACATGTATATAGTTTTGATATACGGTATTTTGAGATCCCCTTACACCATTCTTACAGTCTAACATGCATTTTGTCTTTGTCTATTTATGTCATGACAACTCTTGGGTACTCAATTGAGTAGCAAATAAAATCTATTCACATCTCAATCTCTATAATCTCTAAGGCTAAGGTGAATAATATTTGCATCTCATTTTTTTATTGTGTTTCGGTTTTAGTATGAATTCTGAATATTTTGCAATGATTTGCCATGTTTTTTTAATGATGGAATGAATATATGTGTTTGTTGATGAATTACGGTTATTCATATTGAATTTATGATATGTTTTAAGGTGAAAACCCTGTTAAATGACATCCAAATGCCTTGGAAAATTTTATGAAGGTCATAAATATTATTTTGGAGACAGGTTTAAATTTTTGAAATTTTATCAAATTATTTGGAATTTATATGAATTTTCTAGTAAAGAAAATGTTAATCTAGGTTAATAATTATTTTCGGTGAAATAGTAAAAGATTTGGGTATGAAATTTTTATATGCTAGAAAACATATTAAAAGATATTTTCTAGAATTTTTCTAGATTTTTCCAAAGTATTTTAAAGGGTATATAAAATTATTTAAGGTATGGACTTAAATGTTTTATATATTTTATAGAGGGAAAGGGGTTTTTTGCAAAATAATTTAAATTCACCCTAGACAGTCAGCAGAACTTTTGACAAACTGTGGTAATTTTTATTGGTAAAGAAAGAGGCAACCAATCATAATTAGACACCTGAAGCAGGTTAGGTGGAAAAAATTATTTGCTACATGATTTTCATTAATTTAACACCGTCGACATCAGGCTCCTCATCTTCACTTCTGACACAGTCAAAACCAATGCACATGGTATCAATTTACTGGTACGTAGTGAATTGAATGTAAGCGGAAGGTATGAAGTCGAAACCTGGGGTTTCGAAAGGGTTAAGGCTGTACTTTGTTTTTTACAATAAAAATGTGCCTGCTTGCTTTCGACCAAATAGCTCTCGACTGAGTAGTTTTCGACTCAGTTGGCTTTCGATTGGGTTTAAATGGATTCAAAGGAAAACGGTTTCGATTGGGTTGCGCTTTTGTTTTAAATCATTATTTCGACTAAGTCTAAGCCTTTAGCTGCCGCTTCCTTCCTTTCGACCCAAATGGTTTCGAAAGGATTGTTTTGTATTCTAAAAACTTGGCCATATCTCTAATGCTTTTGAAGGGATGGTTTCGACACCATCACTTCTTTACTTAGGAAATGGTTTTGAAGCAGATGCTTCCAACTTAAATGTTTTAGGACCCTTTTTCTATAAATGAAGTAAAACCCAAATGGTTTCGAAAGAGATAGTTTCAAAGGGTTTCGAAATAGAAGCTTTCGACTTTAATAGTTTCAATCGAAATAGTTTATAAAGGTTTCGAAGGGGTAAATTTTTGAATGGTTTCGAAAGGCTTCCAAAATATTTTAAATTGAACCCAAAGTGCTTTCAAAGGATTAAGTTTTGACCGTTTCAAAAGGTTTTAATGAATGTTTTGAAAGGGATGGTTCCCAAGGGTTTCGAAAGGGTTGAAGGAAAAGACTTTTCCCTATGCTTTCGAAAGGCAATATTTAAGGATTTTAAAGAGGGATATCTAAATGTATTAAAGCTTTCGAAGGAAAGACTTTTATTAGCTTTGAAAGAGTAACTTTCAATGGTTTCAAAAGGTAAGATTTAGCCTTTCGGCCTAGTTTAAGTAAAGGGTTTTACTTGGTTTCAAAGGGGTTACCTTCAAGGGTTTCGAATGGCTGTTTAAAGGTTTAAATAAAGGTTTCGAATATATTGAATAGCTATAATAGCCTAGGCATTTCAAGTTAAAAAGGAATTTAACTTATTTTGAAAGGATAGTTAATCCTTATTAAAATTCATTGACATTATTTTGAGTAAAGTATATATACCATGGAAAAATGGCTTAGAATAAAGCTAAAGATATATTTTGAAAAGGTTTTTAAGTAAAATCTAAAGGGTAGTCAACCCTAGGAAAGTAATTCGGATGGTTAGTCCATTTTGATTCGGACAGTTAGTCCAATTTGCTGGCAGTCAGCCTAGATTTTGGATAGTTTGTCCATTTTTATGGACAGATAGTTTATTTGTAGCATAACTGACCTTGCTATTATGTTATGGGCAGATAGTTCACATATTACTTGTTTTTGGACAGATGGTCCTTTATTTATTATAACGGATATTGCTATTTTGATACAATCTTTTGATTAACCAGTCTGGTTGTAGGAAAGAATTACAAAATATATGTTTCGATAAGGATATTAGTGAGGGGAAACCCATTTCGCTAAGTGATGTGGTCTTACTTAATATCAGTAAAGCGAGATGTAAAAGAATTATTCACACTAAGCTTTATGTCTGACTTAAAGTTTTTGTTTTCCCTTAAACTCTTGGGTACCAAAAATTGATTTGAGTAGGGTGAGGGTTGAGGTTTTCAGGGATAAAGCTGCCAAAGACGAGTAGGTGGCTAACGAATAGCTATTTAGGAGTTTCTCTTTGTTTTGGTTCTGCTGTGTATATTAAGTCAGTTATGATTATATTGCTTTGATCAACCAAACAGACATTGTCATATATCGCTCTTGGCGCATTTTGAAATGATATATTTAATCATTGCTTAGGAAACATTAAGGGATTATGTAGCATGGATATTAATTATTATGTTGAAATGCAATCCGCAAATGTTGTTTTTGAAATCTGTGATTTTTCATATTCATGTGCTTCTGATATTATGGATACCATTACTATTACCGTATTTTATCACCGGAAGTTAATACTATGGATGACTGCAACATCAGTAGTGCTCAGCTTTTAGCCTCCAGATACCGGATGTTACAACTTGGTATCAGAGCATAGTTTATGAAAAACTTTAAACTAAAATGATTTTTTAAAACATAATCCTAAGGGATTAGAGTAAGATTGGGGTATAGGATAGCGCTGTAGTAACGTACTTCTATTTACTATATATAAGCATATGATTTATCTCTAGTCTCATATCCTTGTTAGGTTATTTTCTGTATCTCATGAGGTTCGAATACACATATAGAAGGTAGAAGAGGAAGAGTTAACCCGGGAGGGGAAGGCACTGAAAGGAATGCCAGACCTAGTGCAAGGAGGACTCACGGTCAGACCTAAGCAGAGAATGTAGGTGCTGAGGTCCCACAGGTTGGAATGGATGCTATATATCAGTTTTTCATGAATATGATGCAAGCGGTAGTTGCGGCTGGAGTGTTAGGAGGAGTTGCTGCAGGGGCAAAAGTTTCGGATGTTCTGGTAGTCAACCATTATGCTAAGCTGAACTAAGATCGTGCTAAGCTTGGACGGAAGCCTTTTTAGGGGACAAAGGATGCTATAGAGGTGAAGAATTGGTTGTTGCACTGTGAAAGGGTTTTTGCAGACTTGGGGCTCAATGATGTGCAGAAGAGGAGGCTTGCTTCTAGACAGTTTCAGGGAGAACCTCTGTTTTGGTGGAACAGAGTGACGGCTGGTGTGGATGAGGAAACTTTGGCATGGACATATTTTAAGGGAATGTTCCAGGAGAGGTTTATATTTGCGATGGCACATTCTGCTCTGATCGGAAAGATTATTGAGTTAGAGCAGGGAGAGATGTTTTTTCTAGAGTATGCAAGGAAGTTTGAGGAGTTGGCTAGATATAGTTATGCTTAAGTGGATATTGTGATGAAGAGGAATGAGTTGAAGCTTGAGTTAGCTAGGGCTACATTCCACATATTAGAGATCCTTCTGAATTTGCAGTGGAGATGGCCTTAAGGCATGAGGAGATCTTGATTCTATAGAGAAGAGAAAGGCCAAGGAAGTCCAGGTTGGGCAGAATCAGAAGAGGAAGTTGTTTCTTAAGAAGGTTCTTAGAAGGGTGGAGCAGCTAAGAAGGGTGGAGCAGCTAAGAAGGGGAAGTCTGAGAATGTCTTTTTCAAGTGCGACAAGAAGGGCCACTTTTCTAATGAGTGTCGCACTAGAAAGGCAAAGGAGGTAGCTGGAAAGAAGAATGTCCGATGCTTCAATTGTTACCAGATTGGCCATTACAAGAGCCAGTGCAAGGTGCGCGCTAAGGATTGAAAGGGCAAGGTGTATGCGTTGGAGCCTGCTGTTTCTAAGCCAATAGATTAGGAGAAGGGAAACGAAGTTTTGGGAGGTATGCTTCAGATTCATGGTATGTATGTTAGCCTTCTATTTGATACTAGTGCATTACATTCTTCTATATCTAGATGTTTGATAGATAAACTTAACCTTGAACCCACATATTTAGTTACTTCCTTACGATTGCGAATCTAATAGGAGGTTACGCAATTCAAGGGTTGAGATGTGACCATTTAGAGTTTGACATGTTAGGTCATACTTTTGTTTGCAGTTTTCATATGTTTGATTTTTTGGGGTTTGGAATTATTCTTGGTATGGATTGGTTAAGTGAGGATGATGATAGGATACTTTTCCAGGATAGGAATATATCTCTTAGACACCCTGATTGTAGCAACATGATTGTTTACGCCGTAGAAGGTTCTAGCGGTGAGATGTATGCTTTGTTGGGTGTTATGGAATTGGATGATGAGTTGAGCCGAGTTTTCGTGGTTAGAGAATTCATTGATGTGTTTGAGCCTGTAGTAGGATTTCCATCGAAATGAGCCATTGAGTTTTGGATAGATTTGGTTCCGAAAGCTGAACCAATGAGTAGGCCACCGAGCAGGATGACTCCTACAGAGATGAGGGAGTTAAAGGTGCGGTTGGTGGATTTAGAAGGAAAGAATTTTATCAGGCCGAGTGGTTCACCTTGGGGAGCAGCAGCAGTGTTTGCTAAGAAGCCGGACGGATCGTTAAGGTTTTGTATCGATTATCGTAAGTTAAATGATAGAACGATAAAGAATCGATATCCATTACCAAAAATTGACGATTTGTTCGACCAGTGGAGTGGATCCAAGGTATTCTCGCGGCTTCATTTGGCAACAGGTCTCCATCAGCTCAGAGTAGCAAAGGATAGGTACCTTTGACAGCATTTAGGACAGATATGGATCGTACGAATGGTTAGTTAGGTCATTCGGACTTATAATGCGCCAACTTTTTGTGGATTTGATGAACCATGTTTCCAAGAGCGCTTGGGTAGGTTCGTATTAGTTTTCATAGATGATATCTTGATTTACTTTAAGGATGAAAGTGAGAATGAAGTTCATCTTAGAGTGGTGCATGAAATGCTAAGGTAGCATCAGCTGAAGTCGAAGTTTTTGAAATGTCATTTTTGGAAGAAGGAAGTGAAGTTTCTTAGTCATGTAGTCTTAGAAGAAGGGTTGCCAGTAGATCCGACTAAGAATGAAGTAGTGAATAGAAGAGACTCGAGAAAGTGATAGAGATAAAGAGTTTCCTTGGGTTGGCTGGCTATTATCGAAGATTCATTAAGGATTTTTTGCCGATAACGGCAACGATGATCAAGCTAACGAGAAAGGATGTAAAGTTTGTGTGGAACGATAAGTGTGAGGAAGCATTCCAGAGTCTGAAACACTTATTGACTCATGCACCTGTGTTGGTTGTTCCAGAAAGGAATCAGGATTTGGTGGTTTATACAGATGCGCGTGGAGCAGGATTAGGAGCTGTGCTGATATAGAGAGGTAAAGTGACTGCCTATGCTTCTAAACAGCTTAGACTGCATGAGGTATGGTATCTGATGCGTGATTTAGAATTGGCTTCAGTTATTTTTGCTTTGAAGGTATGGAGACATTACCTTTTGGGAAAGAGATTTGAGTTATATACAGATCACAAAGAAGTATTTATTGTCTCAGAAGGAGCTGAACATGAAACAACAATGGCGATTAGAGTTTATTGCCGCTTATGATTTTGGCATTGAGTACACATCGGGAAAAAGCAACAAGGTTGCAGATGCACTTAGCAAGAAACATTAGAATGCGGTGTTAGAGATTATTGCTGAGTGGAAGGATTTGGAAGCGTTAGCAGATTGCAGAGTGCAGTGGAGATGTGAGGCTGGGTCTAGTGAAGATATAATTGTATTATCTTGTTTGGAAGTTCGACCAGTTGATCGAAAGGATTGCTTTAAAACTGATAGAGAATCTAGTGTTAGCTGAGTGGATCAGGAAGTTAAGAGATGCAATCGAAAACAATGACTTGAAAGATTTCAGTCTTGACTAGAATGGAAGGTTAACAAAGAAAGAAAGATTATGTGTTACGAGTGTAGGAAACATAAGGAAATAAGTCTTGGAGGAATGTCATAGCTCGAAGTTCTCGATTCATCCAAGAGGTACTAAGATGTATCAGGATATGAAGAGAAGTTTTTTCTGGGGAGGAATGAAACGGGACATTCGCTTGAGTGTAAAGTAGTGCTTGATTTGCCAGCAGGCAAAGGCCGAAAGCCAGAAGCCAATTGTGTTGCTTCAGCCATTAGATATTCCAGTTTGGAAGTGGGATTCTATTTCTATGGATTTCATTGACGGGTAGCCAAGGTTGAACAAGGGAAATGATAGTATATGGGTCATAGTGCACAGATTGACCAAGAGTGCTCATTTTATTCCAGCTAAGTCAACCAGAACGACATCTGTTTTAGCGATGTTGTGTGACGAACCGAAATTTTTGAGCTTTGAAATTGGAATATTTAATTGATTTTAAATATTTCAAAGTTAATTTTAACTCGAATTCAAATATCACCACTTATTTGATCATTAAATTATTGAATTAAACAATTTGAAATTGGGTAAAATGTGGATCTAGAATTCTAAGCCTGTTAAAAATAATTTGAAGGCTTGTAAAATTTATATTGATAGTGCGGAAGATAATAGAAGTTTTAAAATTTGAATTTAACAGTGATTTGTTCAGTTTTGAAATTTCATTGTTTAAATTGAATTTAAAAATAGCCTTCCGAGGCACAGTCTTGGAATTTGACGAAACCAGTTCCATCGGGTCCGTAATATTGAATTATTATTGGATTTCAAATTTCGTTTTGTTCGGAGCTAGTGTGTGAGTGTATGAGATATAAACATGCTGGAAATTTAAATTGATGAATAATCTAATGAAATTTAATTTAAGAAAAAAATCGAGCATTCTTGTATATGCCTCCTTACTTTATTTCTAATCACGTTGCTCCTTTCTTTTCAGCCGAAAATTTTGGAAAAAAAAATATATAATAAAATAAATGACATTGGCTTCGTTCAGAAGGAATGAACGAAAAGAGGAATAAAGGGGCTTGCTTCTCATCCTTCTGCAAAACAAAAAAAAAATTCTCGGCTTAATAAAAAAAATTCAGCACCGAGTCTCCCTTATCCAATTTATAACCTAATCGATTCAAATCAGGTTCATGGCCGCTCGCGCGAGGAGGATTCGCGAGTATGTGGGGAAAGGCGGTTTCAGGCAAGGCGATCGACTAGGGTTAGGGCACGAAGGGCTAGGGCTTGTGAAGCATATTAGTTTGGTTCGATTCGTCTTCGCCGCCACTCGAGGCGATGGAATAGAAACGTGCGAGCTTGTACACTCGCTCGCGAGATCCGAAGTTGTACGTTCACGTGGTTTTGGGATGAGATAGGCGATGGTGGTGTCTAGATGATGGCTGGTGGGCGTGCGTCAATGAGGGGAAGGAGCAGTTCATGGCAATTGTGGTTTTGGGGGAAGCCGAAGGTGTGGTCTTGAACCTGCAGTGAGGTATATTCGATTTAAGTTTAATATATCTCTATAACTATGTATGATAAATATATATATATATATATATATATATATAAAAGAAAAAAAAATTACAATAAGGGAAAGTTTTACAAATCAGATTTTTCTATATGTATTAAAGAAGGAAATTCGTACACTCACAGAAATTTCATTTGTTTTTGTTGTTTACAGAAGAAATACAAGTATGAATAGATATATAAATACGCTTACATGTTTTAATAAACTTAGATAAATAGAAAGTTAACTTTTATTCATTGAAAATAGAATTGAAATAGTAAATATACATAAATACCTATTTTCATTACTAGTAATTTTAAGAAATTAAGTTCAAATTTAAATTGTTAACCAATTGAATTATTAAGTGGTACATAATGGTTCAATTTTTATTTCAAATATTAATAAAACCATCTAATATTTATTCAAGGTTAAAATCTGAAAGGAAGCAAGTCGAGATTGGATTTTGATTGCAAAATCAAAGGTGAGTTAATCTCACTCAGTTTAAATTTAATTCAAGTAATTAAATTTAAATAATTGTTTGAATGGTTGAATTGAATGATGTGTTATAGTATAGTATATTTAGAAATTGGTATTATATGTTGTGCCAACGTCTGTGGATGCAGGGAAAACAGGTTGGAGGGATCCAACTGGACCCCTCAATTTTATTTAATTATTTAATATTCTCTGTTCTGAATATGGATATCCTGTAATGAAGTATGTGAAATATCGAATGTTATGGCTTGATTGTTATAATCGGGCAATATTGAATTACCAGGTATATAATTTGAGTTTGGGAATGAAAATAAAAGAAGTGATATTGTAAGTAAAATAATTATAGAAAAGTTGAATAAATTTATGAATGAACTGGGAAGGAAAATTTAAATAAACATGAAATTAATGAAACTTAAACTTCAATGTTATTGTTTAAACGAACAAAGCATTTATTTTAAATTTAGGATTTAAATTATTTAAGAAGAGTATAGAAGAAATTGGGAATAACCTGAAATTTGTATATTTCAGTCAAAAGATTTAAAATCAAACAGCAAATAATGATAATAAAAATAAAGTCCATATCTAATGAATTTTGAAATGAACCGAGCAAGTAAAGAAATTTATTTCAAATAGAATGAATTGGAAATCAATTCAGGAAATTGATTTAAGTGCTTGAAGTTGGAATTCTCTCTGGATGGCCAAGTACACGTTTTTAAAAGTAAATTTGTAAAAATAAATTAAATGTTTTTCTAAAGTTGTTTTTAAAGAAAGCAAGTTTTGTAGAAATTTATTATTTCTAATATTTAATTTCTAAAGCAAGTATTTCCTTTTAATATATTATAGCATTAATTATTTAAAAGTGACTTAGTATTTGTTTTAAAAGTGAAAACCTAGTTTTATATTTTATAAAGTAACCTTATTTTCAAATATTCATATAGTATGTATTTTTAACAAATTATTAAAGTAATTTTAATTTGAATGTTTTAAAGTATATTTTTAAAAGTAACGTGTTTTAAATTAATTTAGAAAATCTAGTTTTGTGCTTGGTGATGCCAGTGGAAATAGGAATACTTGGAATTTATTCTGAGAAAGGTAGATAGTTTTGAAAACTGTTTTCAAAGGAATTTGAAAAGTGAAATATATCTTGTAAAGATATTTTTGAGATAAATAAATAATTTGGGGAAATTATTTATTGTTTGATGGATGTTTGTGAACATTAATTGATAGTTAAATCACCGACTATCAATATTGGACAAACACGTTGATCGTTTCGAAGAGACCGGGATCGAGATTTATTTCTCGAAAACCACTTCGATCCGGTTTGTACGTTTCCGTGTAAACGATTTTGGCTTCGAAGATGGAGCAGTGAAGTGCAAGGGCTAGTCGCTACTAATCCTGAGGATATTTCCAAAATGGATGTAGTAGGAAAAGTGCCTTCGGTTCCGTTCGAACCCGGGACGGACTTGTATGGATGAATGCTTGCGAAACATCGTCAGGTGAACGATGGGCATTCTAAGGGATATATTCTAAAAAGGTAACACTTAGCCTCAAGCCTCATCAAATGGGAATGACTGAAAATCAGAGGTTATGCAGCAAGGCTAGGTGGGTAGCACCCAAGCAGGGTGAGGTCATTCCAGTCTAGATGTCCCTTTTTATTTCAGCTTAGTGGTGCGGTTGCTGATCCCAACCGTGAGGTGATCTCACTCGGGATTGTCCAGTAAGGGGTAGTCCTGGCCTTGTGTTGCAGGGGAGCGGGCGTACTCCTCGGTACGGTGATCTAGGCCCCGTACTGTGAGAGGTGGTACCCCAGTGCCTAGTCATTGGTTGGAAATCCATTCTCCCTACGAGCCTTGTACGAGTTTTGTTTGTATTACCCACTCTATGGCTAGTAGATGGAATTTAATCATGTAACAATTTCGGCTATTTTATAAGTATTTGTATATAGACCCTATTATAATATCAGAGGATTTCTATAAAAATTGTTTTAGCTATCGTAAGGTAAAAACCCGACATGTTTATTTGTGGCGTGGTCTTACGAGATGCTTTGTTTTCAAAGGATTTTTGAAACTTTAATAAATTGGGTGTGATTTCCTCACGCTGGTATTCCAGACTGACTCGGGTGTTATTTAACTGTAATGCTCGGGTCAGACCGAGTATTATAGGGTACAGGATGATGCTGCGGAGCTCAGGAAACGGGCTGGATGACGACACATACGTTCGTATTTGTTATATATAAATTTTCCGTTGTGTTGAGTTGTTGTGTATCCATTGTATGATATTGATGTTGAGCCGTGATTGATGTACTCTGATGATGTAATATATAAACAGAGATATTTGATTTTGAGTAAAGATCATTTATTATCTATTATATTTTATTCCGCTGCGATGGTTAGATTCTGATGTTGATTTTGTTTTCTCGTCTTCTACCTCTTCTTCTTAAACCCAAATGGTTCATATTTCTATACAACTTGAGTTGATTGTTGTAGAATAGTGTTGACTCAAGGGATACGGATTTGCGGGCTGTTACACTTGGTATCAGAGCTTAGGTTGGAGATAACCTTGGCTCTGGTGGGAATTACTCGTTTAGAATAGAGTCCGTAGTACTCTATAATGAGTTTGAGCGTATTAATAGATATGAGTGCGTACTTGTTAGTGAATATAAATTGTTTTAATATTGTGTTGATTAGTTTATTGAGTGGCGTATGAACCTTCGTCGGCACAGTCTGGACAACTGTATCGAAAGGGTTTCTAAACACTTGAATAGAACAATCGACACGGTATTGTTTTAAATGTGGGTGAATGAAATAATTTTACCCAAAATGTATTTTGATATAAATAAAAGTTTTGTAAACTATTTTAGCTAATAAATGGTTGTTTGGATGTTAGGATGAATAATATTTAAGTATTATCATTGTTAAGTGAAAATTTAACTAGAAATTAAAATATAACTAAAATTTAAGGGAATAAATTCATTATGAAATGGAATTTATAAATATGAATTATAAATGTAATTTATAAAATTGGAATATAATCAAATGAGTATTTATATGAGCATAAGCCGTGCAAATAAAGTATAGTTAAAATTGATTTAAGCAGGATTTGGAAATTTAAATCCCGGAGATTTTGGAAGTGATTTGAAGGTAAATGATAGCATTGTTTTGGAGATATTTCTGAAAGGAAATTGTTATAAATGGATTTTGGAAGTAATATAGCATTGAAAACACTTGGATTATTGGAAAATAATTCTGATGATGACGGCCGCATCATCAGCATTCATTTTCGAATTTCTAATTGAAGAATTGCTACCAAATTGATTTGTTTAGAAAAGCAAGATGTTTTTGAAAATTTCAAAGGAAATTTGTTGGAAATAAAAGCCAGGATTGGATTAAAATTTTTGAGAAATTTGGTTTGAGATATTGGAGATTTCAAAATGATTTGAAGCCAAAAGCCGGGAGTTTAAAAATCCTGATGAGATAAATTGTAAGCTTATAAAATTGAGATAAGTTTTAAATCAGGAAGGAAATATAGGCTTTGAATGTTGGAATTAAAATTTAAAGTGAGAAGTCGTAAAATTGAAGTTAACATGGATTGGAGAATAAAATTTAACTGGATTGAAATTTATCGAATAGGCTGAAAATAATATCCAGTTGTATTCGAATCAAGTTGGAATCGAATTGAGTTAAATAAAACTGAGTTAAAATAAAATTGAATTGGAATAAGAATTCAATTGAATTATTGAATGAAATTAGATTCTTACCTGAATAAATGGAAAATAAGTTGGATAAGGATTGGGTTGAATAAATAAATCATAATAACTTGTAAAGAAATTAAAAATCCATAGGAATAAAAATATGCTTGGGTTATAAATAAATAGAATGCTTGAGTTAAAAAAATAAAAGATGAATATATTCAAGCCTATAATGGATGGAGTTGTGTAAATAATAAGTTGTGGCTTATAAATTTTGAAAGTGGAGTAGAAAACCCAAAATAAATATTATGGATGAATTGGGAAATAAAATGAAAATTCCAAACTTGAATTATAAACTAAATAGAACTAAGAAAATTAAATGGAGTGTTATTTGGAATTAAAATTCAAGTGTTGGATTATAAATAAGGGAAGAACTAATTGATAATAAATTAGTTAATGAAATGTGTATATGGAGTTCAGTGTAGTTAAATAGAAGCTGAATTGTAAGCTAATAATGAAGATTGGAAATAGAACTCAAGTTATAAATCAAATTCGTCTTGAATCATTAGTGAATAAAATATAATTGAAGTGGCCTTGCAATTAATTAAATGATTTGTGAATGAAATTGCAATGTAAGTTAATAAAATTGGATGGTAAATCAAAAAGTGAATGGTGGAATCAGAACTTGAGTTATTAATTAAAAATTAACTTGGAGTGTTAACAAATTAGATATAATTGAAATGTATCGAAAAAAAAATGGAAATGGATTTAAAATAATAATGGTTTGTATTGTGAATAAAATCCAAATATGTAGAAATAAATTGAAATGACCTTGTAATTTATTTAGGTGAACTGAGAATGGATCGAACTTGGAAATTTGAAATTTATAATAGCCGATCAAATAAATTTTTAGTTGAAAGGAGATTGGATTAAAAATAGAATCAAGATAAATTGAAAGGAGAACTTTGTTGCAAAATGAGGATGAGCTTAAGTATAAAATTTGAATAAATTGAAGTAAATTGACTTAAGCTAAAGGAATGAAGGAGAGTTGAATTGAATTCAACTTAAACAAAGTTTAATAATAGTGGATTGGATTTAAATCAAGTAAAAATGGGTTTAATTGAAGTAAAATTCGGTGAGTGGCCGATAATATTTAATGAAATGAAAATCCTTAAATAAATAATTGTAAACCATTTAAATTGTTAAGGGATTGAAATAACTTGAGACAATAAGGAAAATGGAATGTTTCGAGTTTATTAGAATGGTTTAAGTGAATGTGGATAAACTAATTATATTGAATAAATAAATGATGAAATAAATAAGTATCAAATGAAATGTGGTTTAAATAAGTTGAGAAATGGTTATTGAATGAAATAGCTTGGATTGTCTTCGAGCTAAATAAAATAGTTTGGAATAAACAAGTATGGAATGAAATGCAAATAAATGGATTGTAAATGAAATTTAAATGGAATGGGTCGAGCTAAATAAATGGTTGTGAATGAATTAAAATAAAAAGGAATCAATTGGTAATGGAGATGGAACCTAAGTTGTGAATGGTTTTGTATGAACTAGTTTGATTAATAGAAGGAAATGCAAGTGAATGGATTCAAATCCGAAATGTAATAAAGATGAGAATATATGGATTGTGAATAAATTGAAAATGGAATAGAGTTAAGTATAAATTTAGTTGAAATCAATTTAAATTGGTTATAAAACATAAGTACGTATTATTCACATAGATCTCGTCAAATTGCATAAAATAAATTGTTATTGAAAGTAAATAGAAGTTATTAAAATAGCTTGGACGGATAGGAATAAAATAAATTGGTTTGAGAGCAATTGAATTAAATGTGAGTTCAATTTGCTTAAAAATAAATTAATGTAAAAGATGGAGTTTTAAACCATTCAAATTGATGAAGTTGTATACGAATGGATTGAAAACCATTCAAATTGAATGAAAATGGTTTATAAATTAATTGAAACAGTTAGATTAATATGAAAACTGTATAGTTGCTTACAGAAAAATCTTTAGTGTGAATTTCTTTTTGAATTCATATGTTTTAACCATTACAACTAAGTGAAAGGTGTTAAACTTCTTATATTTGGCACTTACATGTTTAAATTGAGTAAGTACAGGTACCTGGAAGCCGTATCACTGGACTTGGGTTGCATTAACTACTAAATAAATAAGATGCTTGCTTAAAATGCTAAATAAGGTACGCCTACGCAATAAAAATAGGAAATATGAACTGTTTTTGGTTTTTCCGACCGTGCGGGTCGATGTATATATATTTATCTCTTTTGTCAAATTGCAAAAGCTCCTCCGTACAAAGGAGACTCTACCAAAAAATTTCAGAAATTTCGGGAGTTAGAAAATTTTTGAAAATTTTGGAGAATTTTTGTTAATAACAAAACGAACTCAAATCGGAGACTAAAATAAATTAGTAAAGGAAACCAACTTAAAGTAATGATATGAATTAGTTATTAATGGAAAATAGAGTTAGAAAATTTAGAGTTAAAGAGAAACTGAATTCATATGGGAATGAAAGAATCGATTTGAATAGAAATGATATAAACTGAAGTGGTAAGGTGATAATGAATATAAAAAGCATATTAAATACTTATACCAAACTTAAGAAAGGAATAGTGAATTCTTAATTGGAAATTAATAATATAAATATATTCCAAGTTAATATTTGGATGAATAGATATTGGCATTTTGTGAAAAAAAATCGATAAGATGTTTTGGAATATTGTGATTGGATATTGGTGCTAAACAGGATATGCAGGTATTATAAAGAGAAAGGAAAATTTTGTTTTGATTTTAGATGATAAATTGAAATGCTCGACAAAAAGGTATGTATTTAAAATTGGTGTGAATTTGATTGGGATTTTGGATTGAGCCACTTGGCATTTTGTTTTCTTTTTGGATTTGGGAGGCCGCATAGCCATTTTTGTAGTAGTACCGAGCTAGTCGCGCAAAGAAGACGCTGGCAAAAATTTTCGGGAATTTAAGGAGTTAGAAAAATTTTAAGAAAATTTTGATTCAAAATTTGGTTTTAAATTGAACTTGAATGGTTAAACAAATGGTATAGTTTGGAACTAGGGAAAGGTTTGGAAAGTTAATAAGAATAATAATGGGTCTTTTATTAAAAGATAGGAGGTAAGATGTTGAATTGTTAAGGACTGATTGGTTTTGGGAAAAGTAAACGGGTATTGGACCATTCTTCCTAACTTGCAATTTCGGGGACGAAATTCTTTTACGGGGGGAGGAATGTGACGACTCGAAATTTTTGAGCTTTGAAATTGGAATATTTAATTGATTTTAAATATTTCAAAGTTAATTTTAACTCGAATTCAAATATCACCACTTATTTAATCATTAAATTATTGAATTAAACAATTTGAAATTGGGTAAAATGTGGATCTAGAATTCTAAGCCTGTTAAAAATAATTTGAAGGCTTGTAAAATTTATATTGATAGTGCGAAAGATAATAGAAGTTTTAAAATTTGAATTTAACAGTGATTTGTTCAGTTTTGAAATTTCATTGTTTAAATTGAATTTAAAAATAGCCTTCCGAGGCACAGTCTCGGAATTTGACGAAACCAGTTCCATCGGGTCCGTAATATTGAATTATTATCGGATTTCAAATTTTGTTTTGTTCGGAGCTAGTGTGTGAGTGTATAAGATATAAACGTGCTGGAAATTTAAATTGATGAATAATCTAATGAAATTTAATTTAAGAAAAAAATCGAGCATTCTTGTATATGCCTCCTTACTTTATTTCTAATCACGTTGCTCCTTTCTTTTCAGCCGAAAATTTTGGAAAAAAAAATATATAATAAAATAAATGACATTGGCTTCGTTCAGAAGGAATGAACGAAAAGTGGAATAAAGGGGCTTGCTTCTCATCCTTATGCAAAACAAAATAAAAATTCTCGACTTAATAAAAAAAAAATCAGCACCGAGTCTCCCTTATCCAATTTATAACCTATTCGATTCAAATCAGGTTCATGGCCGCTCGCGCGAGGAGGATTCGCGAGTATGTGGGGAAAGGCGGTTTCAGGCAAGGCGATCGACTAGGGTTAGGGCACGAAGGGCTAGGGCTTGTGAAGCATATTGGTTTGGTTCGATTCGTCTTCGCCGCCACTCGAGGCGATGGAATAGAAACGTGCGAGCTTGTACGCTCGCTCGCGAGATCCGAAGTTGTACGTTCACGTGGTTTTGGGATGAGATAGGCGACGGTGGTGTCTAGATGATGGCTGGTGGGCGTGCGTCAGTGAGGGGAAGGAGCAGTTCATGGCAATTGTGGTTTTGGGGGAAGCCGAAGGTGTGGTCTTGAACCTGCAGTGAGGTATATTCGATTTAAGTTTAATATATCTCTATAACTATGTGTGATAAAAAAATAATATATATATATATATAATTACGGTAAGGGAAAGTTTTACAAATCAGATTTTTCTATATTTATTAAAGAAGGAAATTCGTACACTCACAGAAATTTCATTTGTTTTTGCTGTTTACAGAAGAAATACAAGTATGAATAGATATATAAATACGCTTACATGTTTTAATAAACTTAGATAAATAGAAAGTTAATTTTTATTCATTGAAAATAGAATTGAAATAGTAAATATACATAAATACCTATTTTCATTACTAGTAATTTTAAGAAATTAAGTTCAAATTTAAATTGTTAACCAATTGAATTATTAAGTGGTACATAATGGTTCAATTTTTATTTCAAATATTAATAAAACCATCTAATATTTATTCAAGGTTAAAATCTGAAAGGAAGCAAGTCGAGATTGGATTTTGATTGCAAAATCAAAGGTGAGTTAATCTCACTCAGTTTAAATTTAATTCAAGTAATTAAATTTAAATAATTGTTTGAATGGTTGAATTGAATGATGTGTTATATTATAGTATATTTAGAAATTGGTATTATATGTTGTGCTAACGTCTGTGGATGCAGGGAAAACAGGTTAGAGGGATCCAACTGGACCCCTCAATTTTATTTAATTATTTAATATTCTCTGTTCTGAATATGGATATCCTGTAATGAAGTATGTGAAATATTGAATGCTATGGCTTGATCGTTATAATCGGGCAATAATGAATTACCAGGTATATAATTTGAGTTTGGGAATGAAAATAAAAGAAGTGATATTGTAAGTAAAATAATTATAGAAAAGTTGAATAAATTTATGAATGAACTGGGAAGGAAAATTTAAATAAACATGAAATTAATGAAACTTAAACTTCAATGTTATTGTTTAAACGAACAAAGCATTTATTTTAAATTTAGGATTTAAATTATTTAAGAAGAGCAAAGAAGAAACTGGGAATAACCTTAAATTTGTATATTTCAGTCAAAAGATTTAAAATCAAACAGCAAATAATGATAATAAAAATAAAGTCCATAATTAATGAATTTTGAAATGAACCGAGCAAGTAAAGAAATTTATTTCAAATAGAATGAATTGGAAATCAATTCGGGAAATTGATTTAAGTGCTTGAAGTTGGAATTCTCTCTGGATGGCCAAGTACAGGTTTTTAAAAGTAAATTTGTAAAAATAAATTAAATGTTTTTTTTAAAGTTGTTTTTAAAGAAAGCAATTTTTGTAGAAATTTATTATTTCTAATATTTAATTTCTAAAGCAAGTATTTCCTTTTAATCTATTATAGCATTAATTATTTAAAAGTGACTTAGTATTTGTTTTAAAAGTGAAAACCTAGTTTTATATTTTATAAAGTAACCTTATTTTCAAATATTCATATAGTATGTATATTTAACAAATTATTAAAGTAATTTTAACTTGAATGTTTTAAAGTATAATTTTTAAAGTAATGTGTTTTAAATTAATTTAGAAAATCTAGTTTTGTGCTTGGTGATGCCAGTGGAAATAGGAATACTTGGAATTTATTCTGAGAAAGGTAGATAGTTTTGAAAACTATTTTCAAAGGAATTTGAAAAGTGAAATATATCTTGTAAAGATATTTTTGAGATAAATAAATAATTTGGGGAAATTATTTATTGTTTGATGGATGTTTGTGAACATTAATTGATAGTTAAATCACCGACTATCAATATTGGACAAACACGTTGATTGTTTCGAAGAGACCGGGATCGAGATTTATTTCTCGAAAACCACTTCGATCCGGTTTGTACGTTTCCGTGTAAACGAGTTTGGATTCGAAGATGGAGCAGTAAAGTGCAAGGGCTAGTCGCTACTAATCCTGAGGATATTTCCAAAATGGATGTAGTAGGAATAGTGCCTTCGGTTCCGTTCGAACCCAGGACGGACTTGTATGGATGAATGCTTGCGAAATATCATCAGGTGAACGATGGGCATTCTAAGGGATATATTATAAAAAGGTAACGCTTAGCGTCAAGCCTCATCAAATGGGAATGACTGAAAATCAGGGGTTATGCAGCAAGGCTAGGTGGGTAGCACCCAAGCAGGGTGAGGTCATTCCAGTCTAGATGTCCCTTTTTATTTCGGCTTAGTGGTGCGGTTGCTGATCCCAACCGCGGGGTGATCTCACTCGGGATTATCCAGTAAGGAGTAGTCCCGGCCTTGTGTTGCAGGGGAGCGGGCGTACTCCTCGGTACGGTGATCTAGGCCCCGTACTGTGACAGGTGGTACCCTAGTGCCTAGTCATTGGTTGGAAATCCATTCTCCCTACGAGCCTTGTACGAGTTTTGTTTGCATTACCCACTCTGTGGCTAGTAGCTGGAATTTAATCATGTAACAATTTCGGCTATTTTATAAGTATTTGTATATATACCCTATTATAATATCAAAGGATTTCTATAAAAATTGTTTTAGCTATCGTAAGGTAAAAACCCGACATGTTTATTTGTGGCGTGGTCTTACGAGATGCTTTGTTTTCAAAGGATTTTTGAAACTTTAATAATAAATTGGGTGTGATTTCCTAATGCTGGTATTCCAGACTGACTCGGGTGTTATTTAACTGTAATGCTCGGGTCAGACCGAGTATTATAGGGTACAGGATGATGCTGTGGAGCTCAGGAAACGTGCTGGATGACAACATGTACATTCGTATTTGTTATATATAAATTTTCCGTTGTGTTGAGTTGTTGTGTATCCATTGTATGATATTGATGTTGAGCCGTGATTGATGTACTCTGATGATGTAATATATAAACAGAGATATTTGATTTTGAGTAAAGATCATTTATTATCTATTATATTTTATTCCGCTGCGATGGTTAGATTCTGATGTTGATTTTATTTTCTCTTCTTCTACCTCTTCTTCTTAAACCCAAATGGTTCGTATTTCTGTACAACTTGAGTTGATTGTTGTAGAATAGTGTTGACTCAAGGGATACGGATTTGTGGGCTATTACATGTTGTTTGCGAAGAATGTGGTTAGACTGCATGGAATTCCTAGTAGCATAGTTAGTGATAGAGATACCTTATTCACTAGCGAGTACTGGAAGAGTCTACAGGAAGTTTTGGGAACCAAGCTCAAGATGAGTATCGCTTACCATCCGCAGACAGATGGGCAAACGAAAAGAGTTAATATGATCTTGGAATATTTGTTAAGAGCTAATGTATTAGATTTAGGGGGATCATGGGAAGACCATTTGCATTTAGTCGAGTTTTCTTATAACAACAGTTATCAGACTAGTATTAGGATGGCACCTTTTGAAGCTTTGTATGGACGGCCTTGCAAATCTCCTTTTTGTTGGTTAGAGATCGAAGATAGATTGGTTTTTCGTTTGATTTGGTCAGAGAAGATGTAGAAAAGATTAAGGTCATTCGAGCTAGAATGAAGGAGGCCCAGTCTAGGCAGAAGTGTTATGCAGGTAAGAGACGGAAAGATTTAGAGTTCTCAGTTAGAGATCAGGTTTTCGTCAACGTATCGCCAATAAAGGGTGTGATAAGATTTGGGAAATCAGGAAAGTTAGCACTGAGATTCATTGGACCTTTTCCTATTGTTGAGAGAACCGGAAAACTCACATATAGAGTTGAGTTACCGAGCAGTTCGGCTGGTGTCCATGATGTTTTTCATGTTTCTCATCTTAGAAAGCATATTAGAGACCCGGAGATTGCTATTGCGCCGAGTGTGCTAGATGCTTTAGCGGTAGAACCGGATTTGACTATAGTGAGGAAGCCAGTTCGCATTGTTGCGAGAGATGAGAAGAGGCTTAGAAGCAAGACAATCAGATAAGTCATAGTCTAGTAGAGCGATGATGACAGGGACTGTACTTGGGAGATTGAAAGTAGGATTAGGGATACTTTTCAGGACTTGTTTTATGGTATGTTTTACCTTTTTGTTTGATTTGTTGTGTACCTTATCGTATTTTGAGGACGAAATTCTTTAGGGGGAGTTTGTAACATCTCAGATTTTTCATAAAATTATTTAGGATATTTAATTAGTTAAATTAAATAAAATAATGTATTAATTAGGGAATTGAGATTTGATTTTAATTAGGGGTAGCCGTGCCATTTAAACAATGAACTAAAGGAAGAGTTTAAATAAAAATAGATGAAGAGTAAAATAGAAAAGAGGCCATTCCTATATCCCCCAAACCTTAGCTTGGTATTAGAATACACGTTCATTTCATTTTCAAGAATTTTAAAAGAGGTCGGCCACTATTAACAAGGAAAAGAGGAAAAAAAGCTAGGAAGAAGCTTAAGCAAATCAAATGTGTTCACATCTCAATCTCTATAATCTCTAAAACTAAGGTGAATAATGTTTACATCTTATTTTTTATTGTGTTTTCTATTTTAATATGAATTCCAAATATTTTGCAATGATTTTTCATGTTTTTGAATGATGGAATGAATACTATTATCTCTATAATCTCTATAATCTCTAAGGTGAATATTTGTTGATGAATTATGATTATTTATATTGAATTTATGATATGCTTTAAGATGGAAACCCTATTAAAAAACATCCAAATTCCTTGTGAATTTTTATGAGGGTCATAAATATTATTTTGGAGAAGGGTTTTAATTTTTATAATTTTCTAAAATTATGTGGAATTTATATGAATTTTCTAGTAAAGAAAATGTTAATTTGGGTTAATAATTATTTTCAGTTGAATAATAAAAGATTTGGGTCTGAAATTTTTATATGTTACAAAACATATTAAAAAGGATTTTTTGGAATTTTTTCATATTTTTCCTAAGTATTTTGATGGGTATATAAAATTATTTAAGGTATGGACTTAAATGTTTTATATAATTTAAAGAGGAGATGGGGCTTTTTACAAAATAATTTAAATTTGTTCACCCTAGAAAGACGATAGAATTTTTGACAAACTACAATACTTTTATTGGTAAAGAAAGAGGCAACCAATCACAATTAGACACGTGAAGTGGGTTAGGTGGAAAGAACTATTTGCTATATGATTTTCATTGTTTCGACACCGTCGGCACCAGGTTCCACCTCCTCATCTTCACTTTCGACACGGTCGAAACCAATGCACATGATCTGAGTCACTGATACGTAGTGAATTGGATGTAAGCGGAAGGTATGGAGTCGAAATCAGGGGTTTCGAAGGGGTTGAGGCAATACTTTGTTTCTAAATTAAAAATGTGCTTACTTGCTTTTGACCAAATAGCTTTCGACTAAGTAGCTTTCGACTCAAATGGCTTTCGACTGGGTTTAAATGGATTCAATGGAAAATTGTTTCGATTGGGTTGCGCTTTTGTTTTAAATCATTGCTTTCGACTAAGTCAAAGCATTTAGCTGTCGCTTCCTACCTTTCAACCCATATGGTTTCGAAAGGATTGTTTTGTTTTCTAAAAACTTGGCTACCTCTCAATGCTTTCGAAGGAATAGTTTCGATACAATCACTTCTTTTACTTAGGAAATGGTTTCGAAGTAGATGCGTTCGACTTAAATGTTTTAGGACCCATTTTCTATAAATGAACTAAAACCCAAATGGTTTCGAAAGAGCTAGCTTCAAAGGGTTTCGAAACAGAAGCTTTCGACTTTATTGGTTTCGACTGAAACGGTTTTCAAAGGTTTCGAAGAGGTATTTTTTGAATGGTTTCAAAAGGCTTCCACATGTTTTAAATTGAACCCAAAGTGCTTTCGAAAGGATTAAGTTTCGACTATTTTGAAAGGTTTTAATGAATGGTTTTGAAAGAGATAGTTCCCCAGGGTTTCGAAAGGGTTGAAGGAAAAGGTTTTTCCCTATGTCTTCGAAAGGAAATATTTAAGGATTTTAAAGAGGGATGTCTAAATATTTTAAAGGTTTCGAAGGAAAGGCTTTTATTGGTTTCAAAAGAGAAACTTTTAATGGTTTCGAAAGGTATGATTTAACCTTTCGGCCTAGTATAAGTAAAGTGTTTTACTTGGTTTCGAAGAGGTTACCTTTAAGGGTTTCAAATAGGTTGTTTAAAGATTTAAACAAAGGTTTCGAATATATTAAATAGGCATAATAGCCTAAGTATTTCAAGTTAAAGAGGACTTTAACTTATTTTGAAAGGGTGGTTAATCCTTATTAAAATTCATCAACGTTATTTTCAGTAAAGTATGTATACCATGGCAAAATGGCTTAGAGTAAAGCTAAAAATATATTTTCCTTACATGTATATGATTTGAAGGACTAAATCATTTTGGAAAGGTTTCAAGGAAAATTTAAAGGGTAGTTAACCCTAGGAAAGTAATTCGGACAGTTAGTCCATTTTGATTCGGACAGTTAGTCCTGTTTGTAGGCAATCAGCCTAGATTTTGGACAGTTAGTCCAGTTTGCATACAGTTAGGCCAGTTTTATGGACAAATAGTTCACTTATAGCATAACTAACCTCGCTATTATGTTATGGGCAGATAGTTCACATATTACTTGTTTTTAGACAGATGGTCCTTAATTTAGCATAACGGATATTGCTAATTTGATATAATCAGTTCGATTAACTAGTTTGGTTGCAAGAAAGGATTACAAAATATATGTTTTGATTAGGATATTAGTGAGGGAAAACCCGTTCCGCTAAACGGCATGGTCTCACTTAATATAAGTAAACTGAGATGTATAAAATTATTCACACCCAAATTTATGTCTGACTCGAAGTTTTTGTTTCCATTTAAACTCTCAAGTACTCAAAATTGATTTAAGTAGACCGAGGGTTGAGATTTCCAGGTTTTACTCTTTTGGCGAATAAAGCTTCCGGAGACGAGCAAGTGGCTGATGGATAGATATTTAAGAGTTTCTCTTTATTTTGATTCTACTGTGTATATTAAGTCGGTTATGACTATATTGCTTTGATCAACCAAAAAGGCATCGTCATATGTCACTCTTGGTGCATTTTGTAAATGATATATTTAATCATTGCGTGGAATATGTTTGGGATTATGTAACATGGATATGAATTATTGTTTTAAAATGTAATCAGCAAATGTTGTTTTGAAATCTATGATTTTGTTCATATTCAGGTGCTTCCGGTATTATGGATACCATTACCGTTACCGTATTTTGTCACCAGAATTTAATATTGTAAATGACTGCAGTATCTGTAGCGCTTAGCTTTTGGCCTCCAGATACAGGATGTTACAACTCGGTATCAAAGCATGGTTTATGAAAAACTTTAAAATAAAAATGATTTTTTAAAACATAATCCTAAGGGATTAAAGTAAGATTGGGGTATGGGATAGCGCTATAGTAACGTACTTGCATTTCCTATATATAATATATGCTTTATCTCTAGTCTCCTATCCTTGTTAGGTTATTTTCTGTATCTCATGAGGTTTGAATACAGATATGGAAGGTTGAAGAGGAAGAGTTAACCCAGGAAGGGAGGGCACCGAAGGAATGCCAAACCTAGTGCAAGAAGGACCCACGGTCAGGCCCAAGCAGAGAACGTAAGTGTTGAGGTCCCGTAGGTTGGAATGGAAGCTATGTATCAATTTTTCATGAACGTGATGCAAGTTGGAGTTGCAGCTGGAGTGTTAGGAGGAGATGTTGCAGGGGTAGGAGTTCTGGAAGTTTCAATAGTCAACCATTATGCTAAGTTGAGCAGAGATTACACTAAGCTTGGACGGAAGCCTATTCTAAGGACAGAGGACGTTATACAAGTGGAGAATTTGTTGTTGCATTATGAAAATATTTTTGCAGACTTGGGGATCATTGATGAGCATAAGAGGAGGCTTTCTTCCACACAGCTTCAGGGAGCAGCTCTGTTTCGAATGGAACAATGTGACGACAGGTGTGGACGAGGAAACTTTGTCATGGGCAGATTTCAAGGGAAGGTTCCAGGAGAGGTTTATGTCTACAATGGCACAGTCGGCTCTGATCAGAAAGTTTGCTGAGTTAGAGCAGGGAGAGACGTCTGTTCTGGAGTATGCAAGGAAGTTTGAGGAGTTGGCCAGATATGGCTATGCTTCAGTGGATACTGTAATGAAGAGGAATGAGAAATTCATCAGGGGGTTGAAGCCTGAGTTAGATAGGGCTACATTACCTCATATTAGAGATCCTTCTAACTTCGTAGTGGTGATGGTTTTAAGGCATGAGGAGATTCTCGATTCTCTAGAGAAGTGTAAGGCTAAGGAAGTCCAGGTTGGGCAAAATCAAAAGACGAAGTTCTTTCCCAAGAAAGGTGCTCAAAAGGGTGGAGTGGCTAAGAATGGGAAGTCTGGGATTGTCTGCTTCAAGTGCGACAAGAAGGGGCACTTTGCTAATGAGTGTCACACTAAAAAGGAAAAGGAGGTAGCTGGAAAGTAGAATTTCAGGTTCTTCAATTGTGACCAGATTGGCCATTACAAGAGCCAGTGCAATGAGGCCATTAAGGATGGAAAGGGCAAGGTGTATGCATTGGAGTCTGCTGCTTCTAGGCCAACAGCTCTGGAGAAGGAAAAGGCAGTTTTAGGAGGTATGCTTTAAATTCAAGGTACATCTGTTAGCATTCTATTTGATACTAGTGTATCACATTCTTTTGTATCTAGATGTTTGATAGATAAGTTTAATCTAGAACCCACATATTTAGTTACTTGCTTACGGGTTGCGAATTCAATAGGAGGGTATGTAACTCTAGGGTTGAGACGTGACCAGTTAGAGTTTGACCTGTTAGGTCATACTTTTGTTTGCAGTTTGCATGTGTTTGATTTTATAGGGTTTGGAATTATTCTTGGTATGGATTGGTTAAGTCAGTACGATGTTAAGATATTTTGCCAGGATAGGAAAATATCTCTTAGACACCCTGATTGTAGCAACATGATTGTTTACACCATAGAAGGTTCCGGTGGTGAGACGTATGCTTTGTTGGGTGTTATGGAATTGGATGATGAGTTGATCTGAGTTTTCGTGGTTAGAGAATTCGCAGATGTTATTGAGCCCGTAGTAGGATTGCCACCAAAATGTGCCATTGAGTTTCGAATAGATTTTGTTCCAAAAGCTGAACCAGTGAGTAGGCCACTGGGTAGGATTACTCCTACAGAGATGAGGGAGTTAAAGGTGTAGTTGGTGGATTTAGAAAGCAAGAGTTTTATCAGACCAAGTAGTTCACCTTAGGGAGCAGCAGCAATGTTTACTAAGAAGCCGGATGGATCGTTAAGGCTGTGTATCGATTATCGTAAGTTGAATGAGAGAACGATAAACAATCGATATCCATTGCCGAGGATTGACAAATTATTTGACCAGTTGAGTGGAGTCAAGGTATCCAAGCCGAACACCAGAAGCCAAGTGGGTTGCTTCAACCATTAGTTATTCCAATATGGAAGTGGGTTCTATTCCTATGGATTTCATTGACAGGTTGCCAAGGTTGAATAAGGGAAATGATAGTATATGGGTCATTGTGGACAGATTGACCAAGAGTTCCTATTTCATTCCAGTTAAGTCAACCAGAACGGCACCTGTTTTGGCGAAGTTATTTGTGAAGAATGTGGTTAGACTGCATGGAATTCCTAGTAGCATAGTTAGTGATAGGGATTCCTTATTCACTATTGAGTTCTAGAAGAGTCTACAGGAAGTTTTGGGAACCAAGCTCAAGATGAGTACCACTTACCATCCGCAAACAGATGAGCCAACAAAAAGAGTCAACAATGTCTTGGAAGATTTGTTAAGAGCTTGTGTATTGGATTTCAGGGGATCATGGGAAGACCATATACATTAAGTCGTGTTTCCGTATAACAACTGTTATCAGATTAGTATTGAGATAGCACCATTTGAAGCTTTGTATGGAAGGCCACGCAAATCTCACGTTTGTTTGTAGAGACCAGGGATAGGTTGTTTCTTGGTCCAGATTTGGTCAGAGAAGCTGCAAAAAAGATTGAGGTCATTCGGGCTAGAATGAAGGAGGTTCAGTCTAGGCAGAAGTGTTATGCAGATAAGAGACGGAAAGATTTAGAGTTCACGGTTGGAGATCAGGTTTTCGTCCAGGTATCGCCAATGAAGGGTGTGATTAGATTTGGAAAATCAGGAAAGTTAGCACCAAGATTCATTGGATTTTCCTATTGTTGAGAGAACCAGGAAACTCGCATATAGAGTTGAGTTACCGAGCAGTTTGGCAGGTGTCCACAATATTTTTCATGTTTCTCATCTTAAAAAGCGTATTAGAGACACGGAGGCTGTTATTGCACCGATTGTGTTAGATGATTTAGTGGTAGAACCAGATTTGACTAAAGTGAGGAAGTCAGTTCGCTTTGTTACAAGAGATGAGAAGAGGCCTAGAACTAAGATGGTTTGATTAGTCAAAGTCCAGTGGAGCCACGATGATAGAGACTGTACTTGGGAGAATTAGAGCAGGATTAGGGATACTTTTCCTTACTAGTTTGATGGTATGTTTTATCTTCTTGTTTAATTTGTTGTGTACCTTATCGTAATTTCGAGGACGAAATTCTTTAAGGAGGGGAGTTTGTAAAATTCCATATTTTCGGTAATATTATTTAGGATATTTAATTAGTTAAATTAAGTAAAATAATGTGTTGATTAGGAGATTGAGATTTGATTTTAATTATGGGTAGCAATGCCATTTAAACAATGAACTAAATGAAGAGTTTAAATTGAAATTGAGGAGGGGTAAAATTAGAAAGAGACGATTCCTATATCCTCCAAACCTTGGCCTTGTATTAGAATACACATTCATTTCATTTTCAAAAAAATTAAGAGAGATCGGCCACCATTAACAATGAAAATTGGAAGAAAAGTCGGAAGAAGTTTAAGTAAATCAATATATTCACATCTCAATCTAAGGTGAGTAATGTTTACATCTCATTTTTTATTGTGTTTTCATTTTAATATGAATTCTGAATATTTTGAAATAATTTGTCATGTTTTTGAATGATGAAATGAATACATATATTTGTTGATGAATTATGGTTATTCATACTGAATTTACGATATGTTTTAAGGTGAAATCCCTATTAAATAACATTCAAATGCCTTACGAATTTTTATGAAGTTCATAAATATTATTTTGGAGATGGTTTTCAATATTCGGAATTTTTTGAAATTATGTGGAATTTATATGAATTTTCTAGTAAAGAAAAAGTTAATTTTGGTTAATAATTATTTTCGGTTAAATAATACAAGACATGGGTCTGAAATTTTTATATGAAACATGTTAAAAAAGATTTTCTGGAATTTTTCCAGATTTTTCCTAAGTATTTATTGGGTATATAAAATTATTTAAGGTATGAGGCTTAAATGTTTTATATAATTTAAAGAGGTGAAGGGGATTTTGCAAAATAATTTAAATTTTTTCATCGTAGAAAGTCGGCAGCACTTTTGACAACCTACTGTACTTTTTATTGGTAAAGAAAGAGGCAACCAATCACAATTAGACACATGAAGCAGGTTAGGTGCAAAGAACTATTAGCTACAATATTTTCACCCTTTCGATAGCGTCGGCACCATGATCCACCTCCATATCTTCGCTTTCGACACAGTTGAAACCAATGCACATGGTATCAGTTTACTGGTACATAGTGAATTGGAGGTAATCGAAAGGTATGGAGTCGAAACCAGGGGTTTCGAAGGGTTTTAGGCGGTACTTTGTATTTAAATTAAAAATGCGCCTGCTTGCTTTCGACTGAGTAGCTTTCGACCCAGTTGGCTTTCAACTGAGTTTAAATGGATTCAAAGGAAAATGGTTTCGATTAGGTTGCACTTTTGTTTGAAATCGCTGCATTCGACCAAGTCGAAGCCTTTAACTGCCGCTTCCTACCTTTCGACCTAGATGGTTTCGAAATGATTGCTTTGTTTTCTTAAAACTTGGTCACTTCTCCAATGCTTTCGAAAGGATGTTTCAACACCATCACTTCTTTGCGTAGGTAATGGTTTCAAAGAAGATGATTCCGACTTAAATGTTTTAGGACCCTTTTTCAATAAATGAAGTAAAATCCAAATGGTTTCAAAAGAGATAGTTTCAAATGGTTTCGTAAAAGAAGCTTTACACTTTAATGGTTTCAACCGAAATCGTTTTTGAAGGTTTCGAAGGGGTAAATTTTTGAATGGTTTCAAAAGGCTTCCACATATTTTAAATTGAACCCAAAGTGCTTTCGAAAGGATTGATTTTCGACTATATCGTAAGGTTTTAATGAATGGTTTCGAAAGGGGTGGTTCCCCAGGGCTTCGAAAGTTTGAAGGGAAAAAAAATTCCCGGTGTTTTCGAAAGTCGGTATTTAAGGATTTTAAAGATTTATGTCTAAACGTTTTAAAGATTTTGAAGGAAATGCTTTTATTGGTTTTGAAAGAGTAACTTTCAATGGTTTTGAAAGGTAAGATTTGGCCTTTCGGCCTAGTTTAAGTAAAGGGTTTTACTTGGTTTCGAACGGGTTACCTTTAAGGGTTTCTAATGGGTTGTTTAACGGTTTAAAAAAAGGTTTCAAATATATTGAATAGGAAAAATAATCTAAGTATTTCAAGTTAAAAAGGAATTTAACTTATTTTGAAAGGATAGTTAATCCTTATTAAAATTCATCGACGTTATTTTGAGTAAAGTATATATACCATGGCGAAATAGCTTAGAGTAAAGCTAAAGATATATTTTCCTTGTATATATATGATTTGAAGGACTAAATCATTTTGAAAAGGTTTTCAAGGAAAATTTAAAGGTAGTTAACCCAAGGAAAGTAATTCAGGCAGTTAGTCCATTTTGATTCGGACAGTTAGTCTAGTTTGCTGGCAGTCAGCCTAGATTTCGGACAGTAGTCCAGTTTGCGGCCAGTCTGCCCAGTTTTATGGATAGATAGTTCATTTGTAGCATAACGGACCTTGCTATTATGTTATGGGTTAATAGTTCACATATTACATGTTTTTGGATAGATAGTCCTTTATTTAGCATAATGGATATTGTTATTTTGATATAATCGGTTTGATTAACTAGTTTGGTTGCAGGAAAGGGTTGCAAAATATATGTTTTAATAAGGATATTAGCGAGGGAAACCCGTTCCCCTAAGCAGTGTAGTCTCACTTAATATCAGTAAACTGAGATGGAACAAAATTATTCACACCAGGCTTTGTGTCTGACTTGAAGTTTATGTATCCCCTTAAATTCTCGAGTATTCAAAATTGATTTGAGTAGGCTGAGGGTTGAGGTTTTCAGGTTTTATTCTTTTGGTGAATAAAGCTTTCGGAGACGACCAAGTGGCTGACGGATAGCTATTTAGTAGTTTCTCTTTGTTTTGATTTCACTGTGTATATTAACTCAGTTAAGACTATATTACTTTGATCAACCAAGGGTGCATCATCATATGTCGCTCTTGGCATATTTTGCAAATAATATATTTAATCATTGCCTGGGAAACATTAAGGGATTATGTAACATGGATATGAATTATTGTTTTGAAATGTAATAATGTTGTTTTTGTAATCTGTGATTTTGTTCATATTCATGAGCTTCTGATATTATGGATACCATTACCATTGCCATTACCGTATTTTATCACCAGAAGTTAATACTATGGATGACCGCAGCATCTGAGCGCTTAGCTTTTGGCCTCTAGATACGGGATGTTACATCAGTGCTTTTAGGGATACATTATCAGGATGCACGAATGGAGCTTTTTGGAGGCATGTCATCGGTATTTTGGATATGCATACTTGATATTTTATTAGTACATGACAGACCTGTTATTTATATATGAGACTTACTATATCAGATATTTGTTCATAACTTCGTATTATTGGGAGTTGATGTATTCTGACTTTTTATGTTGATATTTATTTATCAGTTGTTTCCACTAGTATGATCTCTTATATATTTTCACCCTTTTCTATTTACGCATTTTAAGTATATTATATGTTATCATTCCATTGTAAGATCTTATCAATGTCTTGGTTTGGTATTTTATTTAATTTTACCGCAAAATCTATCTTTTATGTTATTTGAAAGTCAGGCGATGTTATAAGGCACTAATTTTTTGGCATTATGAAGGGCGGGTTATCACATTTGGTATCAGAGCTTAGGCTCAACATTCGAACCAAGAAGGCCAGTTCAAGTTAATCCATCCAGTAAAAGGAGAAACATAAAGAGAGCGTACTTGTATGTTTCTATTATATTATACTATATACACCACTTGTCTCTTATACTTTGATTTGTGCCTATCGCTAGTTGCTAAGATATCTTCATCGCCCTATAGTATCATGAAACATAGTGCATGGGTAACTCAAATAGGCTATTTCTTCCGACACTTGGGCAGTATATTTTATGTATTACTAGTTATGCAATAGATAGTTAAACTTGACACCTTCATGGTAGGTAAATTCTTCGATAAAGATAAACCTTGTATGAGTATTCTTAGATGCAAAGCTGAGGTGAAGCGACCGAGAGTACTACCATTCGAACTTGATGCATAACCTTTCAAGTCGAGTGGGGTTGGTCAATGAAGTGTGACTTGGATTTATATCCAAGTAAGGTTTGGTGGATACCCAGTAACGAGTAAAAATCGAGCAGACAACTTATGGATGTTTTCCTCGAGCTGTTCATGTTGGGAATGTTTCTCTTTGAGTTGGTAAACATTAGGCGATAGGAGTAATCTCATGTGCTAAAAGGATATTCTAAGTATCAGTCCATTCACGTAGAGCTTCCAATCCCCAATTAAAGCGTCATATTTTTAGGTGATTTGCATTAATTGGGTAAGGGTTTATCACTCAATTCTTAAAGGCGACCACATGAGTTGGATTCTTGAGTTGACTGAGAGATTTTTGAAGCACGACTCTAGTCGTGCGAGGAAATTTCATTAGTTAAATTAAAGAACCGGATTAGAGTTCGCATGAGAAAGTCAAGTTTCCGACCCAAATTTCACAAAGAAATCTTCTGAGCAAACGAAGGAATGAAATGGGCATCGTGTCATTTTTGGTGAACTTTAGTCTTTGTAAATTATGTATAGTATAGCTAAGGTTACTTGGGGTGATTCGGGAGAGGATTTCTCGACCAGTTTTGTGGAGATTCGGATAATCTTCTTAGTAACAAGATGATACTTGCCTAAGTGAATATCATAGAGCACTTAGTATATTTTCCCTACTGACATTGTGCGGTTGGAGTGAATTTGAACCCGACCAAACCTAGGCATTAGTTTATTATCATTAAATGATGATTTAATTTGTAGAGTTTTCTCCTTTGGAGAATGAGTTTTGTTTGGAAGAGAAGGAAAGTTAAGGCACTAATTGCTAGATTTATATGAGAGTTACAAGAGTCGATGATCTGGAATATTGTGTAAGTTTTCCTTTTCATAGTGCGAGGTGTAATAGTCTTTCATGTATTGTATCCATGAAAGAAGTTACACCACTTAAGCATTTTGTTCATCTTGGATATCGAGCAGACTCGATGGAGTTTATAGTTTACATACATGCTTCACTATTGATTATTTACCGTGCATGTCAGTATAGACTCTTTTTGAATATTTCATTTGCTTTGTATTCTTTTTTTTGTTTGTTAATCGTATGTTGACTGTTGATTTTTTACTGTTGATGGTTGCTGCTGCTTATTGTTGGTTGCAATTGCCTATGTTTACTTGCTGCTGTTTGTTGTTGTTTTATTTTGTTGTTGGTTGATTTTGATTGTTATTGTTTTTGTTTCTTATTTGTATGTTTGATAGCTTGTATGTTATTTGTTGCTAGTTGTCCTTATTTGCTATGATTTGATCGTTGCTTATTGCTTATCATTGTTATTTGTGTGATTGTTGTTGCCATTGTTTGATTGTTTCTTCCATGCAAATTTTAATTTCTAATAAAGTATGTTTGGAGAGTGATAGCGATAGCTATCTGGAATAGATGGCATATCATCCATGCCTATTATGGGGTCAAGATGGGATCTATATGAGTCCACTGCCTTTTGATGTGACTCAGAGCATGTGGTATATATCAATACTGAATCATATTGAGGTTACTTTCCAATTGATTGTCATGTAAGATTATAGTAATATTGGTTACTACAATAAGGTTACACATGTTTGATTTCTATAATTGGCGCATAATCTTTTTTGGATAGTACAATTAGGTACTTGTGAGCTGAACTATAACTGTTTAAATGCTTATTTGTTTAGATTTGCAATTAAATAATGAGAAGCTTCCTTAAAATGGGTTCTGTATTTTTAGGAAATATGATATAACATAGGTTATTGCATATTCCCTAGATGTGTGATGCATTCTAGTTTAGGAGTTTTCATAATGCTGGTAGCATAAGGGAAAGTACTACTGGGATTTTTCGAAATTGAGATTTGCATGTTTGGTCAGTCCTGTTACTTTCTCGTACTTATAGGAATTTGGAAGATGAAATTATTTTAAGGAGGGGAGAATGCAACACCTCGCACATATAACGATCAAATATTTAAATAATTAATTTAAACATATATTCCTTAATTAATAGGACGCACCTAGTGCTCGATTTTTACAAATGAGCAAATTGGGACTCGAAGCACCTACAGATAAGTTTGTTTTTTTAATGCGAATAAAATGAGTACAACCTGATTATGGTCGGATTCGATTTTTTTTGGGGTGAATAGTGATTTCTAGAAAGGAATGAAAATTGAATTGGGCTAAGCCCACAAACATGCCCTAACTTGGCTTATATGTAGCTAAGCTCTTTATCTCATGTTCATTCTACGTTGCTTTTCATTATGTTCTCTTAATTGCTTTCCTATCACTCTCTTAAGCTTAAAACATAAATCAAACAAATTATGCTCAAATAAAATTTCTAAATTTATACTAAAATAATTATAATTCTTCTTTACCAATTACTCATAAAACCCAACAAGGAATTAGCATGAAGTAGTGATTTGGAGCTTCATCTAATATTTCAAGAGAACTTTTGAGTGTGTTTTGGTAATTAGAGCTTGATTTAAGGGAAACCAAGGTGAGTTGGATGATTCTCTATATATATTTACGTGTTAATAATCGTATTTTCATTTATTGATTTATACAAAATTATATGAAGTAATTTGGAGATTGTTTAAGTTGATTTGGGCTTAGGTTTATGTTATAAACATGATTATATTAACTCATTATTTGTTTAAGAACTTAGTATCTATTTTTTAAAATAGTTAGTAGCCTAATAATTTGATTTTAGGTCAATTGAATAGTTATATGGAATGGTGTGACGACCCGGATTTTTGGGCTAATTAAAATTGCTGAAACATTTGTCTGTTCTATAACTACTAATGAAAACTATCAACTTAATACACTATATTTGACAAATATTCAACATTACTAAATGTAAAGGATACAATTTCCAATTATACAACTTATCATAGTAATTAATTAATTAATCCTACAAAGTGTGTTTTTATACATACCAAATACAATGACTATAAATCTACCACTGGACAATTCTAATGAGAGAGACAGCGTTATCCTTACCTGCAACTGAATAAACAATGTAAATGCAGAATAAAATAGTAACCAGGGAAGATACAATAACACAAGATAAACAACAACCAATAACAAATAAACATGAAAGTGTTATATTATTTAGGGCCTGCATCACTATAACTTGTGATTGCCTGCGTACCCCTATCTAAATGGGTATCCAATTAGATACAAGATCAAGATAACATAGTTCTCATACCGCAAATAGGATTCATAGAGCCTACGATGCAATTAACAATATGCAATTCCCAAAACTACCCACTTAGGCTTAATCTTCAATTTTAGATTTTCAAATCTAACTACCTTTATGGAAATTATCTCTTTGGACTTTAATTCTCAAATTCTTATTTTAAATCTTTTGAAATATATATATCTATATATATATATATATCTTTTATATTCAAATTATACTTTACTTTGGGATCTTAAATCATATCACTTTTGAAAAGTTTATTTGGAAATCCCAAATACTGTAATAATAACATATCAAACCACATGCAACCAGATCGGAAGGTTTCTCCCAATAACAAGGCGATTGGGTCCTAACCTTAATAGAATCGATAAATAAGTGCATCCCTTTATTCCAAGAGCGGACTATACCAAAAACACATGCCCACTTTTTAGTTACGGCTTACCAGAATAACTGGTAACATAATAAATCATTTTATATCCCAAAGCGATAAATCATTTCACATTAATATTCAAAAGTACTTTCAAATCTATAATAATTTTCATTTCCCAAATCTATTCAAAAATCATCTTAAAATCATCGGGTTTAGTCCTTGAAATTCTTTCCATTTTATAAAAAAAAAATTGTAGAACCATTCTTATATAAATCACTTTTATATAATATAACTTCAAAATATTCATTACCAAACATTTCTATTTCTTTTAAAGGGAAAACATTTCGTAACATTTCAACTTTAAAACCAATCTTCAAAATAATTCATTAAATTAAAGTGAACCAAATATTACCACTAAACACCTTATAGTCAAATTGTGAAATAAATCATAAGGTGTTAGCCTACAATTATTTTCTATCCAGCCCATGCATATGGATAATTAATTGCTCATAAACTAGTTGAGCAAAGTCAATAATCAATGAATAATGATCAGTGCTCATAAACTGGTCGAGTGCGATCCAAACAACCAAACAATCAATTAACAAAATAAACACAATAATAAATGATAAATCAATGTTTCATTCTATCAAATATTTATATCACTTTATTTTATCTTGGGTTAAAATGGTTTGTTATTTATTTTGGAGCATCTAGGCTTTCCCTTCGACATGTTCTATCCCTCTCCTAAGTCTCCTTGGATCTCACAGACGAAACACATGTACTAGTCATTTTCGCATACCCCATTAAGTACTTAACTTCTAAATTTTAAATTACATAATTAACCATCCAAACATAATATTGATCAAGGAAATCAACCATTGTTTTAGAAAACAAAGTAAACAAGCATTCAAAAAGGGTTTTCAAACAACACTTAACACTTAAAGTTCTTTCAACTTAGCAATGGTTTTAATGAACTTAAAATAAGAAATAACTTACTTTGGATTCCACTCCGTCAAACTTTAAGACAAGAAACTTAAGATCTAACGCATACTTCCAACCATGCTTCGGAACAAAATAAAAATAAACCCAAATTCCTCCTTTCTATTCTTGGCCAAGGCTTGAAATGGAGGTGGGCCGAAAGTACAGAGAAGAAGTGGTAGAGCTTTGAACTTGAGTTCTCGAAATTAGACCCAAAAATAGGTCATCTTTTTTCTTGTTTTTGACTCTCTTACTCTCAAAATTGAAAAACTTGTTAACTGAAAAGTTTTTGAAAATTCTTTTCTCTTGAATTTAAAAAAAATCACTTGATTTTGATTAGTTTTGAGGAAGATATGGTCAAAAGAAAAATAGCTATTCTTGGATTCACAAATATAAATCGCGAAAATACACTTCAAAGAATTGACTTTTAGGTACAGCAAACCTCAAAACTAGAAAAAGTGATCAACATAAAAGTTTTAGCCACTGGAATTTTATATGGTTTAAAGAAATTCTAAATTTGGATCTGTTGTGATCAAGTTAAGATGAAAACAAAATGGCCTATTCTATGGCTTAAAATTAGGCCAGAAAATGCCCCGGAAAGAAGTATATTTTTGACATAGATAACTTTAGAATAAGACAAAGTGGTCAACATGAAAGTTTTAGCCATAGGAAAAATAGGTGATTTAAAAAAAAATTAGATTTTGGTTCTATTTTGAAAAAGTTATGGCCGAGAGAATAAGAGGTAAAATATGGAGAAAAGAGGAGTTTGATTTGAAGAGAATGAACATTGATTTCTTTTGAATATTTTGTAAATATTTTGAAATTATTTCTTTCTAATTTTTTCCTGTGCTTGGAAGCCATTATAGAAAAGAGGAAGAAGATGAAGAAGCTTGAGAAAAGAAGAAGAAGAAGAAGAAACGTGAATGAAAGTGAAGAATGAATTGGGTATTTATAGAAAAAGAAAGAAGTGGTAAATTTACCAAAATAACCTCTTACCAAATTACCAAACTAACATTACTTCAACCTAAAGCAAAATATACTTTTTCAATACTTAACATCATCTTTCGCATCCTTACTTTATGTCTTAGTCACTTAAAGATTAAGTATCATAATTATGTTGGCTTTGATTAGATGTGATTTGATGTTTACTTTTTCTTACTTTTATTAATTCTTACTTACTTTTACTAATGACTTCTAGAATTTATATAATCCTATTTAGTAAAAGTAAACTTGTTTATTTATTAAAATGTGTAATATATATGTTAAAACATGTTAACAAAGATGCGATAACGTTGCGGCAACTTATTTTTAACAAAACGTTGATTTCCGACAAAACGTTTTACGGTCACATTTTGACGTTTTAGTTAAACTATTTATTTTTATAAACCAAGTTTAAAAATAAATTTATATAATGTTATTTAAAAATATAAACACTCATAAATTAATTAAAATAATTTATTTAACCATCGAAATTTACATTTTTGAAATCAGCATTTTGTCGCTTTTGTCGATATAGACAAATGTTACTATTTTTGTGTATACTTCTCTTTCTAAATCCTATCTAATATTGTATGAATCATATAACCTTACCTGTTTTATATTTAAAATCATTTTAAATAGTATATTTTAAAGTGGTCAAATTCTGGGTTTACATTCTCCCCTACTTAAAAGAGTTTCATCCTCAAAATTACAAGGACAAAAAAGTATAACAAAAAGACAACAATTGACGAAAGTTAAGTACACCAAAAATAGTAGTCTCACCCATTACCTCGGTTGGAGGTACGGTGCCTTATCCTATCCATTTTATTTATCAAATTAAGGTAGTTTCATTTTTAAAATTCCTAGGTTTATATATTAACCCTAGATGAATTTTACTTAGGCACTTAACCTAAGCTCCGATACTACAAGTGACGACCCGGATTTTTAGACCAGTTAAAATTGCCGAAAAATCCATCCGTTCTATAACTACTTAATGAAAACTACTAACTTAATACACCATTTTTGATAAATATTCAACATTACTAAATGTGTAGATACAATTTCAATTATACGACTTATCATAGTAATTAATTAATTTATTAATCCTCCAAAGTGTGCTTTACTACATACCAAATACAATAACTCTAAATCTACCACTGCACAACTCTAATGAGAGAGACGGCATTATCCTTACCTACGAACTCAATAAACAATGTAAATGCGGAATAAAATAGTAAGCAAGAAAGATACAGTAACACAAGATAAACAACAACCAATAACAGATAAACATGAAAGTGTTATATTATTTTAGGGGCTGCATCACTACCATTTGTGACTCCCTACGTATCCTTATCTAATTGGGTACCCAATTAGATACAGGATTAAGCTAATGTAGTTCTCCTACCGCAAATAGGACTCATAGAGCCTACGATGCAACAAACAATATGCGATTCCCAAACTACCCACTTAGGCTTAATCTTCAATTTTCAATTTTCAAATCTAATTACCTTTACAGAAATTATCTCTTTGGACTTTATTCCCGAATTCTTATTTTAAAACTTTTGAAATATATATATCTTTTATATTCAAATTATGGTTTGCTTTGGGATCTTTAATCAAATCACTTTTGACAAGTTTATTTGGAAATCCCAGATACTGTAATAAAAACATATCAAACCATATGCAACCAGATCGGGAGGTTTCTCCCAATAACAAGGCAACTGGGTCCTAGCCTTAATACAATCGATAAATAAGTATATCCCTCTATTCCAAGAGTGAACTATACCAAAAACACATTCCCACTTTTTAGTTACAGGTTACCCGAATCATTGGTACCATAATAAATCATTTTATATCCTGAAGCGATAAATCATTTCACAATAATATTCACAAGTACTTTCAAATCTATAATAATTTTCATTTCCCAAATCTGTTCAAAAATCTTCTTAAAATCATCGGGTTTTGTCCTCGAAATTCTTTTTGTTTTAAAACATTTTTGTAAAACCATTCTTATATAAATCACTTTTACATAATATAACTTCAAAATATTCATTACCAAACATTTCTATTCTTTTAAAGGGAAAATGTTTCATAACATTTCAACTTTAAAATCAATCTTCAAAATAATTCATTAAATTAAAGTGAACCAAATACTACTGCTAAACACCTTATAGTCAAATTGTGAAATAAATCACAAGTTGTTAGCCTACAATTATTTTCTACCTAACCCATGCATATGGATAATTAATTACTCATAAACTGGTTGAGCAAAGTCAATAATCAATGAATAATAATTAGTGCTCATAAACTAATCGAGCGTAATCCAAACAATCAATTAAAAAAAACACAACAATAAATGATAAGTAAATGCTTCATTCTATCAAATATTTATAACACTTTATTTTATCTTAGGTTAAAATGGTTTGATATTTATTTTGGAACATCTGGGCTTTTCCTTCGACATGTTCCGTCCCTCGCCTAAGTCTCCTTGGATCTTACAAACAAAACACATGTACTGGCCGTTTTCGCATACCCCATTAAGTATTTAACTTATAAATTTTAAATTACTTAATTAACCATCCAAAAATAATTTTGAGCAAGGAAATCAACCATTGTTTTAGAAAACAAAGTAAACAAGCATTCAAAAAGGGTTTTCAAACAACAGCTAACACTTAAAATTCTTTCAACTTAGCAATGGTTTTAATGAACTTAAAAAAAGAAATAACTTACTTTGGATTCCACTCCGTCAAATTTTAAGGCCAGGAACTTAAGATCTAATGCATACTTCCTACCATTCTTCGGAATGAAATAAAAATAAACCTGAATTCCTCCTTTCTAATGTTTGGCCAAGGCTTGAAATGGAGGTGGGCCGAAAGTATAAAGAAGAAGCGGTAGATCTTTGAACTTGAATTCTCAAAATTAGACCCGAAAAATAGGTCGTCTTCTCTCTTGTTTTTGACTCTTTACTCTCAAAATTTGAAAAACTTGTTAACTGAAATTTTTTTGAAAATTCTTTTCTCTTGAATTTAAAAAAAAAATTAATCACTTGATTTTGATTGGATTTGAGGAAGATATGGTCAAAACAAAAATAGCTATTTTCGGATTCACAAATATAAAGCCCGATATGCACTTCAAAGAATTGAGTTTCAGGTATAGTAAACCGCAAAAATAGAAAAAGTGATCAACATAAAAGTTGTAGCCACTGGTATTTTATATGGTTTAAAAAATATTTCTCAAATTGGATCTGTTATGATCAAGTTATGACAAAAAATGGCCTATTCTCTGGCTTAAAAACTGAGCCAGAAAATGCACTGGAAAGAAGTATATTTTTGACATAAATAACTTTAGAATAAGACAAAGTGGTCAACATGAAAGTTGTAGCCATAGGAAATATACATGATTTAAAAAAGTTCATTTTGGTTCTATTTTGAAGAATTTATGGCCGAGAGAATAAGAGGTAAAATAGGGAGAAAAGAGGAGTTCGATTTGAAGAGAATGAACATTGATTTATTTTGAATATTTTGTAAATATTTTGACATTATTTCTTTATAATTTTTTCCTATAGCTTGGAAGCCATTAAATAAAAGAGGAAAAAGATGAAGAAGCTTGAGAAAAGAAGAATAAGAAATGTGAATGAAAGTGAAGAATGAGGTGGGTATTTATAGAAAAAGAATGAAGTGGTAAATTTACTAAAATAACGTCTTATCAAATTACCAAACTAACATTACTTCAACATAAAGAAAACTCTACTTTTTCAATACTTAACATCATCTTTCACATCATTACTTTATGTCTTAGTCACTTAAAGATTAAGTAATGAATATCATAATTATGTTGGCTTTGATTTGATGTGATTTGATTTGGTTTGATGTTTACTTTTTCTTACTTTTACTAATTCTTACTTACTTTTACTAATGACTTCTAGAAGTTTTCTAATCCTATTTAGTAAAAGTAAACTTGTTTATTTATTAAAATGTGTAATATATATATATATATGTATGTTAACAAAGATGCGATAACGTTGCGGCAACTTATTTTGAATAAAACATTGATTTCCGACAAAACATTTTACGGTCACATTTTGACGTTTTAATTAAACTATTTATTTATGTAAACAAAATTTAAAAATAAATTTATATAATGTAATTTAAAAATATAAACGCTCATAAATTAATTAAAATAATTTATTTAACCATTGAAACTTACTTTTCTGAAATCAGCATTTTGTCACATTTGTTCATTTAGACAAATGTTAATATTTTTGTGTATACTTCTCTTTCCAAATCCTATCTAATATTGTATGAATCATATAACCTTACCTATTTTATATTTAAAATTACTTTAAATAGTACACTTTAAAGTGGTCAAATTCTGGGTTGTTACAAATGATGTGGTAGATTAGAGGCTAATCGCATGAGATAATTAAGTGCATGTTATTAACAAGTAATAATAAACAAATATAAATGGTTTTAGAAAAGTTAGTAAGCTAATGAAGTGAGCTTTGAGCTCTACACTTATTATTAAAATAATTAGAGGGTTAATGAACCTTAATTAGCACTTGTGAATATTATTTAAAAGAAAAAAGAAATGATCTTTATTGATGAATAGTTTACTTATAAATACTATTTGAGTAAAGAAACTATTTTTGTAAGTAAAAGAGGTATTTTATAACATGGTGTTTTATAAAATAGTATGAATGAAGCTTAATTGGTTTTTATAAGATGGTGATATGATTTTTAAAGATGGAGCAACGATTTTATAAAATGGAATGAGGATTCATAAAATAGTAATATGATATATACTTAATTTTTATAAGGCAATTGGGTATTTAAAAGCTTAAAAATGATTAATAAGCTAATAATGTATTTTCCAAAACGATTAAAAGATTTTATAAAAGATATGAAATCATATTATACTTTTATTGAATGGTTTAATAATAAAAGTAAAATTTTGTTTGAGCAATAAATGTTCAAATATACGTGTATGTATATGAATATGGGCAGGTATACATATACGTGTATTTAAAGAATATAATAATCAAAACAATTTTTATATTGTAAATATATTGTTGTGTATGTTTGTTTGACTATATGAGTGCATTGTGTGAATATATGTATATGGATGTGTATTAATACATTGTATATAACAGCATTACGGGCGTCTCATGTAATCAAAGCGACCATAGTGTGCGTTAAGTTGTGTGAGAATATACCAAATCAAATAATCGCTCTAGTGAAGTTCAAAACTTGATTTGTGTTGTAATGTTTTTTGTATATACATGTATGAGTGTGCATGAGTGAGTATGCTAGAATGTGTAGGCATCACATGACGCAAGCAAGCTGATTGAATGCGTTTTGACATTGTTAGAGGAAGCCAGGTCTTTATAACTGCCCATTGAACTCTACGTGTGCAAAGAGTGGATTTCTGAACTCTACGTGTGCGAAGATTGGATTTAATTCGAAATTGGTTTTCAAACTTATAAACAACCACTTCCAAAACATCAACAAATTAACTCCGGAGAATGTTCGATGGGGCAGAAGAAAGCTTGGAAAGCAAGGCGGCTCATCGGGCGAATCGACGGAGGAGACGATGCGAGAAACAATGGACGGTCGGGTGTAATAGCTCGTTGCCCGGGCTTTACTGCCCATAAGAAACTCCCACCAATCCACCGGTGGTACCATACCAGTCCACCGACGAGGGCCTATCCTAGGTAGTAATGCCTGGGCAGGAAGTGTTTGTTGTGGAATTTGTTCTCCATTTCGGATGCAGTTTTTCATAAGGTGTTTGCACGGCTTCGGAGAGGCTTTTGGCTACTTGAGAAAGCAGGACGCAAGGTGAAGCATGGGATCCAGATGTGGATGCAAGGTGATGCATTAATGATCAATAATGATTGATAAGGAGTTCGGGCAAGTGGTCGAGGCAGCGTTCGAGGCAAGGAGCGCAAGGCACTGACTATTCCCATACGGGAATAGCAGAAGATCGCGATAGTGATCGAGAGCCAATAGAATACGAGATTGGACAGGAACCGGATGTATAGTCATGTACGATAAGCATGTTTAATCGGAGGGAGCATATGAAGGTGAGGAGTTGGTTCTAGACACAAGCAGATGTGTGAGCATGTAACGGTAGTAATCGGTTCCAGATAGTAGACGTATAGGCTTATGGTTAGCGTGGACTCTATGGTTTAAAGCGCCGTTGTGCTTGAGTGATCCGTTGGGTCAAAGAAAGTCACGGTAAGGTAATCATGGGCTAGGCTATTAGATTTGGGTCGTAGTGCGGTTCCAGTGCTATGCATCCATTTAGACATTGTTATATGATTTTGGACCAATCCTTTGGGAGGGTCCGTAGTGACACTTAGGGGTATTTGTACCAAGTGCAGTAGTGCAGATATAGATGTTAGGGAGCATTGCAGTGGTAGGGGTTTTCATTATTGCTAAGAGAGTGGTCTAGGTCTGTATGGGGGCACTTGTACAGGTAAGAGGTTGTATGGGGATGCTCAGTTCCATTCATGGACTCTCAAGGGTAGGAATATATATAGATCCAGGATCACATAAGATGTAGTTGCTCCATAAATATATATTTTTCAGTATGAAATGATAGTAGATATTCTCTATTTGACACATTGTTATGTTGTGCTTGCGTTATACTAGTTGATTGATATTATCATTGTGTGTAGCATAGTGGAAAATTAAACTGCGACATTCTAAATACCCTTACACTAGTATATTATTATGTATTAGTCACATTATATCGGTAATGTTGACTCGTTGATTGCGGGAGAAGAGTAGGTTATGATATGATTACCCATTTTGGAGATGGGTTTACTGTACTTGTTTATAACCAGTACGGATTTCCCTAAGCCATGTTTGTGGAGAGGATCAGCTGTGACTTAGTTGTCTCTTGTTTATTGTGTATAGTTTTGATATATAGTATTTTGAGATAGTTCCCCTCACACCAGGCTTTAAGTCTGACCTGTATTTTGTCTTTATCTTCTTATGTCATGACAACTCTTGGGTACTCGATTGAGCAGCTTGAGAGTCGGTGCTTTTGGGGATACGGTATCAAGATGTGTAGCTAGAGCATTTTGGAGGTATGGCATCAATATTTTGGATACATATACTTGATATTTTAGTAGCACATGACAGACCTATGTGTATGAGACTTTTGTATCAGATATTTATTCAAAACTCTGTATTGTTAGGAGTTGCTGTATTCTCACTTTCTGTATTGATATTTATTTATCAGTTGCTTCTGCTAGTGCGGTCACTTATATATTGTCACCCTGTTTTGTTTATGTATATTGAGTACATTATATATTATCATTCCGTTGTGAGATCTTATTGATGTCTTGGTTTGGTGTTTTGTTTTAATTTTACCCCAACAATCTATCTTTTCTGGTAATTAAAAGTCAGGTGATGTTGTAAGGCGCTAATTTTTGGGTGTTACGAAGGGTGGGTTATTACACATCTTCTTCTTCCCAGCTTTGTTGCTTGAGCCATCATGATGCCTCTTTTGGCCCTTGTCTTTTGGTGTGCTACCTCCTGAAGGGGTGGTATCGTCTTTGGAAACAGTGATGGCAGGATTATCAGGGTAGTTTGAAGGAAGCTTGGAAGTTTCCAATGCAGCACTCCTCCCTTGTCTTTTGATTAAGTCTTTAACTTCATTATTGATTTAAAATAATTTAAGAATTATTTATAAATAGTGATCACATAACTAAATAAAACTTAATTACTTCTTTATTAACTTTAAGCTTGAATCAAAGCAATTATTTAAAATCTATTAATTTTAAATATATTTTAAAACTTTGTTAAATATGAATTTGTGAAAACTAATTATTTTCCATATCTTCAAAACTTGTTTTTACCTTGCCTTTAAACTTAGAAACATTTGTAAAATCTAATTCCTTTGTTTTTAAACCTGAAACACATTTCTTTTTTTGTTATATTTTGAAACCTGCTACCTAATTAGAAAATTTACCCGAGCTTTCCCTTTATTTTTCTCGAGCCAACCTCAAGCTTGACTTCGAGTATCACTCTTCCCCTCTTTTCTTCGAGTCACCCAAGTAACTCGAGCATTTACCCAAGTTTTACCCAAACCCATACTTCACCAGATACAGGTGATCCCTTGTGCACGTGTACGCCCAAACTGGCGATCTCCGATCAAGACTCTGATCGTCAACAAGTCGATGATCATCTAAACGAACACTTCAATTCCTCAGCACCCACGAATTCATGAGGAAGCAAAATCGAGCAACCCTGCTTCAACCAGAACCCAAACATCTCGACGTAAATCAACTCGCGCCACCCAAATCCGACTATCAGAAAATCTGCTGCTCCTTCTAGAGATGCACCTCGATATGACGAACCATCTCCCCCACACGCGATTGAGTCCGGTCCATCATTAACGCCGAACGAGCCACACCAACCTCGATGATCAAAACAAGTTGTTAAACCCTAGTTCACCTTTGCGCCACCTCCATGGCGACTTAAAAACTCTTCCACCATTTTTCCCTTGAACCATAACTCCTGAGCCACCGCTAGGCTTGATCTCGTCCTACCACCATACTTTGATCGCCATAAATCGAATGAAAACCCTTCTCAGTTCAAGTCGAGAATTCATAAAAACTATTAAGTTAAAAATCAGGATTTTACTATCAAAATTCACTATTTTTGAAAATGAATCAAATTGTATAATTGAGATAATCAATTATTTAAGTTGAATTTTTGGTCTACCTTGGATTCTTACCGCATATTTTATATTTCCAGCAAAACTTAAATCAATTTCACTTAGAAATAATTTTTAAAATTAGGATATTACTAATTTAAACATTTTATGTTTGAACAACAATGTCTAAAAAGAATTTGAGGATTAGATTATAAATTTAGAACAGGTTTTGAAACCTGTATGCTTAGAATGGAGGTAATGTTCTTGTTCACAGAGCATTATTCAACATTTGTTATATATAAACACATACACACACACACACAATCATTTCTACATTCATGCAACCATTTTATTTCATGAATCAATCACCAATACCAAGTTAAATAAACAGATTCAAGTCTTAAAAAGTTTGCTCACATTGTTTTGTTTGAACAGAGATAGTGTTGAGCTCATCCAAAACTGAAACCTTGTTTGTTTTCATTTGAATCTTGCTTGAATTTGATCTTTGTTTGATTTAAGCTGAATTGAACTTGCGTGCTTGATCGGGTTGAAGAACGAGCTATTTGATCTCAGGCTTTAAGTGTTAAAGCAGATTTTGTTTGATCTCGTCTGTAGATTGATCTGAACTGTTTGAAGTTGAAGTGCTTAGTTTGATGTTTGCATTTTGAATTTGTTATCTAATTTTGCTTCAGATTTGGTTTTAATTTTTCAGTTTGAAAGAAGGAAGGTGAGAAGATTTTAGAAAAACACCTATAGCCTGGTTTCTCACTAACTTCTCTTTTTTTATTATATTATCTCTAATTCAAATTAAGAGAATTTTAAAACTATGCCGCTTGTTAATTTTATCTCAACACTTGTCTTCATAAATTAACATTTGTTTAATTTTCATAATAAAATGCTTACACTTGTTTAAACAAAGAAGATTATGTTTATCCCTTTGCTTTAATAAATTTATAAATTGAGTTTTAAACCTTATCATTTTATAATTTTGTAAATCACATTTTAACTATTATTTACACTTATACTTTCAAAAGATACATTCATATCAAAGCTTTGCATATATACTAAATATATATTTTTCCAATTATATAAAAGAAAAGAAATTTAAATCTTTTGTTAAATCTTATTTTATATGTTATACCTTTACAACTTTTAATGAAAAAGATTTAAGCTTGATTATATTAATTTTTTAACTTTTTAAATAACCTTAAGAAAAATGATTTGAAATCAAATTATACTTTTAACACTTGATAATAATATTTAAATATAACTTTATACTATATATCTTCTTATTTAAATACATTTTCCTTTATTAACATTTTTATATAACTTTTTAAAGAAATGATTTAAAATGTAATTATACACAAATTAAAAATTATGTAAATCTTTATTAATTCTCTAAAATATAAAGTTTTTTTAACTTCAATTTATAAAATATTTACTTTTGAATTCAAAATCAAAATTCTACTTAAAATCAATTTAGTGTATTTTCAAATCAATTCCTTTATTTACAATCTTTTGATATATATATTTATTCAAAAATTTCAAATTAATCCATAATTAAATTTATAATTAAAATATTATTCAAAATATTTATTTCTGAATTTCCAATTAGAAATTCTATTTTAATATCATATTCATTTATATTAATAATCAAACAACTATCTATTTAATTTGGAAATACCAAATTAATTCACAATTTAATTCCAAAAATAAAATTAATTGTCGAATTAAACTTGGCTAAAATCTGGGACTTTTACAGATTCCCCCTTTTAGAAAATTTCGTCCCCAAAATTTTCTAGGGAGACAACAAAGGATGGATACACGAAGATAGAAAAACAATTTCCTAGATCAAACTGAATATCTATTCTGCATTTGACTTACCAAATTAGAATATCAATAATAAATATGAGAATGAACTCATATAATATTTCACAACATACTCAGGTTATTTGGTTTACGAAATATGCAGGGGCACTAGTTAGTTCGAAGGGTAACTAACCGCTCGTAGAATATATCAGGACCCAAAAGAACAAATGAACGGATTCAATCTTCCATAATTCTCAAACACTAGGTATGGATTCCAAATTCTGGTTGGCATACTTCGAAGTATACACTAGCTTGTCCCTCTTCGGACTTTGATCCATACAAGAAATTGCAATAGAATTTCAAATTTGGGTTTTAACCAAAATCGTTTTATCGATACAAATCTTCATCTTTAACTTCATATTTAATTTACCAATTTATTGCAATAAAATTTCAATTTCATTAAAGTTAAAAACAAAAATCTGATAGAAATTTGATGAAAAGAATACGAGATAGAAACTTATCTATAACAATTCGTAGTGCCACCACCACTCCGAAACTTCTCCCTTGAGCTGCTACGAAGCAATCAAAGAATTTGAAATCGGATCAAAGGAGATTGATGAGAAAAGTTGTTTCCGTTGTTGTTACATGATATCGACCATTTGTAGTCGTACTTTCCTGTCCCCTATCTCGTCCTCTTCTTGCACTCATACTTACTATCAGCGGATAGTAAGAGACTTTACTGAGGCATTCGGACGGATATCTTAGGGATATACTCATTCTAAGGCATACATCACCCTATCTCTAATGAGTTACCTAATGTGTTATACTCCAAAAGCTTAAGTTTCAACCTTCAGCTCTTATACCACTTATAACGACCCTGACTCGACCTTGGTAAATTGGCATCGAATACATCACCCATATTCAAATTCCGTAGATCCAAACGTCGAGTCTGGTTCGTCGGAGCTTATAACACATTAAGTACAACAACATAGCGGAAGAAATGAATAACATTAATATACAACATTTGTTACAACTGAATATCAATACAAATCAGAGCTAAAATATAACAGCGGAAAGATAATCTGCGACAGAGGAACACCAATATTATTTTCAAAAGGAAGAAGGATAGAAATTCGAACAACTCCATCACTAAAACCAAAGCTCCAAAGACTCCAAGCTCCAAATCGAAAGCTCGAACCATCATCAACACTAAAATGAAGCAACTCGATCCAAAATGCGTTTGCCGATATCCAGAGATTGAATACTATCAAATCTACACCTATTATTCGACTATCTGAAAAACCTAACTCTAGACTACCCGTGTGGAAAATTGTGGGCACCCAGAGTTTAGGAAGGGAACAACAAACTCCAGGTCAGTCATGGGACTGGTATGAGCAAACAAAAACAGGTTATCTTTAAAACAAACAATCAACAAGAAATATTATTAAAAAAATCCGCAACGCTTTTTGAAAAATGAAACTACCATAAGGCCTTCCCGCACACACACAATGCAAGCGCACAGTTGGAGGAGATTTCTCCTTTTGAAAGTCAAACATGCTTGATACGCAAAATCATTTTGATATTATTGTTAGTGCATAGTGCAGAAAATCTTTCGAAATTATGATATTAATCTTAGCCAGCATAAGAACCATTATATTATGCCTGGTATAGCTACCACCTGAGGTGGCAAGTTATACAATTGCAATCGTAAAGGGCTCGTATTGTTTCTTTGGATTTCCAACAAATGGTCAGGCTAAGGAACATCCTATTGCCACATGGGTACGCCTTTAGAGGGACGTCCCGAGACCCTACCCGGCTCTCTGCCAACACAAGGCCGGGTTACCTCTATAACTAGGTAACTACTACTCTAGTATGCCATCCTCCAGTCGTTTGCGACCTTTATCCGAGGATACTCAACCACAAAGAAACAACCACAAAGTAATAAATTTGCAATGACTACATGAGTTAAGTATTTGGGCTCTATACCATGATACCACCCTTTTCCAGAAGGGAATGACATACCCTAAAGGGAACGACCCTTATAACCTTGCCGCATCTTTCCTGTTTCGATCACTTCCGGGTTGTGAGGTCCTGATGCAGTCGCATCCACAAAGCTACGCTTTTCACAAAAGCTATGCTTCGATCAATAGATGATCAGTAGCACTTCGTAGCCACATTACCAAATTGGGAATGTATCACTAGTAACCATCAACTACATAACCTCTGAGCTCGTACGTCTTAGAGAAGGGTGTTAAGCTAAGAGAATAAATCTCCACCACCAAACCGAAATGTATTTGATAGAAACCAGCTTTACATCTCAAAGTGTAATGTCAGACACACATCCATACAAGTCTATTCCGGGTTCGAACAGAATCGAAGGCACTTCAAAGAAGCCCTTGCAATCCGAGAATTCCTAATTCCGATCATACTCCCCTTGACATATGGAGATCTCTATACCGGCGCGACTCAGTGCAGAGACATTCGGAGGGTAATCCTTTCGCTATTGAAAATACCTGGTCTTCACCTCCGGTCTTCAGATGCTATCCATAACGTCGTATCACTATTCGGGATGTGTTATATGACACAAGGTCCTCTCCCGGCTAACATGAATAATGAGTGCAATATTTAAAAACATATGGATATTGGGATCTTAGTTAAGTCACAACACATTTCCCAAAACTTTTCTTTCAAATGGTTTAAAAAAATTACCATTTTAAATATTTTTATAAAAAGATTCACTTCACAAAGTTCACCAATCTTTCACAAAGATTCATTCACAATATTTAAACAAAAGATCTATCTCTGAGATCCTCTTTTGTTTGAAAACAAAGTTCACCAAATATTTCACAAAGATTCCTTCATAGCTTTCGAAATAATTCCATTTCAAATCTTTTATATAAAAGATATACCTTAAGATCCTCTTTAATTTCAAAACAAGGTCCAACCATTTTCACAAATATTTATTCATAGCTTTCAAAACAATTCCATTTCAAATTTGAAATTTTTTAATACAAATTGAAAATCCTTTCTTTATATGAAAGCTATTATTATTTGAAAACAAATAGTTTTCGTTTTGGAAAAATCCGATTTCGTTTGCACGAGTTAAAACCCTTCAAGTATAAAACTTGGGTTAAATTCAAATTCCCAAAACAATGGTTTAAAACCCATATAAACACATTTATAACTGGTATACCTTTTTAAACCATAATTTCCAAACATATAATTCAATTTCCAATCTTGAAGTTAAATTCAAATCAAACTATTTAAAATTCAAAACTTTATCAAATTATCCAAAATAAATTTTATCTTTAAAACTCCTTTTCAAAAGCTTTTCATATTTAAACCAATTCCATTTCCAAATTATTTGAATTCAAAATTCATTTTTTTTAAAACAAATAATATTTAAATTCAAAATATCTATGACTTAACCAATTTCCCGTGAAATCCATATTTGTGTGTGCATGGTGTAGTCCAGGGGTTTTACACAATAGTGCAACAACATCAATCATTACAGATGTAAACACGTCAATATCAATAAGCGGTATATTCTTATAACGCTTATCTTCCATTCATAGATCCATAGATAGATCACAGACAAAATAAATTACATTCATCACAGCTTGAATTAAAATGATTCATATCACAAAGCATCACATAGTAGAGATATCAAACAATTCAAAGCATTCAATGCAATCCAAATATCCATAAGTAAGGTTAATTAATCATCTCAGGCTTTAAGTGTTGAAGCAGATTTTGTTTGATCTGGTTTGTAGATTGATCTGAACTATTTGAAGCTGAAGTGCTTAGCTTGATGTTTGCATTTTGAATTTGTTATCTGATTTTGCTTCAAATCTGGTTTTAATTTTTCAATTTGAAAAATGGAAGGTGAGAAGACTTTAGAAAAACACCTATAGCCTGGTTTCTCACTAACTTCTCTTTTTTATTATATTATCTCTAATTCAAATTAAGAGAATTTTAAAACTATGCCACTTGTTAATTTTATCTCAACACTTGTCTTCATAAATTAACACTTTTTTAATTTTCATAATAAAATGCTTACACTTGTTTAAACAAAGAAGATTATATTTAGCCCTTTGCTTTAATAAATTTATAAATTGAGTTTTAAACCTTATCATTTTATAATTTTGTAAATCACATTTTACACATTTTCAAACTATTATTTACACTTGTACTTTCAAAAGATATATTCATATCAAAGCTTTGCATATATAATAAATATATATTTTTCCAAATATATAAAAGAAAAGCAATTTAAATCTTTTGTTAAATCTTATTTTATATGTTATACCTTTACAACTTTTAATAAAAAGATATATTTATTTCTGAATTTCCAATTAGAAATTCTATTTTAAAATCATATTCATATTCATTTATATTAATAATCAAACAACTATCTATTTAATTTGAAAAATACCAAATTAATTCACAATTTAATTTCAAAAATTAAATTAATTGTCAAATTATACTTGGCTAAAATCCGGGAATGTTACGAGAATCGCTTCATGTTTAATCAACTAATCCACACTGAGTAAAATCTCAAATCCAATAAAATCTTGGACAAATAGGTCGAAAGGAAATTTATGGAAAGAGTGGGAAATTTGGACTTTCTCACAATTCATGCAAGGTTTAGTACTACCGCCTGTAGGATTTTTCATGCAAATAGGGGTATCAACTATTTTAGGTTCAAGTTTGAATTCTTCTATAGTTTTCTTAGCAATAAAACTCTGAGAAGCTCCTGTATCAAACAATACTCTAACTAAAATACCTTTAATAAAAATATTACCTTCCAAAACTCCATTGCCTTTCACATCCTGAGAGGTTGAAGGCTCATCCTTTACTGTGTAGACTTAGGCTTGCTCTTCTTTCCTCATGATCGGACAATCCTTGATCATGTGCCCCTATAGATGATAGTCACAGCGGTTTGGTGGTGGTCTATAAACCTTGGGGGTTCTTGCAGTGAGTCGATAGGTGGCCCTTTTGTTGGTAATTGTAACACGTAGCATCCTTCAAAGAGTTACCTCGACCTCCTCTTCCAGATTTGCTTTGACCTGGATTTTTCCCATTTTGGTTAAACTTCCTTTTGTTCCAATTGTTGTTGTTGGTCTTAACTACCACGGGACACTTCTTGTCCAATATTTTGTGATGGAATCCCATATCCAGCAAATATATAAATGAACCCTTAACATAGGCAGTCATCCTACTTTGGTACTTCTCATTCATCCTCGAAATAAACTTCTCATTCTTCTTTAAAGGCGTGTCGATTAGTCCTGGCCCAAAACAAGATAATTCATTAAAATTATTCGCATACTCCTCAATGTCATTTCACCTTGCTTTATATCCATAAAGCTTCTGCAAAGACGAGATTTCCTGGATGCTGGCATGTACTGCTCCTCCAAAGCCTCCTTAAATCTTTCCTAAGAGAAAGTGTCCTATGACTCACTTAGGGTAATGGACTCCCACCAAGCCAAAGCCCCTTCTTGTAACTGCCATGAGACCAAGAACCTCTTTTTCTCATTACTAATATCCAATGCCTTAAAGATCCTTTCGCATGATTTAATCCAAGCTTGTACTTCAATGGTAGCTTCTATACCCTTGAATGGTTTTCCACTAAGCTGGTATAATTCTTGCACAGAGCGGCAAAATTAACCTAGGGTTGTATAGGAGCTTTTTCTTCTACAATGGCGGTTAGAGCTCGACTGTTAGTTGTTGTGGTGCTGCTATTTCCCCTTCTTCGTCCTCTACCAGTACTCATGTCTTACTACTTGGATTTAGTAAGATAACTTTAGAATACAAAGATGAAAATATCTTCTGAAATGGGTAAATAACATAACTTTTATTCATATAAGTATTCTAAATGCGCATTCTCAAAGATTAAACTCATTCTAGGGCATTACTAACCCTATCTCTAATGAGTTATACCCACCAAAGCCAAGGTTCTCGATTAACCTTCAGCTCTGATACCAAATGTGAAGACCCGTCTCCTCGACTCTTGGAAATCGACATTAATACATCCACGGTGTTCACATGCAGTAAATCTCAGTGCTGGAGAGGTAGATTTCCAGGGGTAAAGTAAAGTAAGAGATAGAAACAAAAGTTCTCATATTATGTTAAAATAGTTAAATAGTACATACAACTTCCATTATTAGGGTAAATCAGAGTTTTGTATGCACAAACCCAGCCACGAACAGTTATAACTGCATATTCCCACACTTGCTGGTATTACTAACGTATATACATCAGAAAACAAAAATAGATAGATATCCCATCGTGTGCTCCAGCTTCATGCTCGAAAAATCTCCTCTAGAATGCTCCTCCCAAAATACACTAAACAGAATCCTTACTACTTGGCTGCCCGGGAAAATAGACCACCCAGAGTTTAAAGGGAAAACAAAATGAACTTCGGGTCAGTCATGGGACTGGTGCGAGAACTCAAAATGCGTGTTTTAAAAACCAAAGGTATATTATAAGACCACGCCGCTCATAAACGCGGAACAGGTTTTTACCTTATGATAACCAAAAACATTTTACGTCAAAATAATTGATATTATTTTTAATGACATCTCTTTGAAAACATTTGCAAATATACTTATTATTAATCTTAGCTGAAATTGTTACCATTATTAAATTCAAGCATACTAGGCCCTACAAATAAAATAGCAGGCACTTATTGGAGAATAGATTCCATACAAATGACGAGGTGAAGGGACTACCTTTCAGTAGTACATCTCTAAAGGAATGTACCGAGTCCCAACAGATGGTCCTCTACCAACATAAGACCGGCCTACCTCTTCCTAGATAGTACCGAATATGCCATCGCCTCGGTCGTTACCGACCTATCCGAGACATCTCTTAGCATACATCCACAATAATTTATATTTCGAACATTATAGCGGAAATAAATATATCAAGAAGGGTATGACCATACCTTAATGGTTGTGAATCACATAGTCTTGCTGCATCCAACCTTGTTTTGGTCAGTTCCAAGTTTGAGGCTTAAGGTAACGATTACCTTTTCACATAGTCCATCATCTTCCTTTGAATGCCACACTACCATTCTATCGATCACTATTGACTTCCACAAACATACAACCTTTGAGCTTATATGTCTCAGAGAAGAGTGTTAAGCTAAGAGAAGTTGCCTTCACCGCCACCAAACAGATGTATGTTAATAAAAGTCAATGGTGAAATCTCAAGATTGCAATGTCAGACATCTATCCATACAAGTATATTCTAGGACTGAACAAAAGCGAAGGCACTCTCCTACCACATCCTGTTGGAAATTATCCTAGGATTAGTAGCGAGTTGTCCCCGTAACCAAACGAGTTTCAGAAATGAAGGGACCTGTTACTTTAGTATTTGGTAGTTAACCTGAATTATCAACAAGCAATCCTTTCACCCTTGGTCTTAATCCTTCATTTTCTTTATCAAGTCTTCATTTTTCAAACGCATACATTGGTTCAGAGTGGTTTTTGGATAGCAATTACCCAGATCCAACCCCGGTTCCTTCGAATCCAATCATCGACAAAAAGATTTTTTGCGAATAGGGAATCATTCTTTAATTTATTTAGTTCCTTTATCGAAATATCTTTTGGAGATATACATTTATAAAACTTCCTTTTGTTATATACAAAAATATTAAACCTCTCTTATAAAATTCTTTAATAACTTTTAACCCTTTTTACTAAGAATAAACTCGAAATCGTTTCATTTTCAATTTAGGAAGATATTGATTTGAGTAACGCAAATTCACCATTCCCTCCGTCGGGCCAGTTCGGATAGCCAGGTAGCGGAGAAAATCGGTTTTCCAAACTCAAACTTAGGCATTATCTCTCTGACACATATAAGGCGGTCAAGTTATTTAATCGACTCTAAATCTTTAATCACTGCAAAAATTCTTCAAATCATCTTTAAAACTCTTTATAATTCATTTAAAAATATTTATAAAAGATTTGTAAAAGAGCTGTTAAGTTTAAAACCATATTTTAAAAGTTATAAAAAAGTGCTTTTTAAAGCTATATTGATCAAAATGGCTTTTTATTATTTGGAAATTCATTTTTAATTTCTAAAATCACTTTTAAAATATTATAAAAGATTTATGAGATTTATTCGATATTTTTAAATAATTTAAGACATCACTTTCAAAGAGATCCAGTTTTGGATTCCGAACTTCAAATTCAGGATTTTTCAAAAACTTGATTTGCTCGTATTTCAAAATCTTTTTATCGGAATCTGGATTTTCTTTCTTTATTAGAAAACTATGGAAACAATAGTACGGAAAATTCTTATCTCGAAGAATTCCAAGCTATATTCCAACTTTTACACTAGTTTGACTTTTATAGCGTGAAATCGCGAACTACCGTTACGCGCTTATTTTTGACCAAATTTTCTAATTTTTTTCAGACTTCACCAAAACACTTGTAAATGTTTATAAAATATTTCAAATACATTATAAACAATTTTTAAGAGGTTTAACACTTCCATATACATCATTTTATTGATTTAAGGAAAGTGATTCCATTTTGTGTTTATCGACGTGTATATTAGTGACTCGCATATATTCATCATTCATACGAAAACAACCAAACTTGATGATCAAATCATACTAAACATCTATTTTCAACATCATATCATCATTCAACATATACTAAAATAAATTAGGAGTTCTCACCTTAGATTTCCAATGATTCACAAAAAATCACTATAGCTCCGCTATTCGGGTTTCGAAGCTCGCTATCCTTTGGATTTTAGCTCCTAAATGTGCCGACCAAGCTTTGTGGAAGCTAAGGAGGGCACGCTTAGGGTATGTCTTGGGTTGGGTCAGCCTAGGGTAGAATGAAGAGCTTTTGGATCATTTTGGAGCAGTTTTACTATTTATGACTACAGTTTATGATTTTAGTTTCTTTTATATTGAAGTAATTTTTGACATTATTTCTTTTAGTTTAGAAGCCATTAAAAAGGAAGCAAAATCTTGAAAATATGAAGAAAAAACGGGTGGAAAAAGAGAGAAGAGGGTATGGTATTTATAGGAAAAAAGAAGTGTGTGAAGGAAGATATGTAAACACCACTTTTTCCAAGCTTCTCCAACACACCACCCCCTTCATGATACATGGCCAACCCCCCTCCATGTGCACATCACTTCCATCATCTCAAGTGCGTAAATGTTGACTTATAAGGACTTAAGGAGTAAGGTTTTTTTTAATATCTTATATATCTTATATTATTTCCTTATACTTAATTATTTGCTTATATATGTGTATATGTGCATGTTCTAATGTATGTATATGTACATGTATATGTGTATGTAACATATACTTATAACGTTGCACCACTTCTACATGTCGCATCATTACAAATTCCATTTTTGTTTTTCGGTCAAATTTTCTCTTTAAAGCTTATATGCATATTTTTGTAAACAAATTTTGAAAATAAATTTTTCTATTATTATTAACTAATAAAAATGATCTCATTTCATTTACAAAACCATATAAATTAATAATTATTATTATTTACAAAATTGTTGTTATATCGATAAGGCTAAACGATCATTGATTTGAAGCGATATATTTATGGGTAGTTACAAGGTCGAAGCCTTAGCTGCCGCATTTTACCTTTCGAAGCAAAGCCTTTGAAAGGGTTAACTTTGTTTTATAAAAACCCCGTCGCTTCTCAATTGCTTTTGGGCGAATGGCTTAGAAGCCATCACTTCTTTGCTTTGTTTCTGGCTTTCGAAAGAGTTGCTTTCCACTTAGTTGTGTGACTCTTGGAGATTTCTAAAGATTAACCCAAAGGTTTTGAAAGATAAGGTTTTGAATGGTTTCGAAAGGTGTTTCCACATGTTTTAAACTGAACCTAAATGCTTTTGAATGCTTTAAGGTTTTGGTCCTTTCGAAAGGTTTTAAAGAAAGATTTCCAAGGGGTGGTTCCCCTATGTTTAAAAAGACTTCAAATGAATAATTTCGAAGGGGTGGTTTCCCAATGGTTTCGAAAGGTTTAAAGGAAAGGTTTTTCCAATGGTTTCGAAAGGTAGTATTTAAAGGTTTTAAAGGTAGGGTGTCCAAGGTTTTTAGCTTTCGAAGGGAAAGGTATTTCAATGGTTTCAAAAGATTTATTTAAATGATTTCGAAAGGAAGGTTTTAGCCTTTTGGCCTAGATGAAAGAAATGGTTTATATGGTTACAAAAGGGACATTTTCAATGGGATCGGAAGGGGTACTTTCAAAGGTTTAAAGGTATGCATCAACGAAGATTTGGGTAAAGTATATATAGCATGGTAAGGTGATTTTGAGTAAAGCATACCTTGTTTATGTTTGATTTAATGGTTTTAAATCAATTTGAAAAGAAAAGGTTTTCAAGGAAAATTTAAGTAAAATGACTCAGATATTAGAATATCGGATGGGACTAGTATAGGGTCGCGCCCTATACATTATCTATTAGCCCCTAGCTAAGTTAGTCTAAAATTCCAGTGTGTAGGGCTTTGTCACGAGTAAGACTAAAATTATGGTACACACAGAATGGAATATATTTGCACAGTGTAGGTTATTGGTGAGCCCGTAAAGCCATTAGGATTAGTGGACCCTAGGAGAAAGTAAGTTAGTGATAGACCGTCCGGAAGACTTGTCCAACAGATGTTAGGCCATTTTGCTTGTATTGTCTGGTAGACCCGAGTCAGCCAAAGGTTTGTAGTAAGACAAACAAAACTATAGTGTTCGAAAAGATAGTCCATTTGTTACCTGATATGTATGTTTACATAAAATGCTTTGCAGTTTTAACCAGTTTTGGTTGTAGGATTATGATTTGTAAAAGATATGTTTTAAAAGGATATTAGTGAGGGGAAACCTGTTCCGTTAAGCGGCATGGTCTCACTTAATATCGTATATCCGATATGTATAGTATTATTCACACCAGGCTTTATGTTTGACACGAATTTTATGTTTTCCCCTTAAACTCTCGGGTGCTCAAAATTGATTTGAGTAGGCTGAGGGTTGAGGATTTACAAATTTTTAGTAGGTTGGCAAATAAAGCTTCCGTTGATGAGCATGTGGTTGACGAATACCTAATTAGGATTTGCAGTTTTATTTTAATGTATTTCCGCTCTTTTTGTACTAAGTCGGATATGACTATTTAGTGACTCTGATCAACCAAGAGGACATCTTTATATGTCACTCTTGGCGTATATGTATAATAATCATTTTATCTGAACCTGGGAAAGTGATGGGATTATGTAATTTGAATATGGAACATGTGTTGAAAATGTATTGTGAAAAGGTGTTATTGAAATCTGTAATTTTGTTTCATATTCATGTGATGCTGATATTATGAATACCATTATCATTACCTTATTTGGTCACCGAAAGTTAATACTATGGATGACTACAACATGTGTGGTGCTTAGCTTTGAGCCTCCAGATAGGGAATGTTATAACTTGGTATCAAAGCATAGTTTATAAAAAAAATTAACTCAAATGAGTTTTGAAAGCATAATCATTAGGAATTAGAGAAAAGATTGGGGCATAGGATAATGCTATAGTAACATAGTTGTATTTGCTATATATAAGTATATGTTATATCTCTAGACTTATATCTTTATTAGACTATTCTTCTGTATCTCACGAGGCTTGAATGCAAATATGGATTTGCGAGGAATAAATCTTAGGGGGAGCACCACAACAAATGGTAATGCCAGACCAAATAGGAGAAGGAACCAAGTCAGGCACAAGCTAGTAGTATGGGTGCTGGTGTCCTCCAAATCGAATATAGAAGTTATGTATCAGTTTTTCGTAAATATGAGGCAAGCAGGTGTTGCTGCTGGAGTAGTTGGAGGAGGAGTTCAAGAAGCTCCAATGCTCAACAACTATGTTGCTCTGAGTAGAGACTATGTTAGGCTTAGAGGAAATCCATTTATAGGAACTGAAGATGCTATTGAGGTGGAAAATTGTTTACTGTATTGTAAGAGGATCTTTGCAGACTTGGAGCTCAATGATGAGCAGAAGAGGAGGTTGGCATCAAGACAACTTCAGGGAGCAGCTTTATTTTGGTGGAATAGTGTGACTGTTGCAATAAATGAAGAGACAATAACATGGGCTGAGCTTAGGAGGAGGTTCGAAGAGAGATTCATGTCAGTTATGGTGAAGTCTACCCTAATTAGAAAGTTTATTGAGTTGGAACAAGGAGATATGACTATATTGGAGTATGCTAGGAGAATCTAGGAGTTGGCTAGATATGGATATGCCACTGTTGATACTGTGTTAAAGAGAAATGAGATGTTCATTAGGGGGTTGAAGCCTGAGTTGGGAAGGGCTATGTAACCTCATACTAGAGACCCTTGTGATGTTGTAGTGGAGATGGCTTTGAGAAACGAGGAAAATGCTTGATTTGTTGGAGAAGAGTAAGGCAAAGGAAGTCCAGAGGATGGAGCCAAAAGAGAAAATTCTTTCATAAGAAGGGTGCTCAAAAAGGTAGAGCCGCGAAGAGAGTAAAGTCTAAAGTGGTTTGTTATAAGTGCGATAAGAAAGGGAACTTTGCTAATGAATGCCGCACAGGAAAGGCGAAGGATGTGATCGGAAGGAAGAACATTAAGTTCTTTAATTGCGATCAGATTAGCCACTATAAGAACTAATGCAAGGAACCAGCAAAGGATGGAAGAGGAAAAGTATTTGCATTGGACCAGCTACCTCGAGGCCAACGGCATAGGAGAAAGGGAAATCATTATTGGGAGGTACGCTTCAGATCCATGGTATGCCGTTAGCGTTCTGTTTGATACAGGTGCATCATATTCTTTTATATCTCGATGTTTGGTAGATAATCTTAATCTAGAACCACATACTTAGTTACTTCATTAAGAGTTGCAAATCCGATAGGAAGGTATGCGACACTTGGGATAAAGTGTGACCACTTAGAATTTGACTTGCTCGGTTACACCTTTGTTTGCAGTTTGCATATATTTGACTTTATTGGGTTCGGAGTTATATTGGGCATAGATTGGTTAAGTAAGTATGATGCTAGGATATTTTACCACGATAGGAAAATATCACTTAGACACCCTAACTGTAGTGATCGGATTGTATATATTGTAGAAGGCCCTAGCTATAAGGTGAATGCTTTGTTGGGTGTTATGGAGTTAGAAGATGAGTTGATTCGAGTTTTCGTGGCTAGAGAATTCGCGGATGTCTTCGAGCCTGTAGTAGGATTTCCACCCAAACGAGCCATTGAGTTTCGAATAGATTTGATGCCTAGAGCAGAACCAGTTAATAGGCCACTAAGTAGGATGACACCTACAGAGATGAGAGAGCTGAAGGTGTAGTTGGTGGATTTGGAAGGGAAGAATTTTACCCGACCTGGTAGTTCACCTTGGGGAGCAGCCACGGTGTTTGTTAAGAAATCAAATGGATCGTTAAGGCTATGTATCGATTATCGGAAGCTAAATGAGAAGACGATAAAGAATCGATATCCATTGCCTAGAATTAATTATTTGTTCGATCAGATGAGTGGAGCCAAGGTATTTTCTCAGTTGGATTTGGCTACAGGTTTCCATCAGCTTAGAGTAGCAGAAGATAGCATACCTTTGACAGCGTTTAGGACCATATATGGATCATACAAATGGTTGGTTATATAGTTCGGACAAACTAATGCGCCGGCATTCTTTATAGACTAGATGAACCGAATTTTCATAAAGCACTCGGATAGGTTCGTGTTGGCGTTCATAGATGATATTTTGATATACTCTAAGGATGAGAAAGAGCATGAAGTTCATCTTCGAATGGTGCTTGAGACCTTGAGAGAACATCAGATGAAGGCGAAGTTTTTGAATTTCTAGAAGAAGGAGGTGAATTTTCTTGGTCGTGTAGTTTCAGAAAGAGGGTTAGCAGTAGATCCAACTAAGATCGAAGCAGTGGATAGTTAGAAGAGACCAGATCAGTGACTGAGATAAGAAGTTTTCTTAGATTGGCTGGATATTATCGGAGGTTTATAAAGGATTTTTCATGGATAGCAGCACCGATGACCAAGTAGTGCGAAAAGATATGAAGTTTATTTGGACCAATAAGTGTGAGGAAGCATTGCAGAGCTTGAAACACTTATTGAACAATGAACTTGTATTAGTGGTTCCAGAGGGGAATCAAGATTTGGTAGTCTATACAGATGCATGTGGAACTGGATTAGGAGCAGTGTTAATGTAGAGAGGTAAAGTGATTGCATTGCTTCTAGACAGCTTAAATCATGTAAGGTTAGATACCTGACTCATGACTTAGAGTTAGCCGCGGTTATTTTTGCTTTGAAGGTATGGAGACATTATCTTTTGGGAGAGAGGTTTGAGCTTTATACAGATCATAAGTTATTGAAGTACTCGTTCTCTCAAAAGAAGCTGAACATGAGACAGTGGAGATGGATAGAGTTTATTGCTGCTTATGATTTTGGAATTGAGTACACACCGGGGAAAGGCAACAAGGTTGTAGATGTTCTTAGTAGAAAGCATCAGAATGCAATGTTAGCTATGATAGCAGAATGGAAAGACTTGGAAGCGTTGTTGGCTTGCAGAGTGCAGTGGAGATCTGAGGCTAGGTCTAATAGAGAATCTGCTATGTTATTTTGTTTAGAAGTTGACCAGTATTGATTAAGAAGATTGCTTCTAAACAGGAAGAGGATCCAGTGTTAGCTGAAAGGATCAGGAAGTTAAGGGATGGAACGGAGAGTGATAACTTGAAGGATTTCAATCTTAACCATAGTGGGTGGTTGAGAAAGAAGGGTAGATTATGTGTTCCAAATGTGGGAGACATAAGGAAGGAAGTTTTTGAGGAATGCCACCGTTCGAAATTCAGTATTCATCTAGGAGGAATGAAGATGTATCAAGATATGAAAAGAAGTTTCTTCTAGGAAGAAATAAAGAGGGATGTAGGTTTATGGGTGAAACAGTTTTTGAACTGTAGGCAGGTGAAAGCCGAGCATCAGAAGCCAAGTGGGTTGCTTTAGCCATTGGATATTCTAATATGGAAGTGGGACTCTATGTCTATGGATTTCATAGACGGGTTGCCGAGATCTAATCAAGGAAATGAAAGTATATGGGTCATAGTGGACAGACTGACCAGGAGTGCCCATTTCATTCCCGTTAAATCAAATAGGATGGCACCTGTATTGGCTAAGTTATTTACGAAGAATGTGGTTAGACTGCATAGAATTCCTAGTAGTATTGTTAGTGATAGAGATTTCTTATTCACTAGCGAGTTTTGGAAGAGTCTATAGAAGAGTTTAGGAACCAAGCTCAAGATGAGTACCACTTACCACCCGTGGATAGATGGGCAAACGAAAAGAGTTAACAAGATCTTGGAAGACTTGTTAAGAGCTTATGTATTAGACTTAAGAGGATCAAGGGAAGAGCATCTACACCTAGTCGAGTTTTCATATAACAATAGTTATCAGACTAGTATGGGGATGTCACCGTTTGAAGCTTTGTATGGAAGAGCCTGAAAATTTCCCGCATGTTGGTTAGAGACCGGAGATAGATTATGGTCTCGATTTGGTAAGAGAAGCTGCAGAGAAGATAGGGCTGATAAGGACGAGAATGAAGAAAACTCGGTCTAGGTAGAAGAGCTATGCAGATAGACGACGAAAAGATTTAGAGTTCTCTGTTGGAGATCATGTTTACGTCAAGGTATCACCGATGAAAGGTGTTATCAGGTTCGGGAAGACAGTGTGACGACCCGCAAATCTGTACCTTTAAATCGACAATAATCCACACATGTCCGACCCAATAAGCACAAATTGATGGAAAGTCAAGAGAAATAAAAGACGAGAGAAGAAAAGAAGAGAATAAAGAGAGAAGACAGAACAATATAGAATCTCACATCGCAGCGGAAAATATAGAATATCATATCAATGGTCTTTACAAAACAGAAACTGTATATACATACACATCAATCAGAGTTCAACAATCAATCAATAGTTATCAACCTGAACAATTATAATAATATGTCCTCATAATTTTCGATAATATACAACAAACAAATAAAGCACAGCGGATAATCAAAACAAGTACATGTATACGAAAATGAAGATCTCCAACTCCCCTGTTGAAGCTCCAAAAGCACCAAATCTGAACCTGTAAATATACTCGGTCTGATCCGAGCATTGAAAGGGAAGAACGCCCGGATCAGTCTGGTAAACCAGCGTGAGAAACGCACTCAACCGAATTTATTAAATTACCAAACTTTTCCTTTATCAAAATAAAAGTATCTCGTAAGATAAGTCCATAAATAAATACGGACATGTTTTACCTTACGATAACTAAAACATATTATATCAAATCCTCTTATATTATAGTAGTGTCTACTATATACAAATAATATTAATCATAGCCGAAATGGTTACATTGATTAAATTCCAGCATATAGCCTAATTGGGTAATACAATCAAAATGGCAAACACGTGGTGGGGTTTGGATTTCCATACAAATGACCAGGTGAAGGGACTACCTTCCGACAGTACATCTCTAGAAGAATGTACCGAGGACCATCACAAAGGATCCTCTACCAACACAAGACCGGTACCCCTCTATAACTAGATCATACCGAATATACATCTTTCTAGAGAAATGCGATGTCAGACAAACATCCATACAAGTTATCCAGGAACAGGACAAACCGAAGGTACTTTCCTACCACATCCTGTTGGGAAATCCCTAGGATTAGTAGTGAATAGTCCTTGCATTGGATATTTCATAATGAAGAGACCACTGCTACTGGATGTATATTGGGATTTAACCCCAAACAATCAACAAGCAGTCCCCCACTATGAAAATTCGGAATATCAATATCACCACAGGCAACTTGCACAATCGTCGCATATACGTTGGTCCGAAGTGGTTTTCAGATAAATCTGATCCTGGTCTCTTCGCACCAACAATGCAAAAGCGTTTCTCAACCTCACACAGAAACAAAGTCTCATAGACTTATCACGTCTCCAACTTTCAACTTGCTATCCTTCAGACCAAGAAGGAAGCTATAGATTAGAGTAATACCCCGCACTACACGAATCAACATCCTCAACACAAATGATAATCAAGCCTACATAGAAGGCTACGTACTAAGTGTACGACTAAATAGTTCCCACATCAAGTCGAGGAACTAAAATCTGGCCAAGTTTTGATAGTCGGTTATTTAACTATCAAAGTAAACAAACAAATATTTAGCACCATAACAATCACTAGACCCTTTTAGTTAATCTTTTATTAATTAAATAACTTTCCAAATATCCACTTCAAATTATCTTTAAAAAGATATAATCACAAAACATTTCACTTCATATTAGAAAACATTTCCATACTTATTTAATAATAAGTAATTCACCATTCAATTTATTTTCAACATTTAGAAAATATTGCATATACTTAAATCACAATTGAGTATATATTTTATTCTTTAAGAAAAGCATTCTTATTAAACACATTTATTTGGGCCAAAATGAATGTTGCGTAAAACATTGTTACGACAACCCAAAATCACTAGTATAGGGATTCGAAATTAAGATAGATATATAAATCCCAATAATATAGGAAAAACATTTCCTTTCGAAAATCACTTACTATAACAACAGTGTTATAGTCCATTATTTCCTTATACTTTTCGAAAACGTCTATTTCAACAATGAATTTTTAAATCTATGGTTTCGATACTTAACACATTTTAAAACATCTTTAAACCATTTAACTCCATTTTAAAATATCACTTTCCAAAGCATTTCTTTAATAAATTATTCACTGTTCAAAATCATGAATATTAATCGTTTACCAAATTCAATACTTCTACCTATTTAATTAAAGGATTATCCACTATCCAAAATCGTGAATATATCTCCTTTAATAAAAATCCATATCTAGTTTATCAATTTACATTGATTTCACATTTATAAACAATGTTTATAACTTCGCATTTCTATTTTATAAAAACAACCACTTATAAAATCCCTTTATAAATCAGTTTCATTTAATATTCATTTTAACATTTATAAAACTCTTTTACAATTTCCTCATCTTGATTTATAAAAATATCACTTTTATAAATCTTATATATAAACCTTTTATAATAATTTCAAAAATTACCATTCAAACCACTTTACAAAATAATCAACTTTATATTTCAAGAATCACATTTCAATTATATTTTCCAAAACATCATAACTTTTATAACATAAAAATTATAACATTTGTTTATTAAAAATAAATTCAATTCCTTTACAATTCAAAAAATATCAATAAAACGTTTATTTCCAAAATCACTTTAAAATCCTTTTAAATTTGGAAATCATCACTTTAACATTTTTAAATCATCAAAATAGACCCAATGCTGCAACAGCACTAAATACATCAATCACGGCATCCAAAACATCATATATCATATTATAACAGCATATATAACAATATATTTAATTAAATCAATACTGTTGAGGAATCCAGTTGGATCCCTCCAACCCGTCGCCTGCAACAAATATACATATTAGAATATGTGTACAATGTCCACTTCAAGGCAGACACGCGTACAAAGGGGTCATATGCTCATACACGGGAACGTATAGGGTCATCTGCTCCACTAGGCAGGTATTTATCCAAATACCAATCAATATATCATATATCATCCAAATAATCATCAATTAGCATAAATAATATTTATTCTCACTTATATAAAAATATCATTGAGTCAGAAAGAGTGAGTTGTACTCACATTGCTTGTAGTCGTTGCATCAACGATTGTTCCGATTAAAATTAAACAAGCGTTTAATTTTATCCAAAATTCACACTAGCTTCTAATCAATCCCAATTTAGCTTCATAATGTAGTGCTCGTCAATACGAACCCAACGCAATTCGTTTCATCGAAAATGGACCTCGTATCAAAAATTTATGCATTTTTAAAGATTGTACGAGCTATAAATAAAATAAATTCAATTTCTATTTTTATTTTCTAACCCTAAAAGAAAATCTGGCCGTTCGTTGCTACTTGATGAAATTTGGCCGTTGTTAGTGCCAAAATTGGTCACTAACACCTAAATCCAGATGAAAGCACCAAATCCCAATCACAGCTCACAGATAGGATGTATGTAGAGAGTAATAATATGAAGAACAGTTAAAATTAAAATGAAAGCAGTAAAGAACAACAGATTTTATAGTGTTTCGGCTAACTCCGGCCTACGTCCACTCCAGAAGTTTTCTTTTTATTGATGTAATAACCCATTACAGTTACAATGTGGTAGACTTGTCTTAGTCTTAGAAAGTAAAAAGTAAGAGAGCGGAAAGAAGAAGAAACAGTCATCCCCTCTTTGGGAGACCCGCATGTTGTATTTATAGGCAAAACCAGGTTGTTGGGCTCTTGAGTAGTTTAGGCCCACCAAGGGTACCGAGGTGTCGAGGTATGGAGCTACCGAGGTGTCAAGATATGGAGGTATGGATCACCGAGGTATGGAGGTATGGATCTACCGAGGTGTGGAGGTATGGATCTACCGAGGTATGGATCTACCGAGGTATGGATCTACCGAGGTGTGGAGGTATGAATCTACCGAGGTATGGAGGTATGGAGGTAGCGCTACTGAATGTCGAGTGCTCCTGGAATGCTATTCGGACGTGAATGCCAGACGAACCATTTGTGCCGAACCTCCACCATGTCAAACCATGTTTAATGCTGAACCATGTTTAATGCCAAACCATGTTTCCTAGACCTAAATTGCAGTTGATTCATCTTTATCCAGTCATATCTCCATCTCCTAAGCACATTGCGTCATCCATCCATCCAGTCGACTGAATCCATCGTACACCAGCCTCGACGAACGTGCACTCGATTAAGTTAAACCCGCCTGTCCACGGCCTGGTAAAAAGGTGGGTTAACATTTGCCCCCCAAAACATGCCTTTCTGTTGGAAGGTGTGTTTTGAATAGCCTCGAATCTGATATCCAAAGTCCATGTTTTATCCATATCCAATAACCAATAACCGACTTTAGGACCTCTCCGGGTCAATATCCAAATCCTCTGCCATTCATGGTCGATATTCATATCCCGGGTTCTTGTCAAGCATAATCCACACCTGATGACCGTACTCCAGTGTCCCTGAACGTTGAGTAATGCATGGCTTAAGTCCTAAGCCGAATCCTGGCAGCTCCGGACCCTTGCCGAGCATTGTCCATACTCGACGACCTGAAATAGTAACCGATAATATGGGGCCTAAGTCCTAGGTCAAATCCTGGTCTCTCCGGACCCTTGCCGAGCATAGTCCATACTCGACGACCTGAAATAGTAACCGATAATATGGGGCCTAAGTCCTAGGCCGAATCCTGGTCTCCCCGGACCCTTGCCGAGCATTGTCCATACTCGACGACCTGAAATAGTAACCGATAATATGGGGCCTAAGTCCTAGGCCGAATCATGGCCTCTCCGGACCCTTGCCGAGCATAGTCCATACTCGATGACCTGAAATAGTAACCGCTAATATAGGGCCTAAGTCCTAGGCCGAATCCTGATCTCTTCGGACCCTTGCCGAGCATAGTCCATACTCGACGACCTGAATAAGTCGATTTGCCGTGCTTGGACAAAGCGACCTACCCCTTGCCAGGTATAATCCATACCTAACGACCACTTATCAAAAACCAGATAAAAAATCCAATCGAAAGCCAATCCAAAATCTAGATCAAATCAAAAAACAAAAAATCCATATCAAAAATCCAAACCAATATCCAAACCAGAAAACAATCATCCAAATATAAGTCCAAACCAAGAAACAAACAAAACCGAAAGTTCAAACCAAATTAGAAAAAAGAAAATGTCCAAGCCAAAAAAGAGAAAGCAGATTTCACAAATTAGAGCGTCGCGGTTTATCATCATCTCAGAGCATGCCTAGGGGCTATCTCCGTCCCCATACACGAGTAAGTGACTTGGCTTTTTGCCCGTAGTTTGCTACTTATTTCATAATATCCCAATCAATTGATGACCAATCGACCATCATTCCTGTGAAACTGGTTCAGCATTATCTAATGGTGCGCCCCCAAGTCCAGGTCCATCCGGATTGTTAGTTGTCTGTTGATTGGGGGTTGCCCCCTGCTGAACCATTCCCTCTGCTTGCTGGTTGAGCGCTTCTAAACTGGCTCCATGGATCTGAGCCCCCGCATTTCCTTCTTGCATAAATTGTCTGAGAAGAGCCTGCATCATCTCCTCTTGTCTTTTCATCATAACTTCCATTTCCTCTCCAGTGATGTAGATGGATACTTGACCTGCTCCAACTCCAGAGGACGCCTCTTGACTTCCCTCCTGATTGCTCCTTTCTGTCACTTGCTTTCTGTTTGTGTCAAAATTGGGAACAACACTCGTCGGAAGTTTTTGAAGAGATGATAAATGAAGAAAGTAAATTAAAACGTGGATTATCTAACAAAAACTCCAAATAGCAGGAAATAAATTGCACAAGAGACAACGGTTTAGAGTGGTTCGGCGATTTGCCTACGTCCACTATGAAGTTTTGTTACTTTATTGCTTGATATTCGGAGAATACAACTTTTCAATGTCAAAGTACAGCAAGTAGTAAGCCAAAATTCGAAATCAAAGGCAGCAGTGGTGCTCTGAAGCAATTCGGGCAGCGTCTAGATGTTCTTTAGCTCTAAAATTCTCCCATCCCTTTTCTGAATAACCAGGGGTTCTATTTATAAGTGCTGGAGGCTGATATTTCGCCTAAAATTCGGGGAGACCACTTCTGGCACGTGTGGGGGCCCACATGGCCGAATTCTGGAGATCCGGGCCCACTTTGGGATCGATTCGACCCTTGGTTCGAATCGATCAAAAAAGTGTCCAATCGTGATGAAACTTGGCGTGGACATTCTTACATGTATATGCAAGCTCCTGTGAAAATTTGGTAGCATTTGTACTTGTAGATCTCAAGTTATGATCGATTCAAGATTGCATTTTCAGTTGATATTCGTGCTTCGAATCGATCCCTTCGAATCGATAGGGTCGAATCCTTGGTTTTAGCTGCTATGACTAGATGGATTCGAAGTTATGTATTCGAAGGTATCCTCGTACGCGCCCTTCGTATCGTTTAGAGTATTTCATAGTTGGCCGATGCGAAGTCTTCTCCGCTTGATGGATTCGAAGGACTTTCATGGGATGGAGTCGAAGATGGGTATACTTCGAGTGATTCGAACCAAGGTAGGTGTGGATGGATTCGAAGCAGGGAGTGGAGTCGAAGCCTCCTCATTTGCATGGATTCGAAGGACTTTTCCTTCGATGGATTCAAACTAGAGCATAAGGGGATGGATTCGAACATAGGCGTGTGAGGACCTGCTTGATGGAGCCGAAGCAAAGGCACTGCTCATGGATTCGAGGCAATACGTGTCTGATGGATTCGAACCAAGGCCTCCTCTTGATGGATTCGAGCCTATGTTATTTCTGAGGATTCGAACCTTATACTATCTGATCCATTTCCCATTGGCGATAACTTGAGCATACGAACTCAGATTGCCCCGGAATTTGGAACGTTGGTTTCTACAGCTTTGCCTGACGTGTCTTATTAATTGTAGCCCGATCCGGACTCGGGCAAAACTCGTCGATATTTGTAGTTGCCCAACAATCATTCAAAGCCAAGGATGTATGATCCTGTCTCTTTCTAGTAAGTTCCTTGGTATCTCGGCCTTGCCAAAAGGCGGGATAACATTTGCCCCCCAAAGTACATCTTGTGTAAACATGACGTGCTTTGAAAAGCTACAGTCTAACGCTGGACAATTAGGACATGCTCTGTTGAAAGCTGTATTCTTTATTGCTGTTATCAACTGTCGTGTGATTGTGATCGGTTGTTCGTCGTTGAAATCATGACAAGATGGATATTTGATCCCTGTGAATGATAAAGATCAAATATTAGTCAAACATAGGTGCATATGTGTATCACCTTGACTTTGGCTAACGTTGCGTGATTGCAAGTTGTTGCCAGTTTGGTTTGTTACCGAATTCTGCATCGATCCTCTCCTAAACCGATTTGAGATTCGGGTTAAAACACTGTTGTTATGATCGTCTATGATCATCCTCTTGTATCGATCCTCTCCTGAATCGGTGTAAAAGGTAGACAAGTAATTTTTTATATCGAAGCACTACGTTCGTTCTCATCGATGGTGTCTAGTGGATTCGAAGCATGTTTGTTCGAATCGATAGCGTTTCGAATCGATGGAATTGATGGTTATGGAATTGGTACCTCGAATCGATAGGATTTTTCAACTCAGTCCTCGTTCAAGTGCTTCGTATCGATGACGCTCCGCATCGATGCTGTCTTGATGGATTCGAAGTCACGTATATTCAAATCGATTGTCTTGCCTTTGCTTAGTGCTTCCTCGAATCGATGATGCCTAGCATCGATTAAGTTGGGATGGATTCGATTGTGTAAAAGATAGGAAGGCAATGGATTCGAAGTGAAGTATGGATTTAACCGTGCGATGGATTCGAAGTAACGGCTCTACGCTGTGATGGATTTGAATGCAGTGGGTTATTGAGCGGTTGTTCGAATCAATGGAGTATGCCGAGTGACCGGTGGTAGGAAGTCAACACAACCGGGAGTCGAAGAGTCACGCGTTTTCTGTGGAACCCATATAAATACCCAAGGCCAACTTCACTTTTACTTTTTACTTTTTACTGTTGCTATTTCTTCAGCTCGATCCTTCAAAGCAAGAAACTACCGTGTCTTTGCATTCAAATCGATAAAATTCCATCAAGTCTTAGTTTGTAAACGAATCCATTCAGGTAATTTAAGGGATCGATTCGACTGTAGAACGACGAAACTGGAAATATATCATCGATTTCGATTCTTCCTTTCGAAAACCTTGAGGAATAGTGAGATCTGAAATGGGTTGACTTGATGGATCTGGGGAACGAATCCATTCAAGTCGTATCGAATTTGTGGGTTACCAGGGAGAAGTGTAGGCAATGATGGATGTTATCTTCCTTCCTTGCTTCGCATCGATCTGTGAATGATCATTTCGAATCGATATCAAGGAGAAGGCTTCGAATCGATGGTTACAGGAGAAAGAAGGCATCGAATCGATCGATTCGAAGTAGTGCTACTTCGATCGATTCGAAGGTGCACAATATTGGTCGATTCGAAGCCACACAGGTCCTATGGATTCGAAAGGTTTTTTCACCCCGAGGCTTCACCGATTCGACCTTCATGGAGCCGAAGTGTATGGATTCGAACGTCTTCGATTCGACTCGTATCGATTCGAGTCGACCGATTCGAACGTTCTAACATCTGAAACTTCTGATTTTCTGATTTGCTCCAACTTCTAAACTATGACCAATTTCAAGTTGAACTTTGACGAGCTTAATGAACTTTAGCATACTTGACCCCGACGAGCTTCGGCCTTGCATAATCGAATTTGACTTGACCTCTCTTTTGGAGCTCGTCGATGGCACCATGACTTAAACAAAATATAACGAATTTATACTTGAATTGGCCAGTAGTATCTGGGTGGCGTGAAAGTGACGGTCAGCGATGACGGTCATTTTCATTCTCGAATTCCAAAGTTTCGTCGTTCGGACATCTTGTTTCAACTTGTAAAATCTGCTTAAGTTTTGCATAGCACTTGCACTGCACGACATACTCATACACTTTACGCCGGGGAGTGCATGGGCTTTTTATGTATTTAACGCCGCTTTCTGGTGAGTTAGTTAATTATGGAATCTTCGAGTTCTCAACAATAAGAAGCACAAAGCTCACCTCTTCCAGCGCTTGAGATTCCGGAAATCCCTCCTGACGTCATAGATCCGGCTCCAGATGAGTTGCCGGAGGCCATATTTATCGAAGATCCTGTCGATTCTGTCTAGTCCAATATCTCGGAGTCTCTGTTGGGCCGGATATGTTCGAAACATAACATATCCTTGGACGATGTTTTATTACCTAGTGCCAGTGACAGACCACATAACCCACCTGAAGGATATACTGCCTTTTACCGTCATTCCTGCGCGGCTGGATCTCTTCCTCCTTTTAACCAATACATCAGAGAGATGCTGTCGTATTTAGGGATCGCTCCTTCACAACTCCATCCCAACGGGCATGCATTACTGAACAGCGTCTTTGTCATATTTATGGATTGCCTTTTTCGCCCGCCAAGGCCTAACGAGATCAGGCACATATTCAATTTCAAGAGTAGGGGTGATAGCCCGTCTTTCACTTTTCTGGAGGCGGTCAGGAACTGTCAGGTTGTGACTGGGGCCTGGACCAGGCTTAGTTATTTCAAGAACGAGTGGTTTTTTGTTCGATGCCCCCCAGGGTTTGCCAGGAGATGGTTATCCAGACGTAAGTATCATAATTCGTCTTTGAATGGCCACTTTTAATACTTTACACTAATACTCTGCTATTCTTGCAGCCATCATTTCGAGACCTACCGGTGGGCATTATAGAGGCGTCGTTCAAAGCTTGCAAAGGGTCCCACGCGACTCAAGGCACATAGACTTGCTGTTGACCGACGATAACTTAAGGGCATTGGGTTTGATTGAGATGGGCCAGAGTATTGTAATTGAAGGATTGGCGAAATCGGCCTCGAGGAAGAGAAGAAAGTGGCAAAAAGAAAACCTGGCGTTGTGATAAGAGAAGTGAGCGATGATGAAAGAACGCCCACGGACACTGAGATAGCAGCCGACCTTTCCCGAATAGAAGAGGGTCAGAAAGGCAAGGCTGATGTACCTAAGTTTAAGAGATGGAAGTCTGTAGTCGTAACCCGTTCCAAACCTGGGGTTACTGTTTCCAGCGCCTCTCCTCGCCAGTCCGGAGACCTTTTCACAGGGTTGGACGATATTCCCATTCCGGACTACGTATCTCTCCACCACGGGTCCGGGTTGGAAGAACTCCGGGGAGCGCTTGATATAAGTGAATCTTTACCCGTTAGTGTAATCGACGCTTCTGGTTGGTCGGGGGGTTTGCGCATTTATACACTTTTCACAACACTTCACGTCTTCCACATGCATTGTAGTGCTTTTTCTTGGCACTTAACCGAATTGTTTCTTCTTTACAGGTGCTATGTCGGATCGTCCTTCTACACTTGATAGACTTCGACGAGTGCATCATTCTTCATCTTATTATGAGTCTCGCCGTAGGGATTCTGACCGTGATCGTGAACGGAGGTATTACGAGCAAGAGCATCGTGAAAGGGATCATTCCCGATATTATTCTAGCCAGGAGCGTTCTGATAGGGACCGAAGGTATCGTTCACCCTCTCGTTCTCCTCCGCCATCCAAAGGCCAGGCACCTGCAGTCGAACCTTCGCGACAACAGCCATCTCAACAAATCTCAAAACCTGGTCCACATCGTTCAAGGACTGATACGGCTACGACCGTAACTGTGGAAGAGGCCCCTCTTAAACCGTCTGGTGAAGGGGCTATAAGAATTGCTTAACTGAAGAAAGATTTTTCCAAAAATATGCTTCGACGCTTATATCTTTCCACCCAATCTCAAAAGAATTCCCGAAGAGGCTATGAACACCGCCCTAAGCTATACCCGTGATTTTTATGCTCAGTATAAAGAATGGTACAGGGCGGCTGTTAAAGCTTCGAAAGTAGCCTTCGAACGAGCCAAAGTTATTGAGAAATTGGAAGCAGACTTGGCTCAGAAGAACCGTATTGTTGACATACTTCAATCTGAAACGGAATCTTCTCGTAAAGCCGAAATGGAGTCTCTAAAAAAGGTCGATGAGACACTAGCTGAGATGGCGAAGATGCAACAAGCGCATTGCACTTTAGTTGAAGATTTGGACCATCGGTATAAAAATGTTGAGGCCGAGCGGGATGCGGCGGTCAAAGAGCTTGAGGAATTGAAGGCCAAGTTTGCCGACTTGAGCAAGGAAAAAGATTACGCTAACATGGCCGCACAAGAAGCGTGCGAGAAAGCCGTGTCTCTCCGAGCTGAGCGAGACGCGGCGGTTGCTAAAGTTGAAGCGGTGGAGGCAGAAGTGGAAGGGAGAGTTCAAGCAAAGATATTCAGAGTAGAAGCCGAGTTTGATGATCTTCTTGACACTTACAATGCTAATGTGCTTGAGCACAGAAATCTCTTGTGGCTCGGAGATTATTCTATGCTTCTACTCAGTGCTTGGAAAAAATTAGTGGCGAACAAGAAAGCATCTCTCCCTGAAGGCGCCGTGGATGAATTTGAACTTGAGTCTCGCTTGTTGAGCGAGGAGGAAAGGAAACTTCTCCATGAAGCGATGATTTCTGCTGAGAGAGAGAGACTTTGTTTTCATCATGTGGAGACTGGCGAGGGTTCTGGAGCTGCACATTATAGTGAGGATGTTTCAGTTGATGCCCCGACCTCGTCCGGAGTTACTGCTACAGTTGGTCCACATGTTGTTCTTGCTTATAACCCGGATCAACCGGAACTGTCTCTTGGTACAACTACCGTTTCCGAACTCGTCTCATCACCGAGCCGAGGCAAAGAAGGTATTTCAAATGTTGCTTAAGTGTTTTTAGAATGTTGAACTTGGAACAGATCGTTTGACTAATTATTCTCATTTCTTTTTGACCAGTGACTGAAAGTGATGCGCCAGTACTTCCAGTACCACAAACTTCACAGCCAATGCAAGGAGCTGTCGTTACTGAGGCTATTACAACTACCGCCGTGACCAGTGAGATGGGAGAGGGGAGTTCAATGTCGTTTGATGCTCAAATGATTGAGGAACTTCTCAAGCAACCCTGTGAACCCTTTACCGATCCTTCCTTTACAATGGGTGGAGTTGCTCCAACTTTTAGCTCGTTCATGCCGACCGTTAGTGTGTCCAGCGCTGCTCGACCTTCCCAAGAAGAAGAAATCTTTGCCGAGATCAGCGCTGAAATGGCTGCAGTGACAACGGTTGGTGGTTCCGAAAGTGATGTTGCTCTGCCAAGCTTAACTCCTTTAATGGTTACTTCTCTCGCCGGCACAGCTGTAACTTCTAGCGTCGAAGCTTCACCACCTGTTACGGCTTCTCTGCCTCCGGTTCGTCCTCACAAAAGGATCTCTATCCCTTCCAGCTCTGAGGAAGACGTGGATATTATGCCAGATCCTAAGGATGCTCCAAAGAAGAACAAAAAACCTCGCAAGAAGCCGGGTAGTGGGTCTAGCGGCTCAACTCCGAAGAAGAGACCCCGGAAGAAGAAGGAGTGAACTTCTCGTTTTACCATGCGGTTGTGAAATGGCAATTCTTTTTACTTCTCCTCTTTTAGGCCGTGTATAAGTGTGGACTCGGCACCCACTTTATGGACTGTTTTTGTTTTGTCATGTAATCAAACCCCCTTTTTTGTTTGTTGATAGAATGAAAAACAACTCTTATCTCTTTTGCTTAAGTATTGCGTTGATTATCTCGTGCTTACATATGTCATAAGCCTTAAATACATGTCCACACTTCGGGGACTTAACACAATTTGCAACTAACAGTTCGGCCCATATTCTGGGAACTTATTAATTATCTACGTCTATGACTTAGTTCGCTCTTCGGGAACCTGTATTTGATGTTTATACTCCAATTCACACTCCGGGAATTTGAAGTTAGTGACTTACATTCTGGTTCGCGTTCTGGGAACCAAGAGTTGGTGTTTATGTTCCAATTCACATTCTGGGAATTTGGAGATAGAGTTTTATATTCTGACTTACACTCCAGGAACCGAAAGTTGAAGTTTATACTCCAATTCGCATTCTGGGAATTTGGAGTTGGCTCACACTCTGGGAGCGATGGATTTATACTCCGGTTCGCACTCCGGGAACCGAGAGTTGAAGTTTATACTCCAATTCGCACTCTGGGAATTTGGAGTTGGCTCACACTCTAGGAGCGATGGATTTATACTCCGGTTCGCACTCCGGGAACCGAGAGTTGAAGTTTATACTTCAATTTGCACTCTGGGAATTTGGAGTTGGCTCACACTCTGGGAGCGATGGATTTATACTCCGGTTCGCACTCCGGGAACCAAGAGTTGAAGTTTATACTCCAATTCGCACTCTGGGAATTTGGAGTTAGCTCACACTCTGGGAGCGATGGATTTATACTCCGGTTCGCACTCCGGGAACCGAGAGTTGAAGTTTGTACTCCAATTCGCACTCTAGGAATTTGGAGTTGGAGGAGGGATTGTCGTGTATCAATCCCTGTGAATGTTGATGTAGTGTTATGCCCCCGAGCTTGGGTTTCACTTAGCGAGTGACCGGTCGTATCACAGTCACTCCCTATTTGAATAAATCCTACCGCGTGATGGAACTTAGCTCTCCGTGCATTGTGATATGGTACGTCATATTCAATAAATCACAGCTCTGGCTCGAAGAGATGGCATTTTATTACTGAAACAATAAAATATGGCAAAGTCAGTTGCCTTATTACAAATTTAAATCTCGAAATGCTAGAATAAAATGCAAAGGAATAAATTGACAGAAAATAAATAAGTAAAGTCTTTTATATGTAGTAGCGACGAAGACTTTCGCTATTCCAAGCTCTCGGCAAGGTAAGACCGTCAACGGTCGATAATTTGAACGTGCCATCTCTGAGCTTTTGTGAAATCACATACGGCCCTTCCCAATTTGGCTTCATGTGTGAAGGAACCGGATAAACCCTTTTGAGTACGAGATCGCCGAGTTCGAAGGTTCGCAGGCGGACCTTGGCATTGTACAGTCGGGCGACTTGACTTCGATATGCGGCTGCCCTCAAATCAGCCTCTTCGCGCTTCTCATCGAGTAAATCCAAAGATTCGGCAAGTAATATGGCATTTGTTTTCGGATCATAATACGTTACACGATGAGAGTGCACTTCCATTTCGACTGGAATAACGGCTTCAGAACCATAAGATAAAGAAAACAGGGTATGACCGGTTGCAGTTTTATGAGTCGTTCGATAGGCCCATAATGCCATAGAAAGTTCGTCGACCCATTTTCCCCCGGCCTTTTCCAGTCGCTTCTTTAGAATGGACTTAATAACTTTATTAACAGCTTCAACTTGACCATTTTCTTGAGGGTACGCTACTGCAGAGAATTTCTTATGGATGTGGAATCGTTGACAGAAATTCTTGAATTCAGCACTGTCGAATTGGGTTCCGTTATCGATGACGACGGTATGTGGGAGTCCAAAACGACAGATGATGTTTCGTACTACAAAGTTGATTACTTTCTTTGTCGTAATTGTCGCAAGGGGTTCAGCTTCAGCCCATTTGGTGAAATAATCAACTGCGACGATGGCGTACTTCGCGCCACCTTTGGCCAGAGGCAATGTGCCAATGATATCTTTTCCCCATACCGCAAATGGCCAAGGACTGACCATTTGGGTTATCTCAGTAGGCGGGGCTCTAGGAATTCGAGCGTGTTTCTGGCATTTGTCACATTTTCTAGTATAGTCTGCAGCATCGCGGTTAACAGTAGGCCAATAATACCCATATCGAAGTATTTTCTTTGCAAGTGCTTGCCCCCTAGTGTGATCGCCACATTCTCCTTCGTGTACATCGTGTAACACTCGCTTGACTTCATCGTGCGCGATACACCGGAGGAGAGGAACAGAGTATCCTCTCCGGTACATGACTCCATTTTGAATAACAAATCGTGAGGCCTTTCGTAGAACTTGTCTTTTCTCGCTTCGTTGCTCGGGCAATACACCACGTTCGATATAATCTCGATAAGGAGTCATCCACGACTCCTTATTGGAGGTAGCTTCAAATGTGAAATCAGTCTCCCTTTGATCAATGCTCGGAGAGGATAGGGTTTCAACTGGAACAACCTCCAACTGCTGAGCCTCACCCATACTTGCTAACTTTGCCAACGAATCAGCTTTCTGATTGTGCTCTCGGGGTATGTAGAAAATGGCATAGTAATCGAATTGATCTAGCATCTCCAGAACTCGAGTTAGATAAGCGGCTAATCTTCGGTCTTTGGCCTGATGTTCTCCTCGAACTTGACATACCACCAACTGGGAATCCCAATAGACCTCTACAGCGATGATTTTCATATCACGGGCAAGCTTTAGTCCGGTAAGTAGAGCTTCATACTCGGCTTCGTTGTTGGTTGCACGGAACTCGAACTTTAAAGCATAACATATGGATCGTCCCTCAGGGGTTTCAAGCACTACCCCAGCTCCTGAGCACCGATCGTTTGATGCACCATCGGTGTACAGCTTCTAGATGTATTCGGGAGATTTGCTGGTCTCGGGCAAGTCTTCAGAAACAGTGAATTCGGCTATAAAATCTGCTAGGACTTGGCCGTGAATGGCTCTTCTTGGAGTATAAGTGATGTCGAATTGACTCAGTTCGATGTTCCACTTTAGTAACCAACCAGACGTCTCAGGCTGCGTGAGGACCTGTCGTAACGGCTGGTCGGTGTACACAGTAATAGGGTGTGCCTGGAAATATGGACGGAGCTTCCTCGAGGCAATGACTAGGCAATATGCCAACTTTTCAAGCTTTGGATAATTTCTTTCAGCTTCGGTCAATCGTTTACTCACGTAGTAGACCGGTTTTTGCACTCGGTCCTCCTCCCGAATCAATGCAGCACTGATTGCATTTTCAGATACCGCCAGGTAGAGATATAGCTGTGCATGATCTACAGGCTTTGAAAGGATTGGTGGTACGGAAAGATGTTGGATTAGCGATTGAAATGCGCCCTCACATTCTGCAGTCCATTTGAAGTTTCTTTTCCCTTTTCGAATCAAATCGAAGAAGAGAATGCATTTGTCGGTCGACTTTGAGATAAACCTGCTCAGTGCTGCAACTTTCCCATTAAGACTCTGAACTTGCTTTATGGTTCTCGGAGTTTGAAGATTTATGATAGCCCAGATCTTCTCAGGGTTGGCCTCCATTCCTCGGGCATTGACAATGAACCCAAGGAATTTTCCGGATGCGACTCCGAAATGGCATTTTAATGGATTAAGCTTCATCCCGTATTTCCGGAGGATATTGAACATTGACTCCAAGTCTTTGACATGATCATCAGAGTATCGCGATTTCACCAACATGTCATCTACATAAACCTCCATAGTCTTTCCAATTTGATCGGCAAACATCTGGTTGACCAAGCGTTGATAAGTTGCACCAGCATTCTTTAACCCAAAAGGCATGACCTTGTAGTAGTACAATCCCAAGTCGGTTACGAAGCTTGTGTGCTCTTGGTCGGGTACATGCATGGGTATCTGATTGTAACCTGAGTAAGCATCCATGAAGGATAATAATTCATGTCTGGCGGTTGAATCTACCAGTTGATCGATTCGGAGAAGCGGAAAGCTGTCTTTCGGGCAGGCTTTATTCAGTTCAGAGTAATCTATACACGTTCTCCATTTCCCGTTTGGTTTCCGGACAAGCACGGGATTGGACACCCACTCTGGGTATAAAGTGTCTCTAATGAACCCATTTGATTTCAACTTATCGACCTCTTCTTTCAGGGCGGCAGATCTCTCTGGATCCATACCACGTCTTTTCTGCTTGACCGGGATATACCGCGGGTCAATGTTCAAAGTGTGGCTCGCGATGTCCGGCGAGATTCCACACACATCAGAGTGTGTCCAAGCGAATACGTCGAGATTCTCCCGGAGAAAATTAACCAATTCCTGTTGTGTCTCTTGGCTAAGCTGAGACCCAATCTTCAACATTCTCGAGTCATTGTGATCATAGTCAATCGGGACATCGATGGTTAGCTCGGCCGGAGAAGCTTGACTTTCCATAGATTCCTCTTTATTATCATTGTCCCTTGGATCAAGATCCTTTTGGAATTGGTTGTGGTGCCCAGGCTGAGGCTCAGGCGCTAGTTGTCAATCGTCAGTAAAACGGACGCAGAGAGATTCCTCTACGCCCTTTCCTTTTTCTTTTCGCTGCGCCTCCCGCAGCTCAGCAACATAACAGGCTCTCCCGGCAGCCTGATCTCCTTGTACAACTCCTATCCCGTGGTCAGTAGGGAACTTCAGAGTTAAACACCATGGGGCAATAGCAGCCCTAAATTCAGCAAGGGACGGTCGGCCCAAAAAGGCATTGTACGGGGAAGGAATATCTAAGACAACAAATTACAACATCCGAACTCTTCGGCATTCTCCCACTCCCAATTCCACCGGCAATTCAACCATTCCGGTTGGTATAGTCGCACTCCCGTTGAAGCCGTGGACTCGTGATTGACAAGGTTTCAAGTCCTTAGCTTCCATTTTCATTAAATCACATGCTCTTTTAAACAATATGTTCACAGAACTCCCACTGTCAACCAAGATCCTCTTCATCCAAGCAGGACCAACTTGAGCGGATATGACCAATGGGTCAATTGTGGGAGCTTTGACTTTATCGGCGTCTCGATTTCTAAATACGATTTCATCAGCCATTGTCTTTTGTTGTTTAGCCAGTGTTCCGTCTTCTAAGTTAATATAGCATTCAAAGTCCACATGCCTGATCGAGCTAGCATATGACTCCATTTCTCTCCAGCTTCTGTCTGCTGGATGGGAACCACCACTTATTGTATTGATAACCAACCTTCCGCCCGTACGAGCGGGTCCACCTTGTCTTTCCTGATTCTGCGTTCGATTTTGATTAGATGGGCCCGCTCCACCAGACTGCGGCGCCCGAACAAACTGGTCCAACTTTCTTTCTCTGATCAACTTTTCAATGAGGTCTTGCAAATGTCTACACTCATTTGTATTATGCCCATAACTTTCATGAAACCTACAGAATTTTCCTGTTTGACTCTGCCTTTCCGACGAAGGCTTCGGAGCAGGCTTCTTGTACTGCATAGTATTACAAATCTGTAGGTACACGTTTTCCAGCGACGTGTTAAGCAGTGTATAACTGTCAAACATTGCGGTCCTACGCCTCGGACCACGATTCTGGTCTTGCTTCTTGCTTCGGCTATCACCGTTTCTTGATCGTTGAGTCTGTTTATTTTGAATATTCAACTCGACTTTTCCTGAACTTTCTCCGGTTTGTTTAACCGCAACATTACTCTGAATCCCTTCACCGCTGGGCCTTGCATCGTCCTGCTTCCTAGACTGTTTCACATCCTCTCGCCTCAAGAATTGAGCGGCTTTGGAATAGAAACGGTCCAACGATGCGGGAGGCTTTCCAGCTAACCAATTTCCAAACTCGGAATCAGGGTCGATTCCTTTAGTCAAAGCCATTAAAATAGAATTATCATTGGGGTTGGTGATCTCTGCACATGCAGCATTGAATCTCTCCAAATATCGTCTAAGTGTTTCTCCGGGAGCTTGAGTGACACTTGATAAGGTATTAACATCTTTAGGTCGGGCAATATGCATGCGAAACTGCTCAACAAATTTGGTGGCTAACTGATCAAATGAAGAAATAGTCCGTGGTGGTAATCGAGTAAACCACATGGTCGCAATTCCCCCTAAGGAAATGGGAAAACTGCGGCACTTTACTGCGTCATCAGCTCTCGCGGCAGTCATCGACCATTCGTATTTCAAAATATGTTGATTTGGGTCGGAATTTCCTTCATACATGGGAAGGGTTGGCATTCTGAATCACCGAGGAGGTTCAGCATACAATATGTCATCAGTAAACGGGGTATGACTTCGGGAGATTCTCCAATCGTCATTTGTTAGGCTTTGACTCTCGCGAATCATTTGTCGTACCATGGCTGAGAAGTCTGGTATTGGGACATTCTGTGTGTGGTGAGCCAAAGTGTGGTCGGGTTCCACAGTGCAAGGCGGGATCGGGCGTTGTCGACGATCCGTATCTCACCTCCTTGGCTCGACGTCTTCTGGGACATATGGCTCTGGAGCATGTCCCTGCTGATGATAATTTTGATTGGAGTGATCTCGGGTATCAACCCCTATGTCAACTGCAGCGGCTGTGGGAGCTCGATCATCTGCAGTGTATTATGGAATAGTGCCTCCTCGGGAGGAGGGTCCAGCGTGGAAGCTGGTAGATGGGCCAACTCTTATTTGCCCAACGGTTAACGCCTGTTGATAGTCAGCAGCTTGTGCATGGTTTCCGTCTAGCCTGGGACGGGTAGACCTGTTATTGTAGTCAGATGAAGCAGAGCTTTCGGTGGAAGAATGAGGAGCTTGATCCCTTCTGGATCTTATTCGCTTTTGGCGATTTAGTTGATTGGTCAACTCAGCGTTAGCGCGCAACTACTCAGTTAGCTGTTGTCGGCTTTGGGTTAGTTCCTGGAGTAACGCCTGGAACTCTTGTCTTGTGACCGGACCTGATTGTTCTGTATGCCCAGCAGCATCTTGATTGGTAGACTGTAGTTGTGTGGGATTTTGCCTATCTTGACCTTCTTGATCACCAACGTTTGAAGTGGTTCTTGTACTCACCATCTTGAAGCGTTGAATCCTTTCCTAGACTTTTAGCAAATCTGAATAGAACGGAAGGAATCTGAATATGAGGTCTGGATCTCTCTCTTAGATTTATGCAATCCGGTATCGAAGATAGATCCAAGGAGCAGGAGGAAAAACTGGGTTTTCTCTCAGTGAAAGCACCAAAGTGTTTGTGTCAAAATTGGGCACAACACTCGTCGGAAGTTTTTGAAGAGATAATAAATGAAGAAAGTAAATTAAAACGTGGATTATCTAACAAAAACTCCAAATAGCAGGAAATAAATTGCACAAGAGACAACGGTTTAGAGTGGTTCGGCGATTTTCCTACGTCCACTATGAAGTTTTGTTACTTTATTGCTTGATATTCGAAGAATACAACTTTTCAATGTCAAAGTACAGCAAGTAGTAAGCCAAAATTTGAAATCAAAGGCAGCGGTGGTGCTCTGAAGCAATTCGGGCAGCGTCTAGATGTTCTTTAGCTCTAAAATTCTCCCATCCCTTTTCTGAATGACCAGGGGCTCTATTTATAAGTGCTGGAGGCTGATATTTCGCCTAAAATTCGGGGAGACCACTTCTGGCACGTGTGGGGGCCCACATGGCCGAATTCTGGAGATCCGGGCCCACTTTGGGATCGATTCGACCCTTGGTTCGAATCGATCAAAAAAGTGTCCAATCGTGATGAAACTTGGCGCGGACATTCTTACATGTATATGCAAGCTCCTGTGAAAATTTGGTAGCATTTGGAGTTGTAGATCTCAAGCTATGATCGATTCAAGATTGCATTTTCAGTTGATATTCGTGCTTCGAATCGATCCCTTCGAATCGATAGGGTCGAATCCTTGGTTTTAGCTGCTATGACTTGATGGATTCGAAGTTATGGATTCGAAGGTATCCTCGTACGCGCCCTTCGTATCGTTCAGAGTATTTCATACTTGGTCGATGCGAAGTCTTCTCCGCTTGATGGATTCGAAGGACTTTCATGGGATGGAGTCGAAGATGGGAATACTTCGAGGGATTCGAACCAAGGTAGGTGTGGATGGATTCGAAGCAGGGAGTGGAGTTGAAGCCTCCTCATTTGCATGGATTCGAAGGACTTTTCCTTCGATGGATTCGAACTAGAGCATAAGGGGATGAATTCGAACATAGGCGTGTGAGGACCTGCTTGATGGAGCCGAAGCAAAGGCACTCCTCATGGATTCGAGGCAATACGTGTCTGATGGATTCGAACCAAGGCCTCCTCTTGATGGATTCGAGCCTATGTTATTTCTAAGGGATTCGAAGCTTATACTACATGATCCATTTCCCATTGGCGATAACTTGAGCATACGAACTCGGATTGCCCTGGAACTTGGAACGTTGGTTTCTACAGCTTTGCCTGACGTGTCTTATCAATTGTAGCCCGATCCGGACTCGGGCAAAACTCGTCGATATTTGTAGTTGCCCAACAATCATTCAAAGCCAAGGATGTATGATCTTGTCTCTTTCTAGTTAGTTCCTTGGTATCTCGGCCTTGCCAAAAGGCGGGATAACACTTTCTTGTTGATGGCCTAGCCATTGCTTTCTAGAGTCCAAGTTCCTAGCTATAAAATCCCTGAGTGCTTGCGTTCTCAGTGAAAGCACCAAAATGTTAGCGTCAAAATTGGTCACTAACATCTAAATCCAGATGAAAGCACCAAATCCTAATCACAGCTCATAGATAGGATGTATGTAGAGAGTAATAATATGAAGAACAGTTAAAATTAAAATGAAAGCTGTAAAGAACAACAGATTTTATAGTGGTTCGGCTAACTCCGGCCTACGTCCACTTCAGAAGTTTTCTTTTTATTGATGTAATAATCCATTACAGTTACAATGTGGTAGACTTGTCTTAGTCTTAGAAAATAAAATGTAAGAGAGCGGAAAGAAGAAGAAGCAGTCATCCCCTCGTTTGGAGACCCACATGCTGTATTTATAGGCAAAACCAGGTTGTTGGGCTTCATGAGTAGTTTGGGCCCACCAAAGGTACCGAGGTATCGGGGTGTCGAGGTATGGAGCTACTGAGGTGTCGAGGTATGGAGCTACCGAGGTGTCGAGGTATGGAGCTACCGAGGTATGGAGGTATGGATCTACCGAGGTATGGAGGTATGGATTTACCGAGGTATGGATCTACAGAGGTATAGAAGTATGGAGGTATGGATCTACCGAGGTATGGAGGTATGGATCTACCGGGTATGGATCTACCGAGGTGTGGAGGTATGGATCTACCGAGGTGTGGAGGTATGGATCTACCGAGGTATGGAGGTATGGATCTACCGAGGTATGGAGGTAGCGCTACTGAATGCCGAGTGCTCCTGGAATGCTATTCGGACGTGAATGCCAGACGAACCATTTGTGCCGAACCTCCACCATGCCGAACCATGTTTAATGCCGAACCATGTTTCCTAGACCCAAATTGCAGTCGATTCATCTTTATCCAATCATATTTCCATCTCCCAAGCACATTGCGTCATCCATCTATCCAGTCGACTGAATCCATCGTACACCAGCCTCAACGAACGTGCGGTCGATTAAGTTAAACCCGCCTGTCCACGGCCTGGTGAAAAGGTGGGTTAACAGCCGTGATTTTCCTCTTCTCCTCTTCGTTCCAAAACCATGACCAAAGAAACCCATAACCGCCACTCTTCAACGAATTACCGCCAGCTTTATAATCAACTTCACGACGATCAGAAACTTCCACTCAACTACCCTCGACGAGAGCTACCCATGGCCAGAGCATAGGCGAGCTCTGCCAAAAGTGTGGAAAACCATGCACAAACTTTGGAAGAACGTGGCCAATTTTCCGTTGATCCATCGCCTTGTTTTTTATCATAGCCGTTGATCTTCTAGAGCTCGATTTGCTCTACAACTTTCATGTTGAACCCGAACCTTGAAAACGTATAGATTTAAAGATATTAATGAAGAAAGATTGGAAGATTCTGGCCATTGAAGCGAAAATGGCGGCCAACCCTAGTAGACTTAGGGGTTGTGAAAAATGGTGAAAAATATGGCCTTACATAGGAAATTACGCGACACTATTCATCACCAAATTTTTCGAACTCGAAACAAAGCGTGCCGCCTGGCATTTATAATGTTTTACCCCTATTCCGAACGTAATGGAATATATATCGGGAGCCAATTCGATCGTATTTGAGAGATAGGTTTTCAAATCGAATTATTTAAATTTAAAATTCACTTAAACAGATTTCCATGCGTTTTAGCTTGCCCCGGACAAACCGTACATCGGATTAATACGAAATTTGAAATCTTACAAAAATATAACATTACGGATCTGATGAAATAGGTTTCGTCGAAATCCGAGACTGTTTGAAAAATGACTATTTTTACACGTCAATTAAATATTAAAATATTCAATTTTACAAATTAACTTTTAATTCAATTTTAAAACTTATATAACATCATTCTAATTCAAATAGAATTTAATTCAACTTTATACAGCATTTTTATTCATATTAAATCCAAATTTCAATTATTCAGCAATTTCAAATATTAAATTAACAATTTAATTATCCAATTAAATCTAGATATTCGAAATATAAGTTATATGAGATAATAAAATGTAATTGGAAATATATAAAATTAATTAAATATACGAATTTCAAATGACAGAAATTCTGGGTCGTCACATTCTCCCCTACTTAAAAGAATTTCGTCCACGAAATTACTAAGTAAGGAAAAACCATAAAATCCATTACTTTTCAAAACAATTCATTAAAACTAGATTTACCAAATCTCTAAGTGTTTGACTTTCCCAAAATCCAATGGTTAAACTTCTTATAAAAGCTTTTCTAAGTTTTCAAATCCATACATAGCTGTCTTTTCAAAACTAACTACTATCGTTTAACTTTTAATTCAAAAATCAAACTTTAGTTATCAAAATCTTCCGATTTTCCCAAAAAAATTCTAACGCCTTAAATTTTTTAAAAATTTCGCCATAGTCTCCTTTGCGCGGTTCAATCTGGAAAAAAAGACAATGTATATATCACAAATATACATCTCATCATCGAGGATGGGGCATCCCGAAGGAAAAAAAGTGTAAAAGTACGATATGTAATCCGAGATATGTACCTTATATATTATTAGCAACCATATACGGCTAATATAGCGCAAAAGTGAGCTCCAAATGCGAAGCAAGAGCCATTCGCACCTACTAAATACTCAACAACAAATGAGAACACGTATATATGAAAGTAATATCAATATACAACATATACCAACAACTACCATACGCCAATATAGCAAATGCAACCAAAACAAAAAATCCAACCATCAAACAACTATCATCCAACTATCATCTAACAAACCATATCTATCCAATCAATCCATTACCAAATCAATATACATTCATTTTTCATTAATATTCAATGAATTGGTTTTCAATTTAAATCACATTTGATTCATTAACATTGGATTTTTACTAACATTCATTCATTCAAATTCAAGTTAGTTTACATTCACTAATTTACGTTCAAGTTTGTTTACCTCCAATTAAAATCAAATTCAATTCTATTCATATTTACTTACTTCCACTTCAGATTCAATTATTTAGCTTTCAATTTCATTTATTCAATTTCATATGAATTTTCCATATAATCAATTAACATTCATCTAACAATCAATGCATATCCAACATTACCAAATTAATTTACTTTACATTCATTCAATTTGGTTCAACACTTTTAATTTCAAATTGGTTTAACATTCATTTGACTTTCACTCAATTATTCAAATCACAACTCCTTAACTTAAGTTTTATTCAATTCTTACCAACAACATTTTTAATGTTAATCCATTTTACAATTAAAGTTGAATTTCATAATACAACTCAAGTTCATATTCATCACTTTACTTTATTGATTCACATTGTTAATTTATTTTGATACCAAAATCAACTTCATTTAACATCACTTAAGTTATCTTTCATTTCAATTTCATTTACCTTTTACTAAAGTCAAATTCATATCACTATTCAAATTCAGATTTGTTTACTTAACAAAATTGTTTAACCATTTTAATATTTGGTTTTACTTGCCTTTTTCTCACTTTATAAGTTATACAACTTATTTATATAAACTTCCAAATTCATACTATGTAATCACTTAACATCTTAAGTTTAATTTCCATTTCAATAACTTATCAAATCCAGTTAAAATCCAATTCCTTTTATTTAACTTTCCTTTAGTTAAATTTCAAATCATACATTTATTATGCTGACTCATATTAATTTCAACTTTACTAAAGTAAATTCTTACTTCATATTATAAGTCCAAAACTCGTTTCACTTATTTTTATCAATTTTAACTTGGATTTTAAATCAAATTTGCTTATCACAACAAAACTTCAATTTCAATTTACTATTGGTAGCAAATCCATCACACAGAAACTCGAAAATGATATTAATGATGCTGCGGTCATCACCCTTATTATTTCCCAGTAACAGTAGTGAATTCACTGCTTTATATTCTTTTTTTTTTAATTCTTTCTATTTATAAATCACATTTACAAATCTTTTACTTATATAATTTCACTATTTTACTTTACTTACATAAGATCATTTCAAATTCTTTTATCTTATTTAGATTTATAACAATATAATCTCTTGAAATTTGAAAAACAGCTTTCAAAATCAACAGGATTCAAGTTTCACAAATCTTAGCTTAAATTCATTTTTATTTACAACACATATCTGAAAATATATTCATATAGTTTCACTTCTTATATATAAGATTATTTCATAATTGTAAATCATATTAATTATAATTCCATACTTATAATTCATTTGCTTATATAATTTATTCTTTTATAATGGTTGCTTCTATTTAGATTATTCAAACATCTTTTATTAACTTATATATATTTACATTTTCAAACAACCAAACAATTAATTTATATATACTTTAATAATTATGAAAAATTATTCCTTTATATATAAAATATAATAGAGGTAAAATTATTTCATTTACCCAATTTGAAATAATACTATGTCGACTTGCCTCGTTTAAGAGTTTGGAAATCCCTATCGATAACATGGCATCCCACATACGGACCAGAATTCACAAACAACTCAACGGATAAGCAAACACAATATAAAACATTGTATATTCACTAACAAATACACGCTCATGTATATAATACACTCAAAGTCAATCAAGGGTGCTACTGTCCCTATCTATACTGAGTACACATCGAAGCTTAGGAATATACAAAATCTAAGCTCTAATACCACGTGTGACGACCTGAAATCCATACCCTTTGAATCGACAATAATCCACACATGTCCGATCCAAAAAACACAAACTAACGGAAAGTCAAGAGAAAGAAAATAAGAGAGAAGAATAGAAGAGAAGAAAGAGAGATGATAGAACAATACAGAATCTCACATCGCAGCGGAAAATATATAATATCATATCAATGATCTTTATAAAACAGAAACTATATATACATACACATCAATCAGAGTTCAACAATCAATCAATAGTTATCAGCCTGAACAGTTATAATAACATGTCCTCACAATTGCCGATAATATACAACAACAACAACAAACAAAGCACAGCGGATAATCAAAACAAGTACGTGAATACGAAAATGAAGATCTCCAGCTCTCTTGCTGAAGCTCCAAAAGCACCAAATCTGAACCTGTAAATATACTCGGTCTGACCCAAGCATTGAAAGGGAAGAACGTCCGGATCGGTCTGGTAAACCAGCGTGAGAAACACACTCAACTGGATTTATTAAATAACCAAAGTTTTCCTTTATCAAAACAAAAGTATCTCGTAAGACAAATTCACAAATAAACACGGACATGTTTTTACCTTACGATAACTAAAACATATCATATCAAATCCCCTTATATTATAGTAGTGTCTACTATATACAAATAATATTAATCATAGCCGAAACTGTTACATTGATTAAATTCCAACATATAGCCCAATTAGGTAATACAATCAAAATGGCGAACATGTAGTGGAGTTTGGATTTCCATACAAATGACCAGGTGAAGGGACAACCTTCCGGTGGTACATCTCTAGAAGAATGTACGGAGGACCATCACAAAGGATCCTCTACCAACACAAGACCGGCCCACCTCTATAACTAGATGGTACCGAATATATCATCATCCGGTCTTTACCGACCTTTACCGAGGGCCCTCTAAGCATACAAACCACATAATCAGATACACGACGTCATAGCGTGTAAAGATCTATCTAGAAGAGGATGATCATATCCTAATGGGAATGACCCACCTAGCCCTGCTGCATCTAACCTTGTTTTGGCCATTTCCGGTTGATGAGGCTAGAGCAACGATTACCTTTCACACTCACATATCACATCACTTAGAATTCCACACGGCCATTTCCGTTGACTACTAATTGCCTTCCATAAAAATACAACCCTTAAGCTCATACGTCTCAAGGAGGATGTTAAGCTAAGATAAGTTGCCTTCTCCGCCACCACTGATGTACGTTTGTAAGAACCAATGTACGTAATCTATAGAAATGCAATGTCAGACAAACATCCATACAAGTTGTCCAGCAACAGGACAAAACGAAGGTACTTTCCTACCACATCTTGTCGATAAATCCCTAGGATTAGTAACGAATAGTCCTTGCATTGGATATTTCATAATGAAGAGACCACTGCTACTGGATGTATATTAGGATTTTAACCCCAAACGATCAACAAGCAGTCCCCCACTATGAAAATCTGGAATATCAATATCATCACAGGCCACCTGCACAATCGTCGCATATACGTTGGTCCGAAGTGGTTTTCAGATAAATCTGATCCCGATCTCTTTGCACCAACAACGCAAAAGCGTTTCTCAACCTCACACGGAAACTAAGCCTCATAGACTTATCATGTTTCCAACTTTCAACTTGCTATCCTTCAGGCCAAGAAGGAAGCTTGATAGATTGGAGCAATACTCCGCACTATACGAATCAACATCCTCAACACAAATGATAATCAAGCCTACACAGAAGGCTACGTACTAAGTGTACGACTAAATAGTTCCCACATCAAGTCGAGGAACTAAAATCTGGCCAAGTTTTGATAGTCGGTTATTTAACTATCAAAGCAAACAAACAAATATTTAGCACCATAACAATCACTATGCCCTTTTAATTATTTTTTATTAATCAAATCACTTGCCAAATATCCACTTCAATTTATCTTTAAAGATATATAATCACAAAACATTTCACTTCATAGTAGAAAACATTTCCATACTTATTTAATAATAAGTAATTCACCATTCAATTTATTTTCAACATTTAGAAAATATTGCATATATTTAAATCACGATTGAGTATATATTTTATTCTTTAAGGAAAACATTCTTCTAAACACATTTATTTGGGTCAAAACAAACATTGCGTAAAACATCGTTACGACAACCCAAAATCACTAGTATAGCGATTCGAAATTAAGATTGATATATAAATCCCAATACTATACAAAAACATTTCCTTTCGAAAATCACTTACTATAACAACAGCGTTATAGTCCATCATTTCCTTATACTTTTCAAAAATGTTTATTTCAACAATGAATGTTGAAATCTATGGTTTCGATACTTAACACATTTTAAAACATATTTAAACCATTTAACTCCATTTTAAAATATCACTTTCCAAATCATTTCTTTAATATATTATTCACTGTCCAAAATCGTGAATATGAATCGTTTACCAAATTCAACACTTCTATATATTTAAGTAAAGGTTTATCCACTGTCCAAAATCGTGAATATATCTCTTTTAATAAAAATCCATATCTAGTTTATCAATTTACATTGATTTCACATTTATAAAACAATGTTTATAACTTCACATTTCTATTTTATAAAAACTTCCACTTAGAAAATCCCTTTATAAATCAATTCCATTTAATACTTCATTTTAACATTTATAAATTTCCTTTATAATTTCCTCATTTTGATTTATAAAAATATCACTTTTATAAATTTTATAAATAAACCTTTTATAATAATTTCAAAAATTGCCATTTAAACCACTTTACAAAATAATCAACTTTATATTTCAAAAATCACATTTCAATTATATTTCCCAAAACATCATAACTTTTATAACATAAAATTGTAACATTTATTTATTTAAAATAAATTTGATTCCTTTACATTTCAAAAAAAATCAATAAAACGTTTATTTCCAAAATCACTTTAAAATCCTTTTAAATTTGAAAATCATCACTTTAATATTTTTAAATTATCAAAATAGGCATAGTGCTGCAACAGCACTAAATACATCAATCACGGCATCCAAAACATCATATATCATATTATAACAGCATATATAACAATATATGTAAATAAATCAATACTGTTGAGGAATCCAGTTGGATCCCTTCAACATGCCGTCTGCAACAAATATACATATTAGAATATGTGTACAATGTCCACTTCAAGGCCGATGCACGTACAAAGGGTCATCTGCTCATACATGGAAACGTATAGTGTCATCTGCTCCACTAGGCAGGTATATATCCAAATACCAATTAATATATCATATATCATCCAAACAAGCATCAATCAGCATAAATAATATTTATTCTCACTTATATAAAAATATCAATGAGTCAGAAAGAGTGAGTTGTACTCACATTGCTTGTAGTCGTCGCGCTAGCGGTTTATTCCGATTAAAAATAAACAAGCGTTTAATTTTATCCAAAATTCACACTAGCTCCAAATCATTCCCAATCTAACTCCATAATGTAGTGCTCGTCAATACGAACCCAATGCAATTCGTTTCATCGAAAACGAACCTCGTATCAAAAAGTTATGCATTTTTAAAGATTGTATGAGTTATAAATAAAATAAATTCAATTTCTATTTTTATTTTCTAACCCTAAAAGCAAATCTGGCCGTTCGTTGCTGCTTGATGAAATCTGGACGTGATTTTCATCTTCTCCTCTTCGTTCCAAAACCATGACCAAAGAAACCCATAGCCGCCACTCTTCAACGAATTATCGCCACTTTTATACTCAACTTCACGATGATCAGGAACTTCCACTCAACTGCCCCTGATGAGAGCTACCCACGGCCAGAGCATAGGCGATCTCGGCCACCCCTAGGCATGGAAAACCGTGCACAAACTTTGGAAGAACGCGGCCAACTTTTCGTTGATCCATCGCCTCATTTTTTATCATAGCCGTTGATCTTCTAGAGCTCGATTAGCTCTACAACTTTCATGTTGAGCCCGAAGCTTGAAAAAGTGTAGATTTGAAGATATTAGAGAAGAAAGATTGGAAGATTCTGACCATTGAAGTGAAAATAGCGGCCAGCCCTAATAGATTTAGGGTTTGTGAAAAATGGTGAAAAATATGGCCTTATATAGAAAATTACGCGACACTGTTCATCACCAAAATTTTCGAACTCGAAACGAAGTGTTCCGCCTGGCGTTTATAATGTTTTACCCCTATTCTGAACGCAGAGCCAATTCGATCGTATTTGAAAGATAGGTTTTCAAATCGAATTATTTAAATTTAAGATTCACTTGAACAGATTTCTACGTGTTTTAGCTTGCCCCGGACAAACCGCACATCCAATTGATACGAAATTTGAAATCTTACAAAAATATAACATTACGGATCCGATGAAACTAGTTTCGTCGAAATCCAAGACTGTTTGAAAAATGACTATTTTTACACGTCAATTAAATATTAAAATATTCAATTTCTATAAATTAACTTTTAATTCAATTTTAAAACTTCTATAACATCATTCCAATTCAAATAGAATTTAATTCAACTTTATACAACATTTTTATTCATATTAAATCCAATTTTCAATTATTTCAGCAATTTCAAATATTAAATTAACAATTTAATTATCCAATGAAATCTAGATATTCGAAATATAAGTTATATGAGATAATAAAATTTACTTGAAAATATTTAAAATTAATTAAATATACGAATTTTAAATTACAGAAATTCTGGGTCATTACAGATTGGGAAGTTTGCACCAAGATTCATAGGACTGTTTCCTATTTTAGAGAGGATCGAGAAACTCGCGTATAGAGTAGAGTTATCGAGTAGTTTTCCAAAAGCCCACGATGTTTCCCATGTATCTCATCTGAGGAAGTGTGTTAGGGATCCGGACACTACTATAGCACCGACTGTGTTAGAGGACTTAGTAACGGAACCTGACTTGACTATAGTTAGGAAGCCTGTCTGGATAGTCGTGGGAGATGAGAAGAAATTGAGGACCAAGAAAGTCAAATTAGTGAAATTCCAATGGAGCAATGATGAGAGAGACTATACTTGGGAGATTGAGAATAGGATTAGAGACGCTTATCCTGACTTTTTTGATGGTATGTTTTACCTATATGCTTGATTGTTGTGTTCCTTATCGTAATTTCGAGGACGAAATTCTTTAAAGAGGGGAGATTGCAACACCCTATGATTTTAGTAACATTATTCAGGAAATTTAATTAGATAAATAAAATAAAATAATGTATTGATTAATGGGTTGAGATTTGTGATAATAAGGGGTGGTCGTGCTATGTTAATGAGTAAACAATGAACCAAAGAATTGAAGTGTTAGGAAATAAGGAAGGGCAAAATAGGAAATAGAGCATTCTAATACCCTAAACTCTTAGGAATTTACTTCCGTATGTTCATTCTATTTTCACAAGAAAAAATACAATCTGAGGTCGGCTACCATTAGCAAGCAAGAGGAAAAAGATAAAGCTAGGATTCAAGAGGAAGAATCAAATCACTTAATCAGGATCAAATCTCATATCCTTAATCTCAAAGCTAAGGTGAATAATGACCACATCTCTCGTTTTCTAATTGTTTTCGTTTTTAAGGTTAACTGATTTATCTTGCATAGTCTAGCCATGATTTGAAGGACAAAATGTTTATATATACTTGTTGATGATTTATGCTTATTCATATAGATTTTATGATATGTTATGATGTGAAAACCTTATTTAATGACATCCAAATGCCTTGCGATTCTAGATATAGATCAAAAAAGATATTCTATAGACGGTTTTTAATTTTCATAATTTTCTGAATTAATGTGGATTTTATATTAATTTTCTGATGAAGAAAATGATTTATTGGGTTAAAAATAATTTATGTTTAAATGATAAATCATTTGGGTCTAAAATTTATATATGTTAGAAAACATATTACAAAGGATTTTTTAGAATTTTTCTAGAATTCTGATGAATATATAAAATTATTTTAAGGTATGAGACTTAAAGTTTTATACATTTATAAAAGGAGAAGGGGTACTTTGTAAATAAATTAAATTGTTAGTTCTGAAATTATGGCAGTGCTTTTAGAAAAGAAAAATTAGCAACCAAAAAGATTTTGACGAACAAGGCAGGTTAGTTAAAAAGATCACTTAAAAAGGTTAAAACCAGTTTTTCATGCTAAATGCATGTTTCGCCACTTTCGGCACCCTGCCTTAGACTTTGATGGGTTTCGACTTAGTGGTTCCGCCTTCATCGCCATTGAAACCAATGTGACCAATGTCAATTCATTGGTATGTAGCGGATTCGATAAGGAGCAGGAGGTACAAGGTCGAAACCAGGGGTTCCGAAGGAGGTCGAAGCGCTACTTATCTTTAATTTGAAAATGCGCATGCTTTGCTTTTGACTATATTGCCTTCGACTTGGTTGGCTTCCGACTAGGTCATATAGTTTTAAGAGGTTGCATCTTTGTTTTTAAATAACCGCTTTTGATTAGGTCGAAGCCTTAGCGACCGCTTTTTACCTTTCGAAGCAATGCCTTAGAAAGGGTTAACTTTATTCTATTAAAACCATGTCGCTTCTCCAATGCTTTAAGAAGGATGGTTTCGACATCATTACTTCTTTGCTTTGTTTCTGGCTTTCGAAATAGTTGCTTTCGACCCTATTCTTGTGACCCTTAGAGATTTTTAAAGATTAACCCAAAGGTTTTGAAAGATAAGGTTTTGAATGGTTTCGAAAGGTGTTTCCACATATTTTAAATTGAACTCAAATGCTTTCGAAAGGATTAAGGTTTTGATGTTTTCGAAAGGTTTTAAAGAAAGATTTCGAAGGAGTGGTTCCCCTATGTTTTTGAAAGGCTTCGAACGAATGGTTTCGAAGGGGTGGTCCCTAATGTTTTTGAAAGGTTTAAAGGTAAGGTTTTTCCAATGGTTTCGAAAGGCAATGTTTAAAGGTTTTAAAGATAGGATGACCAAGGGTTTTAGCTTTCTAAGGAAAAGGTATTTCAACGGTTCTGAAAGGTTTATGCAAATGGTTTCGAAAGGAAGGTTTTGGCCTTTCGGCCCAGATGAAAGAAAGGGTATATTTAGTTACGAAAGAGATACTTTCAATGGGATCGAAAAGAATACATTCACAAATTTAAAGGTTTTCGTCAATAAAGATTTAATAAAGTATACATAGCATGGCAAGGTGATTTTGAGTAAAGCATAGAGTATATATTTTCCTTGTTTATGTTTGATTTAAAGGTTTTTAATCCATTTGAGAAGAAAAGGTTTTCAAGAAAAATTTATGTAAAATGACACGGATATTAGAATACCAGATGGGACTGGTATAGGGTCGCGCCCTATACATTAGCTATTAACCCCTAGCTAATTTAGTCCAAAATTCCAATGTGTAGGGTTTTATCACAGGTAAGACTAAAATTATGGTACACACCGAAAGGAATATATTTGTGTAGTGTAAATTATTAGTGATCCCGCAAAACCATTAGGATCAGTGGGCCTTGGGAGTGAGTAAGTTAGGGACGGACCGTCAGAAGATTTGTCTAACAGATGTTTGGCCATTTTTATTTATTATCTTTTAGGCCCTAGTCAGTCGAAGGTTAGTAGTAAGGCAAACAAAACTACAGTGTTCGGATAGATGGTCCATTTATTATCTGATGTGTATGTTTACATAAAATACTTTACAGTTCTGACCTGTTTTGGTTGCAGGATTATGATTTGAAAAAGATATATTTTAAAAGGATATTAGTGAGGGGAAACCCATTTCGCTAAGTGGTGTGGTCTCACTTAATATCGTATATCCAAGATGTATAGTATTATTCACACTAGGCTTATGTCTGACTCTAAGTTTATATTTTCCCCTTAAACTCTTGGGTGTTCAAAATTGATTTGAGTAGGCTGAGGGCTGAGGATTACAGGTTTTTAGTGGGTTGGCGAATAAAGTTTCCAGAGATGAACATGTGGCTCACGGATAGCTAATTAGAAATTGCAGTTTTATTTTGATGTATTTCCTTTGTGTTTGTATTAAGTCAGATATGACTATTTAGTGACTCTGATCAACCAATGTGGTATCTTCATATGTTGATCTTGGCGTATTTGTGTAACAATTATTTTAATTAAAGTGATAGGATTATGTAATTTGAATATGGAACATGTTTTGAAAATGTAATGTGAAAAGATGTTTTTGAAATCTGTGATTTTGTTTCATATTCATGTGATGCTGATATTATGAATACCATTAACATTACAGTATTTGGTCGCCGAAAATTAATTCTATGGATGACTACAGCATCTATAGCGCTTAGCTTTGGGCCTTCGAATAGGGGACGTTACATCCTTGTAATTTTGTTGTGGAAAATGGCAATCCGACATGAGGAGATGCTTGCTGCTTATGCGAAAGAGAAGCATGTTGAAACCTAGGGTTCTCAGGGTAAGAAGAGAAAGTTGGGAACCTAGAAGGGAGAAACTGCCAAAAAGAAAAAGGCCAACCTAGTTTGCTTTAAGTGTCACAAGAAGGGTCATTATGCTCATGAATGCCGAACAGGAAAAGGGAAGCAAGCCGTAGACAAGAAGGGCGCGAAATGCTTTAACTGTGACCAGATAGGCATTATAAGAATCAGTGTCCAGAACCATTCAGGGCGGACAAGGGAAAAGTCTTTTCTATTGGGCCATCCTCCGCTAGGAAAATTGCTGCTGGGAAAGAAAAGATGGTGATGGAAGGTACGCTTTTAATTCAGAGTATACTAGTTAGGCTACTATTTGATACCCGTGCATCGCATTTATTTATATCTCAGTGTTTGGTTGATAGGTTATGTTTAGAAACCATATACCTTGTTACTTTCTTAAGGGTTGCAAATCTAATAGGAGGCAATGTAACTCTCAGAATGAGATGTGACAACCTAGAACTTGATTTGTTAGGTCATAACTTTGCATGTAGTTTGTATGTTTTTGATTTCGTAGGCGTCGGATTCATTCTGGGTATGGATTGCTTGGGTAAATATGATGCTAGGATATTTTGCCAAGATAGGGAAATATCGCTAAGACACCTAAATAGTCATAACCGAATTATATTCTCAGTGGAAAATTCAGATCGAAGTGCTTGTGCTTTGTTGAGCGCTATGGATATAGAAGAAGAATTAAGTCAAGTTCGAGTAGCAAGAAAATTTGCATATGTTTTTAAGCTGGTTACAGGACTACCACTAAAACGAGCCGTTGAATTTCGGATAGATCTTGTGCCAGAAGCGGAACCGGTAAGTAGACCACCTAGTAGGATGACACCAACCGAGATAAAGGAATTAAAGGTGCAGTTAGTGGATCTAGAAGGGAGAAATTTTATTAGATCACGCAGTTCGCCTTGGGGTGCAGCCCTATGTTCGTGAAGAAATCGATGGGTCGTTAAGAATGTGTATCGACTATCGTAAGTTGAACGAGAAGATAATTAAGAATAAGTATCATTTGCCAAGAATCGATGGTCTAATCGATCAGTTGTGTGGAGCCACAGTATTTTCCCAATTGGATTTGGCGACAGGGTTCCATTAGTTAATGGTGGCAGAGGACAGTAATCCATTGATAGCGTTTCGGACTAGGTATGGTTCATATGAGTGGTTAGTAATGCCATTCGGGTTAATGAATGCACTAGCTTTCTTCGTAGATTTTATGAACCGAGTTTTCCGAGAGTACCTGGATAGGTTCGTATTGGTTTTCATAGATGACATTTTAGTATACTCTAAAGATGAAATAGAGTATGAAGATCATCTTAGAGTTGTGCTTAAGACGCTGAGGCAGCATCAGCTGAAAGCGATGTTTTCTAAGTGTCATTTCTGGAAGAAATACATTAAGTTTCTTAGACACGTGGTTTCAGAGAAGGGTTTGTCAGTCGATCCAAAAAAGATCGAAGTTGATAATAATTGGAAGAGACCAGATACGGTGACCAAGATTAGAAGTTTTCTTGGACTTGCTGGCTATTACCGGAGATTCATTAAGGATTTCTTGTGGATAGCAGTGCCTTTGACTAAGTTAACCAGGAAGGACATGAATTTTATTTGGTTTGACAAATGTGAGTAAGTTAAAGCATTTGTTGACCAATGTGCCTGTGTTAGTGGTTCCAAACAGAAACCAAGTGTTGGTGGTGTACATCGATGCATGTGGGACTGGATTAGGAGCTGTGTTGATGCAGAAGGGTAAAGTTATTTCCTACGCTTCTTGATAGCTTAGACCACATGAAGATATCCTACTCATGATTTAGAGTCAGCAGCAGTGATCTTTACACCGAATATATGGAGATATTATCTCTTAGAGTAGAAATTTGAGCTATACACAGATCATAAGTCCTTAAGGTATTTATTCTCTTAGAAAGAGTTGAATATGAGACAGCAAAGGTGGTTGGAGTTTTTAGCAGCTTATGATTTTGGTATAGAGTATACACATGGAAGAGGAAATAAGGTGGTGGATGCTCTTAGAAGAAAACATCAGAATATGGTGCTAGCTATGTTGGTAGAATGGAAAGATCTGGAAGCTTTGACTACTTGTAGTATGTAGTGAAGATCGACTGCTAGTTCTAGTCAGACAACTACCATATTATTTTGTTTGGAAGTTTAACCAGTGTTAATCAAAAGGATTGCTTCTATGTATAAAAAGGATCTGTTATTACCCAATAAGATTAGAAAGATTGAGGTTGGATCAGAGACCGATGATCTAAAGGATTTTAGTCTTGACCGGAGGGGATGGTTGAGAAAGAAGGGACGGTTGTGTGTTCTAAACGTTGAGGAATTAGGAAAGAAGTTCTTAAGGAATGTCATCGATCCAAATCTACGATTCATTCTGGAGGAACCAAGATGTGTCAAGATATGAAGAGGAGCTTCTACTAGGAAGGTATGAAGAAGGATGTTGGCTTGTAGGTTAGCCAGTGTGCAAACTGTCAACGTGTGAAGGCCGAACATCAGAAGCCGAGTGGATTGCTTCAAACTTTAGAGATATCAATTTGAAAATGGGATTCGATATCCATAGATTTTATAGATGGGTTGCCAAGGTCGAATAGAGAAAATGAAAGTATATGGGTCATAGTGGACAGGCTGACCAAGAGTGCCCATTTCATTCCTGTCAAGTCAACCAGGACAACATCTGTTTTGGCTAAGTTGTTCATAAATAACGTAATTAGACTGCATGGAATCCCTAGTAATATAGTTAGTGATAGAGATGCTTTGTTTACTAGTGAATTTTGGAAGAATCTATAGGAGGTGTTAGGTACCAAGCTCAAGATGAGTACTGTACATCACACTCAGACGGATAGGCAGACAGAGAGAGTCAATAAAGTACTCGAGGATTTGTTGAGAGCTTATGTATTGGGCTTTAGTGGATCTTGGGAAGACCACCTACACTTAGTTGAGTTTTCCTATAATAATAGTTATCATACTAGTATAGGAATGGTGCCTTTTGAAGCCTGGTATGGAAGGCCATGCAAATTACCAACATGTTGGTTGGAGACAGATTAGTCTTGAGTCCAGATCTGGTTAGAGAGGTGACGGAGAAAATTGAGTTGATCCGAAAGAGGATGAAGGAAGCTCAGTCTAGACAGAAGAGTTACGCAGATTAGAGGCTTAAAGATCTAGAATTCTCAGTTGAATATAGAGTTTTCATTTAAATATCACCGATGAAGGGTGTGGTATGATTCGGAAAGTCGGAGAAACTGGCACCGAGATATGTTGGTCTGTTCCAAATTATATAGAGGATCGGAAAGCTAGCATACATAGTAGAGTTGCCGAGCAGTATGGCAGGTGTCCATAATATGTTTCATGTGTCTCATCTTCATAAGTATGTGCATGATCCATAGACAACTATTCATCCGACGGGGTTGGAAGATTTGATAGTAGAACCGAATTTGACTTTTGTTAGACAATCAGGTCGAGTTGTAGCGAGAGATGAGAAAAGGTTAAGAAACAAAACAGTCATGTTAGTGAAAGTTCAATGAAGCGACAACGAGAAGGACTGTACTTGGGAGACAGAAGACAAGATTAGAGATACTTATCCTAATCTTCTGTAAGGGTTTGTTCTATATTTGCTTTATACGGTCTGTTGCTAGTCAAATAGGCTAGTATGGTAGTTAGGAGAAGTTAAAGACGATTGATGTGCTTAGTATTTAGTCCTTACTAAATTTCGTGGACGAAACTCTTTAAGGAGGGGAGCCTATAACACCCCTAATTTTAAATAACATTATTTAGGACATTTAATTAGATAAATTAAATAGAATAATGTAAAGATTTGAGTGACAAGGAGATTGAGATTTTAAAACTAAATAGAAGTCGTGCTTAACTAATTTTTTTTTAAGAGAATGAGTTTATGGACTAACTAGTAAGAGGATAAGGAAAGGGTAATATGGGGAATAACCGTCCACCATAAACCCTTAACCCCTAAAACCTTATTCCCATTTTCATATATATGTTCAACATTTCTAAAACAAAAACCAAAGATCAAGCCGGCCATATCCAAAGGAAAACAAGGAAAAAAATCAATTGAAAGCTAAGAAATCAAGCAAGGAGAATTAATCAAAATCAAATCTCAAGTTTCTTATCCAAAGCAAGGTGAATAATAATCAAAACCATCTCATTTTTGTTTTTAAAGAGCATTTGATTTCGAGTTTTAAGTTCATAACCTTTATGATGATTTTAATGATGATATGCTTGGATTACGTGATATGTTAGATTCAAACAAGTATGTTTGATAAATGTTTTATTTGATTTTAAGGATAAAATCATATATATTGGGTTTCGAATGCCATAATCATTTAGTATCTTACGTAAAACATTATATTTGAGATGGGTTTAAATTTTCATAATTATCCAAGCTATGGATGATTCATTATGAATTTTTGAATGAAAAAAATGAATAATTGTGTTTAATATTTATTTCGGCTATTATATAAAGGATTTTGGCTTTTAAATTTATATATGTTAGATAGCATATTAAGAATGAACTTTGATGATTTTTGGGGATTTTTCCTAAGTGATTTACTATGGAAAATAAATAAATTAAATTTGAGGACTTAAATGTCTTAATTGTTTTGTTAAATGGAAGGGCTTCTTTGTTAATTATTTTTATTTAAAAATTAGATGAATTCGGCAGTCTTTTAGAAAAGATTTTGGTAAAGTTTATGTAACGACCCGGAATTTTGGGCAATAACAATTTAATAATCTGTGTTAATAATTTAATTGGTTTAATAGTTTTCTTTATAATTTTAATTTAAAATTGGCTAATTTAATCTTTTAAAGGTTGATAAATTTTTAATCTGGAAATATTGATAAGATTGTTTGTCAAAGCTAATAAATTTTTATTCTGTTTATAATATATGCATTTAATATATTGTGAATAGGATATCTTCTGTTTTAAATTAAAGATTGAATTTTCAAATTGTAACATATATGTATGTATATGTTATTGTTTGATATTGTTTTGAAATTGAATTTTAATCCATTAATAATGTATATATGAATGAATATTGTAACTTAAGGCTTTGTTTAGAAATTATATTTTCAAAAGTTAATTCAAAGATTTATTCAATTTGTTTTCCAAATATAAGATAATTATTTATTTTAAATATGATAATTTATAAAGGAAATTAATCAATGTTTTATTTTGTTTTGTTTAAAATGTTCAAATTTAAAATGGTTTATTTTAATATGATAGTTTATAAAAAGGATTTAAATAAAGTTTTGTTTTGTTTCTTTAAAGTGTTTGGTTTGAAATGGTTAAAAATGTATATGTATGAGTTTTAGATTTTTAAAATACATGTATGAGAATATATATTTGCATTATAATTATTTTAGAATATTTTCTTTTAAAAGTGATACATACATATGTAAATTATATTTGTTAAGTAACTTAAAAAAAAAGAGAAAATATAAGTGTATATTTACACTTAAATTAAATAAAAGTTTAAAAACACTTTAGTACAAATGTAAACATATTATCACCTTTCAAAAACACATGTAAGAAGATTTAGGAATTTAAATGACAAATGCAATTCTTATGGGACATGTGGCAACATATTAATTTCAAATTCTAATAAATGTTTTAAAGAAGGAAACAAATTTTCTCAAGACTTCCATTTCTTTATTTTCACTTCTCAACAAAATTTAATGGAAACCTGTAATCTTCTTCAAATCTGAAAATAAAACCCAAAAGCAAATTTAAAATCTAAAAAAAAAGACTTCAACCTGCAGATGGAAGTCTGCATTTCTAAAATCTGCAATCAACCTGCAATTCAATTCTTCTGCAAATTCATCATCAATTTGAGGGATGCATTAGGAGTTCAACAGCAAGTTAAAGGTCTGTTCAACTTATTAAACAATCAAAAATTAAAGGCATGCATTCAGTATTCAAAAGCCTAGAACTTGAATCTACTATGCTTTGTTCTCTGCTCTGCTTATAATACAGGTGAGTAAATATTTTTTAAAAAACAGATTAACCTTGTTAACTTAAATGCATGTGATGATCAATAAATTAATCTTGATGGTGCATGAAAATCCTTCAGTATTTATATTATGGGATTGATAGTTTTACATATATATGTAGTTGGTCTGTGTAACTATAGATTCTGTTATTTGTTCTTTCCAGAACAGGATTATTTTTCTAGAAAATTTTATCTCCCACTAAAACATTAATATTTGCCCTTGATGACTGAATGAAAGATTGAATGTTGATGTTGAGGATGATTGTAAAATAGTTTCTGAAAATTTTAAATTACAAATAGTTTAAAAATGGAAAAAAACACAGTAAACCTCTAATGCATGATATAATCAATGAATTCAGTTTATAGTTTAGATAGTATAAATGGATTCGTGTTTGTAAATCATGAATTTTAATACAAGTTTCATGATTTTTAGTTTAAAGAATCAAGAGAATTTCGAGGTTGAACATTTTTGGGATTTTCATGAACTGCAGATGTTGTACTTGATAAATTGAGTTCATATTTGAATCGAAGATTGCTTGAATGCTATAGATCATGGGAAAAATGTCTAAGAATTTTTCTAATGGCAGAATTGTGTGATTTAGAACAAAGTAGGGTTTAAGCTTACTTTAATTTAGGCTTTACTGTTGGGGAAATTTCGTCGCGAGCGTAGGACCGGAAGTGTTCGCGCATGGGGGAAATTGGAGTTCGAGTCGTGGCGGTGCTATGGAGGGAACGGAGAGGCTCATGAGTGTGGGGTTGGCCGGCGACGAAGGAAATCGTGGGTGATGTTTTCTGCTGTTGCTTCGCAGTTGGGTTCAAATGGTCGATTTTCGATTCGTGATAGGATTTGTGAATTGGGTCGGTCGAGAGGCACATCGTGGTCATTGGTGAGTTGGTGATGGCCAGAGGAAGGCTCGACGTCGATGGGTTCGTCGTGCAGTATACACGCGTGCACGATTTGTGCACTGAAGAATGAGTTTAGGGAAGATGAGTTACAGCCGAAGTGTAGCTCGGAGTAAGGCTCGTGTTTTTCCAGGGGGCGGCTCGAAGCTGTGGAGGATGGTGAAAGACTCGAGGCGAGCACGGGTTCGTAGGTGATTATCTCGGGTCTTTAGTGTTGTTAATCTGGGTAGGGTTGGAAAAGAATAAAGGATAAAATTTTGCAAATTTTAAGCCTGTAGTTTGATTAAATAAAAATCAAACTTGAGATTTATAAAAGAAAACAAATTTTCCAAAGGTGTTAGATCAAATTTAAATTGTTTTAAGATGATTACTTTTGTAATAATTATCTTAATTTAATTCTAGTTTAAAAAGAAGTGATTTTAATTTAAAGAATTAAATCAAAATCTTAAGTTAAAAGTTTAAGTAATGGTTTAGTAACTTATAATTTCAAATTATTTTGAAAATAAATAAGTTTAAATTGGATAATTAAATTATTTTAAAATTTTAAAATTGATTTCTAAATGCCTTATTTTCAAATAAGGTTATTGATATGATTATGAAAACCAATTGAATAATTTGTTTTAAGTTATTAAAATTTGAATTGATCCAAATAATTTATTTATGATGATAATTAAGGTTAAAATTATTTGAATATGACTTAAGAATACTTATAATTGTTAATAGGCAAGAAATTAACTAAGATTTATGCTTTTCTTAATTAATTAAATATCTTCTTTAATTATAAGAAGATTAGTTAATTAATTAATTATTTAATTAATTTTAAAAAATTAGTTAATTATTTATTTAAAATTTTAATAATCACTTAGTTATGGATTAATAAGTGTAATTACTTAATAAAGTAATTAATGGTTAATTGTGAATGTAATTAAGGAAGTTAATTATTTATGGAAGTGATTAATGGTAATTTCTCATGGAGAAATTAGTTGAAGTAATTATGGGTTAATCACTTAATGATATTAATTAAAGAATTAATTAATATAATTGTTTTAAAGATAATTAATTATGAAGTAATTAATTAGAGTATTAAGAATTATTTAATGATGAAGTTAATTGTTTGTTAAGTGATTAATTAAGAAAGTGACTAAGATTTATTAATGAAAGTAATTAGAGATAATTACTTGTTAAATAATTAAGAGTTAATTACTTAGTTAATTTTAGTTAATTAATTAATGTAATTAACTAATTAAGGAATGTGATTAATTACTAATGGTAATTAATTAAATTTGTGAATAATTAATAAGGTAATTAATTAAGGATTTATTTATTAATTTAAATTGAATAATAATTACTTAATGAAGTAATTAAAGATTAATTAATTGAATTAATTAATCAAGGATTAAAATAATTAAAATAAAATTTAATTAATTTAGTTAAGTAATTACAAATTGTTAATTACTAATTATAATTTATGAGTTGATTAATTATAAGTTAATTATTTAATTAGTTAAAGTAATTATTAATTAATAAGAATCATTAATAAATATAATTAATGATATTAATCAAGGTTGATTAATATAAGTGATTAATTTAAATGTGATTGATTAATTGTAATTAATTAAGAATTAATGTAATTAAGAATTAATGTAATTAAGAATTAATGTAATTAATTATAGTTAATTAGTTAATGAATGATCATTTATTATTGTAATTAATGATTAAAGGTTAATTACTGAATATAGATAGAATAATTATTTGAATGTAATTAAATATAATTAATCAAGGAAGATTAATTAAGAAAATCATTAGAGATGATTAATTTATTCTATTTGGAATATTAATTAATGAAGAAGGATTATGGTAATTCAATTGATTAAGAAATAATCAATTCTGTTTTGGATGGTTGATTAATATGGATTGATTAATATTGGTTAATTGATTGATATTGGATGATCAATATTTGAAAATTGGTATTGAATGATTGGTTGATATTGGATGTTTGATATTGGTTTGATACTGGATGATTTGGATATATATGTTAAGTGATATGTTGTTTATGAAGATGAATGTTGTTATGAATTATCTCTTTGTGATTATATGACTCATCTATTTGTTTACATCATCCTGAATATAAGTTAAATTGTTTAAACCCTTAAGTATAACTTGGACATTTAAAATGGCGTTTGGTTTCGATAAGACCGGGATCGGGTTTCCATATTTGAAATCCGAAAACCACATTGATTCCAATTAAACGTTAGGTCGTGTATCCAAGTGGAGCAAGTGAAGACTCGAGGTGTAAGGGCTATACGTCAGTATAACTCTGTGGGTGATTCCGTAATGAGTTTGACGGAACAGTGCTTATAGATTCGAGATGGTGAATCAGAGTGCAAGGGCTATTGTCGTTGACTCTGAGGGTGATTCCAATAATGAGTGCAACGAGATAGTGCCTTCGGTTTCGTTCGAACCCGGAACGAACTTGTATGGATTGAATGCTTTCAGAACATCGTCAGGTGGACGATGAGCATTCTAAGATAGATGTGTTCTATAAAGGTAATCGTAACCTCAAGCCTCATCAACCGGGAATGGCTAAAACAGGGGAGGTGCAGCAAGGCTTCGTGGGTAGCCCCCACTTGAGAGTGAGATTTACCCCTGTCTAGAGGTCCCTTTCTATTTCGGCTTAGTGTGTGGTTGGTCGTGCCAACTACGGGGTGGTCTTGTTCGGGACTGTCCAGTAAGGGATGGTTCCGGCCTTGTGTTGCAGGGGAGTGGGAGTACTCCTCGGTACTGTGACGGGCGGTACCCCAGTAGCCCTGCCATTGTATGGAGTCCAAAATCCAATAAGTGCCTGTACGGTTTTGATTGTGCCCAACTATGTTGGAACGTGAGATGTAAGCATTCCAGCTATTTCTGTATTTTATTTTGAAAACCCTAGACACTATTATAATATCACTGGATTTCCTATCAAATGTTTTGGTTAGCGTAGGGTAAAAACTTTTCCATGTATATGTGTGGGAAGTCTTACGTGATACTTTATCTTTCAAAGGTTTTCTAAAATTAAGCAACTTTAACCCGTTTACTCACACCAGACCCCTGTCTGACCCGAGTGTATATTTTTTGTTTTATTAAACTCTTGGGTACTCATATTATGTATGAGTAGTCAAGTGATTCAGTTTTGCTTGATGAATTCTGGAGGAGATATGGAGCAGGAGGCTTCGACGTGTAGTTATATATATTGATTCCGCCGTGTATGTTGTGTCTGTATCTTGTATACTTGAGTTGTATAGTTAGACAGAAGTTTATGACTGTCTATTATCTGTTGTTTAAGTTGTGTACTCTGATGTAATAAGATACTATGTAATATTTTATGATATATTATATTTTATTCGTTCCGCTGTGAGTTCTCTGATGTTGTTATGTTTCTTCTTTCTCTTTCTTTTCTTCTTCTATCCCTTTCTTTCTTCAAGATGATGCGATTTTCTGGGAGTAGAAAGTCGGGTCGTCTCACTTGGTATCAGAGCATTAGGCTCTGAAGTGTGTCTTTCTTTAAGGAGCGTTAGGTTGAGCGAATACCTAGGCTCTGTAGTGGTATTTTTCTTGAGAGAGCGTACTTGTAATTTTTATATATATAACTATATATATCTATATCTACCTGATCTGTTGGGTTATCTGTTCAGATTTTCCAACATAAGTTATAGAGGCAGATGGAGTAGTGGTGTGTGTGTGTAACACGACTACCACTAATGGAAGAGGTCCATATGTTTGAGGTTGGAAGTATATTTGTCGAGACTGTAGACCCGGTACCGTCTCGAGTAAGATTTGTTGTTTGGAGTAAGGATTTCTCTGATATCCGAAGGAAAGCTTTTAAAGATTCGGAATTTGTCTTTGAAGTGTAAGCTTGGATTTCGCTCGGGTGAGAAAATTATTCTTGAGTTTGGATTTGACGGTAGTGCAGGAGTAAGTAATGATATCTCGGTAACTGCGTGATGAGATGCAGTATCCTTGGATATATTTTCCGAAGATGTTTTCTCTTGAAGTAGTTTTAGTAGTGGTTGAGGAGCAGTCTTTACCTGCTGCAGAGAAGACTCGTCTATATAGAAGTTGTTTGGATCTCTGGTAAGGAGTTTGGCTGTTTTGGGGTATGAGACTAAGGTCTATGAGTTGTTTTGCTTCGGCATGGTCTCATTGTTATTCCTTAAGGAAAGAGAGTTGTGGATGCTTGGTTTGGAGTCCGAGTTCCTTGAAAGGATGTTTGCCATCTCGGAGGTCCGTTGTGTGGTTTGCTGATGGTTTTGGTTTTGGAGAAGCCTTTGGATTAGAAGTCTTGGTTAGCTGTGGTAGCAGTTTCAGCTCGAAGTGTTCGGTGTGCTGACGAGAAGGTCTTTAGCTTCGCAGTATCATCGAGGTGGAGTTCAAAAGCAGTTGTGTGGCTTGTCTCTCCGATGGTTCAGGAATCTTTGAGGTTATCTTTCAGCAGTCCGGGCTGAAGTTGGTAGATGTTTTTGAAAGGTTAACCTTGTTTGGAAAAGTTTAAAGCTGTTCTAATTGGTAAAGTGAGGACAGTTTCTTTGGAATCCGAACTAGGTAGGATCGCAAAAGTGACTTGCGATAAATTTGGGAATTTTTCTTGAGCAATCTTTTGTTGAGGCTGAGAATTCTCATTTGGTAGTAAGAGCTACTAATGTAATCAGGAGTTTTCAGCATCTGGAGTTGAGTTCCATATTTGTTTTGGTTCCAGAAGAGATTTTGGTAGTTAGCCTAATAGTTGGGTGGTTTTTGAAGTAGGAAGAGTTGGTGTAGCAACTCAGATATTTTTGGAATTGGAATATGACTCTGTTTTGAGGTTGTGTGACCAAGTCTGATGTGTTACTCAGATTTTTATGGATTTGATGAACAAAGTTTTTCGGATATATTGGATAAGTTTGTATTCGTGTTCATCAGCAGTATTCTCATCTATTTTAGAATCAGAGTTGTGCAGCGGAAGCGAGGTAGCTGCTGTGCAAGAAAGGAAGCAAGTTCTGTTTGCTATTGTTTGAGTAGAAGAGCATGTGTTCTGGATTTCGATGGATTTTAGAAGACTTTTCTGTTGAATAAGATCCAGAAACTTGTTTGCTTTGGTCTAGTTATTTCTGGAAGTATCAGCATAAACTGAGCTGATCAGGAAGAGATTGGCAGCCCAGGATTGTCTGTTGAGTTTCAGATATGAGATAAGGAGTTTGGAATTTGAAGTTGGAGACTTCAGTGTTGTTAGAATTCTCTGGTTAAGAGAACATATATTGGATAAGATTGGTTGGTTAGTGCTGTGGCATTTGAGACTTCTTATCTATGTTTTTGATAGGATAAGATTGAATTGCCAGTTTGGATAGCTGGAATTCATTGTGTATCACGTATCTCTGAGGGAGTACGTGTATGATTCATCGAGTGGTTGTTGAATCTGTAGTTCAGTTGGAGTTGGATGTTGAGCTGGATTTGAGAGTAATCTGATGTTCTGTTCAGATTGAAGGATCTAGAGATGAGAGGAGCTCTGGATTTTGGTTGTATAGTTGGTTTGTTGGCTTTTGTTGAGCGAGTCTCCCGGTGATTTATCTTGGGAAACTCGAGATAGTATTAGAGATTTATTTTGATTTGTGTCAGAATAATTAGTTAAGTTTGTTTGTTTATTTGATTGCTATGGATGTTAGTAACTAGTTGTTAGGAATGCTTTGCTAATTTAAATTAAAATCTATATTGGATTATTAAATTACCTTTGCTTTTAAATTTCGGGGACGAAATTCTTTTAAGGGGGGAGGATTGTAATGACCCGGAATTTTGGGCAATAAAAATTTAATAATCTGTGTTAATAATTTAATTGGTTTAATAGTTTTCTTTATAATTTTAATTTAAAATTGGCTAATTTAATCTTTTAAAGGTTGATAAATTTTTAATCTGGAAATATTTATAAGATTGTATGTCAAAGCTAATAAATTTTTATTCTGTTTATAATATATACATTTAATATATTGTGAATAGGATATCTTCTGTTTTAAATTAAAGATTGAATTTTCAAATTGTAACATATATGTATGTATATGTTATAGTTTGATATTGTTTTGAAATTGAATTTTAATCCATTAATAATTTATATATGAATGAATATTGTAACTTAAGGCTTTGTTTAGAAATTATATTTTCAAAAGTTAATTCAAAGATTTATTCAATTTGTTTTCCAAATATAAGATAACTATTTATTTTAAATATGATAATTTATAAAGGAAATTAATCAATGTTTTATTTTGTTTTCTTTAAAATGTTCAAATTTAAAATGGTTTATTTTAATATCATAGTTTATAAAAAGGATTTAAATAAAGTTTTGTTCTATTTCTTTAAAGTGTTTGGTTTGAAATGGTTAAAAATGTATATGTATGAGTTTTAGATTTTTAAAATACATGTATGAGAATATATATTTGCATTATAATTAATTTTAGAATATTTTCTTTTAAAAGTGATACATACATATGTAAATTATATTTGTTAAGTAACTTAAAAAAAAAAAGAGAAAATGTAAGTGTATATTTACACTTAAATTAAGTAAAAGTTTAAAAACACTTTAGTACAAATGTAAACATATTATTACCTTTTAAAAACACATGTAAGAAGATTTAGGAATTTAAATGACAAATGCAATTCTTATGGGACATGTGGCAACATATTAATTTCAAATTCTAATAAATGTTTTAAAGAAGGAAACAAATTTTCTCAAGACTTCCATTTCTTTATTTTCACTTCTCAACAAAATTTAATGGAAACCTGTAATCTTCTTCAAATCTGAAAATAAAACCCAAAAGCAAATTTAAAATCTAAAAAAAAAAAGACTTCAACCTGCAAAACTTCAACCTGCAGATGGAAGTCTGTATTTCTAAAATCTGCAATCAACCTGCAATTCAATTCTTCTGCAAATTCATCATCAATTTGAGGGATGCATTAGGAGTTCAACAGCAAGTTAAAGGTCTGTTCAACTTATTAAACAATCAAAAATTAAAGGCATGCATTCAGTATTCAAAAGCCTAGAACTTGAATCTACTATGCTCTGTTCTCTGCTCTGCTTATAATACAGGTGAGTAAATATTTAAAAAAAACAGATTAACCTTGTTAACTTAAATGCATGTGATGATCAATAAATTAATCTTGATGGTGCATGAAAATCCTTCAGTATTTATATTATGGGATTGATAGTTTTACATATATATGTAGTTGGTCTGTGTAACTATAGATTCTGTTATTTGTTCTTTCCAGAACAGGATTATTTTTCTAGAAAATTTTATCTTCCACTAAAACATTAATATTTGCCCTTGATGACTGAATGAAAGATTGAATGTTGATGTTGAGTATGATTGTAAAATAGTTTCTGAAAATTTTAAATTACAAATAGTTTAAAAATGGAAAAAAACACAGTAAACCTCTAATGCATGATATAATCAATGAATTCAGTTTATAGTTTAGATAGTATAAATGGATTCGTGTTTGTAAATCATGAATTTTAATACAAGTTTCATGATTTTTAGTTTAAAGAATCAAGAGAATTTCGAGGTTGAACATTTTTGGGATTTTCATGAACTGCAGATGTTGTACTTGATAAATTGAGTTCATATTTGAATCGAAGATTGCTTGAATGCTATAGATCATGGGAAAAATGTCTAAGAATTTTTCTAATGGCAGAATTGTGTGATTTAGAACAAATTAGGGTTTAAGCTTACTTTTATTTAGGCTTTACTGTTGGGGAAGTTTCGTCGCGAGCGTAGGACCGGAAGTGTTCGCGCATGGGGGAAATTGAAGTTCGAGTTGTGGCGGTGCTATGGAGGGAACGGCGAGGCTCATGAGTGTGGGGTTGGCCGGCGACGAAGGAAATCGTGGGTGATGTTTTCTGCTGTTGCTTCGCAGTTGGGTTCGAACGGTCGATTTTCGATTCGTGATAGGATGTGTGAATTGGGTCGGTCGAGAGGCACATCGTGGTCATTGGTGACTTGGTGATGGCCAGAGGAAGGCTCGACGTCGATGGGTTCGCCGTGTAGTATACACACGTGCACGATTTGTGCACTGAAGAATGAGTTTAGGGAAGATGAGTTACAGCCGAAGTGTAGCTCGGAGTAAGGCTCGTGTTTTTCCAGGGGGCGACTCGAAGCTGTGGAGGATGGTGAAAGACTCGAGGCGAGCACGGGTTCGTGGGTGATTATCTCGGGTCTTTAGTGTTGTTAATCTGGGTAGGGTTGGAAAAGAATAAAGGATAAAATTTTGCAAATTTTAAGCCTGTAGTTTGATTAAATAAAAATCAAACTTGAGATTTATAAAAGAAAACAAAAATTCCAAAGGTGTTAGTTCAAATTTAAATTGTTTTAAGATGATTACTTTTGTAATAATTATCTTAATTTAATTCTAGTTTAAAAAGAAGTGATTTTAATTTAAAAGTTTAAGTAATGGTTTAGTAACTTATGATTTCAAATTATTTTGAAAATAAATAAGTTTAAATTGGATAACTAAATTATTTTAAAATTTTAAAATTGATTTCTAAATTCCTTATTTTCAAATAAGGTTATTGATATGATTTTGAAAACCAATTGAATAATTTGTTTTAAGTTATTAAAATTTGATTTGATACAAATAATTTATTTATGATGATAATTAAGGTTAAAATTATTTGAATATGACTTAAGAATACTTATAATTGTTAATAGGCAAGAAATTAATTAAGATTTATGCTTTTCTTAATTAATTAAATATCTTCTTTAATTATAAGAAGATTAGTTAATTAATTAATTGTTTAATTAATTTTAAATAATTAGTTAATTATTTATTTAAATTTTTAATAATCACTTAGTTATGGATTAATAAGTGTAATTACTTAATAAAGTAATTAATGGTTAATTGTGAATGTAATTAAGGAAGTTAATTATTTATGGAAGTGATTAATGGTAATTTCTCATGGAGAAATTAGTTGAAGTAATTATGGGTTAATCACTTAATGATATTAATTAAAGAATTAATTAATATAATTGTTTTAAAGATAATTAATTATGAAGTAATTAATTAGAGTATTAAGAATTATTTAATGATGAAGTTAATTGTTTGTTAAGTGATTAATTAAGAAAGTGATTAAGATTTATTAATGAAAGTAATTAGAGATAATTACTTGTTAAATAATTAAGAGTTAATTACTTAGTTAATTTTAGTTAATTAATTAATGTAATTAAATAATTAAGGAATGTGATTAATTACTAAGGGTAATTAATTAAATTTGTGAATAATTAATAAGGTAATTAATTAAGGATTTATTTATTAATTTAAATTGAATAATAATTACTTAATGAAGTAATTAAAGATTAATTAATTGAATTAATTAATCAAGGATTAAAATAATTAAACTAGAAGTTAATTAATTTAGTTAAGTAATTACAAATTGTTAATTACTAATTATGATTTATGAGTTGATTAATTATAAGTTAATTATTTAATTAGTTAAAGTAATTATTAATTAATAAGGATCATTAATAAGTATAATTAATGATATTAATCAAGGTTGATTAATATAAGTGATTAATTTAAATGTGATTAATTAATTGTAATTAATTAAGAATTAATGTAATTAATTATAGTTAATTAATGAATGAATGATCATTTATTATTGTAATTAATGATTAAAGGTTAATTACTGAATATGGATAGAATAATTATTTGAATGTAATTAAACATAATTAATTAAGGAAGATTAATTAAGAAAAATCATTAGAGACGATTAATTTATTCTATTTGGAATATTAATTAATGAAGAAGGATTATGGTAATTCAATTGATTAAGAATTGGATGGTTGATTAATATGGATTGATTAATATTTGTTAATTGATTGATATTGGATGATCAATATTTGGAAATTGGTATTGGATGATTGGTTGATATTGGATGTTTGATATTGGTTTGATACTGGATGATTTGGATATATATGTTAAGTGATATGCTGTTTATGAAGATGAATGTTGTTATGAATTATCTCTTTGTGATTATATGTCTCGTCTATTTGTTTACATCATCCTGAATATAAGTTAAATTGTTTAAACCCTTAAGTATAACTTGGACATTTAAAATGGCGTTTGGTTTCGATAAGACCGGGATCGGGTTTCCATATTTGGAATCCGAAAACCACATCGATTCCAATTAAACGTTAGGTCGTGTATCCAAGTGGAGCAAGTGAAGACTCGAGGTGTAAGGGCTATACGTCAGTATAACTCTGTGGGTGATTCCGTAATGAGTTTGACGGAACAGTGCTTATAGATTCGAGATGGTGAATCAGAGTGCAAGGGCTATGGTCGTTGACTCTGAGGGTGATTCCAATAATGAGTGCAACGAGATAGTGCATTCGGTTTCGTTCGAACCCGGAGCGAACTTGTATGGATTGAATGCTTTCAGAACATCGTCAGGTGGACGATGAGCATTCTAAGATAGATGTGTTCTATAAAGGTAATCGTATCCTCAAGCCTCATCAACCGGGAATGGCTAAAACAGGGGAGGTGCAGCAAGGCTTCGTGGGTAGCCCCCACTTGAGAGTGAGATTTACCCCTGTCTAGAGGTCCCTTTCTATTTCGGCTTAGTGTGTGGTTGGTCGCGCCAACTACGGGGTGGTCTTGTTCGGGACTGTCCAGTAAGGGATGGTTCCGCCCTTGTGTTGCAGGGGAGTAGGAGTACTCCTCGGTACTGTGATCTAGGCCACGTACTGTGACGGGCGGTACCCCAGTAGCCCTGCCATTGTATGGAGTCCAAAATCCAATAAGTGCATGTACGGTTTTGATTGTGCCCAACTATGTTGGAACGTGAGATGTAAGCATTCCAGCTATTTCTGTATTTTATTTTGAAAACCCTAGACACTATTATAATATCACTGGATTTCCTATCAAATGTTTTGGTTAGCGTAAGGTAAAAACTTTTCCATGTTTATGTGTGGGAAGTCTTACGTGATACTTTATCTTTCAAAGGTTTTCTAAAGTTAAGCAACTTTAACCCGTTTACTCACACCAGACCCCTGTCTGACCCGAGTGTTTATTTTCTGTTTTATTAAACTCTTGGGTACTCATATTATGTATGAGTAGTCAAGTGATTCAGGTTTGCTTGATGAATTCTGGAGGAGATATGGAGCAGGAGGCTTCGACGTGTAGTTATATATATTGATTCCGCTGTGTATGTTGTGTCTGTATATTGTATACTTGAGTTGTATAGTTAGACAGAAGTTTATGACTGTCTATTATCTGTTGTTTAAGTTGTGTACTCTGATGTAATAAGATACTATGTAATGTTTTATGATATATTATATTTTATTCGTTCCGCTGTGAGTTCTCTGATGTTGTTATGTTTCTTCTTTCTCTTTCTTTTCTTCTTCTATCCCTTTCTTTCTTCAAGATAATGCAATTTTCTGGGAGTAGAAAGTTGGGTCGTCTCAGTTTATGGCATCCAAATATATTTTTACAAATAGAAAAATTAGCTGAAAAGCATTTACTCAAAAAGGCAATAAAACAGTTTTACATAGACTTTCAGCTTCAGTGCTTTTAGCTACAACCTTTCGGCACCATATCTCCACCCCCAAACTAGTCGAAACCAATACATATGGTATCGTTGCTTTAGTATGCAGTGGATTGGAGAAATATGGCAGGTACAGAGTTGAAAGGAATGCTTTCAAAGGGGTCGAGGCCATTTTTAAATAGCTTTTGAAGGTCTTTGATTTGTTTTCCAAAGTAATGTTGCTTGCCTGCTTTTAAGGGATTCTTTCAAAGGAGTTGAGTTACTTCCATATAGCCTTTGAAGGGGTTGCAGCCTTTTTTGTTTTAAAGAGAAGCTTTCGAAAGGGTAGTTTTGAACCTAGTTGAAACCATGTTGTCGTTTTCATAACTTTCGAATATGTTGAAGTTATCAATGAGTTTGAAAGTCAAGCTTTTGAATTATAAATATAAGAAACTGCTTCCTAATGCTTTCGAAATAGCTCCAGTAGCTACATATACTAAAGGTTTTGAAGGCAATGGCTTCGAAAGGGGTTTCAAAGCTATCCTTCCAATTGTTTTCCTTAGAGACTAATGCCTTCGAAAGGATGGTTCTGAGGCCTTCTTTTTCCTCAAATTCTTTCATATGAAGATTAATGATTTTGAAAGGATTACTTTCGCTTATGTTCACTTTGATCCAGATTTTATATTTGAGATTAAACCCAATGGTTTCGAAAGAGGTACTTTCAAAAGGGTTCCGAAGCTATGCTTTAATAAGTTGGAAAGATATGCTTTAATACTTTCGAAAGGAATGTCTTGATGGTTTCGAAAGAAATGTTTTTGAAGCTTTCGAAAAAGATGTTTTAAAGTGTTTCGAAAAGCATATGTTGAAGTGTTTTAAAAAGAAGGTTTGATTGCTTTCGAAAGATATATTTTAATGGTTTCGAAAGTAGAGGTTTAAGGTTTTGAAAGCCTTAGTTTTCAAAACAAATAATCCAATCTCGTTTTAAAAGTAAAACCCATGGCAATATAAAAGAGCTTTGAAATAGCTTTTAAATTTGAAGTTTTAGAAGAAGATTTCCTTGATAAAAATAATGGGTTAAAGGGATTAACCATTTTTCATGTGAAAATGATTTAAAGGATATTAAACCATAAAGTTGGTATTATTTTGTTGTGATCGGTTATTATATATGCTTCTTTTATAAATGTATTCACTATATAATGGATCCATAACTTTATTTGGGGACTAAGTGTAGGATAACCAGGCAGGTTGACCCAATGGTGAATATAAATTGAGTAAACTCCTAGATGATTAGAGTTGTGTTAGGAGGTTAGGCAGACCAAAACATAGGATGCCCAAAGACCGATCTAAGAATTTGTCAGAAAGACAGTTCATAGTAAACCCATGAAAACTATGTTTGGAAAGAGTTATTGGCAGGGGCCAATAGGTTCGTAGTGATCCCATGAAAACTATATCTGGATAAAGTTATTGACAGATGTCAATAAGATCATAGTCAATCCATGAAAACTATGGTATAAGAGAAGTTATTGGAAATACCAATAGGTTCAAGGAGAACCCATGAAATAATGAAGTTATTGGTAGAGGCCAATAGGTTCTTAGTAATCCCATGAAAATTATAAAACCTGACATATAGACCATATGAGATTAGAAAGATTATTAGTCAGCCCATAAAAACTAATAGGTTAATAGTGACCCTACAAACTATAACTAAGACGTATAATCAAATGAATGGGGATGAGAAATCCATAATATATTTCTTGTTTGCATATCATCACGATGTTTTAAATTGCTATGTTTTAACCATTGTGGATGCAGGAGCACAGTATATGGTTATTATAAATTTTTGGGTAAGATACTAGTGAAGGGAAAACTCGTTCCACTAAGCGGCATGGTCTCACTAGATATCTAAATGGTTCGAGATGGTAGGTTATTATTCATACCAGGCTTTTTGTCTAACTTGAAGTTTATGTTTTCCCCTTAAACTCTCGGGTGCTCAATTAATTTTGAGTAGTTTGAGAGTTTAGATTTCCAAATTCTTCTTAGACGAATAAGATTTCGGAGATGAGCAGGAGGCATGCTAGCTAATAGGAGTTCTTTTTTTCTTCTGATATGTTTTGATGTAAAGGCAAAGTTGTTTAATTGCCTATGTATAGACTCTGATCATCCAAGGGGGCATCTTCGTTTGTCACTCTTGGCATATTTTGTAATAATTATATTTCTCTGGACGTGGTTCTCAAAATTAGGATTATGCAATGGATTTGAAATTTGATTTGAAATAGAATAAGAAATTTGTTAAATGGTTTTAAAAAAATTCCATATCCATATGTTTCTGTTATATCAATGTATCCAACATTACCGCACTTAGTCATGGAGAATTAATAACTATGGATGATTGTAGCATCCGTAGCCGTTAATTTTGGGCCTCCAAGTGGGGGATGTTACAAGGTATCTTAGCAATATTCCCCTATCATGGCAAAATATCCTAGCATCATATTTTTCTAACCAACTCATACCCAAAATGATCCCGAAGCCTACGAAATCAAAAACATACAAACTACATGCAAACTTATGACCTAAAAATTCAAGTTCTAGCTGGTCACATCTCATCCCCAGAGTTGAGTATCCTCCTATTAGATTCACGACTCTTAAGGAAGTAGCAAGGTATGAGGGTTCTAAAAATAATGTATCTACCAAATACTGAGATATAAATGAATGCGATGCACCGGTATCAAATAGTACCCTAACTGGTATACTATGAATCAAAAGTGTACCTTCCATCACAGTCTTTCCCTTCTCAGCAAAAGTTGGTTTAAAAGAAGATGGTTCCAAAGAAAAAACCTTTCCCTTGCTTACTCTGACTTGTTCTGGACACTGATTCTTGTAGTGTCCAATCTAGTCACAGTTGAAGCACTTCACTCCTTTTTTATCTGCAACTTTTTTCCCTTTTCCAATCCAATATTCATGAGCATAATGTCCTTTCTTGTCGCTCTTGTAGCAAACTACATCGGCCTTCCCTTTCTTGGCAGATCTTCTTTTCTGAGCTCCTTTCTTCTTAAAGAATTTCCTCTTCTTTCCCTGAGAATCTAGGGTTCCAACTTGCTTCTCCTTCCCATAAGTAGAAAGCATCTCTTCATTCCTGATTATTATCTCTACTACAACTATACTTGGATCACGGAGGTGCGGCATAGTCGCCATGGCAATCTCGTGTCTTAACCCTTGAATAAACTTCTCATTCCTTTTAATGACAGTGTTAATGGTAGCATATCCGTATCTAAAAAACCCATTAAACTTCATAGCATACTCAATCACCGACATCTCACCTTGCACTGAGTCTATGAACTTTCTCAGCAATACCGACTTAGCAACTTCAGGCAAAAACCTCTTTTCGAATCTCCTACAAAACTCTACCCAAGTCAACTCTTCCCGAAAACACCCATGGTAGTATTATTCCACCAACAAAGTGCTACTCCCTACAACTGTCTAGAAGCAAGTCTCCTCTTTTGCTCATCGTCTAATCCCAAGTCAGCGAAAATTCTTTCACAATGCAATAACCAGTTTTCTACTTTAACAACATCCTTTGTTCCCAATAATGGCTTTCTAACAAGACTGCTGTAATTCCTGCTCATCTTGGCATAGTTTTTGCCAAATAGGACCACGAGATTAGCGCCTCTAACATTCACAGCATTTTCCCCAGCTACTTCTGCAGCTGCTCTAGCTTTCATCAGATTGACAAAGAATTGATACATCATCCCTATATTTACTTGCATGATTCTAGCACTTACTTTGGCATTTGCATTTTGATTAGCATTTGCCTGTTGACCTGGATTCCTCCTGGTATAGGGTCGAGCATTTCCATTAGTTGTGGTCCTTCCTCCACCAAGATTTCCTCTTCATTTCCTGCCTCCATACCTTCCTTTCCCGTAAATCTTCATATGAGCCTTAGTAAGATACAGAAGAATAGTCTAAGAGAGGGGAATACGTGTGTGTGTCTATATATATATATATATATATATATATATATATATATATATATAACAATTGCAAGTATGTCGCTATAGCGAACCTAAACGCCGGTCTCATTTTCTGATTTATTGGATTATGTTTTGAAAATCTTTTAGGTTTAAATTTGTTTTAAATTTGCATAAAGCTATGTTCTGATACCAACTTGCAACATTCTCCATTAGAGGCCAAAACCAACCGCTACGAATGCTAAAGTCATCCATGTTATTAATTCTTGATGACCAAATATGGTAATGTTTGATACATTGATATACCAGAAACTCATGAATATGAAAAAAATTAAACTCGATTTAAAAAAAATTCTCATTTCATTACAGATAGTATTTTAGATTCATTACATAATCACATACGTAAGCCACGTTAAGAGAAATTACAATTTATTACGAAATACGCTAAGAGCGATTTATGCAGATGCCCCCTTGGTTGATCAGAGTTCAAAATATAAGCACTTAACAACTTTGCCATTACACGCAAAACATAGTGGAATCAAACAAAAAGAACTCCTAATAGCTAGCTTGCCTTTTGCACGTCTCTGAAAGCTTATTCGTCTAAGGAAGAACCTAAAAACCTCAACTCTCAAACTACATAAAATTAATTGACCACCCGACAGTTTAAAGGGAAACATAAACTTCGAGTCGAAAAAAAAGTTTAGTGTGAATAATAACCCGCCATCTCGAACCATATAGATATCTAGTGAGACCACGCCGCTTAGCAGAATAGGTTTTTCTCTCGCTAGTATCTTAACTTAATTTATAATAACCATATATTGTGCACCTGCATCCACAATGGTTAAGACATAACATAATAAAATGTATCTTGATGATATGCAATCTTGCAATATGCTCTTGACTTCTCATCCCCATTTACCTGGCTATCTGTGTAACGATCAGGCTTTTCGACCTTCGAAATCGACACTAATACGTCCATTGTATCACATGCCGAGCAATCGAATGCCGAAAGACTCAATTGTTAAAGAAAAGAAATAGGGAAGAAGATAAGAAGAAGACTAAACAACACTGAATCTCACAGTGGAACAAGTAATCTGTAATATACCATAAATCTTTACACAAAAACAAAACTGCAATATATGTATATACAGACATCAATTAGAGTATACTAACTTATTCAGCCTAGATAGTTATAACTACCTATCCTCACAGTTGCTGATAAACACAACAATGGCTACAGCGGAAAATAACCATTAATGTGAATATGTCTTTGTGCCTCCAACTCATCTCTGGAAGCTCCAAGCATCCAAATCAATTTGCATTATACTGGATCTGACCTGAGCATTATAATAAAATAACACTCGAGTCAGTCTAGAAAACCAACGTGAGAAAACACACCCAACTGGATTTAAAATTATATAAAACCTTTGAAATCAAAGGTATGTCGTAAGACCACGCCACACATAAATATGGACAGGTTTTTACCTTACGATAACCAAAACCTTTTCTATAGAAAACCCATTTATATTATAATAATTTATAAAGGTGAAAATAATAATAATCAAGTAGGTGTGATGCTCGTGAGTGTATATCACAACAATACTAGGTATATAATCGAAAATCGATAAGGTGCGTTCGCTAATTGTGTAAGATTTCCATGGAGGTGCCCTCAGTACTTCAAGGAACGGTCCTCCTGCAAAAGGATCAGAGATATCCTTCTGAAGCAGCATATGTCCTTGGTGATGTACCATAGGAAAAACATAGCTGGTCTCGCTAAGACCGAGTGTATCGCCCCATGTATGCATAACAATTACAAGTGACATCTAGGAGGAGCCGACTACACCATGTGGGTTTGCCAACCCTACTGGCTATGCCTCCTATCTCTGGTTTTAGTCATTCCCACTAATGAGGCTACGTCCGACATTCCAACTCATGCACTTCCACTAAATAGACCATGGAATTCCACATGGATTCCAATACCCTAATGGCTATCGGAATCACACATAGATTCCTACATCTCAAATAAATCTTGGAATTACGCCAGGATTCCCATACCCCAACAGGTTTCGGAATCACACATGGATCCCAATATCTAAACATATTAACCAAAATCATATTATTTTACATTTTCCATTTCCAATATTTCATTATTTAGGCCCGTACGATTTACGTATATCATTTACACACAATACCAAATCCAAACGCTTCCTCAATCACACAATTTCACTTTCGAAATAGTATCGTTCACACGACCACTCTAGTGCGGACTCGGATCCAATTTCTTGATTGGAAACTGTCATTCTCCTTGCCTGGTCATATACAATGATAGAGAATTCCGAAATCAACCAAAAATACATATCCAGTATTCGCCGTCGAGAATCGAGTGAAAAATTCCAACTCAGATCGATATAAATCATCTCGTGTCCTATACTCAAATCTGAATCAAACCGTGATGCGAATAAAATAACATACGTAAAATTTACATATTTATTTCCATTTACTTCTATCCAATTGATCTGCATTTAATTATTCACATCCATTTATGAATCATTTCATAAAATTTTACATAGGTTTACAACATTTTATACAACCCTTCTCATCTTTATTTCCATTTCACAACTTAAGTCCTTATCCATTTCTAACCAAATTCAATTTCATTTCCAATTTCAACATTTAAATTTATCAATCAACATTCGAAACCATATCCAGTTCACTGATTAATTTAATTAGCTCATTTCATTAATTTATTTCAAATCTCAATAATTCCACTTCCAAAAATTATTTCATTTAGCCTAACTTAGGCTAAATTTCCAAAATTCACTTTACTTAGCTTACTTTAAGTTAAATTTCATTCCACGGTTCAATTTCAAATTTTTACTTTTCTTGCATTCACATTCAACAATTTAAAACATTGCTTTAACTTACTAATTTTCAAATTTTATAAGTTATCAAACTCATTTTCTCATATTTTCATAAAATACCTAATTGAAATTTTCTAGAGTTTAAACACCTTATTATTATTCATTTCAAGCCATTTTCAAATAATATACACATAATTCCCTTTTGTGTATCAAATCATTCTTTTGGATTTTAAAATAAAACTAGTTTTTCCAAAACAAAACACCAACGGTAGCAATTTCTCTCTTGGAAACTTGAAAATGAACGTCGATGATGCTGCAGTCATCACCGAAATTATTTTCTAATGACCGAAGTGAGTTAAGTGCTTTTATCCCTTTTAAAACTCCTTTTAAAAATATTTCCATTCAAAAACATTTTCCAAATAATACTATAATTATTTTCCAAAACTTTGAAAAATCATTTCCAAAACCATCGGAATCTAAATTTCCAAATTCTGATCTTTTAAATCCTTTCTAATTTATAAATCACTTTTATAAATCATATTTATATAATATATTTTTGAAATTTCATTTCCTAAAATTTATTAATCTCATTTATAAACTATATATTCATATAATCTCACTTTGGTTATATATAAAACCATTTTCTTAATTGTTTATTTTGTTTGCATTATAATATCAACAGCTTTTATTTGACCACAAAAACATACGACAAATGATAATAATTAACATTATCATTTTTCTAACAACCAAGCACACCATATAATAATAATTTCTGAAAGTTATTCCTTTGTGTACAAAAATAATCAAGATAAAATTATTTCATTTACCTAATTTTGAAACAATATTGTGTCGAATTGCTCTGTTCAAGTGTCTAGAGATACCTATCATAACATTAATTTCAAATCAAGGTATTACAAAGGGTAAGATTTTTCAAGTTTAATTATTCTATTTTATTTAGATTTTTATATATCATTATCACCATTTATACATATAGTTAATTGCCTTATTATAATCATGTATGAATAATATGATTTAACAATTGATTAGAAGTCTTTAACACCTTTAAGTACAACTGTTAAAATAAAAATTGAACCATGTGTATGTAATTATTTTTAGCCATGAAAATTTTCGGCCATAATGTTTTTTCCCATAGGTTTATGTAAAAATTTAATGTAAACAAAAAAAAATCTATTCATAGCCTTGTACTATGTTTTACATACTTGAAATTGATCCAAAATTGTTTAAAACTTCTACAAATATATATTTACGTATTTACATATTTTAAATTGGATGATATAAAGTCGGTTTGTATAAATGTGTGTAAATTTTTAACGTTACAACATTTTATTTAAATCAGTACTAGATTTTTTTGAAATTGGATACTTAGTTAGTAGTACATAGTTGACTACAAGTCTTAGGTGGTATCACTACAACAAAAATACCCTATTACAACGGGCATTGGTTGCCCGTTGTAATAGAAGGCTATTACAATGGTCCATTTGCGTCCGTTGTAAAAGATACCATATACAAACCCTTTTTACAACGGGCATTGGTTGCCCATTGTAATAGATGGCTATTACAACGGTCCATTCATGCCCGTTGTAATAGATGCCAACTTTACAACGGTCACATGCCCGTTGTAATGCATGCCCTTTGTAATAAAATTTTAGCCGACCCAACATCAAATAATAAAACACTGTCCCCTTTTCTTTTATTTTTCAGCCGCATCTTTGCTTGTGAAAAATGGCGTTCGTCCTCTTTGCTAAAACTAGGGTTTTTGGGAATTGAGTTGCCACTTCAATTTGTTGCTGATGCTTTGACAATCGAAATCATTTCTTCTCCTTGGGCACGTGAAATCATTTCTTCTCCTAGGGAACGCGAAATCAAATCAAGTTTCGCGATTTCGGTTTTGCTCCGCCTCCTCGTTATTCAAGTATGAATCTCCTTTTTTATAACCCTGCTCTCAAATAATTTTAATTTGTGTGTTTTCTTCTTCCTTTTTAACTTTTCGTGATTTGGATTTCACGATTTCATTTTGTATTTGTTCATCCGTGAAAAGCTGTACTCATTCAATTGAGAAGTTGATTATTTGCAAATGGGAAGCCTATTTCCTTTGTTAACAGGTAGAATTAATTGAATTTTGGGTACTCAGCTCATTTTTTTTGGATTCTCGGTACATTTCGTTTCAACTGAGTTGATTGTTTTTGTATGTTAATAACGGTGATTAAAACAAAAACATTATTTGTGTTAGCTAAATTATCAGTGTGTTACTACTTATGTACATGATTGGATTATAATCAAAGGGCGGGAGGAATTGGAATGACGAATTGACTGATTTCTTGATAATTTCAGTGATGAATTTCAAAAAATAGTAAGCAGCCAGAGAATGTATTTTCTAGGTAGGGCTTATTATGATGGTTAAAGAGAAGTATTATGTCAGTTTGATAGAAAAAATCAAAAGAATACTGAGAGCAATCAAGAAAAACAGATGATGAAAGAAAAAGAAACCTGATGCTTTTCTTGGTATGGCTCGATGATGTGCTTAGTGTATTGAAAAAATGAAAGTAAGGAAAAATATGAGATAAAGGAGTAAAAGAATAAACTTCCTCTGTTATGATAACTTGATTACTGCAACTGTAAATCTAAGATCCGAGAGGAAAGAACAACACTAATTGACAGTCGTTATACTTTTTGTGGCTCCGATACCACATTAAAAATTACGCAGATATTGAAGAGAGAAAGTGCTTTATTATCTCAAAAGTGCTTAGACGTGCATTAACTGGGGATGAACTTGCAAAAAAAGAAAAGAAAGCTCTTCGAAGAACTCTTACTGATTTAGCATCTGTTATTCCAATTGGAGTACTTATGCTTCTTCCTGTAAGTTTTTGCTAGCATGGAGAAAATGTTTAATTGCACTAAAACACTCTTTATATTTCGATCATAGATGACTAGCTGAGAAAACCTTTTCTACGTTCATGATGTATCTTAACTAATGAAATGTTAATGTAATATGACTTATGTAGTATTACATCCTAATATTAACGGTTGGCTAGGGATTTGTGTTTTGAAGTATAAACTTTCAAATATAACATGAATGTGGGAAAAAGCCCTTGATATCTAAACTATTTTGTTATTTCAATTATTCATTCCTTCCTTGCATTTAAAATATTCATCACATTCATGTTATCTAAACTATTTTGTTATTTCAAATATTCACCCATTCTGGTCATTTCTTGATTCCAATTATTTATTCCTTCCTTACATTTATATTGGCAAATTAAATTCTTATATATAAGTAATACAAGTACCTAGTAATTTCCGATTAATTGGATTTGACAATAATGGGCATTCTAATGTTATTTGCAATGCTTAGAGAACGCATTACTGCTAAACGTAGCTGCTTCTTTTGTAGAAAATAGGTGAATACAGAAAATCAATTAAGATGTGCAATAAGCTATATACATGATTGTTTGTTTTGTTTAAACAAATTTATAGACAACTGATAATTGTTTGTTTAAACAAATTTGTAGACAACTGATTTATTTACTTTTGCAAAATAAACCTATAAATATATTAAATTAACATTTTTTTCTATTCACTTTTTAATAAGATTACGAAGCGTGTAATCATTTGGTAACCAGTTAGAATAATTATCAAATTCCATTTTTACTTAGATTCTTGTTTTAATAAGACCGATTTTGCTTTGATCGGCTGGATCCGGTAGTATCTGTTGCAACATGTTTACTTGATTCTTGGTTTTGTTTGGTTTTAATTTTACAATGTTTTTTCTCCGAATACTCTTTTTTCCTTTTCATATTCTTTTGGAATTCTATTACTGTCTGCTATGTTGACCTCTGTATAATTTTTTTTACAAATATATATATTTCATTGCAATACATATGGTGTTACAATCAAGCCCTTGCTGTCACATCTCTTTGGATGGTAAACTTCCCATTGATGCTAAGAAGGTAGAAAAAATGTCTTGTATGTGTATATAAATATCAAATATTGAGTATTTTCTGATGGCTTTGCACTTAATAATGTTACCATCCAGCAATAGCACTCTTGCTAATGCTACATGATCAAGTAATTTATTTTCTTTCACGACCTTATTTCCATATTATATTGTGCATATTTGCTGTCAAATATATGAAAATTTTAAACGAAGATTCAAACTATATTTTGCATATATTAATTTATTTTTTCATTAAACAATACTACGGCAAAAACAAAGCACTCAAAAAATGGAAGTAGTGCAAAGCTCGATCAGCATATATATAACTAGTTCATTCCTTGCTAGTTATATCAATTTACTAAAAAATATTGATATAAATTGACTTATTCTAAAATGTAAAAACATTCCATTCCTTTGCGACTGCAGCACCTATGTTTGAGTTTGCCATAATCAAGCCTTAACTAGTTGTCAAATTATTAGCTTAGTTTGTTCTTTCTTTTTATTTATATTTACGGGAATAAAGAAAAATAAATGGCTCATTTGTTTGTTTGATGAATGATTAAAACTTAACTAGACGAAAAGCCAAATATAATAGTCATTGTATTTAGATGTACTAGAATGCAAGTTACGTTACCACATATTTGCAAAGATTTAATTGATGTCTAGAGAGAAAAATGTTGGAGCCACTTGAGATCGAGTGATGGGAGTTTGTCCTCATGACTATGACATCAAATTCGTAATTTTTTGCATTTGTACATGGAAATTTTTATTTTTCATGACTATCTATGTTATATTTGACCATATTGACTTTTTGATTGATTTTGCATCGTACCCCATTAAGGATATGCGCTATAATTGTCCTTGAATTTAACATACTAAAAGGATTGCATTCAGTTTTAATGTTACTTTTAGATGGTCATCCTGCAAGTTGTTCACATATAATTTTCTTCACTTGAGTGTTTCTTGTAAGCTAATCAATTTGAAGAAATGGCATTTCATATATTTACTTCTAATTTCATTATACACTTTTGGTTGTTGATAGGGAAGGCAGTGTGAAGGTGTTGTAGCTGGTTGTAGAGGGGGTTAGGCAGAACAGTGATGGTTCTGCTTGCAGTAAGTTGAGTTCAAGTTGTGGTGATTGATGATGGTACAGTTTGCGAAAGTGATGTATGTATGCAGGATGTCAGTATGGTGATGTGCAGATGTTTGTAAATGTTGGCAAGTTGAGGTGTATGTCAGTGATTTTGTAGTAGATTTTGTATGGGTTATTTTTGTGAAGATGATGTATGGAGTTGTCGGAGGATGGGTAGTGGTTGATGAAGACTTGTGGTTGCTGGTTGCTAGTTGTGAAGTGCTGTAGGGGTTTGTGCACAAATATGTGCACACTAGCACAGTAATGAAGATGAGAAGGATATGTAGGGCAATGATGTTGGTTGGAGATGGTAAATGAATGGTGGTTAAAGAATTTGGCAGTTGAAGGTATTGTTAGTGACGGCGGTGGGTTCAACTGTATTTTACAAAAGTGATGTATGTATGCAGAATGTCAGTATGGTGAACTGTGTATTGCAAAAGTGTTTTATGTATTTAGCATGTAAACTTATCTAACTATTTGGAGTGTTAGAATTCTATGACTCTAGCTTTTAGTCTTTTCGTATGTGATTTTAATTATTTTACGACAATATTTAGTATTAGTATGGATGTGTTGCATGAATGCTGCTGTAATTTTTTTTTTTAATTTTCATTTATTTCGCAACGGGCAATGTGCGTTGTTATATAGGCTTCTTATAACGGTCAATGCACGTTGTTATATAAGATTTTTACAACGGTCGACACATGTTGTAAAAAGGTATATCGCAATGGGTTATGGCCATTGTAAAAAGGTATACTGTAATGGTTTTTACAACGTGCTTTGCCCGTTGTAAAATGTGGTGGATCTATTACAACGAGGCCTATTACAACGGGCACATGCCCGTTGCGAAAACCATATTACAACGGGCATTGCCCGTTGTAAAAAGACTGTTTTGTTGTAGTGTATACAGTTACCATAAATCAACATATGTCCAATGTTTTTAATCAAGCATTATATAAGATTCGAATCTATGACCTTATGGACCTATGCAAAAAATTCATTGTATTTTAATGAGATTTGACACATACATACAGATGAGAACTTAAATGATACTATAGGAAAAAATCATTATATTTAAATGAGATTTAATGCATATATGGAAGTTTTATACAATTATGAAAATTTTAAAAGATAACTTGTATATGAAAATTTTTATATGTAACATCCTTATATAGAAAGTTTGAAATCCCAACTTAATTATGTAAGGCTTTAAAATATATATGGAAATTTAAAATGATGGCTTACATGTGGAAAGTTTTAATGTTTATAGCTAGAAACTTGTAAAGGCAAAATTTCAATACTTAATCAAAGTTTTAAAATTATTGTATATTATATTTATATTAAATAATTTAACAAGGTTATATATATAGTATATGCATAGCAGATGTACATACCAATATATGCTCTTGTATATATTACACCATTTTGTATTTAGTTCAATCATTATTCTATCTTCTTTAATCACGTCATTCATTTACAATTTACATCATATATGTTAAGTTCTCATATCAAGCAATGAAAAATGTAACTCCTGCACATTTGTCACATTTATGGTCTGTTAAAGTGTTTCCTTAAAGAACAATTTAACCTTCATATATCTCTATTATTAATAAGAGAATTCAACGAGCATGATTTACACGGTATCTTTTTAAAATTCTGAAAATACGCGCATCCATCAATAGAATCTCATCACCGATTTGCAACCTTCACCACTATCTCATTCTCAACTATTCATCAAAGGAATTTTACTACCAATTTGACACTGTTAATACCAACAAACAAGTTGAAATAAAAATGTTGCCATTATCAAACCTTTGCACTTACCATTCACATCCATCCACTCGTTTTTTTTATAAATAAAAATTAAATACTTCTAAACATTATATGCACGTACATGTGTTTTGTACTAGTCTAAATAATATAACACAAACACCTAATTAAATCTCTCTCGCACGCACGCACACTCGCGCACGCACGCACACACGCACGCACACACAAATATATACATATGTATATATGTATGTATGTATCACATTTTTAATATATTCTAGTGTGATATATGTCATTATGTTATCTTGTTATGTTATGAATATAACACTTGGATATACCAAAAGTGTGATACTTATATATGTATGATGTATTAAAAACATATATTAATTCAAACTTAAGTGATGCGATTAATTATAAATAAATATTATGTAAATAAATATGATCTAATTGAATAACTAGATTGAATCTAGTGAAACCCATTAGATCTCATAGACCCACTATGATCCAAATATGGAATCTTTTATAGAATCCACCCATTTCAGTCGCTGCAGACTAGCTTGGTTCCTTCAGCATGGTGACCAATAAATGTAATTAAGTGAAACCTGTAAATGTTACCTGAATAAGATATTAGGTTATAGTATTGATTGAAATAATGTTTATATTATACCGATCATATTAGGGTGGTAATAATATATGTTATATTTATAATTGAAGATGATTTCTATAAGATATTATTCATGTTACGATGCTTTTGATATTGTATGTTATGATGTATCTATTATTAGTGAATCAATGAGGGGGAAATCCATTTCGCAAGGCAACGTGGTCTTTGCATGTTTCAGGGGGTAGCATTACTCACTCCAGGCTTTGTGTTTGACTATGATATTATTTTATTTCCTCCATAAACTCAAAGGTACTTATTTGAGTAAGTTGGGTTTATGAGATTAGACAAGTTGCTACTTTAAAGACGAATGAAATTGCAAAGAAAAAGAAGGAGGCTTACTTATCTGTTACTTCATTTTGTATATTTTGTTATATGTAAACCATGATCTATAACTAGCGAAGTGAACATATTAGCATCTTCGTATGTGAGATGTCAATCTATCTATGTTTTATTACATTTACCCATGCGTGGAAACATTTCAAAAAATAAAGATGTAGAAGGCAAATTATGAAATTGATATTTATTAAGGTGGTTATTTACTTATTGTTGGGAAAAAAAACTAATCTCATTTTGTCGCTTAAAAATAATTCGATGGCGACTTAACATTTCTTTTTTGGATTTCAAAATGGAGGATGTTATAAAACCATTAAGAGACATAATAAAAATGTAAAACTATGATATAAATTAGATAGGCGTAACTAGCAGTCAACTAGAGTAGCAACTACGCATCATTGTGGAAACTAGTGACATTACATGGGTGTTAAATCAGTGTCTTATAATCAAGTATAGGGTTGTTAGTGTGTTGCATGACATTATCACTCCTGCCCTTATACGACATGTTTCTTTTGTCTATTTAAATGTCCATGTATTTCATTATTTGTGTATATGACAAATGCTGATGTTGTACCTACTTCTTCTATTTTTTTATATATATATTCATTATATATTGGGATATCGATGCACTCGTTCTGGACTATATCCAACCTGAATTTTCCCTTAGGTGCTGGTACAAGGCGCACGCTCTATATATACTTTTTTGTTGGTGGTATGATGTGTTGTATACATCTGAGTTTGTGTATACATACATACATACATATATATATATATATATATATATGTATGTATGTATGTATGTATGTATGTATATCACAGATGTCAGTCGTATTGTTACATACTAGCTATTTGTTTTACTCTATTTGTAAAAGTCTTGGTTATATTACATAATATATTACATTTTGTTGGTTTTGATATATATACCCTGGGTAGATTTTTTTCTAAATATATTTTGTTTTATCCTGAAAACTGGAACTCCTCATGCCATTACCATATACCGATACGTTATACATGGCAGCAGGTGTCCTTTTTGTTATTATATGATGTATGCATGTTGGTCTAACAGAATGTACATGATGAAGCTCTTTACAATGCCCAGTTCACAATGCTCTTAAAAGATAAACTCCCTATAATTTCATAAGTACTGAAGTAGGATAGTTACAAAAAAATATTCAGAACCATTTATTTAAGGATAAATTTTGTATTTAGGCCAATTTTGTCAACAAATTACAAGAATAGCCCTCTTTGCAAACTAATAACAAAAATAGACCAGTATAGGCCACGTAGGACGCCACGTATGCTTGCGGCATCTCAAATGCCGCCAGTACAAGTCTTTTTTGCATACTAACAGTGGCGGCATTTGAGATGTCGCCAGTTAGCGGCATCCCAAATGCCGCTATATCTGTTGCCCTCTGTCGCTTCTTGATTTCAACAATGTCGCCTCTTGCGGTATTTCAAATGGCGCTTGAGGCGACATTGTATTTTGCAGTGAGCAAGCAACAGAGCGACATTTGAAATGCCGCGTAAGGCGTCATTTCAAATGCCGCGTAAGGCGGCATTTCAAATGCCGCGTCGAGCGGCATTACAAATGCCGCTCTGTTGCTTGCTCACTGCAAAATATAATGCCGCTTTGTTGCTTGCTCACTGGAAAATACAATGTCCATTGCAACTTTCTAAGCTCATGACTAAATTTACTAACATCAAATACAAGTTCAAAACCAGTAACATTCACACCATCATCGGAACACTAGAGTCAATTCTACAATCACAACGACAAACACTAGTTTACATTAGTTAACAACCAAACAACCCAAACGAACAAATACAGACCATGAGCAGTCATTACTACAGTCATCAAATACATACAATAGTCCACTACTGTTAGCCTAAAATTTCATCTCAAAAATTTTAATTCCCTATGAGTTTTCTTCTTCGGTCTTCTAGGCTTGAGCATGAATTCCTCCTCTTCCAGTGACAGCTCTTCACTACCCTCCTCTTGCGTCCCTTCCATTGGGGGTTGCGATGGCCCGACGGGTTGTGAATGCTGCGAAGATATCGCTCCGGAACTCCCGCCCTTTTTTTCTTCCTTCTTCCATACTTTCTCTTCGGTGAGGGGGCCGATGGGACGTCAGCTATGTCCTCATACGACGCGGGAGGGGCAATATCCTCGATAAGTGGTGGCACTGCAAGAGGAGGAGGAGGCGGAGGTGGGATGGGCATTGACATCTTGTTCTTGGATAAATAGGATAGCAGAATTTGTTTGATAGAGAAGCATTTTGCCTTGCTCTTTTCAGGAACCTCCTCCGCAAGCTCGTCGACAATGTCCAACACATGATACATACCATCCGCCTGCGTATAACATAAACCTGTATGAGTTTCGTAAGTACTACATAAGTTGTCAATATTAATACGTACCACATTCTGTTCTAGCGGAGCTCGTGGAGTGTAAGGTGCCACCTCTTGCTCGGGTTCCTCCGCTCGTCTTCGAAGCACATAACGACGAGTGATATTCCAGTACAAGCTAAGATACTCCTCATCGGTCAGAGTGACATCGTGCTCGTCTTCCGCAGCTAAGAAACGGTTGTTCCATAACTCAATCATCGCTTCGAACTCATCTTCGTCGTATGGAAGCGTGTAATATGGAGCAGGATACGGTAGGTGCTGTCGAAGACCAAACTGTCTCATGACTCTGTCTGGCAGATGGTATGCTAAATCTACGAAACAAAAAACCATAAGTCGTGCCCTCCATAACGTCCTGTCCATTGTACAAATAGCCGGAAGTGCATGAAGATCTGCTTCGGAATACGGATTCCATGTTACTGCATTGTAATCTAAGACGTCAAACTCGTTCCGGTAGAAGGTTAAATTGCGTCTGGGGTCATTTTTGTATTCTACGGGCCAATCCACCTGTAATAGCAACATGTTATACGAAATTCAAATTTACTGTGTCGATACAACAACACTAACAACACTGTTTTACCTCGCTCCATAAGGCTTTGAATTGTCAATTATTTGCGTTTTCATAGATATACGACCAACCGGAAGGTAGGTCCATGACCAAAGCTGCAAGTGGGAAACTTAATTTTAGTTACGGTTTTATAAAATACTCAACTATGCAACAACGAATGCCTATGTTCGTACCTGAAGTAGAGTCATACAACCTCCGGCGGACCGTTGTTGGACCAACGCAACTCTCGTAAGCTCCGTATAGGTGAAAGCAAGCACTGCACTACCCCAGGAGTATTGCCGACATGAATCGAAGTCTTCTAACAATAGAAGCCATTGAAGGGCCACTCTTGTCTTCGATCGATCACAAAAAAGACGTTGCGTGATGATGTGCAACATAATACCGCGGGCCCTCTGGGCAATCTGCAAAGGAGAGGCACGACGTGGAATATCACCGGCCAACTGCTCCTTAAACCACGTGGCCAATATCGAATCATTTCCCCACCTCACGTCTTCTGGAGGAGCCAATCCAAGCACGAGCTTGCACAAATCCATATAATTTCTTGGATAATCCGGTTTTAGGATGGGATCCCCGTTAATCGGCAATCCAAGCAATACAGCTACATCTTTCAAAGTTATTGTCATCTCACCTACTCTAAGATGAAATGTAGACGTCTCAGGTCGCCATCTATCGATCAAAGCCGTCAAAAGATTCCGGTCAAGCTGTGTATATCCCAACTTATTGACAATACCAAATCCTGCTCTGTCTAACAGTTCTAACACGCCTGGATGCGCTGACGTGACGAGCTTTAAAGTTGATGAATGGTCAATGAAGCCGTCCGGCTCAACCGCCTGTCGATACATAGTAACAGAGCAAAGCAATTATGGTATTTACCACCAATTTGCAGAAGTAATAACAAATTATTTGACCTTGTACCTCCATCATATCGATGTTGTTTGTGCGGTGTTGAGCTTGGAGGTAAAGCACACTAGGATCGACTGGTCCGGGTGTCATTTCATCGTATTCTACCACAATAACATTGCATAATCATACTCAACTTCAATGGGTATAGAACCATAGATTTTCAACTATACAACTTCATTGTATACGATGTAAAAACAATTAAACATGTGCTCTATATGAGTACTCAACTTCATTGTACTATACAATCATAGATTTGCAATCATAAAACAATTTTAGCCCTAAACCTTAAATTGAAAAAAATGACAATTAGAGACCAAATCGATAGATTTCATACCTATAGGATGAGCTTGGGACGATGATGAAGGCATAGTTCAAATTCTAACTAGATTTTGGTAGTTGGAAGCTTGAAATTTTGATTTTTGGTGATTTGGAGGGTTGGGTTCGTTTCTTTTATGAAGATGAGTGGAGAGAATGAGGAGTGGGGTGGTATTGAGAAAGGGCTGCAAACATAATAGAGGGCATTAGATATAGCGGCATTTGGGATGCCGCTAACTGGCGGCATCTCAAATGCCGCCAGTGTTATTATGCATAATGGCGGCATTTGAGATGCCGCCAGCACACGTGGCGTCCTACGTGGCCAAAACTGGTCTATTTTCGTTAATAGTTTGCAAACTAGACTATTCTTGTAATTTGTTTGCAAAAATGGCCTAAATACAAAATTAATCCTTTATTTAATTGCACATTTGACTTTTCGATGATCATCAATCGCATGTCCACTCCGTTAAGGTAGAGATACTAAGCGCGACCCACGTTTTTTTTGGCTTTTATAGGAGGTAATTTGGACGTGGTACGATCTTCTATAATTTAAGGGAAAACGTGGGACTTTATATCATTAAGTGGAGTAAATGTCTATTTGGTGTGAGGCTTCATTTTTCTTAAGAGACTTTTCATCTTTACAATCGGGTTTTGGCTGCTTTGGAGCGTCAGTTGTTAGATCCTTATTGCTTCATAGCAGTTGCATGGATAACTCCTTGATTTGTTGATTCATAGCTAGATAATTTTTCTAAGTCATGCATTCTCCAGAATAGATTCCTTGAGATAATTTGAAAGACTTTTCTATAAAGAGATCGCAGGGCTCGAGACAAGCATTATGGCTTATCATTTCTCTCATAAGTAGTATGTTCATTGGTCAAGTCTATGAGAGTAACTATGATTGTATTCCTCAATAAGTCGAACTCTAACGCTAAAAGGAAGCCAAGGAAAAGTAGTTTCTTTGTAAAAACTGAGAATTTATAGAATTGGATCGTTGAATATAATTTTATACTATACTCCCAAAGAAAAATGATAAGTAATCATTATGAGATTGAACAAATATTGGAGATATGAGCCTCCTTCTAGCGGTAAATTGTTGGTACAGTTTTTCGCTATAATAATAATCAACGATCAAAAGCTAGACTTTAGTGAGAGATCTTCGGGTTTTAGAGTAACAATGTAAGAGTTAACTGTAAGAGCAAAAGTAAATATCGTGAAAGTAAAGTAAATGGTGCAATAATAAAGGACATACCCTAAACCTATAGTGGTTCAAGAAAAACATCTATGTCCACTTTTATACCTTTCTTCTGTAAAGCTATCTATGAAGGTTACAAATTGAGACTGGAAGCCATAAATGAGTTTTATACGAGAAACCCAATATAGAAAAGTCCACTCAATTTGTATTAGTACCTTATATGTTGCTGGATGATTGTTGTAGGATCCATGCTTACTTACAAAAATCCAAAGCAGGTGTGGATTGATGATTTAGCACAATAGCATAAGACTGATCACTAGATTATTGACATTTGACATTCCTCTAGAGTATATGCTCTTGCACCTGCATATTTGATGACTTGTAATTTTTTGATTCATGTATCTCTTTCCAAAAGATTTATGTGATGTAGACACGTGACATCTTTGGACGATGAAGATTTCCGAGTACCATAATATTGATGATGCATGCATTAAGAGCAGAAGTTTTTAGGTTGATCTTTCTTTGAGATTTGGTTAAATACCTCTAACTTTTGGTAATTAAATCTTTACATTAAGTATAGCCTTCGACTCCCTATATTTATAACCTATACTTGATTTAACATGGTTAGCGCAACCTGAAGTAAAGAAAATGAACAATATCCTTTCAACAATTACATCCATTGACCAATGAATATTTTAGAAAACGTATAATCATTTAAGCACATATTCATATCTCGATATGTTTCTTTTAGCATCTCGATAATAAGAGTTAAACACTTCTTTTAGCATGTTAACTAGCTAAAATATGCTTTCCTTTTATTATTTTTAATGCTGAAAGGATAAAATAAACCCCTGACGAAATTGGGTTTAACAATAACTTTATTTCGATTTTGTCAGCAGAACAAAAAAATTTGTTGCCTTCGCTTAACTTAGGTGTGATTTTAGCTAAATGCAAGCTAAGTCTGGGAGTAGGTGTCGTTGTAACCAAGTGTGAACATAGCCTATGTACCTCTAAATCCATGGAACCGATGCTTTAAACTATAAGATCAACTGATCTTATATACGTACATATATATACACACACGCACACACACGTACATATACATACATACATACATATATATATGTATGTATGTGTGTGTGTGTATATATATGTATATATGTATATGTACATATATACATATGTGTATACATATATACATATATGTATATATGTACATATACATATATACATATGTGTATATATATATGTACGTATGTATGTATGTGTGTGTGTATAATCACATGTTAAATGATTGAAGGACATATTAGTAGAATATGAGGGTTAAAAAAATCACTGAATATTTTTTTATATGAAATCAAAGTACGAGATGAGAAAGGAAGTTCATGTTTTTTGATATCGAAGGGTATGTTTTATAAAAGAAAGCTTCAAGTTCCATTTTGTAATAGAGTAAATAGTACCTGAATCGAAGGGTATATTTAGTATTGATATTGAAGGGTATGTTTAGTGAAAAAGACTAACTTTGGGAGGAGACAAAATTCCAAATTGCCAAAGTACCTGAATTGCTCTTTTTACGTTGATTCATACCTTCTGAAGAAAAAAATTCCGCTTTACCAATGAAGTTGTATTTGGTATGATAAAATGCTCCTTATCATGAATTCTCAAATAGTTTTACTCAATAGGTGGAAATTGAAGTATAAATAAAATAAAAGCTCGGAAAAGAATAAATTTAAAAATGCTCCTTATCATGAATTCTCAAATAGTTTTACTCAATAGGTGGAAATTGAAGTATAAATAAAATAAAAGCTCGGAAAAGAATAAATTTACTCGTGGAATGAACTAATTTGGCCTCCAAATCCAATTCAATGCTCGTTTGACAATTTATTTTGTATTTAACAATCATGAATAGTAACTTATAGGTAATTTTAAATTAGTAAATTATGAGTATAAGTTTGAATGCAATTTAACTTTTAAGTTAAAACAAACATAATAATTTTGTAAAAGCTACTTACGAAAAATGTTCATAAGTCACAAACAACAAACTATTAATTCTCACATCTTTACTCATAGGTCACTTTTATAAGCTTTTCTGAAGAGTTGTAAACATTAATATTGAAATAAGATATCTAATTAATTTTAAATATGTTGTCGTGCTTTTAACTTCGCCTATCAATGGTACGAGTTTTGACCTAAATCTGAATCAAACCTGCCCTATTAATACAAGTATGAGTTTAGCTTCAACTACCCAAACCCAAACTCGGTACCAGATTAATATTTGTAAGTTGTACAATAAATATGAGTGTATATATTATTTTTGCACCATTCATTTTGTCTATATGCAGAAAGTTTTGCATACTTTTGCTTGCAAACTTAATTCCATCACTATTCAATTTGTTTACAACCTCTATTTAGATAGAATTCAAAAAAGATTATGAGCTAAGATGATGATTATTGTTTCAATATTTCAGATTAAGCATGCGTTTTTTACCTAATGGACTTAGAAAACATGATGAGTTGGGTTTGGTAATAGGTTTGAAATATCCAACGGGCATAGACCAAGTTCAGGTTTTGATTTTAGTAAACGCACTAGGGTACGGGCTTTAAGCTACTGAGCCGAACTGACACATTGACTGGCTACTTTTAACTACTTCAATGCCATTGTCAGTCGCTTCAAATTAGATCATCTCCAATCCTATTATAATTTGATGTAAATGCATTATGCATCATCAATACACAATATTAATTACCGTTATCCAAATTTCTTACAAGTATAATAAGCAAGCCAGCACGAGAAGACCTAGTCCAATTCAAGCCGACTCAACACATCTAAGCCTGACCCAGGTCATACCGTCCATTCTCAGCTTGGTCGTATACTAGTCCATCTACTCGGCAACACTCTTATTCTATGGTCGGCCGACTTGACTCAAGACGACTTATACAGCCAGCTCGTCAGACTAGACGCGACTCAAGTATGACTCGTCTTTGGCCCAGCTTCATCATAGTTTGCCTCTGACCTGTCCCAAGCAGCTCGTCTCGTCGTCCCATAGTCCGCCTGACATGTCCCTTGTGACAGAGTTAGGGATATGCCCTAGGAGCAATCATGTAATTTATTAAATATATCCAACTCGTTGACCAATATTGTTCGTAATAAAAGTGTTTTCTTTCTATTATATACTTGAAATAACGTGGTTATATTAATTAATTGATTTAATTAAAAGTATATTTAATAGAAAATCCATAAACGGAATGTTTTGTGATAGTATTTACAAAGTGTTGCAAGCGTGAGTAATTTATCACAATGAAAACAAATATATCATTTTAAATATTCTTCGTCAAGATGTGTCGAGACTGGATATCGATATATTCGTTGAGACTAGGGTATGTAACGCTCTTCAAATGTTGGGCAGTGAATTACTCATGAGTGTTGGGGGTACCAAGGGATTGCGTACTGATAGTCATTAGATAATGATCGATGACTCACTCGATAGTTTTCAATTGGTTAATATAACTAAGGTCAAGTAGAAAATATCGATGTGACTAATTTACATAGTTCTCTCGACTTGAGAATATTGTTGACCTTCAACGTGTAAGCTCTGCTTTGATTATAGTTAAATTATGGCACGACGTCCGTCGAATGACTATAGTTGGGCCGAGTGGAAGCATTGAAAGTGGAACACTACTCAAGAGAGGATTCGTTTCCTTAATTATATGAGGTTAGTATTACGGTAAACGAAATCAACTCAAAGTCAAAGTCTCGAGCCAGAACATTTTGATTAATAACAATTGTTATTATTGAACCAACGACTTTGTGTTTGGACTATAAAGTTGAATGTGGACGATATTGGAATTTTGACCATTACCAAATTCCATAAGCCCTAATGTAATATAGTTTAAGAAGAGAATTGGTGTAAACAATTGTCACTATCGGGTACCACTTATAATAAGTGAAATTGGATTTTACAAAAAATGTGTAAGCGATAAATTCAGCCAAGATGTTGCACCACCTGCTAAATGACGTGTGAACGTTATATTTGAATAGTTCAATATTAATCGTTGATTGAATTTACACCTTTGAGTCGCATAACCGTAATGATGAATTCTCTGAAAAACCATATGATTTAATTAATTTATAAAATATTGTAAATTGATTAAATTAAATAATATTTAAGAAATATTAGTTATTATTTATTTGATGCTTGGAAGTTGTTTGTAATTATTTTAACGCACTTATAAAAGTTATATTTGCGCACATTGATATACGATAACGATGTAATTTAAAGAAAATTGCATGACATATCATGTGAAAAGAAAGAATTGGGGGGAGAGAGAAACAATCAAGGGAATTAGTTAGGGAAGTCACAATTAAAGAATAGAAACAGTTTCATTCTTTCAAATAAAACATATTCTCTTATTCACTATGTACGTAAAATTCATTCTTTTTCTTTCTCTCCTCCCAACTTTTCATGGCAGAAAAAAAAATCAAAATTTCAAAAATCTTTCAACTCAAAGTAAAATACCAAAAAAAGGTGGTTCATCCATCTCTCGTAAGGATAGGATGGGGACCTTGTAGATCATTCAAGGTGCATTCTCTTGGCAACATCTCAAGATAATAATTCTAATTTTATTTATTCATCGTTCACCTTGTTTATTTAGTTTGGATTCGTTACGTATTTCATCTCATCTGAGTATTTGTTTATTTGATCACATAGATCGGATTCCCTTTTGCTCCATCTTAATTAATTATACATGTTCACCATGTTATTTTAATTTGGATCTGTTTTAAGATACATTTTGATTGCTTATCTATTCATACCGTCATTATTAGATTTACATCATATAATTTCGTATTTAATTAATTGTTCATATTGCCTATATAGTTTAGATTTGAAACCTTTGCGACGTATATATGTGTGTCTGATTTGTCTTATCTATTTTGTTGTTTCTTCAAATTAGCTGTTTAAAAGGAAAAGCCTTTTTTGATTGAAAGCTAAGTCTTAATTAATGTAATATTTATATTATTGATTCAAATAGAAAACGTATATAGTTTATTAATGCTTGTATGTATGTTTTGTGTTCATTATTTTAAATCCAATCTTTTGGTTTTTGCATGCTTCTGTTTAAAGTTAAAAAAACGGTTTTCTTTATAAACTTAACCGGACTTTATTGCAAAATATCACAAGCCCTTGGATTTCCTTTTAAATTAAAGTTAGACTTCAATTTGTTAATTTATATTAAAGCATATACTAAGTTATAAATTTTGACATAAAGATGTTGCATTAAGTTTAAAACATTATTTACATTGATTTGTACACACACGTGCGCATGTTTATTTGACTTGAGATCTATAAGATGGACTTTATGCAAAGTCATAATTCTAATCTTAAACCCTTTTAGTTTTGAAACTAGGTTCAAAATTGTTGTCTTTAATTTTAAACTTATAAAATAGTGAAACTTAATTTTAACACATTTATATGTATAAGTCTATTGTATATAAATATAAGTATATTTATATATATGTATGTATGTATGTATTTTTTAAATAATACCATGAACAATAAAAACACATATGAAGGAAACATCATATTTTTATTCAATCTAATACGTTGCACTTACATAATTTACAATAGAACACATTTGGACATAGTTATATTTCATGCCATGAATAAATTGCTAGTTAATGACGTTTAATGAATCAATCAATTTAATTAGAGAGAGAAAGAATGAAAGGTTTCTCTCTCCATATAATGCAAATTAAGCTCTCAATTAATTACATGTTTTTAGGAAAAGAAAGAAAGTTTTATTCCCTAAATTAACTCTTATGAATAATTGTTGGGTGCATTTGATAGACTATACATTTAAATTAAATTAATTTCAAACTTTCTTTTAACCAACTTTAAATAAAATAAGATTTTATTTAACGTTTTATTAGATTGGATTTAATATACCTTTAAACTTCATAGGTCCAATTGATCCAAAATGGTTAAAAAAAAAATGAAATTCAAACATTTTTTCCACTACGGGCTCGCCTGGTTCCAACACCTTGTGACTTGCACTTTAGCAATATTCAGTTTCACCTAGTAGTCTTCGGCAACAAGCGACTGACCATTAGGCTTTTCATCTACCCTCATCATTTGGACATGCAAACGTAAACGATAAACAACACGACCGATCGTACTAGATATTGTAGCATGTATGCCAAAAACACGCCTACCCTGTAGTTCACCGCCGCATTAAATGCAAAGCGTGCACCGGTACACAATGTCAATGATTTAAGCCATGCAATCTCACTATCTTTAGAGTTGTCTTCCATCAACTCATGCGCCCGGATCGACGGTTAGTAGCACTTCCTACCATTTTACTGCACAATCACAGTCATTCATTATCCACAACAGCTCATGTTACCTGGAGGTTTGACCAGGCAATTAAGGACTCAACATTCTCGTTCGGCACGACCAGGCCGTTCGGCATCTATGGTCAATCGGCATCGAAGGTCGTTCGGCATGACAAAGTTGTTCGGCATCCAAACTCGTTCGGCATTCCACACTGCTCGGCATTCAGGAGCGCACAGCATTTAGGAGCATTCGGCATTAGAGAACGCTCGACATTCAGGAACGTTTGTCATTAGAGAGCGTTTGGCAGTCAGGAGCGTTCGGCATTAGAGAACGCTCGGCATTCACGAACGTTCGGCGTTAGAGAACGCTTGGCATTCAGGAACGTTCGGCAATAGAGAACGCTCGGCATTCAGGAACGTTCGGCATTAGAGAGTGTTCGGCATTCCAGGGACGTTCGGCACAACTAGTTTGGTTGGCATTCAAGAGCGTTCGTCTTCTAGAGTGCTCAGCATTCATGCCTCGCTCATCATTCCTGGACTGTTCGGCATTCCAGCTTCGTTCGGCACCTTCCCCGTCGGGCATCGATTCTCGGTCGGCCTGCACCTCTCACTCAATACATCGTTTCGTTCGGCACAAAGATTTCGATCGGCACTCTGCCGTTCGACATTTTTGGTTCGGCATTCGGAGATTACTTATATTAGGCCAAGATACCAAGCTGCTAGGTCCACCAGAAAAGTCCAACCTATCTTCGTCTATAAATAGAAAGGCAGGGGCACAGTGAAATGGACCTTTTTTCGAGAACACCAGGGAGACTCTGCCGCATTCAAGGCTCATTCAAGACTTATCTTTTTTGCCTAGCAATTGTATTCAATACAATTGGTATACGGGTTGTATCTGTAATCGATTATCGAGAAAAGCAATAAAGATTAACCTCAAAGTGGACGTAGACAATTACGCCGAACCACTATAAATCTGGTGTTCGTATTTTCTGCATTTAAATCTGCATATTATTCTCTGTTTAAATTTACTTTCTTCATAAATCTCTCTACACAATCTCTCTTAAGGGTGCTAGTGACCAATTCTGGTGTTTTCACCGAGAATCGAATTCTCAGGACGATAGGATCTACTTTGTAGCTACTGGATTGAAAAATCCCCCGAAGGAGATTCAAATCATTCAAAAGACATCTGTTGATTCTACTCAGAGTTACAACCAACAACTCTATCATGGGGAGACCACGAACTAGATCAGCCTCTCACAACGCAGATGTCCATGAAACTGCTAGTGTACAATAGATAGGACCTAGCAACCAACCAGCAATTCAAGGCGCAGGAACCTCCACCCAGAACCAAGAGGAGGTTGTTTCCCGAACAGAGTTCAACGACTTGATAAGAGAACTCAGGAAAAGTAGAAGGCAACTGGCTGAGCAGATCCAAGCCAATACTAATCTCATGACTCAGCTTACCCAACAGCAGCATCAGAATGCTGGAAGTAGTCCTGCTTCTTATTCTGAATCTGATAGCTCGACCTCGGCTGATGAATCTCCTAGGCGTAGACACCGTATGGGTGAAGTTGCACAAGCAGGTGCTACCGATCGATCCGTTAGGGATCAGGCACGTGATGAGACCGAACGCCCGGATCACCAAGACCCAAATCAAGCGGGACATCAACCCGCACGGTCCCGTGAAAAGGAACCCAACCTCCCACCCTCCATACAAACTCCGGATTTATCAGCCATGGTCAGGCAGTTGATGAGAGAGAACCAATGCCTGACCAACGAAGAATTGGGAGTGTCCAGGAGTCATACTCCATTCACAGATGTTATCCTACAGGCCGAGTACACCAAGAAATTCAATATGCCGACTATCCCAGCCTATGAAGGGAAGACTGACTCTAGGCAACATGTGATGAGGTACGAATGGATGATGGATTCGGCAAGGGCAAATGACGCAACTAAGTGTAGGTGTTTCCCAATCACTCTGTCCGGAATCGCCACTATGTGGTTTACTCAACTTCCTCCGCGATCTATATCCAGCTTCGACGAATTGGCAATGAAATTTGTCGAACAATTCAGAATATATGCTACTCGTCCAAAGGACGTGATGTCCTTATCAAGCGTAATCCAAGCTCCGGGATAGTCTTTGAAAGCATACTTACAGAGGTTTCATGTTGCCACCACTGAAGTTAGCAATCCTAACGACCACGCAATTTTGATGGCGATAATGCGAGGTGTAGATCCAGATTCGGAGTTTGGAGATTGGTTGGCGGAAAAGCCCCCAGCTACATTGGAACGATTCTATGCCAAAGCTCATCGGTCATACGGAGGGAGGAGGCTCGATGGATGAGACGAGATAAGGCACCAGGGCATGTTTAGGAGACTGTGAAAAGTAACATCGCCGTGAAGCAGTCCGACGATAGTTCGGGAAAAGTTTAAGTCAACGTCCAGAACAAGCCTGGGCAGTCCAAAGGATCCAGAGGTGGGAATCCCTGAAAGAAAAGGGAAGCAGGGAAATGGAAGCCAAGGATTCCGACCTACAATGAATACACCCCGCTGAATACTTCTCTTGAAAACATTTATCTATCTACCTGTAACACCTTTAAATACATAAAGCCACGCCCAAAGGAGTCCACTGAAGAACAGAAACGGACAGGGAAGTACTGTCGCTTCCATGAGACCCATGGGCACAATACTGAGGAGTGTACACACCTCCATGACGCCATAAAAAAGTTGATCAGATAGAAAAAATTGCAGGAATTTGTCAAAAACCCACAAGATGGAAGGCAAGGAACGTCAGAACCCGGACGCGGGCCGGCTCCACGCCAACCAGAACAACCTGCTCGGACTGTGGGTAGATTGATCATAAATACTATTGTCGGAGGACCTCATCCTGCAGACAAGAATTGGTAGGAGATGGAACGATATGCTACCTCCTTAAGGCATGCGGATTATGAATGTTGTTCGAATGTGGAAGATGGAACCCCCGCAAAACAACAACGCATGATGACTGACGATATAGTGTTCAAGAGTCGAGACACGGACAAGGTGGAGGCTCCTACTATCGACCCGATGGTTATATCTGCAACAATTGGGCCAACTTACATGAAAAGAATCTTGATTAATTGTGAAAGCTCTGTCAACATCATCTTCAAGAAGGCTTATGACCAAATGAAGATGGAAACGAAAGATTTGAAACCATGCAAAGCCCATATCCACGGCTTTAACGGTGCTGCAACCGACGCGTTGGGGTATATAGAGCTACCAGTTAAATCGGGGGAAGGTGAGCATAGGAGAGTGTGAGTCCTACCGTTCATAGTAATGGATGTTAACTCTCCATACAATGTCTTTTTGGGTCGCCCGGCCTTGGCGGAATTTAGGGCTGCTTTGGCCCCATGGTGTTTGACATTAAAATTTTCGATAGACAAAGGAGTCGGTGTTGTACATGGCGATTAGGCGACCGGTCGCGCATGTTATGTGGCGGAACTGAGAGAAGCTCAGCGGAGAGAGAAGGGAAAGGTTGCGGACAGCTCCGTCCGCATCCTAAAGACTGATGATTGACAAGTAGTGCCCGAGCCTTGGCTCGGGTAGCATTCTCGGATCCTTAGAGACATAGATCCGAGAGATGATGATGGGGAATCCAGGGAAACAAATGCAGCACCGGCTGAGCTGACGATCGACATTCCAGTCAACCGGGATGACCCATCACGAGTTCTTAAGATTAGATCACAACTCGACCCCTCATTGGCCGAGGATCTTACTGATTTCCTCCGGGCGAATCTGGACGTTTTCGCCTGGACACACTCTGATATGTGCGGGATTTCTCTAGCAATTGCGAGTCATATGTTGAACATTGACCCGAAACAAGTTTCCGTAAAACAGAAAAGGAGAGGTATGGACCCGGAGAGGTCTGCGGCTCTCAAAGAGGAGGTGGACAAACTCAAAGCCAATGGGCTCATCCGCAACGCCCTCTACCCTGAATGGGTATCTAACCCAGTGCTAGTGAAGAAAGAAAATGGAAAATGGAGAATTTGTGTTGATTACTCCGATCTGAATAAAGCATGCCCGAAGGATAGTTTCTCTTTACCTAGAATCGACCAGCTCATCGACTCTACCGCCGGACACAAATTATTGTTATTTATGGATGCGTATTCAGGATACAATCAGATCCCGATGCACATTCCAGACCAAGAGCACACCAGTTTTGTCACAAATATGGGGCTATATTGCTATGTAGTAATACCCTATGGACTGAAAAACACGGGAGCAACTTATCAACGTCTGGTGAATCAAATGTTTAAGGACCAGATCGGTAAGACGATGGAAGTCTATGTGGATAACATGCTCGTGAAGTCACGGCAGTCAAACGACCACATCCGGGACTTAGCAGAAATGTTTGATATACTCAGACATTACGGTATGAAGATCAACCCCTTGAAGTGCTCTTTTGGCGTGGCATCAGGAAAGTTCTTGGGTTTCATTATGAATGCACGTGGAATTGAAGCTAACCCGGAAAAGATTCAGGCTATTCGGGATATACAAGTGCCCAGAACTATAAAACAAGTACAAAGCTTGAACGGAAAGGTGGCAGCGCTGAGCCGATTCATACCCAGAGCCACGGATAAGTGCATTCCTTTCTTTAATGTGATAAAGAAGGGAAAAAGGAATTTCGAGTGGACATCCGACTGCGAGGAAGCATTCCGAGCTCTGGTAAGGCATTTGCAGAGCCCTCCGGTGCTATCGAAACCATTAGACCATGAAATGTTGTATGTGTACTTGGCAGTATCCCAACATGCTATCAGTACGGCTTTGGTTCGTGAAGAGGACCGAGTTTAAAAGCCAGTTTACTATGTTAGTAACGTCTGACGGGGGCATAAAGAAACTATCCTAAGATTGAGAAATTAGACTATTGCTTGGTGATTGCATCGCGCAAGCTTCGCCCATATTTTCAGGCACACCCAACCGTGTTTACACTGATCAACCCTTGCGTCAGGTACTCCAACGACCGGAAACTTCTAGAAGAATGTTGAAATGGAATATCGAACTGAGTCGGTTCGATATTACTTACCAGCCACGAAAGGCCATACAGGGACAAGCACTAGCGGATTTCATCGCTGAATTCACCATGACAGATGAATCAAACAGCCGCAATGTCATACCTCCCGTCCGATGGAAGATGTACACCGATGGGGCATCTAATGACCGTTGTTCGGGGGTTGGCATAGTTTTTGTAACTCCTGAAAACCGATCAGTTTGCTACGCTTTGAGGCTCGAATTCACAGCAACAAATAGCGAAACCGAGTATGAAGCGTTGATTGCCGGCTTAAGACTCGTCAAAGAACTGGGAATAATATCGGTTGAAATTTTTTGCGACTCGCAACTGGTGGTGTATTAAGTGCGTGGAGACTACCAAGCAAGAGGGCAGAGACTTGCCCCGTATTTGGCCCAAGTTCAGAGCTGCTAGAGAATCTCGATTATTATGATATTTCACATGTTCCGCGTGAACAAAACAGAGCAGCTGATTCATTGGTAAAATTTGCAAGTACTGGCGATGCGCAGCAGATGGGATTGTTTCCCGTTGAATCCTTACATGTTCCGAGCATAAATATAATGGAGGTAGATTTCATGTTAGAAACAGAAATCGAAAAGGAGTTATGGATGACCCCATTTAAGCAGTACTTGTTACACGGGGCCGTGCCGAAAGAAGGAGCGAAAGACGACAAGTCATTCGTAAGGCTTCTCGTTATGTAATGCATGATGGAATAATGTATCGGAGGGGACTCTCGACCCCATTGCTCCGGTGCATTGCCCATGATGAGATAAACGAGTCCTAACGGAAGTACATGAAGGTGAATGCGGCGATCATACTGGGGGGCAGACGTTAGCAAAGAAAATCCTCCGCTATGGATACTATTGGCCAACTGTAAGTTGGGATGCCGCAGACTACGTAAGAAGATGCGACGAATGCCAGAAGTATGCGAAAATCCCAAGAGCTCCGCCGACGGAACTCACACAAATGGTTAGTCCTTGGCCATTTGCAATGTGGGGGATTGATATAGTCGGTTTCTTACCCCTATCCAAAGGTGGTGCAAAATACGCGATTGTTGCGGTCGATTACTTTACCAAGTGGGCAGAAGCAGAGCCTTTGGCCACTATCACCACCAAGAAAGTCATTAATTTCGTGGTACGAAATATCATATGTCGCTTTGGCCTGCCGCGAACCATCGTTACAGACAATGGAACTCAGTTTGAAAGCAAAGAGTTCAGGGAATTTTGCCAAAAATATAGTATTGAGAAAAAGTTTGCAGCGGTTGCTCATCCAAAATCTAATGGACAAGTGGAGGCTATAAACAAGATAATCAAATCCATATTGAAAAAACTTTTGGAAAAGGCTAGAGGCAAGTGGGTGGATGAGCTTCCAACAGCACTTTGGCCTTACAGAACCACCTACAAGTCCGCGACTGGGAACATTCCATTCGCATTAGCATATGGCATGGAAGCTGTCACACCCATGGAACTTGAAATCCCATCACATCGGGTAACTTACTATAACCCTGAGTCAAATCGAGATCTTTTGCTGGAATCGTTGGACTTCATTGATGAAAAACACGAAGAAGCCAATTTAAGAGAGGCCGCGTACAGGCACCGAGTTGCTCGATATTATAACGAAAAAGTTCGACCGAGAACCTTTGGTGTGGGTGATCTTGTTTTGAAACGAGTTTTCCTAGTTCCATCACATATAAGCCCCGCATGGGAAGGTCCATACGTCATCGAACGGAAGCTTGGAGAAGGAACTTTCAAGCTAGCGACCGTCGATGGTGTGACACTCCCCCGAGCATGGAATGGTGAACATTTGCGGCATTATTACACTTAGTTCAATTCTATCATATTTTAGTTGCATTTATTTCCAGCAAGTTTTTATTCCTAGTTTACGGCATGTAAAAAGACAATTTAGTTTATTTGCATTAATAAAGGCTTGAAGCCATTTCTTTTTCCCATGAATTGTCAATGTTTCTGTGTATGATGATGCTGTAACAAATGAATAAGAGATACATTACTCTGTCTGATGTACGAACGGTAATAAACGATTCGAAATCTCCAAGTCCCTGGAGTACGGACTGGAGTACTCTAAGTCCCTAGAGTGCGGACTTGAGTATAAACGATTCAAAATCTCCAAGTCCCCGGAGTGCGGACTGGAGTACTCTAAGTCCCCAGAGTGCGGACTCGAGTATAAACGATTCGAAATCTCCAAGTCCCCGGAGTGCAGACTAGAGTACTCTAAGTCCCCAGAGTGCGGACTGGAGTACTCTAAGTCCTCGGAGTGCGGACTCGAGTATAAACGATTCAAAATCTCCAAGTCCCCGGAGTGCGGACCAGAGTACTCTAAGTCCCTAGAGTGCGGACTCGAGTATAAAGGATTCAAAATCTCCAAGTCCCTGGAGTGCGGACTGGAGTACTCTAAGTCCCCGGAGTGCGGACTCAAGTATAAACGATTCGAAATCTTCTCTAAGTCCTCGGAGTGCGGACTCGAGTATAAACGATTCAAAATCTCCAAGTCCCCGGAGTGCGGACCAGAGTACTCTAAGTCCCTAGAGTGCGGACTCGAGTATAAAGGATTCAAAATCTCCAAGTCCCTGGAGTGCGGACTGGAGTACTCTAAGTCCCCAGAGTGCGGACTCGAATATAAACGGTTCAAAATCTCCAAGTCACCGGAGTGCGTACTGGAGTACTCTAAGTCCCCAGAGTGCGGACTCGAGTATAAACGATTCAAAATCTCTAAGTCCCTGGAGCGCAGACTGGAGTACTCTAAGTCCCCAGAGTGCGGACTCGAGTATAAATGATTTGAAATCTCCAAGTCCCCGGAGTGCGGACTGGAGTACTCTAAGTCCCTAGAGTGCGGACTTGATTATAAACGATACGAAATCTCCAAGTCCCCGGAGTGCGGACTGGAGTATTCTAAGTTCCCGGAGTGCAGACTCGAGTATAAACGATTCAAAACCTCCAAGTCCCCAAAGTGCGGACTCGAGTATAAACGATTTAAATGTCCAAGTCCCCTGAGGGCGGACTGGATATAAATGACTCGAAGTCATCAAGCCCTTGGCGTACGGATTGGAAAATATTCTAAGTCCCTAGAGCATGGGATACAAGAATGTGCAAATACCAAAAAAGTTGTCAACTTGTCTGAAGATGAATCGAGAAGTTCACGTAACTCGCAGTAGCTCGAGTTTTGACCATGGTTATACCAAAAAACCAAACAACAGCAGTCCTCTAAGAGGGAAAAGAACTAAGTTTTATTCATCAAAAATAAGTTTCTACTACAACTCCTCCGAAGCTCGGAGTCAAAAGTTTATTTACATAAACTACGAAAACAAAAATAATTACATAATCTAAACTAGCTCTTGTTGAACGAGAGCGAAGACTACTTCTTTGACTTCTTCGACTTTTTCCCGATGACTCCTCCCCGGTACATTTACCCTTGATAGTTTTCTTTGAAGGGGGAGTGAGAGCTGAAGAAGTATGAGGAACATCCATGGGTTTCGACCCGCCTAGGAGAATGACCTTCAACGACTTGTTCAAAGGATCGTCCGGGTCCACAGCTTGAGGTTCAACCTTGATCTTGATCGTCTTTTCCTTCTCTTTATCAAGCTGCTCCTTCATGCTCAGTTCGGATGTGTGCTCAGAGACACCTGCAATTTCAACTTCATAACTCCCATCGATGGAAAAGGAAGTCTCAGATTTGTCCTCGTTAAGCGCTCCGATCACCAGAGCATCGGGACCGGGAGCCTCTCCCGCGTGAGTGGCTTCACTCGTTTTTCTCTTCACCTCCTTGGCGACATCGCTCCTCGGAGTGGGCTCAAGATCAGAACGGCCTGCATAAAATCACAAAAAGCAAGTATTGGAATGCGATAGCTTCTGATGAAAAACGAAAACTCTTGGAATGTTAAAGCAAAAGAGTTGCTGACCAGGTTCCGGATGGCTCTCAGCCGTCAGGGGGGTCTCACCCTTTGGAATAGGGGACAAAACATGAACACCAAGGCCGGGGTCCTTCGGGTCATAGCCGATGTGCTGTTCAAAAGGATCGAGTATCGGCCGACCGGCCAGCTGGGTAGGCACACGAGCTGGAGACTCAATCCCGAATAGATCGACGATAACTTCTTTCCCTTTTATTGAGGGAGAGCCTTTGCAATAAATGGCTTTAGCCACTGACAAGTCTGAAGGCTCATTTCCCTTAAGGAATTCTTTTATCAAGGCCCCCTCATCAACCTCCTCGATACTGTGTTCGGCCTTCTTGATTTCAATTAAAGTCTCCCACGCCTCGGCTAAAGATTCGAGATAGCCCTCGCCCAGAAAAGTTAAGCCCCGGTGCATGAGAATGCAGGCATTGAATTCGGCAATAAGCGGGTCGAACATGGTTTTGACTTCTTCTCTACCTTCTTCCTTGGCCGCCTCACGACGGGAGTCGATTTCCGCAGATGCTATCTTTTTGCCCTCTTCGCGGGCTTCATTCTTCAGCGCCTCAACTTTAGAAATCTCGCCCTCAAGTTTCGCCTTTAGGAGTCGCGTTGCAACGATCTCGTCGCAATACCGTTGCGACTCTTCTTGGGCAGCAATCTTCTCCTCTTGTTCTTTGCGGAGTCGCTCCTCAAGTTCTTTAACTCGGAGACAGAATGCATCCCTCTCGTTTTGCACCGTGTCTTTCTCCAAAGCCAAAGCCCCACAGCGTTGTACCGCCTCGTCGAGTTCTTTTTTGTGAGTCGATTCCCGATGAGTTATGGCTTCGGCGGTATCCTTGGCGCTCTGCTAGGCGGCCTCAAGTTGAGATTTATAAGACGCAATCTCTTCGTCCTGAGCTTTGATAATGTCTTTGTCATGAGTAGCCTCAAGCTTCAGGCGATCAATCTCACGTTGGCGTTCCATGGAGACTTCCGACACTTTCTCAGCGAGATGAACGAACGCGTCATGTTGAACATAGACGTCGTTGATATAGGCGATAGCGTTCAGCTTGACATCTCCAGGTATATGGTGGATCGCCGGGAGGAACTTCAGACTATCAAAGCGGATCTTTAGAAATTTAACTTTAAGCTCGGCTAGTCTCTCCGATACTGTTGGATCTGTTGCGGGAACAGGAGGAGACGGCTTTGAAAGTTCAGCTCTCCTGTGCGGATCCCGGGATTGTCATGTGGAAGAGGAATCGGAGTGTTGATCTTGGGGGACATCGGATTGCGACCCCTTATGGCCGTGCTTGTCTTTGCTTTGTTCCGAGTAAGAAGAGGGATGTTGGTGGTACTTGGACTGATAATATGTTTTCTTCCGAGATGATGAGTCCCGGGAATGGTAATCCCTATCGCCATCACCGTCTCTATCCCGACGTCTTTCAGAACCTAAGTCCCATCCAGAGTGATGGAAGATAGACGACCCGTGGAGACGATCGATTTCGTGTGTACGCCTCATGTCACCTGCACAGAATTTAAAAACTAAATAAGAAAAGAGTAGTGTGACGATGGAAATTTAAGTGTAAGGTGAAGTGCATGTGTTTGTATGTGACATAGTGTTTCCCCCCGACGGACCAGTTTCTTTACTAATGGGAGTTTTTTCTCCCTAAGTTTGGGCTTGAATGTCTGCATCACCTCTAATGGGCGAGTGAAGTTTAAGTGCCTCCGGATCATCGAAATCATAATTAAGTAAATCGTCAGGCATCGAGAGGTTCGAGAGGCCCTTTAAAGAACTTTCTAAGCATTGTGAGAAAGCCTCTTTCTCTGTTGGAATAAGAGTAACTTTAGAGGTTGCACCAACTTTTTCCCTCCTTATCTTGTACGTCGGTTTCTTTTTTATCTTCGAAGAGGAGGATGACGTTTCGATGTCATGAACTTCAACTAATGGGTCCTGAGTAGGACCAACGTTCTCATCTTGTGCTTCGGGTATTTCATTTTCTTTGATTTCTCCTTCTTCTAGTGCGCCATGAGCGTTGCATGCTGAAGACTGAGCTTGTTTTTTCCCTTTACCAGAGGCGGGCCTGGGTATGGAAACGCCCCGAGGAAGGCTTATCCGACGGCCTTCTGCCAACAGTCCAAACCTCGAAAAGTGACTCATTTGAAATGAGAGTTCAGATGTCCCGTTCGTCGACAGGAAGGGCTCAAATGGCTTCGACGACTTCAGAATATCCACGGCCGTCAGGACGTGGATTGATACCTGAAAAGATGGAAAAAAGAGTTAGAAAAGTCACGGCTTTGACCAAGCATGAATATCGATCCAGAGAAAAGACTTACTTCCTTCCACCCATCTCCTCGTGAAACCAGGAGGGCAACACACATAAAACCATTCCTGCTTGTACAGGGCGAACTTGCTGCATGCCCCAGTTAAGATTTGGCATTTGTGTTGCGGCTCGAGAAACATGAAAGAGGGGTTATCTCTCCGCTTCTTGATCATATATATATATATATATATATATATATCTCTGATGTCACCCGGGGTTGGAGGCCTGGAGAGGACATTCATGAAGAGGATGTAGGTACCATAAATGAAGACGTGACCATTCGGGTGCAGTTGTGACGGGGCAATGTCAATGTACTGCAGCACGTCCCGAAGAAATAAGTTGAACGGTGGCACACTGCCGACCCAGCACACAAACTTATTACAAGCTGTATTTCCAACTGGGGGCAAGTGTGGACGATCGTGCCCCGATGGAACTAATACATCGTCGAAGGGGATTCCGTGGATGGAGCATATCCGACGGAGTGCACTTTCATTGATCTTCGAAGCCTGTGAATCGACCGGGTTATCCAAGAAAATTGATGCCTCTAGGGCATCGGGAGCTAAGTTATGAGCAGGGGAAGTCGACGGGTTTGAAGTATCTGCGACTCCTTGTTTAGAAGACGGTCCGGGTCTATCTGAGATCGTGCGGAGCTAGATTTCCTAGACATCTTTGAGAGAAATTGAATCTAGTAGAGTACCTGTTTGAACTATACTTGAAAAACAATCGACATTAGACTTAACAACGTAAATATTCCCCCCCGTGGTGTGTGAACTAGTGTGATAATTCAAGTATAAGTGCTGAGAAATTATAAGTCACGGAGTTGATGGTATAAAGTTGAACTTTGAACTGTCGTCTTCATAGACCGTCATCGCCGACCAATTCTGAAAATCAGCCTTGCAATGTTTTCAATTTTGGACTCGGACGTTGACACTGTATGCCAAAAGCTTTTATCTGTTTTTATCGATTTCAGTTCAGGCTTATGATAATTGGAACTAGAAAGTTATCAGTCCAGATTAGTTCGATATGCCAGTATGCTTAGGTCCGTGTCTTTGTTTTTGTCTTGTGATTAGGCAAGGTGAAATGTTGTTTGGCCTAAGTATCGTTCGGTCAAATTGTTGTTCGGCCTAAGTATCGTTCGGTCAAAATGTTGTTCGGCCTAAGTATCGTTCGGTCAAAATGTTGTTTGGCCTAGGTATCGTTCGATCAAAATGCTGTTCGGCCTACGTACCGTTCGGTCAAAATGTTGTTCGGCCTAAGTATCGTTCGGCTAAAATGTTGCTCGGCCTAACTATCGTTCGACATTCATGACCGTTCGGCCTACGCGCTGTTCGGCCGAAATACCTTTCGACATCCTTTCCAAGTCGTACTTCCTCCCTATTTTTCCACTCCACTGCTCGGCATGTGGCGAATCATGCCGAGCCGAGGTTACGCCGAGCCCCAACGCTTGGCACTTCGCCCTTAATAACGGTTTTATCTTTCTCCTCCATCCATACCGAACGACGTGGTCAAGTCGTTCGGCAAGTCATACCGCACCAAGTTGTTCGGCATTCTAGCCAATTTCTGTTCCTCCTCTACTCTTCCCTCCAATCTCGTTCGGCATGAGAGAACCATACCGAACCACAGTACATCTTCCATCAACACCCTCATGTGCTTGCCTCTGACCACTTCCCCTTTTCTCTACGTCATCTAGCCCTAGAACATGCCCTAATCGCAGTTCGATCCTTTCATCCACGAAATACCTATTAGCCACGGTTCTAAGTTACGAACTTAAGCCTCGTATTAAAACTTTTAGTCGGGAAAAGCAGTTAAATAGAAGAGGTCGATACCTAGCAAATAGATTGAAGCTCGGGAGAATTTTGGAATTAAGGGCACGGCTTTGATTAATTCCGAATGACTCGGGAAAAGGGTGATGCAGGGTATGAAGTTCGAGGAAGGAAGGGTAGTCAAATTCTTAGAGTTTGTTAAAAGGCGAGGTTCGTGAATACAGGATAGTGGAGGTGAAAGTAAAGAAGAGAAAAAGAAGGAAAATGCCGAACTTTATAGGGAAAGAGAGGAAGTCGAAGAGACAATAACCGGTAGAACCGGTCAAGACGACATCGTTCGGCATCGGCATTCAATGGCGCTCGGTTTGGCTATGCTGCTCGACATTCGCACAACGTTCGGCATGCATTGCCTCACCCAATATTCATGAGAAAATGCCACCAAGAAGAAGAATAAACCTAAAGTTCGAAGCGAAGCACAGAGGACACGCGATTCAAAGCGCATCACGTTCGGTCACGTAATGCACTTTGGGGGGCAAGTGTTACCTGGAGGTTTGACCAGACAACTAAGGACTCAACATTCTCGTTCGGCACGACTAGGCCGTTCGGCATCTATGGTCAATCGGCATTGAAGGCCGTTCGGCATGACAAAGTTGTTCGACATCCAAACTTGTTCGGCATTCCACACTGCTCGGCATTTTGGAGCGCACGACATTTAGGAGCGTTCGGCATTAGAGAACGCTCAGCATTATGGAACGTTCGGCATTAGAGAGCGTTCGGTAGTCAGGAGCGTTCGGCATTAGAGAACGCTCGGCATTCAGGAACGTTCGGCATTAGAGAACGCTCGGCATTCAGGAACGTTCGGCATTAGAGAACGCTCGACATTCAGGAACGTTCGGCACAACTGGTTCGGTTGGCATTCAAGAGCGTTCGGCTTCTAGAGCACTCGACATTCATGCCTCGCTCATCATTCCTGGACTGTTCGGCATTCCATCTTCGTTCGGCACCTTCCCCGTCCGACATCGATTCTCGGTCGGCCTGCACCTCTCACGCAATACATCGTTTCGTTCGGCACAAAGATTTTGATCGGCACTCTGCCGTTCGGCATTTTTGGTTCGGCATTCGTAGATTACTTATATTGGGCCGAGATACCAAGCCGCTAGGCCCACCAGGGAAGTCCAACCTACCTTCGTCTATAAATAGAGAGGCAGGGGCACACTGAAACAGATCTTTTTTCGAGAACACCGGAGAGACTCTGCCGCATTCAAAACTCATTCAAGACTTATCTTTTTTGCTTAGCAATTGTATTCAATATAATTGGTATACGGATTGTATCTGTAATCGATTATCGAGAAAAGCAATAAAGATTAACCTCAAAGTGGACGTAGGCAGTTACGCCGAACCACTATAAATCTGGTGTTCGTATTTTCTGCATTTAAATCTGCATATTATTCTCTGTTTAAATTTACTTTATTCATAAATCTCTCTATACAATCTCTCTTAAGGGTGTTAGTGACCAATTCTGATGCCAACAGCTCCTATAAATACACCTTTTCATACATCAAAGGAGTTGATAACTTATTGACATCTAGTTGAATACTCATTATTTTCTACTCGGATCTACACTTCGCAGCAAACTAAAACCCCAACATCTTAAAATTAGCAACTTTTTGAAGTATTAAGTATATCATTTCTTATTATTCTCTTATAGTTCCTTATAAATTGTAACAGAGAAACATATTAAGAAATATTCATAATGAATGTAGGCAAACTTAGTCGAATCACTTTATATTTTTATGCTATATTTTAATTTGTTTGTTTTTCTCCTCATTTTACATTTTTAAGACTATTGTTAGCATGTTACTTTTGCTTTTACAAATGCATTAGTATAACCTCGATGATGACTAATTTGTTAGTCAACAGTTATATTTTTATTTTCATTTATAATTTTAATTAGAATTTATAGGTGACGTGACACTCAATTTTAATTAGAATTTAGAGATGTCGGATCACTGAATTTATTGGATAATTGTCAAATGCAATATTAGTCTCCCCTTAACATTGCACTCCACGACCTAACAAGACGCCTGCCGCATGAACACGTGCAGTAAGTTCCGCGTGCGTGTATACACAGCTTACATTTTCATCTTCGCGCAATCTCCAACTTTTCTCCTAAGCCTACATTCTAACCACATTTTGATACGCAGGATTAAATTTGACATTAGATGGTTGAAGGGTCGGGATGCTCTTATAATTCACTGCCCTAAACTTCCGAGGTCTGAAATGGCAAACGAATCAGCAGATGCTAAATCCCTAATCCTACACTACTCAAATCGCGTATGGAAATATTTCAAAAAACATTTACCAGCGGCTGATTCCAGTCTTCTCGCCAAAATCTCAAATATTTACCCTACATTTCTACCGTATGGATCCCCGAGGCAAAAACTTCGTCTTCCGCTTCCGCTAGATTCCAATTCTTTTCAGTTTTCTATGTAAGCCGGGGAATTCCCTTTGCATCTTTTTTTTTTGTTGTTGAATTTTTGTCTACATTGACATCCTATACATTCAAATTCTATAATGATCTGAATATTCTGTTTTGAATTTAATTTGATCACACTAATATATTGGTAGGCATGGGTGTGCACACACATCTGCATACAAGAAGTGCTTGATGTTTACCAGTTGAACTAACTTTGTTTCATAAGTAGAGATTAAGGATCGTGTCCTTAATTTTAACGTTGATGGAGCAGGAGGACTTTATCATGATTGAAATTCACGGTAGCTCCCTATTTTGGAAAAACCCTGAAATCTCCTTTCTCTTCTCAAAAACCAACCAAAATCCAACTTTCAAAAAAATAAAAGATAAAAAATAAAATAAAAAAGAAAAGAAATAAAACACATAAAATTAGAACCCACACAAACTTAGAAAATTTCATGGAATTTCATGCAGTTTTGAAAAATCGAAAGTGCGTGTATCCCCGCAAATAATTTTAAAATAAATGTGCAAAAATATCTAAAAATTGCAAAACTTAAGTACAACAGATGCCACGTTGTTTATGTTAAAAAAAAAAGTTGAAATGCACAAAATAAAATTTAAAAATTAAAGTGTGGTACATCCGCAATTTTTTAAAAATATACGCGAACGATGGAAAAGAAAACTGTGTATATGTTGTAGATGATAAGATCACTCTAATACATCATTTCATGATAAAGAATTACAAAACAAAAGTTTTTGAACATTTTATTTAAGAAGTGCGACCATTACACATTTTCAAAACTAAAATTTAATATGCAAAACATCAAATTTTCAGCAGTAATTTGAATATATGATTATAAATCAACATCGTACACACAGAAAAAATAACATTGAAAAAAAAACATTTTTTTTTGAAAATGCAGATATTATGCTCTTTACTAAAATATACCAAGAAAAAAAATGCGAATCACCTTCAAGAATCAAAACCAAAGTGCATATAAAAATATAAAAATAAAATTAAAAACAAAAATTGCAGGACTCATGCACAGGTTTTCAAAAGCAGCAAAAGAAAAAAAAACATACTCCTTCATATTTGTGCGCCATGAGCTTGTAGATTGGATTATGTATTTTTTCCATTTAAAAACATCAATTTTTCATGGTTTAGGGTGAAAATTAGATCATCTAGGGTTTAATGTGCTGTTAGTTCCATTGTCGGGAAAAATGAGTCCTTGCGTTAAAATTTGAATATCACAAGTCCTTCCGCCGCACCATTATTAGAAATAGGGAGCCAATGCTTTTTACTTGTGGGATAGAATATGAAAAACTGTAGGGTATTTATGTACTTGATGACAAGTGAGACAATGGTTGAAATCCTATAGAATTTTTTTTTATTCATTTATAACAGAGAGAAGAGATGTTGTTTTGGCTACTTGTCCAAGCAACTCCAAACTTGACTAAATTTGGAAAGTAGAAACAAATAAATTGGTGCAACGTATGTAGAGCTAAATACAGTTTTGTTCTTGGTTATGATTTCACTTGGAAGTTTGAACTTGATTCAGGGAAAGTTCTTATTGTAGATGTATAATTTTCTTTTGCTTCAATCTGCTACATAAATTTGTACTCTGAATGGTTGCATTTGGCATTAACTAAAACAATATCAGATATGGTATTATTCTATCAAAGTAGTGCAAAGTAGTCTTTGAATTTGATATCAGATACAATTCTGTTGAGAACAAGATGGCACACATGTTTACTGCCAAACACTGTGTGACATTTCAATGACCTAAAGGTTGTCTCTCTTAGCATAATTAAGGAATATAAGAGTAGTAGACAGCGCAGGCATGACAAAAAGTCAGGTTATGCTATATTGTGATTTATATACTGCTAACGGGAACAAAATTTAATAAAAACTAAACAAAGCTTGAATTTCAGAACTTAAAACCATGATTTGCGTATAAAAACTGAAAGAGCTAATTATGGACTTCCTGGCTATTAATTTACATTGAATCTTTCATTATATTCATTAAATTTGTATTACGTGATTTTCAACAGGCTAGGTGGAGGGATGGTCTTATGCTGTATTAGCTAATTAAATTTGCCTAGGGAAAAGCTTAAGATAATTAATAGGGAAAAATTATATTTGATGACCAGGATGATAAGTCGTGCTCCTAGTAAATTCAACGATTTACAGTTGGCGAACTATAAATATTTGTAAACTGCTTCAGCTTTGGAAAATTACGTCAATCCAGAACAATAATGATATACAACTGTCAAATACTTTGATGTTCTTGTATCCTCGAACATATTCATTTGTCATATCTCTAATACTTCTTACTGTTAGTTATGTTATATATCGAACGTGCCACCACCACAACTTCGGTATTAAATTTGTCTTGGCCGTTTTGCTATTTATATATGCGAGAGGCTCCACTTAGGTGTATCTAAACTCTGCCTAATCTCTACCTTTTGAGCTTGGTGTCAAACATAAATGGTTCCGTAACATCATATGCCTTACCTTCTGTCGTGTCACTTATTGTGTGTGGCGTCTTATATAATCTTCGGCATTCAACTCCGTGCTCCGTCGATAACATATATTTACTTACCGTGTTAAACATTTTAACTTGTTTTAAGTACTATGTTTTCTTTCAAGAAAGTGTTCTAATCCATATACTCTGTATCTGTACTGCCTCTATATTACTGTATCTTTGGGGTAGGGGACTTAGCATTGGCTATAACGCTATGTCTGTGTAGCTACAAATGTGAATATATTCATTTATAGCTATGCATAGGACCATTGCATATTATTATTAGTCGAATAACTTAAATTATTATTTACCAATATTATCGCTAAGTGATGACAAGTGGGAAGGCGGTCTTTGTTTCACAACCTAACCCAATGTAGCATTTGTTAGTCACCCTACACACTTCAAAATCTACACATTCTAAAAAGATATCGGTTTTTTGGTACTACAAAAAAAAAAAAAAAAAAAAAAAAAAAAAACGTTATTTCATAGCCACATGTCAGTGGGTAATTTTTATAATGATTGTTAGACCATATCTTAGATACTTTTTTACTGGGGGTTAGATACCACCCACTACTAATAAATTCTGTTTGGTTGTCAGAGTACACGATTTTGTAGTTTTAATGCTTTACTACCAATTCATAGTTTGGAAACACTGATACATTCATTAGTAAATAGCACAGATGTTCTAAAGATTTGAACAAGGTGCATTATATAAATCCTAGAATAGTGTAAAACAAATCAAGGATTAGGATGATGTCTATGTGGACCTTTTTTTAAACCAATGTATCTTTCGTGCATATGTTGTCTATAAATGTATGTGCAACATGAACACATACATTACAAGTAGTCAACAATTCTTATATATGTTATACTACTGTTATCGTAACTCGTACGATGCATTCTACTCCCATTTAGAAACATAACAAATTATAATCAATAAATGTTATGAATAATGTTGCTTTAATACACCTTGTATCAAATAGATAATCGACAGCTATTGATTTTATATATTGTTGGATAAACCATACATTTCATTCATGGCTTGAGAACTGATTTGTTATAACTCTCTGTCCTTCATATCCCAAAACTGAACATCCGAGATGGTCGAGATAATAGGGTTTTTGGTGGAGCCTTAGCCTTCTCTTTAACCGTTGTTCACCAATCGGGACCGAGTTTGTAATTGTAGTTCTAATAGCTGGACTTTTGAGATCTGGCTGGAACCTTAAATCATGATTTGGCTATTAATTTCTGTTGCAACTTAGTCAGAGGGAATAATCTCTAGCCTTTAGGTCATGGTGTTTCAAGGTTGATCATTACTTTAATCAACCATGTGTTACATACTTGAAGGATTTCTGGAGACTCGTCTAAAGCAATCACTATATTGGAAGATATTATAGAGTATGCTTTATCAAGTTTGCATCACATACAGAAGAGTCTGATGTTCTGGCAGTCCTTGGCTGAGGTTACACTATCTACTTTTGTGTGTCTGCATTCATATGTAAATACAATTTTTTCTTTTCGTTAGTAGTAAATTAGTAATCGTAATAGTATATTTATAGGGAACCAGCAGTCGTAAAATATCTTTTATGATTTTTCAAAGAGGACCACGAGCATTTGTTGATGGAACGTTTCAGATTGTTACCAAACTTGGTACTCAGGGATCTCCTATTCAGCATTTATCTTATTCTGCTGCTGAGACAATATCTGCAAATATAGCTGTTTTAAAGAGTCTGCAGAGTTGCATATCAAAGTTTCTTGCACAGGTTTGCGGTTTCTAACTTGGAAGTTCGCTGGCCATTTGGTGTATGATTCTTCTTTTTGTTACCCATCTTCTCTAAATTTATTCTGAAGCTGCTGGCCTATTAAATATGATTTGGTTAAGATAAATATTTCAAGACAATTTAAGGTTAACAATTATGTTGTACAGCTAACACAGCTTAACCACTTCCAAACAATACTGAGTATAGAAGTATATTATGAAGGTTATTACATGTTTCTATGTGTTTGGGAGGCTAATAAATAAAATGTATAAGTTGCAGATGATGTTCATGATGGAAATACATAGAAAATTTAAGCTTGTGCTGGTAATCATAATTAGTTTTTTTTGGAGTCCCAACGAAAAAACTCAGACGTCTTCTATTAGTGGAGACCATGTATCTCCTACTAAGTGATTGCACCTTTTAGCATATATTATTAAAATAATTACTATATGGTCCGGCTGCTGTACTTAAATCTATCCAATCCTTCCTACTAATTAATCATGGAATTTATAAAAAATTAATGTTCTGACAGTCATAATATTTAATATGCGTGACTTGCTAGTTGTATTACATAAACCAATCTTTGCTTGCCTGCTTATGTAGATTTATCTGGAGGTAAATAAATCTGGGCAGATACTCACCGAGGACTCTGACAAGTTGTTACCACCTCTGCTCGTATCAATAGGTGAAATATTTTTGAAATTGGAAGCCTCAGTTAGCCATCCACCTGAAATATACAAGGTAATCATTGTTAATGCCTATAAATTACTAGTCTTTATTTTTTTGCATACCAGTTTTATCCCTGCCCTGTCCTATATTGACTCTCAGAGTGATAATTTATTTACCACGGAAGAGGGAGCTTCATGTGCACTTCTCTTTGAAAAGCTGCCTGACATTGATGATGAACTATCACAATGGACAGATACTGAAGTTGGAGATGCAATTAATCTCATTCGCAAAAATCTTCAGAAATTGGACTCATATGTATCTTTTATTGTGAGTTGATTTCTATTTCTACATATCAATTTTATGTATATTAGTAAAGCACGAAGTAAAGTGAGTTGCAAGATTATATTGTCATCATTTAATCATTCCATATAATTGTTGTCAAAGCAGGATAAGCAAGCTTTAATATAATATATTGGGCAAAACAATTTATAATCATCTTGTGAGTTGTACTTTGGTTCATTCTTCTGAATTACAACAGATTAAAGTAAAATTTGCAAATATTAAGTTTGTCTACTATGGCATGTTAAGTTTCTACAAAGGAAATAGGGAGGGAAATAAAGGAAAAAAAAGGAAAAGAGTTGAGACAACATGACACAGTAGGTCTTTTATTTTTTTTGCTGCTGATGGTTTGATTTTTTTTAAAATCACAGGCTTATATTATTTCTTACTTATACATCATACTGTTAGCAATGTACTTATGAACAGGCAAACTGTTTCGTGCACCGTAACTTTCTTGTTGAATATGCTTTGCTATTTTCAGTTCTGAAAAAATATTATTGGTTGTTAGCTATCTAGATGTCAAAAACCAAGACGAACGAGCTTATACTGGTTACATTATACTTGTGGAGCAATCGGCTTATCTGCTTGTTCAGTTTGGCTATTGCGACATAGTAGTTTAATGGGAAGTTCTGATATTGACAATTGGATACGCGAAGCAAAAGAATCTGGCATTGGATTTTGGAAGGAGCATATAGAGCAGCCGGTATGATAACCTGTATATCTCTATCTTTTGATTTGATTATGAAAAGGCGTCTCCACAAGAATGTTTGGTTGATTGGGAAGTAACCATCTAGCATTAAAAGAATTAAATTTGAGCACAAACAAATCAGTTTTTGGGTTTATTCTTTTACATCCTAATAATATTTTTCCCGATTCTTAAAGCATTCTCTTAAGTATGTTAGTTTTTGAATCTTAAGTGAATATGTTTATTTTTGAACTCGCTTCCCTCACAGTTTATTGTCATATGATTTATAAGCTCTTATAAATGACTTTTTCCTAGGTAAACAATCACACCGAACCATAATCAGTACAACCAATGCATTGACTTGACACTGAATGGATTTTATTTGTATTGTATTCAAGCTTGTATGTTTACCATGTTTAGCTAAAGCTGTGAAGGATTTTGATTAATTCAATTTTCTCTTTCTGAATTCTAATTTTGGTTTGGATTATATATAATATAGCGAATTTTACTTTCTAAAAGTATGCAACTTTTTAGTTAACATTGTAATTATTGTACTAAAAATTGACACAACACTCCAATATCAATTGAATCCAAATCAAACAAATATAAAATTGATGAAATCAAAAGAAAGAAAGCAAAACACTAATTTTTTTATAGTGGTTCAGCGAAATCTTCAATATATATCCACTTAATCCTTTTTTATTGATGTTTTCTCTTGAATACAACAATTACAATCAAAATCCGACCACAAATTAGTAGATCTCGGATTTGGCTAGACGCTAGAGGTTCTAAGAGAAGAAGAGAGAAAGATCTCAATCCTTTTTCAACGTTGCTCCAATCTCTCTAATTATAGATGGAATAGGCTGTCATAGTCGCTAGATCGCGAAAGACCAAGTAAGATATCAAATCCATGAAGTTTGGAAAGAAGAACGACTCCGTAAAACTTATTTCCTCAATGTCAAAACACCTCTCAATGTACTAGTCTTTTTAAGCTTGTTTTGATTATGGGCCCCATCACAAAATCATGTATATACCGATCATAATTGTGGTCGGTATTTACCATATTTGAGTTGCTGCACTTCGCTTCAAACTTTCTGAGTTGCTTCATACCCTCATTTCAAGTATTCCTATAAGTTCTTGATCCATCTCCCCTTCGTCTCGACATTTAGATTCACTTATAAGCTACTCGATTCAAAGGTTGGATAATACTTGGTACCGATCAAATCATGTCGATACCAACCATATTTCGTTCGGTGGAACTTAGTTGAATTTGGTGCACTTCTTCCTTTTATCATTCTTAATGGTTTTCAAATCTAGGGCTGTTATGTTAATGGTTAGCGTTACCATTTTGTAAATACCGTTACCGTACCGTTTTTACTGGTAAACTAAAATTGTTTACCGTTACCGATTGACTGATATACCAATAAACTGGTAATCGTTACACTGATAATGGTAAATTACCGTTTGTCTAGAAAAATAATAAGTTGATATATTTTTACACCGAACGACGCTTCATTATATATCTCATTGGGTCACTTAATAAAGGACATAGAAAAAAGTGTATTTATCATCATTTGAGTTGAATTACTGAAATAAATTGAACTATTTTCTTGCTTCAAAATGTCCTTAATACAACATGTAGTGAATTTTGTTTTAATTTGAGCGGAAACGATTTATTTGATCAGGATCTAGTATTGCCTATTTAGATACAATGACACTTAGAAAAAAATTATGCAGTCTCACAGAAATAAGAGACACAGAAGATTTAACGTGGTTCGGATATGAATATCCTACGTCCACGGAGACCCAACAACTTCTTTTATTTCACTAAAGAAAAGAGTACAAAAGAGAGGGAAGAATAATGCTGGATACTCTCACACACTTGCTTGTACATATGAAGATGAAATTCCTTCATTTAAATAGACTTGATAATGAAGGGTTGCTTGAAGATTAAGAAAATCAATTTTCTGATTACCCAGATATCTTTTCAAATTGCATGATTTGATTTTAGTACAAATAGATGACGTAATCTTCGTTTTCATATGTTTCCTTTATTCTCCATGCCTTATCATTTATTTCTTCATATAGCAAATATATTGACTAATTAATTAGTTTTCTTCAAAATATCCTTCCATATACCAGCCAAATTAATTAATTTGAATGAATCAATTAATTAATTTCTTTCCTCTTTAACAAATATTTGAATCATCCAAATTCAACACACAATCTTGATTCAAATATAACAATCTCTCTTCATCACTTTATCATCAAACAATCGACATATAAGTTGTTGGGTCTAGCGCCCCATGATGCTCAAGCAACAGGTATCAAACTGATCAAGTTTGAGCAATGCTCAAACCTGTCTTTTGGAAGTGACTTAGTCATAATATACGAAGGATTATCCAAAGTACCCACCTTCAACAATTTGATCTTGCTTCGTTCTTCCTCAAGCATAAGAAAGAAACTTCGAACATCAATGTGCTTCGTCCGTGAACCATAAGCTTGATTTTCTATAAGATGAATCGCACTCTGACTGTTTGAAAATAGCTCTACTGTCCGCTGCACCATTAAAAGATCATCCAATAACTGAAGCAAGTATAATCCTTCCGTTGTTGCTTTCACAATCGATATCAACTCTGCTTCGGTAGTCGATAAAGCTACGATAGATTGCAGTTTTGATCTTCATGAAATCGAGTCTATGCCAAGTGTAAAAACATAGCCCGACACCGATTTCCTAGCATCTCTATCCCCAGCATAATCAAAATCACAGTATCCTCTAAGAAAGATGTCACCATCCACTCCACCATATAACAAGCCCACCGAAGAAGTATCTCGAAGATATCTAAGAATCCACTTCACAGCTTGCCAATGCTCTTTGCCTGAGTTACATATATCGACTCACAACACCCACTGCATGAGCCAAATTCGGTCTTGTGCACACCATCGCATACATAAGACTACCAACAACACTAGAATAAGGTATATCAGCCATATACCTTTTGTCTTCTTCCGACGAGGGAGATAAGTCTTTTGACAATTTAAAGTGAGAGCCTAATGGAGTGCCAACCGGTTTAGCTTTCTCCATTCCAAATCGAGCGAGGATTTTCTCGATGTACTGCGCTTGAGTGAGCCTTAACTCTCTCCGCTTTCTATCCCTGCTTATCTCCATACCCAATATTCTTTGTGCCTTTCCCAAATCTTTCATGTCAAGCTTTCTACCGAGCTCCGTTTTCAACTCCTTAATTCTGATCATACTCCGAGATGCAATCAGCACATCATCAACATATAACAACAAATAAATCATATCACCATCACATCTCCTGAAATAAACACACCGGTCTTTGAAACTTCTGGAGTATCTTGTGAAAGCATAAACTTATCAAACCTCTTATACCATAGTCTAGGAGACTGCTTCAGTCCATATAGAGATTTGTTGCGTTTGCAAACATAGTCTGGTCTGTTACTATCAATGAACCCTTTCGGCTGCTTTAAATAAATCTTCTCATCCAGATCACCATGCAAGAATGCAGTTTTGACACATAGTTGCTCTAATTCCATATCATAATGAGCAACTAATGCCAAAGTATGTCTAACCACTGGAGCAAATATATCATGATACTCTACTCCCTTCTTCCGAACATACCCCTTTGCGACTAACCTTGCCTTGTATATGATATTAACATTTTCACTGTCTTTCACTCAATAGATCCACTTGCATCTAAGAGCTCTCTTGTCGGTGGGAAGAGGCACCGAATTCCAAGTATGATTTCTCTGCAATAATTCAATCTCCTCCTCCATATCAACTAACCAACTGGTACTGTTAACTGATGCGATAGCTTCTCTATAATCACATGGCTCATCATGGACAACATTCAAAGCATATGCTGCCATATCATCGAAGTTAATATCTTCGATGCTCAATCTAACAAACTCATCAAGTCACTTAGGCTTTCTTCTTTGTCTGACATGCCTAGATCTGAATGAGCTCCATTTTGAGTTTGATCCTCTGTACCAATATTGATATTATCCTCATCAAGCACGGTGCCATAGGAAACACAATTTGAACGTCTATGGAAAGAATCAACAGATGACTTGCTTTGTGTCTGGTATTCTTCACATGTCCTCTCATTGTCATCCGATGAGGAAGGCCCCGCCTTCAACGTAGCATTCTCATCAAAAGTCACATGCCTGCTCATAACGATCTTCTTGCTAATAGGACACCACAACGTATATCCTTTCACTCATCTTCTATAACCTAGGAAAATACACTTGCGAGCTTTAGGTTCCAGCTTCCCTTTGCTCTCATGCACATAAGTTGGGCAACCAAATACTCTGAGAAATGAATAGCTAACATGCTATCCTTTTCATACTTCTTCAAGGATCTTCATATCTATGGCAGTAGAAGGTGTGCGGTTGATGAAGAAAGCTGCCATAGATAAAACTTCAGCCCAAAATCCCTTCTTCAATTTAGCAGTCAGTCTAAAGCATCTTGTTCTCTCCAATAATGTTCGATTCATCCTTTCTGCAACTCCATTAGACTGAGGGTCGTCTGGTGTAATGTAATGCCTCTTAATGCCTTTAGACTCACAATAATCGATGAATTCTTGTGATACAAATTCACCGCCATTATCTGAACGGAGAACTTTTAATTTCTTCCCTGACTGCTTCTCAACCATAGATTTCCACTTTCGAAATTTGATAAAGGTTTCACTCTTTGACTGAAGAAAGTATACCCATACTTTACGAGAGAAATCATCTGTAAATGAAACAAAATATCTGGCTTCACCTAAAGACTGACAAGGGGAGGGACCCCAGACATCTGTATGAACATACTCCAAGACAGCTTTTGCTTTATGCTCTCCTATACCAAAAAAAATCATCATCTGCTTTTCAAGAACACACTTTTCACAAAAATCAAATTTTGAATGATGAACTCCATCAATCAATCCTCGTTTTCTCAACTCATCCATGCCGCGCTCACCGATGTGTCCCATCCGTAAGTGCCATAATTTGGAAGAATCCGAAGCAACAGATGCAACAGAAGCTGATTCATCAATTACAGTAGTGCCCTTTAATAGATAAAGATTTCTTGCCCTCACACCTCTCATAACAATCATGGAACCCTTGGATATCTTCATTTTCTCTCTTTCCACTACAATCTTCAAGCCAAGTCTACTCAATGCCCCAATAGAGATCAAGCTCCTCCTCAAATCAGGTACATGTCTAACATCGGCGATCGTACGAATAACACCATCAAACATCCTAATAATCACGCTACCAACACCCACCATACGACAAGAAGCATCATTACCCATTGGTACTTCTCCTCCATCAATTTCACGGTAAATGGAAAAGCAGTTCCTATCAGGTATCATATGATAGGATGCGTCATAATCAATCAGTCATAAGTTGCTCTTTCCAGAAGAGTCAGAAGCTGTGAGTACATCGGTGTCGCTTTCTGTATCTGATTTCTCTGCTGTAGAAGCCGAGACTTGCTTTGGATCTTCTCTTCTACCTTCAAGCTTGAGACATTGTGCTATGAAGTGCACTGGTTTCTTACAATAATGATAAGTCAAATTTTTAGGCCTCCTAGACTGAGACCGTGAATAATTCCGTCCTCCACCTTTCTTTGACCTACTTTGGCCTCTAACTCTCTGAATAGATAAGCCTTCGGTATCACTATCCAAGCTAGTGCACGCCAATCTACCTCTTAATACTTCATTATGAAGACCAGCCTTTACATCAGACAGGCTAATTTTACTACGGTCATAAATCATGGAATTAACAAAAGCAGTATACTCCTTAGGCAAGGAACATAAGAGGATCACATCTTGAGCCTCATCGGTAATATCAACTTCCGCTGTCTTCATGTTCATAATCAAAGTCGTTAAAGCATCTACATGCTCCATGAGATCAGCTCCAGGCTTCATCTTGAACGAATAGAGTTGTTGCTGAAGAATAATCCGATTAGTGAGAGACTTGTCTTGATTTGCATCCGATAATGCATCCCATAGCTTCTTCGCCGTCTTCTTCTAAGAGAATTGTCTAAGAACTTCGTCTGAAAGGCTCAACTGAACTGTTGTGAGAGCTTCACCTTCCATCTCTTTCAATCAGCTGCATCAATACCTTTCAATTTCTCGGATGCAGAAACAACCTTATAAGTCTTCTCCTTCTTTAATACAGCCTCCATCTTCATCTTGCAAGTACCAAAATCTTCTTTTCCGTCAAAACGTGTTACTCGATAATTGACACCAGATCTACCAACATACTTACTAGAAGTAGCCATTTATATCCAAACAGGAACAATAACACTAGTTTTGATACCGAAGTGTAGTGAATTTTGTTTTAATTTGAGCGGAAGCGATTTATTTGATCAGGATCTAGTATTGCCTATTTAGATACCAATGACACTTAAAAAAATTTATGCGGTCTCACAGAAATAATAACAGAAATAAGAGACACAAAAAATTTAACGTGGTTCAGATATGAATATCCTACGTCCACGGAGACCCAACAACCTCTTTTATTTCACTAAAGAAAAGAGTACAAAAGAGGAAAGAATAATGGTGGATACTCTCACACACTTGCTTGTACATATGAAGATGAAATCTCTTCATTTAAATAGACTTGATAATGAAGGGTTGCTTGGAGATTAAGAAAATCAATTTCCTGATTATCCAGATATCTTTTCAAATTGCATGATTTGATTTTAGTATAAATAGATGACGTAATCTTCGTTTCCATATCTTTCCTTTATTCTCTATGCCCAATCATTTATTTTTTCATATATCAAATATATTGACTAATTAATTGATTGACTAATTAATTAGTTTCCTTCAAAATATTCTTCCATATACCAGCCAAATTAATTGATTTGAATGAATCAATTAATCAATTTCTTTCCTCTTTAACAAATATTTGAATCATTCAAATTCAACATCTTACAGGAATATTGATTGATTATGACCGGTAAATTACCGTTTCCGTTGGTTTTGAAAAAAATATTACCGATATTTTACCGTAGAAAATGGTAAATTTACCGTTACCATACCGATGATACTGGTGTACCGACTTTACTTTAAAATGGTAACCGATTGATTGGTAATGATATGTTAATGGTAAATTTACCGTTATCATAACAGCCCTATTCAAATCATGTCGGCATCAATCAAATCATATCGGTACCAACCAAATTATGGTGGTACCAATCAAATCGTGCATTTTCGAGACTTAACCAATCTTTAGTTTCTATAATCTTGACATCTTTCAAACTTACCATTTCTTCATTGTTTTGTAGTCCAGTTTATCCGCTTGAGTCCGTTTCGAGATCATGGAAAATTTGCCGTATACATTTGCCCTAAAGTACGTCGTGTGAGTATTAGATGGGCTTGCTCAAGAACAAATAATTGCAGTTGAGCTTTCTGGCTATCTACTGGACCAATTGTGGCGTATCATTCGATTTTTCGGATTCACCTGCAAACCAAAGGTCGTTCTAGACCTCCATCATCATCATCCCTTCTATCTCCTCTTTTGTAACAAAGATAGAGACTGGATTTGAACTTAAATACACCTCACGGATGTCCCATGTCTTTGTTGGCTTGGTCCTACAATAGCTATTTTAATAGGCATCTTCTTCAAATCTCAGATATAAGTTTGTTTTGAGTGAAAACACAAAAAGTGTTGCGTCAAAAATTGACCCAACAACCCAATTTCAATTGAATTCGAATCGAACAAATATAAAATTGAAGAAATCAAAAGTAAGAATGCAAAATACAAGATTTTTATAATGCTTCAGCGAAATTTCCGGTCTACGTCCACTTAATCCGTTTTTATTGACGTTTTCTCTCTGGATTACAACAATTACAATCAAAATCCGACCACCAACTAGTAGATCTAGAATTTGCCTAGAGGTTCTAAAAGAAGAAAAGAGAAAGATCCTAATCCCGTTTCTATGTTGCTCTAGTCTCTCTATTTATAGCTGGAAGCGTCCATCATAGTCGCTAGATTATAAAAGAGTAGATAATATATATGACCCGTGAAGATAGGAAAGATGAACGACTTGATTTGGAGTACCAAAAAACACCTCTCATCATACTTGTCTTCTTCAGCTTGCTTTGACTTGGGTCCATCACAAAATCATGTCGATATCGACCATATTTACGTTGCTCCACTTGGCTTCAAACTTTCCGAGTTGCTTCGTACCATCATTTCAAGCATCTCTCTAAGTTCTTGATACATTTTGTATTTGTCTCGACATTTAAATTTACTTAGAAGCTGCTTTGTTCAAAGGCTAGATATCACATGATACCGACCAAATCACGTCGGTACCAACCATATTTCGCTTAGTAGAACCTGGTCAGTTTGGTGCACTCCTTACTTTTATCGTTGGTTTTCAAATAATGTCGTCACCAACCAAATAATGTCGGCACAAATCAAATTATGGTTGGTACCAATCAAAGCATGTCGGCACAAATCAAATTATGGTCGGGACCAAGGTTGTAAAAATCGCTAGGCGGACGTTAGACGGTAAGCATGGACTAGGGATTAATCTAGGCGAGGATTAATCAGAGATTAATCGGAGCTAGGCGTTTTGGATAAACTCATGGATTTTAGATAAAATATTAGTATTTTGTTTAGTATTAATTGATACATAATGTGATATCATGGATTTAGATGGTTTTGGAAGCAACCATGTAAATAAATTTTCTTGAAACAAACATTTTGATGTTTATAAGAGACATCAAGCCTAAATTGGTGTATAAATGATGCTTATAAACTGGTTTATATGCTAAGATAAGCATCTAGGTGGATTAGTCAAAATCGTATGCGGTAAGGCCAGCATAGCGTCTAGGTGGGAACCTAGAAGGATTTTTACAACACTGGTCGGTTCCAACCAAATCCTGCATTTTCGAAACTTAGCCAAATCTTTAGTTTCTTCAATTCTAACATATTCCAAGCTTCTTAACTCCTTTCATCGTTTTGAAGTCCGGTTTATCCATTTGAGTCCTTTTGGAGACTGGAAAATTTGCTGGAAATAGTAAATATTTTTGGATTTAATTTTAAGAAAATAAGCTTGCAATTAGTAAAAATATTAGTGTGCTTTTTCTGAAAACAAAATTTTATTTTGTAATTATACTACTGTTAAAGATCTTGTGTTGGAAAAAAAATACTAATTAGTTTGGTAAAATAATTTTATTAGTTACCAAACAGAAGACACATAACATCACACATCACACTTAATGAAATGAAGCATGTCATTTAATTTGATTCATGAGCCATTTGGTGCTGGGATATTGTTCATGTGTGCGACTCAATTCTCAGTCTATTTTACATAGTATTATCCGAGTTCCTGAAGCTAACAATGATGCTATAGTTGCTTTGCCATGACGAATGATAAAGAGTTGGCACCTATACCGCTCACTATTCTCAAATAATGCTTTAGAAAACAATATTACTGCAGCTAGATGTATGCTTTTTGACTAAAAGGTGCATTCAGTTTAATGCAGAATTCACATAACCATAGTTAAAAGTAGTTTGGCTTTATCCAAGTTATTACATTTTACTTAAATCCAGACTTAACCTTGTGAATGAAGTACCGACTGCTATGATGAAACATTTTAAGAGACTGGAACCTTTCAATTGTCGGTACACATTATTCAGTGCTGCACCATGTATATAACATAAAATACACACTAAAAGGGTAAATTTACTTTTAAACGCTGAGCTTCAATTCTCGATAATCTTTTGGTTACACTACCTTGCCATCAAATCTTTAATAATAGTTGTAATAGCTTTGGTGTCACACTTTTTTGGCATCAACGTGAACTGCCGAAAATGTCCTTCTATATATTATCCAATCTTAATTACTTAAAAATAGGATCTAATACTAAAATTCTTTTACAAATTCAAATGCCCATAAAAGTAGGATCTAATAACTAAACATGCTTTAAAATTCAAAACACTTCTAAAATTAGGATCTAAAATTAAACATTCTTTACAGATTCAAAACACTTCTTTACAAAATATCACTTGAAAATAATTTTTTTTGACTGATTTAAACATATACAATTTATAAGAAAAACAATTCACGCGTGAAGCGCATGCCATTACACTCGTGTATAATTATTCAAGCATATATTAATTTGTGCTTTGTATTCCTTGATTTAAAATGGTTGAAGTAACCGTTGTTGGAAATCCGTGCAATTATCTTTGTTTGTTGAAAAGTTTTTTAATACCTAATCACCGGTTACAGTTTTTTTCTGTTGCTGCCTCGTCTTTAATATAAGACCATCCTTTATTGCATCAGATCACATTTATATTACACGATAGTTGCATCAGATCACATTTATATTACACGATAGTTCAGATAAAGTTTCATGCATTGTCAAATTTAAGGCCCTTTTCTTCCCTCCCTCCCGCACTACCACCACAACAACCCCCCCCCCCCCCCCCCCCCAAAAAAAAAATTCCCTCTTGTGGTTCCAGTTGGTCAGTTATGTTTCACACGTTTTTTTGACTCATCCAATAAATCAGAGGGGTCCAATGAGTTGGTTGCAAATAGTGCTACTTAATTTCTTCTTACAAAGGTTGCTTTGTGGTCACTACTGCACGTGTTCATTTTTTCAACCCAGGCATTAGTAATGTTTGAGAATGATGATATGTTGAGTATTCAGATTCAAGGATAATAATTGAATATTTGTTTGAGAACAATGCTTGCAAATTAGAATTTGTAAAGAATAGTTGCTGTTTTACTTGCGAAAGCTTTTTCTTATGCTTGTTGACATTCATGGATTTGGTCTCTTTTGGACACCTTGATTATTTTATCTGCATGTTTGCCGAGTTGTATTTTTTGCTAGAAAAAACAGAAAAAACATTTTGCCTGTGACTGCTTGTATAGAGATAACCGCAAAGGTGTAGTTTTTTTACAACTGTATTTTTTTTCTTAATCATGAACTCCCAATGTAGCTTATTGCCATTAGAGATGATCTGTTCGAGACATTTAGAAGAAGACACAAAGGCGTGATGGAAGCTGAAGAGGTTCAATTGACTCAAGACTCTCTTCGCAGGTCAATTTGAATTTCAATGTGACTGCAATATTTAATGTCAATTACACTTGATATCACATTTCAAGATGATATAAATCTAATTCCCTCAATAAATCATAAGATCCTATACTAGTATGTATGATTGCTAAATCTTGTTTGGAGGCAATAAATCAATAGTTGCACGCTTGTATGGTTGATAGATTCATACATTAGACGTCTAAAAGACAAATTCATATACATGCTCCTGAATCCCCAATCAGTAAGATTTCCCCTTTTGTGACCTTCCTGGATGAATTCGTGTCTACAAATAGTCCTTGGTTCTAATATTTCAGGCGAGATCCTTCTTCTAGTTGTTTGATATAGCCAATTGTGACATTTTCTTCTAGTTGATCAGAAAAGCTTCTTCTAGTTTGATAAATCATGTATAACTATTTGTTAATAGTAGCTGTTGTCGTGCCATCAGCTCCAATACTTCTTTTAACAATTACATTTTTTTTGATAAAAATATAGAATGATGCTGACATTCGGTCAGCAAGTAAAAGGTCAAGCCCTTCCGGAGGATATCTCAGATCAAGATCTAATGGAAATCGTCATGGCAAGGTAGATGTTATTCCACAATTTTCTGGTACTAATAGAGAACTTGTTTGTGAACTAGCAAGATTTATAATGAGATACCTGTGAGTTATGTTTATAATTTCCTTGAGGTTATTTTTTTTTTTTTAATATTTTGTAAGACAATGCCATTCAGCTCACTTCATGTCTGTTCATTGTTGTTTTGGTTGCATTAGTGATTATGGATCAAACATCCATGTGTAATTTATCATTATTTCCTTTTAGCTTCTAAATTTTAAGTTTTTTCTGGTTTCTTCTACTAGAAAACATTTCTATCAGTTAATTTTGAAATTTTTGTGCATAAAGCAGTTATACATCACACATAATTCTCGTACGTTTTCGTTATGAGTCTCATAACACTTGCTTTGCAAGTAGCACATCCTTCTTTTGCAGTACATACCATTCTTTATACTGCAATATATTTTGGATGAATCTGTGTTCATCTTGCAATTAGCATTTAACACATCTTGACATGCATGTATGAAACATGGTCCTGAGCAAATAACTTCATGGCCCATTTACTTCCTTGCAATAAGATTTAAATTCATCTTCTACATTCTGCTTTTGACCCTCTTGGTATTACTACAGTTTTGAAATCATCTGAATTCTATATGCAGACATTAGGTTATACAAATGTGCATCTAGATGCTTGAAAAACCATATTGTCTTGCGTTTACTTTTTGACATGGTAAATATCACTTGAAAAAACTCATTTTCACCATTCATGTTGCCACGATTCTATAACAGAGTTTTGCTCTATTTACAAGTTACAACCGCATGATATTGATCATGATTCTTCTCTTAGAAACCTAAACCTTGTTGGAAATTGATTTTTCTTACATTCAAATGAGTCCGGCGATTCTTACTTGAGAACTTGTTTATGAGAATATATTTTATAGCAAATAAGAGCATATCTTATAGTTGATGGAAATGTTGATAAAAAATGGTCTTGATTGTGAAGAACAGAGCGGGCGAAGCTTTAAATATAAAATTTATGTACATTATTTTCTTAAGTTTTAGTTTTTTAAACTTGTATGATGGAAACTATGTCAGGTATGCCAATTTTACGGACTATCATGTTTAATTAAAAATTTGAATATTATTTAGATATAACATCCAAGTAAAAATGTAGCAAACTAGTACTACCATCTATTTTTTAACTGCCCATTTTCAAGGCATTTATTGTATTGTGGTAGAGACAAATACAAATTCAAACTAATACTACCAATAACCTTGATGATATAATTGATCAACTGTTGCTGCTTAAAGCGAACAACCATGGTTATAATGGATTAATTGACATTGCTATCATTACTCTAATCTGACATATATGGAGTGAACCTAAAGAAAGAGTTTTTAAAGGGATTCAAATGCCATCTCAAGTTCGACTGCAATTAATTTTTCAAGACTGTAAAGTATTGCTCAACAATGCGAAGATCAACAAAAATAAAATTGGGGAAAATTTTCTTGTCTTCAAAAATTTCGGGTATGTTGATGTTAGCTTTTCTCTAGTTGACCCCTTCTTTTCTGATAAACGGGGGAATTGCTCTTTCTGGGTGGATCTGGTTGTAGCTCGATATCCCTTGTCAGAGCTTGGCATATTCCTGGCAAGATGATGTGGTGATTTCAAGCATAGCGAATTTGTGGATCTGGTATTTTAATTTTATGGTTTGGTTGCTGTTATTCTCTTTGCTTTGGTTCTCATGTGGGAAGAGCAATGATAAGAATTAATGCGGCAGTCTTAGCATGTCATGTTTCTCCCGCTTCACGTGATGTCTTCGATATAAAACAGCTGTTGTTTATCTTGTAGTGTATTGTTTGCTACAATTTTGGTAGAAGACTCGTGCAGTTGTTTTTGAAATTGTTTGTATTATGTATTCCTACACTTGTTTTTTCTTCCATCTCTTGCAATTTTGTATATCTTTTCGTAAATAAAGCACCAATTAAAAAAAAGAATGCAGCAAACTAATTTTTCGCTTCTGTTCTCATACCCATTTCTGTCCAAGTTACCGATGATATATTATTTGCTAACAAGTGCTTGATCAATATTGGAATGTAGATTATTGGATCACTCGGTGTTTGGCGTGCTAGTTTGAACATATGATTCATAACATTATGTAATTGGTCATTTTAGTTTCTGATTTCTATCAGTTCCTGTCTAGCAACTAATTATACTTTCTTGGTTCACGATGCTTGTATACAGCAAAGTGATACAATCAGCGTGGCAAATTTTGATTTTGAAGTGTTAACTACTCTATAAACTGATTATAAGAATGTATCCATACCATATTTCAATAGGCTTCTGCTCATTTTACAAATGGGATCAATGCTTATATTAGTAATGATTGTCATGTGCTGCAGATATGAGAAAGAGTTGATGCATCCCATTCAAAATCTTTTACATGGGGAGTTGGCTCGTTCATTGCTTATTCAGGTTATTTTACATGTATTTTACTTATGTTTAAAATATCGTTGCATGTCATATCTATTTAATGATGTATCCTTGCAGATTCAAAAGCTTAAACTGGATGTTGAAACGTGAGTTATCTTTTTTCAATTTGTATTGATTTGTATGAAATTTCTTCGTTAACTTCGCATAATCTAATTTTGTGCGCGTAGGGCTATGCTTGAACTGGATCAGATTTTGAAAGCAAATGAAATCAATTTTGCAATTCTTGCTGCCTTACCAGCTTTTTTCCTTTCTTTACTTTTGCTCATGTTAGTAAGAACGTGGGCCATGAAGGTTAGTGCACTTTTATTATCTTCTCAAATATCCTTTTATTGCGCTGTGAGGAAGAAACAAATGTTTGTGCTCTGTTTAGAATGAACAATAAGCACATAGTTTGTACTGTTAATAACCAATATTCCCATATTTCAAACGTTAATGAAATGTCGAAATTGTCCTTTCTTTAAGCTCTTCAATTTCAACATCAATATCCTGTTGTGACATCAATTTGCATTTCTCTTCGGTTTTGATTTCAGTCTGTTTTACATTCATTATTAGTTAACTATTTATATTCTAAATTTGTATCAAAATTTTAGTCAAAGATAAAAGTAAAATCCTAAATTTGTGCATTTTTTCTTTTTAGAAGAAAACATGAAACATCTTCTAATTCATTTGCTTTAGTTTTATTTTCAATGGATGTACATTCTTCCCAAATTTTAAAGCACAATTTCCACATGGTCAAATAAATCTAAAAATGCTTCAGAATTACTGAATTTTAGTTAATCATTATATGTAGTGACTAGCGTGTAACTTGTGCGTTGCATATGCACATGTAAGAATATTGTAAAAACAATTTCAAAACATATTGCTAAAATGACAAAGTTTGTTATGCATGGTATGGTAAAGTTATGATAAATGAGTTATGAATTGAACTTATCGTTTGTGTATGTGTATAATTTTTGTTTTCGTGATTCATACATTTCTGAATTTGAATAATTTTTTTTTAATACAAGTTAGTGTAGTTTTACACTAATTTGTTGATTTTTTAGGATTTATTATTATTTTAAGCGAATAAATGGATATTAATGTATTACATTTAATTAATTAATTTAATATTTGAGTTAAAATAAGTATTTGTTTATATAAATTCGACTTTGATATTTGATGTTCAATACATTTTATTAATACGTAAATGATGTATAGCTTTATTTTTAGATATTTGTTTTAGATAATGGCGAACATATCTAAAATAAATAAAAAATCATAACAGTAAAGTAATATATTTTTATGTATTTAATAGTTTTCAACAAAATCAGAAATATATGCATGAGACTATAAATTTGATGGACAAGATATTTAATTATAGATTAAAAGAAATGGAGAATGCTCGAAATCATATTGATATTTTAATTATGTTAAAACTGTGTTTTAATTTTTAACCTATTATTTCTTACTTCAATAATTTTCCTTTGGAGTAAAACTTCCAAAAAGAATAAAAAAAATCAAACATTTATTTCAGAATAAGAGATGAGTACAACTTTTTTAGTACTTTAATTTGTAAGAAGTAAATTATGCAAATTAAAGAAGGAAAAGAAGTAAAACGTGAACGAACATATGATTGTTTTTATCATCTGACGTAATGAGAATTATTCTTGATATGAAAATAATCTGCAAAATTGGATAGAATTAAAATTGTGGGACTTCACTGTGAAATAATCGAATAGAATTAAGAAGAGAGGGCAAATGTTTGTATTTTTACTAATATTTGATATGTATATTTGTTTGTAATTAATTTTTTTTTTGAAAATAATAATAATATGAATTCCATTTTTAAAACAAAAGGAGAGAATGATCATTTTGTAAATAATTACAGAAATTCTAAATTGTAGTGATTTCAATATGAAATAGTTGGGGAGAATAAAAGAAAACCTTCTAAATAATTGTTGATTTTATTAATATGGAGATACGAGTATAAAACATGGGAGATTATTAAGGAAAGACTTGGAAATTCTCAAAATTAATGAGGGTTTTGAGAACTTTTTTTTATCTAATATTGTTTAATAGATTTTAGAGGTGGAGCCTTGGCGCAATGGTAAGGTCACCCGACCGGTGATCTGGACGTCAAGGGTTCGAGTCCGGAAACAGTCTCTGCCCAAAGCGAGGGAAACGCTGCATACAATCGACCTCCCCAGAGCCCGCTATCGCGCGAGAGCCTCGTGCATTGTGTTCCACCTTTTATTGTTTACTAGATTTTAACAAATCTAATTTAACACAGTTACAAACAATGATTACATTTTATTCGTAACAATCTCAAACAAAAATGACATGTTTTAGCTGTAACATTAATACTGAAATTTAATAATACTTGTCTAAACATGATAACAGGTTTCAACAAGATAATTTTTTCATGCAATAATGTTCAATAATAACATAGGATGTAACACATCAATAATTTATGGATTTATCATATTATGAGTAAAAAAAAAAAACACAAAATTAAGTGAATAAAGTTATTAACTGAAACTAAAATTATGAAATATATTATAAAAAGAACAATTTTTATATGTTCTACTTTGAGGATTCCCGAGGATAAAAGTCAAAATGATTTTTGTATTCAAAACATAATCCGTCACTATACAGTATCTTAAAATAATAGAATATTTCCACCATGAGTTAAAGAATAATATTTACTGATTATACACAAGGGATTTTGTACAAGAATATTTGTGGTATGAAAATGTTTTTTTTTTGTTTTTTTTTTTGTTTGGGGGGGGGGGGGGGATTGGGGGGGTTGGTGGTGCGCATAGGTGTATGTATACACACACACATGCAGTATCTTGTTTTGGTAAAATTTCCTTTTGAAATCATTTTTGTAGGACAAAGGCGCAGAAGGTAGAGGAAGGATAGCTCGAATCCACAGGAGGCTGCTTGTTGTTGAAGTTGAGAAACAAATCTTGCGATTCTACACTTGTATGGATCAAGGAAAGGTAAAGTTATTGCTGCTTATCAAATTAACTACATTTAAGATGTGGAATGCTATCAAACTTAGGCGATGCCATGCTCCATTGATCCCTGATTGTCATCTTTAGTGACAGTGAAGGGAGTCGTCAAGTGCGGCTCTCGGTGTGGGACTTGCTTGTTTGTGACACCACTGTGTAACCGCTTCTTTGGTGATTGAAAGTAGCAATCTCGTTTGAAGATGGTTAGAATTTGGTTATCCATAAACAACGATAAGAGGAGCTCATGTGGATGCCTTTCGGTGCGGGTGCTGATGAGGAACTGACTTGTGCGGGTTAAAGTGGCTATAGATGAATGTGAAGGTGGACAATGATGGTCAGAAAATGCCTGAAGTTAGGGTTGGAGATGATGTTAATTATAAAATTTGGAAAATAGTTTTGAAAATGGGAGGAATGTTTTAAGGCGTATCTATGCTAATTTCCAGAAAAAAAAATTAACCATCAGAAACCATAAAATTGATCGAGAAATAACGACTTTTTACCTCTCTGTTGAAAATAGAATATCATAGAGATGATAAAACAGATTAGCTTGTTATTTAACTTTCAGATGTTAGAAGAGAATTTTTAATAGTATATTTACAGTGACATGGTAAGTAGCATGAGATTGTTCAATTGACCATAGGAATGTCGGATAAAATTTATGTAGTAGAAGTCCATACCCCACCATCGTTTGTCATCAACTATTTTCTTTCCTCTTTTTCAAAGTTAATGAATGCACAATTCATTACACATGTTAGAGCTACGTCCATCATTCATCATTCCTTCTCTACCTAGTGTACAAGGCTCCTGCTTCAGCGGGGACTGGGCAATATGTAATTTTGGACGAAGCTTTATTGTGCTAGTTGGAATTGGCAAAACGAGGAATTAAAGGCAAATTAAGGGTGAGAAAGACAAACTTTAACAGAATGTTCAGTAAAATATAGTCGTGTGTTGAATCATTATTACCATGCATATCCTAAAATTCCTGAATTCGCTAATTTATTTTTGTAAGATATGTTGATGTGTTTATGACAACCAAACCCCTAAAAGCACTTAGGTAAGATAGAGCTATGGGCCTTCATGCATGGAGTATTGTGGAAGGTGGGTTCAAATATCTAAGTTAGCGAAAGAGAGAGATCGTAGTTCATGTGATCTGATTGAGTTTTACTTTGTGCCAATATATCAAGTTTGTATGATGGAATGATAAGTTTGTATACTAGGTTGAAATGGTATGCCTTTTTAATGGTATATTTTGGTGGAAGTGGCAGCTTCAAATTAAAATAAACTGAAATGATGCTACAATCAGAAGACTTCTGCTGTTCGGGCAAAGTAAATAGATCTGTTAGTAGGTCTCTTTACTTATCAGAGATGAAGGGATCTGTGCTAGCTTCCGTAAATGTTTTGATAAGCAAAAACGATTTCACCATTTCTACCTTCAGGGCTCTTCTCCAAACCTAATCATCCATCTTATAATAATCTCTGGTACTTATTACCTGAAAAATAACACTTTCAACCCGGTTGCGCTAATCAAAGGACTCGTCCGTTTTAGCAAATAATGGTTCCCTTTCTGGAGAAGGAAATCTTTTATTGTTTATTTTTATGTACAGCTAAAATGAGAGAGTTTTAATGAAGTGTTTATGCTTTTGCTAACAAGGAGTTTACTACAGGAAGAAGAAGGTATGTGTTTTTTTGGCTTGGTATTATACACCCTAGATCGCCTGTATAAGGCCGTTGAGATGCATGCAAAGGAAACTGGAGAGTGGCTAAGGTTAGTAGTATTTTTGTGCAAGTTTATGTACTTACTAACCTTTGGAGTATGACAAATATACGTATTCTATGTACGTTATAATGCAGTTTGAGGCAAGATATTGTGGATTTGGGGAGACCGGAACTTACCAAAGAAGACAAGCTTGCCATTGTTTCTCGCATGGAAAGAATGTACTATTGCATGCTTCCATCCCTACCTTCTCGACGACACTAATTTTATATTTTAGAAGAATTTCCTATTTTTGCCCTCATATGGATTTTTCTTTTTTGTTCTGCTTTTGGTTGTTTTTTCTTTCCTTTTTCTTTTCTTTTCTTTCCTTTTTTGTCATACGAGATTTTCACAATGTGCGCATTTGAAGTAAACACACATTATACATTTTTTTTCTGATTTTTGGTGCGCAATGATTCAGTTGTTTTTTCCTTTATTTTTCCTCGTATGAAGTTAGAAATTTAAACAAATTCAAGTTACGTCATAATACATTCTTCTTGTTAGTTTTACGCTGTGCAAATTCAAGTTACGTCATAATACATTCTTCTTGTTAGTTTTACGCTGTGCTTTCTACTGTTTTTCTTTGGATCCTTAGCTGATACGATTTAATTGATTATCCTTTCTTGCGATCGAGCGTCTCGAACAGCAAAAGGATTATATCAAGGCGGTAGCAGGATCATAATAATCGGTAATTTTAGAGTGGACGTCAGACCGACATATTTTTCACTCCTCGAGACTTTCATCCATATTGTACGCTATTCGTTAACATGTGATCCTTATTCGATCAAATCTAAACCAAGAATTATACCAAACCATCGAATCTTAAGATACTCGAGTTGATTGAAAATTAGATCATCCAGTTGTACATCTATGTAAAAATATTTTTTAGAGTAGTCAATCATGTCAATGAAGTCGTTCTGCTAACATGTTCAGTCATTCGTATGTGTTGTCAACCTATAGTTCTTTAAAATGTCTTCTGATATGTCAACGAATGATAGAGGTTTAAATCAAACAAATCTTCTATGATCAAATCAGATAATACCGTCCACGATAGTTACTTGAAGCACATATGCATGTGCAGACAAAAGGTCTTAGAGCCGGCTAATGGGCTAGGCCCAATAGACAAAGGCCTAGGACGGCCCTTAGCAAAACGAGAAATAAAAAAAAGATTGCTAAAAATCCTAAATCTAATTCATCTTCACCTTCAAGCGGCCACGATGTCACTACAAACAACTGCCGCATTCCATGGTCAGTCCATTAACCGCGTCAATGGGCCATCACCTATCAATCGATCCAATTTCACCATCCATTAGTTTTCTTCTTGTGGTAATTATGTAGTTATGTCCTCCTTTCATTCTTTTGCCATTATTTTGTTTTCTCACCATGATGTTTGGTAGGTCAAGTAATTTAATAGGCTGATTTGATACATCTATCCAGTGCTTTAGATTTTAATTATCTTTTGCATATTTTTCTAATGTTGGGATTAATGCATACAAGCTGTTTGTTTTAACACCTCTGTGGTTTTTATCAATTATTTAACTCAAGTTATGTCTTAATTAAACATGTATGGCTTGCTCCGACCTTTCTACAAATTAGCCTAGGTTTTGTTTACTCGTTAAGAACTTGGTAGGTTTTTTGAAGCCGATACCATTTTTATATTCAGTTATCCATTATTGTTTATGCAATTTATTACAGATTGAATGAAAGTTTTTTATTTATGTATATCAAAAGATTATAGTTATATGAAAGGATGAATTAATTAACATATTTCATGTTAATATGTGCATCTCCATCCATGGTGTCTAGTACAAAAATGTCTATTTTGAATCAGTGACTCCTCTTTGTGTCAATAAAACAACATCTTTATGATGGGGTATCTATCTTTACCGTTATTATCGCAATATTTATGCTACATCCCAGAATTATTTTATAAAACTTTTCTTGATTTGTGGCTTGTTTGTGATGTAAAAACACATATTCATCTTTAGTTAGAGTAGCTATTATTGACAAACTAATATGCAGTACATCATAATTTTATATGTTTTTATATAGTATGTATTTTGATTATATTTTGTTTTGTATGTCAACTTAAGAAAGAAAAAGATATACCGCGTTAACTATTTTTTTAAAAAGGCAACCAAATTATTTTTCGTTTGGGGCATCCCAACGGTTGGAGTCGGCCCTGACTGGTCTATTTAGCTGATTCCATAGGTTTTACATGTTTCCAAGGTATCCAAAACAAGTTGATATTATTTGAAAGGGTTAGGGTGAAGGAAAAAATCTAAATATAAATTTAGATAAAAGAACATAAGTTTTATTTGTGAGTTGGAGGGGACAAAATGATAGTTATAACTAGCATTAATTATGTTTAATTTTTACACTATATGGAATGATAGTTATAACTAACATTATATTCTATTTACACTATACATAATGCTAATTATAATTAGCATTGTTCTTCAACTTAAAAGTAAAAATTTGTTGTCATTCAGTCTAATTTTTTATTCTTCGAATTTTGTCCTTATACTGTTTTTCTTATATGATTGTCTATATGAGTTACTTCAGCAACTAGTGCTATTGACACCATAGGCACTAGTTCAGGGGTAATCTATAGTGCTTTAGTAGGTCAACGAGTCCCCATTTGTGGCTTTAATCATAACACCCCGTAATTTTACATAATTAAATAATTAAATAAAAATATAAAACCATAATTTACATTAAGGGATGAAATAGTAAAATTTACAAAATCTGAAATTAGGCTTCGAGACTTATCCCATTGCATTCGGAACATCATTTATAGTTAGAAAATATATATAACTTGTCGAATTTGATAAACGAGTCAAAAATAGAAAAAGTCAATACCATAAGAATTCTCGTAATATGTTGATTTCGAATTTCAGCCTAAATTAGCGTTGTTTTCAGCCTATAGATAGATCTATAACTCTATCTCTTTTGTTCTAAAAATCTAACATCCACCTAGAAAATCATAATCCCTAAATCAATCGTAATTTCCGCAAATTAAATCCAAACTAAACAAATTGAAATATGAAACTAATCACTGCGGAGAGATGACCTACACAAATTAATCGAAGCCGTTAAGAAATTTGGTGTTTTATACGGATGAAAATTCTGGATATCGAAGGAGAAGGAGATCAACATCAAATCAGAGAGGATACATGCATAATCTGTGAGCAAGATTCTTCCTATTTGAGTATATAATGATAAGATATACACCTCAATGGTCTTAAATCAAATTATAAATGATGAAATTGGATCGTAGTTACATTGATTTGTATTAATTCATGATTAGGATGTAATATGTCATGGTTAGTCAATTAGAAAGTGATTTTTTAATTGTAATTAGATCTCTCTCTAATTAAAAAGTGTAAAATGTAAAATCACTCTGAATTCGATATACTGTATGAAAAAATTATAGTTTTCGACTATAAGAGTCCATGAATGGTGTTCGTTTGTCAATTCGGTTAACGAATTGATCTGAAAATGCATCGGAAGATTTAATAAATGTAGACCGTCAATTTCGATCCAACAATGAAACAACGATGGTAGTACGATCGGAGGACGTGAACATGAAGATGAGGTTGAGGGGGTTGCCATGTCAAGGGTCTGATCGATCATGTGCGGTCAGAGATCGTCAAATTTGAATGATTTAGTCAGCGGTGGCATTTTGGCCAAAGAGGACAAAGTTGCAACCGATGGCAGCGTTGGAGGCGGGGCAACAAGGTAATCACGACAGTGGTGTTCGTTTGATGAACTTAGCTTTCTGACGGCAATAATGTTGACTGGAAGGTGGTGATTGGAGTTCGATGGGTGCGATGTCAGGCTGAATGAAGTACCGTAGGCAAGATAATTAAATATAAATTAATTATATAATTAATTTATTAATTATGGAAATGCACATGTCTTTAAATGCTTATAACTATCGCATACTGCCTCCGTTTCATGTGCGGTTTTCTGCATTGTGATCGTGATGTGACGAGGAATGTTTTGGAATGTTGTTTGTTGCGTTTTGAGACACTTCAAAAAACATCTTATTTTAGTAGATTCGTTATAGGAGAGTTTACTGGGGTGTTTGAGTACACATATGAGGAAATTTGCTCTCAGTTGTACTAGTGATGTTTGACGATGATAGATTTGGGCTTGTTCAAGTTGCGTCACATACGGTTGGCCAATGACGAGTTTGTGCTCAATCCTAATAGTGTCGTCGATTATTTGGCGATAGTAAGCTTGGACTTGACCGTAGTAATGTCACTTTCGGTTTGCCAATGACAAGTTGGTCTTTATACCAATAGTTTCACATACATTTCGACAATACGAGTTAGGCCTTGGTTTGGTGACGGCGAGTTGGTCTTTGTACCCATATCATCACATACGGTTTGGCATGCAAGTTGGTCTTTATGCCAATAGTGTTCATACAATTCGGCATGTGAGTGGTCTTTATACCAAAAGTGTGCATACAGTTTGGCAAAGCAAGTTGGTCTTTATACCAATAACGCAGCACATGTTTCGGCAATGCGAGTTGAGCCTTATCCCAATATTGTTGCACATTGGTTTGGCGATGATGAGTTGGTCTTTATACCAATAGTGTCGCGACATGCGAGTTGGTCTTTACCAATAGTGTGCATATGGTTCGACATGCAAGTTGGTCTTTATACCAGTAGTGTGAGTATAGTTTGATAACGATAAGCCGGTCTATATACCAATTGTGTCATATATGGTTCGACATGCGAGTTGGTCTTTATACCAATAGCATGCATACAATTTGGCGACGATGAGTTGATCTTTGTACTAATAGCGCCACACATGGTTCAACATGCGAGTTGATATTTTTTCAATAGTGTGCATAAGTTTTGACACATGAGTTGGGAACTTATCCCAATAGTGTAGTATACTATGGTGCACGGTTTGGAATTTCATTCCAATAGCGATGCCTATGATTTGGGGTTTCAGGTTAAGAGTGTGATTCCTGATAGAGGAATAAGAGGCAATGTTTTTTAGCATAGATTGGTACTTTAGTGTAACTTTGGTATAAAATGATAAAGTCAGTGGTATGCCCTAAGGGCAATTATATAATTGTTACATATATCTAACTCGATAACCAATCTTTTTAGAAATAAAAGGTGTTTCCTTTCTATTGGGTACTTGATATAATATGTTATATTAATTAATTTAATTAAAAGTATATTTAACAGAAAATGCATAAATGGTATGTTTTGTAACAGCAGTTACAAAGTGTTGTAACCTAAGTAATTTATCACAATGAAATTAAACATATTATTTTAAATATTCCTAGTCAAGATGTATCGAGATTGCATATCGATATATCAGTTGAGACTAGAGTACGTAACTCTCTTCAAATATTGGATAACGTATTACTCACAACCGCTGGGGGTACCAAAGGATTATGCACTGATAGTTATTGGATTACTCACTCAACAGTTTTCTGTTGGTTAACAAAATTAAAGTCAAATAGAAAATATCGATGTGATAGAATTACAAAGTTCTCTTGACTTGAGAATACTATTTATCTTCAACGTGGAAGCTCCGCTTTGAGTGTTGTTAAATCATGGCACGACGTTCAACGTATGACTATAGTTGGGCCGAGTGGAAATTTTGGAAGCGAAACACTATTCATGATAGGATCCGTCTTCCTAGTTATGTAAGGTTAGTATCATAGTCAACTGAAATCAACTCAAAGTCAAAGTCTCTGAACAGAGCAGTTTGGTTAATAATAATTGTTATTATTGAACCAAGAACTTTGTATTTGGACTACAAAGTTGAATATGGACGATATTGGAATTTTCACCATTACAAAATTCTGTAAGTCTAAAGCGGTATAGTTTTGACGAAGGGGATTGGTGTAAATATTTATCACTATCGAGTAATATCTAATAATGTAAAATTGTATTTTACCGATGCCGAGTAAGCGATAAATTTGGCCACAATGTCACATAACCTGTTATGTGAAGTGTAACGTTAATATTTGAATTATTCAATGTAAATCGCTGATCAAATATACACCTAAGAGTCAAACAAATGAAACGTTGAATACTCGTATTACCACCCAATTTAAATTAATTATTATAAATTACTTAAATTTAATTAGTACTCATGAAATATAAATTATAAAATTTTATTTGATGTGTGTCAAACAGTATTAAATAACGCACACACACACACATATATATATATAATAGTTATTGATACACTTATCGATATGCAATATCGATACCCATTTAAATTGAACTTAGATGTGACAAATATTATTCGGGACCGGATTGATTTTGAGGACTAGAAGGGGCTTGGTTTAGTCGGCTGTAACAACCCAAAATGTAACTCTTAATAATTAATCGGTTAATTAATTAAAAAATAAGATAACTTTTTTAAATTATCAGAATTGAGCCTTGAGAGTTACATTGTTGTGTCTGTAGTAATTTTTTGGTCAATTTTCATATATTGAACGCTAGAAACCGAGCTAATATGAACAAGATAGAAATTAAACAAAATAAGAAGAAATAAAAGAAAATGAGGATATATATATATATGTGTGTGTGTGTGTGTGTGTGTGTGTGTGTTTGTGTGCGTGTGTGTGTATAAGGCAGGTCGACCAGCCGGTCGACTTGGGCACCAGGCGGTTGACCCAAATACAACGGTCTGAGATCCACTTCTACTCGTATAAATAGATCCCTAGACCTAACACTTATTCTCATTCTAGGTTTTCTCCAATTGGGTTCACCTTTCTAGAAAGGACCCTAAACGGAATAATTATTCCAAGCAGAAAATCGTTATAAATCAAATTATTCTACAACTCCAAGTGGATCCGGGAAGACCAAAGGAAGAGCTTAGGACCAAAGGTGAGTGATTGTAATTATTTTAGATTTCTTTAAGTAATTTAAAATAATAGGATTTTCAATAGTTGTAGTTTTACTAAGATTTTTGGAAAAGCCTTTTTAGTAGTTTATTTACAGTTTTTAGAATTATTTTCTATCTATTTCCTTTCATATATTCTTTTCAGTTAATTATAGCTTTTCCTTTTATTTCAGTTAATTATAGCTTTTCCATTTATTTCAGTTAATTATAGCTTTTCCATTTATTTACAGTATTTTAGTGTATGTACTGTTAATTATACGTTATTTACATCTTCTTTCTACGCTTTGGATTTTCTTATATTTTCAGTTTTCTTTTATTCCTCTTTCTTATTCGTGCATGGATTAAAATAGGATTAACACGAATATGGATTAAATTCTAAAAACTCTGAAATAATGGAAAATATGATGTAAATTATAAAGACTGTAATAAATAATGGAATTGGACTGTAATATAAATGGAATTGAACTGAAATTATGACTAATTAATTGGCTTAGTTGTAACGCAGAATTATAACTAAAAAAGAGTAAAGATGAAAGAAGCTTATTTTCACACATAGACCTTGGGTTAAGTGATAAACATGATTATAACGTAGGTTATAATAAGAAAAAAATTAGAATGAGGCTTATTTTAAGACTTAGGATTAATTAATAAGCATAGAAAGTAAAGACGAGGGCACGCTTATGCTGAAGTTTGAGGTAATAAGAAGACCCAATAGGTGGAGCAAAAGGTAGCGTAGGCATAGTGGCAGTTACGCGTGCAACTTCCAGTCTGGTGCTCAGTAATCGCTATGAGTTCCAAGTGCTTAGTATGTGTGTCTTTCGTAGACACCATTGCCTTCTGTGTAGGGAGCTATATATGTCGTCCGGATCCACACTGGGTGCTTTGTGCATCTTTCATAAATACCATTGGCTGCTGCATAGGGAGTTGTATAGCGTTTGGTCCGCAGTAAGTTTTATGGAGTAGTAGGCCGATCAAAAAATGTGGAATTAGGGTTGCATCCTAATTACAGGATTAGGAATTCTGCCAAATCAAGCAGAAATTAAGGATAAGTGCAAGCAATCAAAGTTAACCTATCTTATAAATTGAGCAATATTTAATCCTGTTTATCTCCAGTTTATCTTTTTCTTATTTCCTTTGTTTCCTCTTTATATACTAGAACTGTTGTAGAGTCTATTACTTTTACTTTGCTTAAAGACTCTAGTAATTATTGTCATTCACCGGACTTTTAGTCTGACCCACTCCTCTATGTTCCCCCTTTCCCCCTCTTAGGCAATCAAGGGAGAGGACAGTAGATTGAAGTTGCTTGGAGATTTCTTGGAGGAGTTTGTTACCATGTATTTCTTTTCTTTCAACTTTTGTTCTTTCTATGTACTGGCTTATTATGAGGGATATTATGTACTCTGATTTTTGAGACTATGAGTTTTTGTTTCATAAGACATATTGGATTTTTAGACATGTATTTGGTATTTGACTTATTATGTAGCAATTATGAAGTTTCGTTTTAATTAAGTTATTATTTTAAGTTCCCGTTGTTTTTATCTATTTTTTCTTGTGAATCTTAGTCTCTGTTAGCTTTAGTTATACCTACAACACACCACGCCTTTTAATGTGTCCTTTTGGGTATATTAAGGGGTGTGGGGTTGAAGGATTTCTAAAAATTTATTTTAAAAGTAGAGTATTTTCCAAAATAACTTGTTTTAAAAGTATTTTTCAGAAAAGAACTCTTAGAAATATTTTTAAAGTATAAGAGAGTTTTTATAAAAATCCCCTCAAAGTCCAATTCAACCTTCTTTCGAGCCTAAGTTTCCTTTTCTTTGCATAGTATGGCTGACTGGTTCTATAGAGCTACTGTACCAGAGGTGTATGGGCAAGCGCCCAATACAACACCAATAGGTGGAAATCCCTTTAATCCATTTATATACGTGGACAACACACTTTAAATGACACAAATATATATTATATAATACAAAATAACAATAAATAAAACATTTACTGGTTTTGTAATTCAGCTAAACTCCTGTTTTTATTTTCTTATAGCAGTTCTGGTGCATGTACCGAACACCTGTTACTATTCATTTATATACGTGGACGGCACACTTTAAATGTGTGCTAGCTTTGCTAAAAAAACAATAAATAAAATATTATTTATAAAATCAAGTAAAATTTTGATTTTATTTAAAATTAATATAGATAAGATCGAAATAAAATTAGACTTCATATGCCCAATAAGATCCAAATGAAAGTTTTTTTTTTTTGAAATTTACCCATTTACTCCATTGTGGGCTGACCTAGTTCTAACAATAGTATTAGAACCAAATAGCCTACGCGGTCTAAATTAGCAGTATTAGGGCTAACTTATTAAAGCCTACACATATAGTACGATACCTAGAAAAGTAGTGTCTAAGGTTGGGTTTGGTTAATCAAGTAATCCGCCCTACTTGGCTACTAGCCCAGCTCGAAAGGATGAGGTAAGCCTATGTGAGAACTGCGGATTACGAATCTTAAGGCTAGAATTAACACTAGAGGGGGGTGAATAGCGTTTTAAGGAATTACTAAATCCTTTTGAGTTTATATTAATTTGAACACAAATGTATGTAATATTCAGACACAGATATGATCACAGAATCAAACACAGATGCATAAATAAAGTAAAAGCAATAAAGGAAAGAACACACCGGATTTTATACTGGTTCGGAGTTACCCTACATCCAGTCCCGCACACAAGTACGGATTTCCTTTCAAAATCAATTTTTACAATTACACCCTCAATTTCAAGGCCACGAAGTACACCACTCAAGATTCACAATCCTCTGGGTAGAGGTACTTGATTTTACTGGCAACAAGTTCACCCAATTAATTTCACAGGCTACAATCACACCTTTTCTCGCTTGATTGATTCCACAGGCTACAGGAACACCTTTTCTCGCTTAATTTATTACAAAGAAGCCTATAACTCTGATAGCACTGAGATCTTGTTGAGATAGTGATAGAGAATCAAACCAGAGATGATCTAGTTAGATTCAATGGTGATTTCGTCAGAGTAATGGTAAAAATATATATAAAGAAATGTGGAAGAAGAAGAGGAGTGAAATCAGAGAAAATATGAATACAAATTCTTTCAAAACTACCCCTATTTATAGTAGAACAACAGTCATGTCCATTCGTGAAAGGATATGACAAATAGACACTTCCTTTGAAATTTAAATTTTTGAAATAAACTGCCACCTTGTCGACAAGGGTATGTTGGGGTTGTCAACAGGCCTATGGTATATTTGGTAATTTATTTTTCTTTGAAAATAACTTCTATCTTGTATTAGAACTATTTTTAAACTTTATAAATATACTTAACTATAGTTAAAATACATAAATAAGTATAGAGAATAATATTTTGGTATATATAAAATTTTACTGTATATTTAAATCTAAATATGAATATTAAAAGTTAAATATATTATAATTAAAAGATAGTTTAAAACCAAGGATAATTTGATTTGAAGATAAAGATCATTTTGAGGCTAAAAGTATTTAAAACCAGGATAGATGTTTTTGATTCTTTTAAAATGAAGATTTTGGAATCATTTTGAAAACAAGATATAATTTTGTAAAACATTTGAATAAAAGTTAGTGGATACAAAACAATGTTCCATTATATTTTTCGTAGGTTCCATCCTACTTAAAGTTTCATCCCTTTAACGGGCTCGAAATGGATTCCATTCCACGAATAAATTGGATTTTAAGATGTCAGTGCTTTTCTAGGAGTTTTAACAAAATTTCTAATTAAATTACTTATTATTGAAATCTTGAATTCTTGATAATATTGATACTCATGAGTCTTCAATCTTGATATCTTCAGTCTTGAATCTCTATACTGTACAGTCTTCATTCTTGGTACCTGCATGGTTAAATCATGCATATACATATATATATATATATCTAAACTAATGTTTGTATTTATATTTTATAATCTTATTCTAAGGTTGTTGTCATCAAAACCATCTTCTCTGGGATTAACAATCTCTCCCTTTTTGATGATGACAACCTTTTTTTATAAAATATTACTTCTATCCTAATAACTCCCCTTAAAACTAATAACTCCCCCTTAATCTGCATCTAACTATCCTATTTTATACTTTTCCCCCTTTGTCATCAACAAAAACTAACTCCAAATTATATAACCCCCCCCTTAATACTATATGACATGAGATTATAATGATAGTGTTATCATAAATAATCATCACTTAATTCTAAAACTAAAACTTAGTCCTTAATTATTAACTATCCTAACTAAGAATCTACATATGATAATCCTTATAATAGTGATAATGTGAGAAATCAAATATAAGCACACAAATTATTTATTAATTATATATTGTTATATTTACATTTACGTACAAGATGAAAGTAAGATCATATAACAATAAGAAAGAGAGAAAATAAACTAATGTGTGTCCTTGAAAATGGAAGATCTATGAATCGAGCAATTTGGGTAGTGGAAACAGAAATTTCCACGTTGTTCGACTAGATTTCCATCCTTGTCAAAGCACACTTCGCCAATGCAAACAACTTTGTCATCATCTTCAGCATGCTCTTCTTCCATGAAGGCTTCTTCTTCTTCTTCCTCGCTGTCCTCTTGCACTTGATCTCCTGAAGATTCTTCATCAATCAAGATCGGATTAGCATGATTGTCCATTAGAAATTTCTGCAAATTTCTAAGGATTTTGCCTTGCCGTTCTTGTTCTTTGGCCATTCTGAGTTGCACTACTTGAAGTTCAGTCATTAGTTGCAGTGCACCCTTCAAAGAATCCTCCATTTTCATCACTCGTGCAAGCGTAGTTCGTTGAAATGGTCCAGTAGAAGGAGAAGGGAACGAAAAGGTTGAATTTTTATTTGATTTGGAAGAGGAGGCCATTGTTTAATTGTTTTCAGAAGATAGATCAGAGAAAGGACAGAAAGAATGAATAAAATTTCGAAATAAGAAGAATATATAACCACTTATATGAATTTTGGTGGGAAAATTTCAAAAGAAAAAAATCGTTACATGTCGACAGGGGTAAGGGAGGGTTGTTGACATGGAACTTGATATTTTGCTATTTGATTTATTTTTAACTTAATTTTTAATTATACTTTGTTATTTATATTCTATATTTTAGTTATTGAACAAATACCTAATTCTCTTCTTAATTTAGTAAATATAGATTCATTTAAGGGTTTTGTTAAGATGTTAGCAATTTGGTTCTCGGAATTGATATAATCGAGAGTAATTACTTCCTTACTTATATTATCTATGAGAAAATGATGTCTGATATCAATATGTTTAGTTTGAGTATGATGAGTAGTATTTTTGGATAAATTTATTGCACTAATATTATCACAATAAATTGGTAATTTTGAGATATTTAAACCAAAATCTTTTAAAGTTTGTTGCATATATATTACTTGAGAACAAGCCAAAGCAGTAGAAATATACTCTGCTTCAGTTGTTGATAAAGAACTGTGTTTTGCTTTTTACTAAAGCAGGAAATCAGAGATTGCCCCAAAAAGTGACAAGTTCCACTTGTACTTTTTCGGTCTGATTTATAACCAGCATAATCAGCATCACAGTAAGATAATAATTCAAAAGAATTATTTTTAGGATAAATAAGCCATAATCAAAGGTGTGTTTAACATATCTTATGATACATTTTATAGCTTTTGAGCGGGTCTCTTTAGGTTGGGATTGATATCTTGCACAAAGACAAACACTATGCATGATATCAGTCTACTAGCAGTGATATAGAGTAGTGATCCAATCATTCCTCTATATAATTTTTGATCTACATCTTTCGAGAGATCTTCTTTACTTAGGTACTCATTGTTTGCCATGGGAGTGGGTTTTGCATATGCAGTAGTCAAACTAAATTTACTACTTAGGTCTTTAGCATATTTTTCTTGACTTATAAAGATACCATTATCTAATTGTTTTATTTGCAATCCTAGAAAGAAGTTTAATTCACCCATACGACTCATCTCAAACTCTTTTGTCATTATTTCAAAAAATTCTTTATTCATTTCAAAATTAGTTGATCCGAAAATGATATCATCTACAAAAACTTGTACTAGTTGAATATCATTTTTATTTATTTTAATAAAAAGAGTATTATCTACTTTACCAATTTCAAAGTTTGATTGTAATAAGTAAGATCTTAGTCTATCACACCATGCTCTAGGAGCTTGTTTTAGACCATATAGAGCTTTCTTAAGTTTGTAAACATGATTCGGTAATTTTTCATTTTCAAATAGTGGTTGTTGTTCAACATATACTTTGTAACGACCCGCCCTTCTGACCGCCCCTAGTCGGTAATTAAACCAACTTGAGACGTTCAAAGTGACGGATTGTTATTCAGTTTATACAGTTTAAACAGAATCAGCCACAGAAACACAGAATAATTATATTTCACATAATGAATTTTCTTACATATATCAGAGTTTGTACAATGCATTAATTTATACAGCGGAATATTTCTTTAAGTACAAAAATAAATTCCCGAAAAGCTAAAGTGAAGCGTTATCCCCAACCCTCTCTAACTTCGCTGCCTGAAAATCTTCAAGCTGTAAAATACTGGGTCTGACCCGAGTATTACGTTCAAAAGAAAATAATACACAGGTCAGTCTAATTCAAACTCAGTTATTAGTGCATAGAGGCAATAATAATCAAACAACAATTAGACGACAGTCAAATATAATTTCACTTATCCGATCCTTTCAACAAATAAAACGGATAACGGTAAACATAACACTTAACAGTGTTAAACAATAAAACAGTAGATTCAGATTTATCAACGAAGATAGAAGAAGGGATTATCAATGAAAATATTTTTAGAAAAAACATCAGAATTGCCTAAACGGCAATTAACAACAAAATCATCAAAATGCAATTCAAAATATATTGAATTGGCAACATAAAATAAATTTCCATCAATAGAAAATATCAATTAAAACATTAGATCTAGTAGGGCTGCAGTACACGCACTCGTGTACGGCCTCGCCACATTTAAAATGTTAACTCTGTGTGGCTGCAGTTCACGCTTGCGTGCACTGCCTCGCCACTACCGTAATGAAATATGCAAAAGATCATAAATCAAAACAAAATAGGATATCAATAAAACAAAACCGTGTGGCTGCAGTTCACGCTTGCGTGCACTGCCTTGCCACTATCGTGATGATGTACTCAAAAGGTCAACGAACCAAAATCAATGAAGGTTCAAATGTCGATTCAAAATGTGGATACTGTGTGGCTGCAGTTCACGCTTGCATGCACTGCCTCGCCACAACAACATGTGAAATCATCTCAATAGAGAATACTATCAGAAATCAAAGCTGCAGAGGTCAAGTCAGTGACTCAACACAGCTGCAACATGGTCAAAACCAAGACAACAAATATGCAACATTTCATATAACAACGCCACTGTCTCAACATTCAGAGTATTATCGACACAGTAAACGACAAGTATTCACAAGCTAATGCAAATTCCAGCTACGAATGAGCAAGTGTATTTGCATATTAATTATGCAAACACAGGTTGCAATGAAGACTACACACTGTTCAATGCACTCAAAGTCAGAGATTTAAAACAACTGAATACAATGGTAAGGCACAGCAAATACAAGTGCAAGGATGTGTGCATAAATGGATGCAGTCACGTGTGACGAAAAATCTGAAGTCACATATGAAAATGTGATATGCCTCAAAGTCCAAAACACAATAACAACCGTTCACTAAGTACAACTGCATGAAATGAAGCAGTAACTTATGTTCAATGAACATGAAGGCAAGGCACAAGTCAGGTAATGGTAAAGTCAAAGCATCAAAGTGAGAAATGCAAGCGCAGACAAATGAACACAGTGAACATACATAGGCAGTGCCTATATAAACATGTGATGCAATACATATATACGACAGTTCGAATAAATAATGCGACTCAAATCAAAGTGTGTACGAGTGGCAACATGTTACAGTAAGGGACAACATGAAATAATGTTTGCATGCCCAAAAGGTCAGAGGCAATATAAATGCAAACTGCACATAAATGAAGACCACACGAGCTCAATGCATCCCAAATGCTCAAATATACAACAAGTGTATACATGTACATGAAGACAGCAGACAACATAACATGACCAAGAAATGCATATACAAGGATGAACATACATGCATCATAGGGTTTGGTATAAGAAACTACTCAAGTGCAACTACCAAATTTAAACAACAATACTGTACCAAATGAATGACAACCCCAAGTACGTATGTACAATGGCAAGGAAATCAATATCAGACCAAATTCAAATGCCACAACAAACATGGTTCAAAACAACATACACCTATATATATATACATGAATGTATATATACAAATGATCAATACAACATGAACCAGACCGAACCAAGAATCCAATAACTACAACATGAAGGAAACAACTACAAAGACACCAGTAATGCAGCGAAGTAGTGCCAAAAGACCACAGTAAACCAAGCTTCACAATGAACATCTCAATGAATTTAACATGTCAAAGTCAAGGTAAATTCTCCTCCAAAAATATTTTCACAACTAAGTTTGCAGATTTCAAAAATGATCAACAGCAGTCCAGAGAATCAAAATGTAATTTCAAACAAATTCACGACATAACACAGACTCAAAAGCTCAATATCCAACAAAAGTATAGTCTCGGAATTTAAGAATAATTAAAACAATATCAATGCAAATGCACAAGTACAGCTCGAGCTCAAGTCAACATATATGATCAAGCTAATAATATGCAGTAACCATGACATTAAAGGCCAGAGCATCCAAAAACACTGTCGAAGTCACTCCGGACTAGTTCAGGAAGAACAAGAATGGCCAGAGGCAAAGTACACAGAGAAGAAATAGAAATTCACAAAACATTTCTTTGTTAAAAGGGTCGAAGTAACCACGGTCAGCGTCAAAGCCGAAGTCATCAGAAAACAAAGTTGAAATTACAAATCAAAATCAAAGTTGACTAAGTCAGAAATCAACGCCGAGAATATCAAATGACAAATTCATTCAAATCTGTTAAAATTAGAAGAACATCAACCTCAAATTAAAATTGAATAAAACGGTGGTTTAAGTTAGATGTGAGTGAATAACATCACTTACCTTTGTTCAAGGAGCGCAAATCCAGTTAGTAGCCGAAACCCCTCTTCCAATCCACACGAACCAAACTCGAGATCGCCAATTCGAAACCGAGCACTCCAGAGATTCGAGCGAAACCCTAGCAAGTGGCCATTTTTACCTTTCGTTTGTTTTTTTTTGTTTGCGAGGCGAAAGGAAATGGAGGAACGAACGAAAATTAAGGAACGACAGCCATTTTTTTTCTCAGAGGAGTTTGATTTTTATGAAAAGGAAGGGGCTTCGTATTTTTTTATGAGGAAGGGGGGAAACGTGATTCAAGGCGTAAGTTAAGGCGTGGGTGAAGGCTGAAACAAAGGCGTGATAATTGGGATGCTGAGGATATACGTTTATACAATAGGGTGATATTTTTCAACTTGTAGGGTGGCTGCATTTATTTACTTTGTACAATAGATATTCATATATTTTATTATGTTTTTCTTTCATTTCAAATTCAATTTGTTTTGTATAAATTCTCTTTGACACGTTTATATGTCGTATACTCACATATCAACTCAGAATGCCACGAAAATTGAAATCTGATAATAGTTCAACATTACGGACCCAATGGAACTAGTTTCGTCGAATTCCGAGACCGTGCCTCGGAAGGCTATTTTTAAATTCAATTTAAACGATAAAATTTCAAAACTGGACGAATCACTTTCAAATTCAATTCTGAAGCTTCTTTTATCTTCAGTATTATCAATGTGAATTTTCTAAGCTTTTAAATTATTTTTAATCAGCTTAAAATTGAAGATTCAAATTTTTATTCAATTTTTAATAGATTAAATTCTAAAATTTAATCGCCAATTTCATAGTTATATTGGAAATTCAAACCAAACCATCATTCAAATATTTAAAATTAATTAAATATTTTCAAATTAAATTGTTCAAAATTCAGGGTTATTACACGAGTTGATTGCGACTTTGTGGAAGAAAATAGCATACCAAGTCTTGAATTCTTCACGGAACGAAGCACGAGTTTTACCCGGTGCTTCACATGTTTTGCTATCTTCATTCACAGAGTCAGAATTAACTTGCACCAAGTTACACCATTAATCTGGCACAAATTTTTGCGGATTGATTTTGGTTTTTCTAGAAGGTGATAATAGCTTAGGGTAGCGTCCTGTATGCAGCTCAGGTTGTTATCATTTTCCAGATAACTGAAATCAACTTATTCTGTGAATTTTCCACTCGATTCAGGCCCATTGATCAATAGTTGCTTACTTTGGATTGGTCATGTCAGTGCATACTTGGTGTACCTGCAATAGGAAGTGCTTTACGTTTCACTTCAGATAGCAGACCCGTTATCGATCGTTGAATGGTAACGAGTAAGTGTACGAGAAATAACTTTAATAAACGATACGAAAAGCTCTTTCCTTTATTTGCTGCGAGCGAACTATCTATACATGGTAGAGCGTTTATAGTGTTCGGGACACCGAGACCATCCCACATAGATAACACACAACACTTGTCCCAGTCAATGCTTGAAATTCGATGAGTCAACATAAATCGATATTTTTTTGGAATTCAAGTGTTAAGCATAGGGGGACTTTTAGTTTTGAATAGAATTACCCAATTGTGTTAGATACAAGTTCTATTGTATAAAATGAAGCACCCATCATCCTGTCATAAATCCAGTGAAGGAAGTTTGCACTCTCAGAAGCCGAATTGACATTAGTTATGCCTTCACAAACGGTTTCAACAACGCCTACTTATTTGGCACTGCCAGTTGAATATAGTCAATTGGTATCAGTTGGTCTGGTTGTAGATCAAACTCCTCCAAACTTTAGAGTTTTACTCAACCCTCTAGAGAGAGCATCCTCCATAATCTCTGCTAAAGTTCTGCATAGCATTTTTTTACAACATGGCATTCTGAATGATGACGTATGCCTTCCGTTAAAAAAGGAGTTTGCATATATGCCACCTTTGGGGTACACCGCCTGCCATTGGTACATGTGCTTGAATGGAGCAGTGGCCCCACTTCAATCACTTCTTGAGAGAGACTCTTCTGAACTTGGGAATTACTCCATTTTAGATTCATCCCAACAGATACGATTAATGTTTTAATTGTCATCCCTTCTGTGTTCTTCCTTATTTATCATGTACTTAACTTGCTTTTATATAGCTTATGTGTGCATAAGGCACATGCTTGTTCTGTAATTTCTATACTTCACATTGTCGTGCCATATTTCTACAATTTATAACTAAATTTTTGGAGAAACATGCCTGTAGAGTAGTTTTCCTTTCAACTAAATGTTGGTATGTATGTGCCTCTACTTCAAAGGTTGTTTTCTCTGAACACTTAACAAATGACCGGTTGATCCAAGCGATTCCTCGGTTGTCTGTAGCCGAATCTGCCTTACGATTCTTATCTTCGAGAACTTATAACTCGAGCGTCTCGATTTAATAGAATTTTTTGTTCAATAATCGAAATTCTTTGTCGACTTCTAGTTGTTCGATATTGCTGGATTCATGTCAATTACCTTTGATAGTGAGAGTGGGTTCTTGTTAGTCCTGCAATAGATGAGTTTCCTGGTGATGTTAGGACAATACCTCTACTTACAAGATCTTAATGGTTTGCTGATGGTGCTGGAGAAACATCAAGTAGTGCTTGCGTGGAATGTGCAGTTTTTAAGAGTGCGTGGCTTACAAAATGTGTGGCTTTTAAAAGTGTGCGGCTTATGAAATGCATAACTTTTTAGAGTGCGCGGCTTACGAAATGCGCAACTTTTTAAAGTGCATGGCTTACGAAATGCGCAGCTTAAGTAATTATATTCGCTTGGTAGTGATCCCATATCCCAAGAAGCGGTGCGTGACTTATGAAATGCACGACTTATGGGATCGATTTCACCCCTCGATCTGAAACAGTATGGAATTTCTTGATGTTGCCAATCTTTGGATAATGTGAGGAATTCGTGCTTCGAAAGTGTGGTTCCATGGTTTAAGAATTAATGCACGGCTTGTGGGATTGCACGGGTACGATTTGAGCAACACCGGTTTTTAGAAGGAAAGGATCGAGTTCCGTTGATCCAACGGTTTAAGTCGATTTGCTTCCGTCAACTCAATGGGTAGACGGGATGTACTTGAGCGTGGTTCCACTATCTCTGGCGGCAATTGGATGGTTTTAAGTCGATTTGACAACTTTTGTGAACACGGTTTTATTAGTTCAGAAAGAAAAATAATTTTATTAATAAAATTTGGGCAAGTTCTTCCTATTTTACAATGCCTACGGTATTCCGGGATGGCTTATTTGTAGGAAATAGGAAATACATAAGACAGTCTTAGATAAATTAATGATGCAACGATTTGCTGTTCCAAGCTCGGGGAATTTGGGTTCCATCGATGATTGTTAGCTTGAATATGCCATCTCCTAGCTTCTGGCCGATCACTATGGCCCTCCAAAATTTGGCCCGAATATTCCTGGTACAGGGTAGACCCAATTAAGGACAAGGTCTTCCACTTCGAAAGTATGATTATAGATTTGGAATTAAAATATTGTGCAACCCTTTTCTGGTGAGCAACAGTCCTTAAACTCGGCCTTTTCCCTCTTCTCATCGACCATATCAAGTGACTCGAGTAGGAGCTTTGTTGATTCGACTAACTTTCTATCAGATTAGAACACAACAAAAAAATTGTAATAAAATAACCATAGGCATACGACGTATAATTTTAGTACGTGACGAGTACGGGTCATCCACAGGAAATTATATCGATTTAAAATTCTATTCAATCAAATTAAACCAACATTTGAAGTTGTGTTAATCTAAAAAAATGTAAAAACTAACTATAAGCAAAAGTGAATAAAAATATGAGAGTAGCAGACAATTTAGAAGCAAATCCCTTCTCATGATCACAATAATTAATATAACGAAATTATGATCTCTTTTTTTTGGTCATTAGTGAATTTAGTTGATTTGTTTATCATAAGTATGACATATTTGTAATTTGTGTTATTATTAGCCTAACATAAACCATCAAACTATAACACATCCACTAAACCACTTATTAACTCTCATGAAAATGTTTATGAAATTCAAAATAAAATCTATTCTAAGCATTATCTATTTACTATTGATTAGTAATATAGACCATCAAATTTTGATTCTAAAATTCCTTCATTACCATAAGCCTATGTAGATGAAGAGGTAATTTGTGATTATGTTTATTTAAGCATAGCGTATTTGGTGTTAACAACATAGGCTATCAAATTAAAAGCTAAACAATAAAATATTTACCACATCAAACATTCCATTAAGCACAAAAAGAGTTCATAAGTTAGAAAATATATTGAATCTACGTGATTAAGAGAGCTTCATTACCCCTAAATTGAAGGGGTTTAGCTTCTCATATCTGTTATCATTTCAACAAATGTAGAATTCAACATGAAACAAAAAAGAGAGAAAGTGCAAGCTAATTAACTAAAAAGAGAATTAAACTTCTTGCATAAATAAATAGATCTACACTACTAACATGAAAGGAAAAAGTGCATGTAAATAGAAAAGAGAATAAATTAAAATTGCATGTAAATAAATTACAATAAGAAAAGTACATAATAAAAGGCTAGGAAGCCATTAAAAAGAGAAAGAGAATTTATGTTGATTTTTGTGGCTACCACTAAACTAACTACAAGTTGGTGCTAAGAGCTTTTTACATGAAACATAAGGGGTATTTATACATGTTTTGAAACCCTAATCATATTTTAGAAGACTACCCAAAATACCCCTCTAGGAAATGTAACCTCCAAGTAATCATTAGCATGAGCATAATCCTTTATTAAGTATGCATGTAACTTTGAGCTCCACTAACATGTGCATTAATTCCTAATTGTAGATCATTGTAAGTGGATAGGTGAGGTCCTCCATGTTGCATGAAATGATTTATTTCCATCTTCATTTATTTCCTTCTCTTGTGCATGCTTAAAAACATGAAGCCTCATTATATTTTTCCATCCAATTTCCTACGAATAAAAATAAAATATGCAAATAAATATTCTCAAATTAACTCACACATAAAATGACCATTTTGCCCCATATGAAGATGAATAAACGATAATTTGAAAACAATTTAAATTTTGGTTTAAACACATTAAAATACCATATATGCTCATTTATTTAATCAAATTAGGTTAAGTACGGAAGTAAAAATATGCACATTTACATGCACATCAAGTACCCCCACACTTATCCTTTTATCCATCCTCGAATAAACTAAAACTAAGATAAATCCGTTTTCATAGGAAGCACGATTGCATTTAGCGTATGCAACAAGCCGTTAAACCTTTAGGTGTCCCTAGTAGGACGAGTGTTATCTAGTGTATGTTTTCAGCGGATACTACCCACAATATCCAAATGCAATATGAAACATTCCTAAATGCAATATTTATAAATAAAGATTTTACTCTTACTTTGACACAAATAAGTTAAATATACGTTTTGGTTATTGTTAAGAAATTTAAGTCCTTTTACTCGTCAAAACTTCCGACAAAAATCAAGTTGTCATCACAATTAAACTCCAGTTTGGCTAGTTGTTTCGGTAGATAACATAATGCAACTATGAAATGAATCCTTAGTTGATTACCACAGTTTTTCAAAGTGGTATTTTCATTTATTTTGAATAACAAGTCAAATCAAATAAGTGAAAATAGTGCTTAGATTTCAACTGCTTACTCTCTCTTATTTGAACATTTTATTGATATTAATAATATTTACATATTCCAAACTCAAAAAACTGAGGCCGGATATATGGCCCATGACTGCCTTGTGGGCTTCTGTGGGGGGATTCGATATTAATAAAAGAATTTTTATATACTTACACCTAGCTCAACAAATTGAGGACAGATATACTGATCATGCACTACCTTGTGGGCATACGTGAGAAGGGTACAGAGCATGGAAAGTGTACACACTTGTGTGTAAACACATGACTATAAGTGTTTATAAAACGTATACATATATGCAATATTTTATTTTGTTTTTTTATGAAAAGAGAGTTTTGCAACATCATCTTAGCACTACTTAACTTAGAAGATTTAAAATGTACGGCCTTTACTTTTAAATCAATCACTTATTAAACAAAGATTTCAATTAGGATAAAACTCATAATTAACACACATGAACCTTCCTATATACTAGTTAAACCATCATTACTTGTAATCAAACTAAATTTTTATTTTTGTTGAGACAAATAAATTTTCAAAAATTTTGGTTTAGTAACCAAAATTTATACTTATCCTATAGTGTTTCTTCAAAAATAAATCAAAATGCTAAAAAGAATTTTTTTTGGGATTTTTTGTTTTTTTAAAATTTTGAGTTTTGGAAAGAATAATGGAAAAAAATAAACCACGAAAAATTAAAAATGCATATGACTCCCCCCCACACTTGATTTTGACTATGTCCCATAGTCAACCCACGTGAAACAAGAAAAATAAAATAAAAATATGATCTATATTTACATGAAAATGAAAAGGTTATTATTTACATGACATGTGAAAATATACCATTAAAGGATGCATGAAACGGTTTTCCAAAGACCAATTTATTTGTCTCGCCAAGTATAAGAGACATAGCTTAAGCACAGGAAATCAAACCATATAAGATTTCAAAGTTGAATGTTGATTTGGAAAAACGAATGTCGTTTATTAAAATTCATATGAGTTGTTTTATTTTCGATGATTTTTGGAGTTGATAGAACAATTGGTTGAAATTCAAGTTTATTTTCACCAAAACTTATCATTGAAAAATTCTTCCAAATTATTGATTTCAAAATCAAAATGGTGATTTAAATTTTCCCCTTTAGAATTTAACAACTCATTTTCAAAAAGTCCAAAAAAATTGTGCTCACTAAATTCGTGTTCCTTTGCAACTTCATTGTATGTATCATGTCCAAAATCTAAAGTTGTTGTATTCAAATTTTCAAAATCGAAAAAAGAAAGATTGAATTTTAAATTTGGTTGCACATTCTCAAAAGAATTGAAATCCAACTCAATTATCGCATTTTCAACAACTTCATTACGATTTTCATTTTCAATTCCAAAAGTTGTTATTTGAAAATCGTCAATTTTGGTAAAAGATGGATTATCCCTTGACTCATCACACGTTGGGATTTGATTTTGTTTCTCACGTTGTTTCATGTATGTTTTAAATAACAATCCGTGTGATCTTTGTGAATTTCTTCCATTTTCTCAACAAAATCCAATTTATTATTATTAATAAGAGTAAACAATTTCAATTTCACCATAGTCAAGATTATTCTCATTGCTAAAATCATTTAAAAGCGGTTCACATTACCATTTTGACTTTGAAATTTATTTTGGAGTTCAAAGTTGTATTGACATGAGTTATAATTGAAATCTTTTGAATTTTGAAGTGATTCAAATTTTGATCAATTGGAAATCCTTGACTTAAGTTATTGCACAGATTAGTAAAATTATTTAAGATTTGATTTTGTTGTTCAAGTAAAGACCAAATCGTTTCAATACATTTTTCAAGATTTGAGGATTGGTTATCATTTTGAAAATATTGTGGTTCAAAATTCGAATTATTTGTACAATAGTTGTCATTAAAATATCCATAAGAATTTTGTGTGAAACTATATGGATTATACCGAATTTCGCAACAATCATAAAATTCTTGCGAGTAGGGAGATTCAGACATTTTCGAAAGTGTTTTTTTATAAAGCAAAAATATTTACCAAAAAGGGATTTATTTTTCAAGAGGGAAATTTGATTTTTGTTTTTTGATTTTCAAACTTTTTTTATAATTTTTTCAAAAGATTATATTTTTTTTGAAAAGATATTCAAAATAGTTTTTTATATCAGAGAAGAAACTAAAACAATTGAAAAACAAAACAAATTAAACTAGAATAATTAAAACAACTTGTTGTTTGTTTGTTTTTTTAATACCAAATGAAAATGAAAATAAACTCCATCGGATTAGAAAATAGCCGAAAAATTGTAATAAAAATAACCGCAAGCGCATGACATACAATTTTAGTATGTGGCGAGTACGAGTCGATCCGTGTGGAATTATATTGATTTAAAATTCTATTCAATCAAATTAAACCAAGATTTAAAGTCATGTTAAGCTAAAAAAATATAAAAACTAATTACAAGCAAAAGTGAATAAAAATATGAGAGTGGAAGGCAATTAGAGGCATATCCCATTTCATGATCACATAAATCAACATAACGAAATTATGATCTCTTTTTTAGGCATTAGTGAATTTAGTTGATGTGTTTATCATAAGTATGGCCTATTTGTAATTTGTGCTATTAATTAGCCCAACATAAGTCATCAAACTATAACACACCCACTAAACCATTTGTTAACTCTCATGAAAATATTAATGAAATTGAAAATAAAATCTATCCTAAGCATGATCAATTTACTATTGATTAGTAATATAGAACATCAAATTTTGATTCTAAAATTCACTTCATTACTATAATCATATGTAGATGAAGAGGTAATTTGTGTTTATGTTTGTTTAAGCATAGCTATTTGGTGTCAACAACATAGGCTACCAAATTTAAAGATAAACAACAAAATATTTACGACATCAAACATTCCATTAAGCACAAAAAGAGATCACAAATTAGCAAATATGTTGAATCTACATGATTAAGAGAGCTTTATTACCCCTAAATTGAAGGGGTTTAGTTTCTCATATTTGTTTTCATTTCAACAATTGTAGAGTTCAACATGAAACAAAAACAAGAGAAAGTGCAAGCTAATTAACTAAAAAGGGAATTAAACTACTTACATAAATAAATAGATCTACACTACTAACACGAAAGAAAAAAGAGCATGTAAATAGAAAAGAGAACGAATTAAAATTGCATGTAAATAGATTGCATTGATAAAATTACATAATAAAAGGCTAAGAAGCCATTTAAAAGAGAAAGAGAGTTTATGTTGATTTTAGTGGCTACCACTAAACTAACTACAAGGTGGTGCTAAGAGCTCTCTACATGAAACATAAAGGGTATTTATACATGTCTTGAAACCCTAATCATATTTTAGAGGACTATCCAAAATAGCCATAAGTAATCATTAGCATGAGCATAATCCTTCATGAAATATGCATGTAACTTTAAGCTCCACTAACATGTGCATTAGCTCCTAATTGTAGATCAAGGTATGTGGGCAGGTGGGGTCCTCCATGTTGCATGAAATGATTTATTTCCATCTTCATTTGTTTCCTTCTCTTGTGCATGCATAAAAACATGAAGCATCTTCATATTTTTCCATCCACTTTCCTAAAAATAAAAAATAAATGTGCAAATAAATATTCTCAAATTAATTCATACACAAAAATGACCATTTTGCCTCCATATCAAGATGAATAAATGATAGTTTATAAACAATTTAAATTTTGGTTTAAACATGTTAAAATACCCTATATGCTCATTTATTTGATTATTTGATTAAATATGGAAGTAAAAATATGCATATTTACATGCACATCAAGCTTCTCATTTAGCCTTTGATTGAAGTTTTGCCTTCGATGGGGGGGGGGGACTTCCAGCTCGATTGGGATCATTGCTTCTCAACTATATGCCATAGCGAATAGGGAGTACCCAGTTGTAGATTTATGCGATATCCTGTAAGCCTATAACGCGAGTGGGAGTTTATCAACTTAATTTCCTTTAGCTTTAGTTAGCCGCTTTTTGATGGTGGACTTGATGATCTTGTTCACTGCTTCCACTTGCCAGTTTGCTTGTGGATGTGCAACAACGGAAAAGCTTTTCTCGATCTGAAAGCATTTGCAAAAAAATTTGAACTCCATACTTTCAAATTGAGTCCTGTCATCTGTGACGAATTTTTGTGGCACTCCAAACCTGCAAATAATGTTTTTAGTAACAAAATTAATAACTTTCTTTGTGGTAATAATAGCTAGAGGTTCCGCTTCGACCCATTTGGTGAAACAGTCAACAACAACTATAGCATATTTGGCTTCTCCTTTGGCCATTGGTAATATACCAATCAGATTAATTCTCCAGGTCACAAATGGCCATGGGCTGACCATCTGTGTCAGCTCCGTCGAAGGAATTCTTTTGACCTTGCCGAATCTTTGGCATTGGTTGCATTGTCTAGCATAATCTGCTACATTGCAGTTTACTGTTAGCCAAAAATACTCATATCAGAGAGCTTTCTTTGCGAGGGTTTGCCCTCCAATGTGATCTCTATTGTTGCCTTTGTGAACTTTCCTGAGGATTCTTCAGCCTTCATCGTTGGTCACACACTTAAGAAAAGGGGTAGAAAATCCACTTCGGTATAGCATCTCATCCTGCACTACAAACCGTGGTGTCTTCGGAAGGAGCTATTTCCATTTATTCTTGTCTGCTGGGAGTGTCCCTCTGCGTAGGTAGTCCTTGATCGGTGTCATACACATCTATGTTATTCATTCGTTTCCAAAATCCAGTCCATATCCATCTCACTTATGCTTGGAACAGTCAGAGTTTCGACTAGGACTAGCCCCAAGGATCGAGTTTCTCTGGAACTGGCCAGTTTGGCTAGATAGTCTGCTTTCATGTTTTGTTTCCTTGGGATATGAGTAATGGTGTAATTCAATGTCATTCAGCGGCTCCTGCACCTTAGATAGATATAGGGAGAGGTTCTCTCCCCTAGCTTGGTATTCGCCTTTCACCTGACAGACGACCAGCCGAGAGTCGCTATAGATGTGTACAGACTTTATTCATAGTTCCTTAACGAATTTCAAATCGGCTAGTAATGCTTCTTATTCCGTTTTGTTATTTACTGTAGGGAATTCCAAGTGTAAGGCATGACGAAAGGATCATCCTTCGGGAGTTTCGAGCACTACTCCTGCCCACGAGCAGAAGTTGTTAGATGCACCATCGATGAATAACCTCCAACGTGTCTCTACTTTTGGAGTAATTCCTTTTTCGTCATCTCGTATTGTGAACTCGGCAATGAAGTCTGCCAGCGCCTGCCTGCTGATCGCATTTCGAGGATGGTAAGTAATATCATATTGACTCAATTCAATGTTCCATTTGTTAAGCCATTTGGAGGTCTCGAGGCAGTACAACACTTGCTTCAAGGATTATTGATCTGTTAGCACTTTGATCAGGTGTGTCTGAAGCACAATCATAACAATCTGGATGCAATCAAGAGGCAATATGCTAATTTTTCTAACTTTGGATAGTTCTTCTCGGCTCCAGCGAATCATTTACCGATGTAATATATGGATCGCTGGATCTTAGCTTCTTCTCGTACAAGCGCGACACTTAATGCATGGGGAAAGATTGCTAAGTAGATAAAAAAGTCTTCTCCATCTATCAGCTTGGACAGGTTCAGCGGGGTATCCATATGTCACAGCAGCTCTTTGAACATAATTTGACAAGCTTGATTCCATTTAAGTTCTTATTTCCCTTCTTTAGCACGTCAAGGAACGGTATACATTTGTCGGTTGCTTTTGAGATAAACCGGGTTAATGATGTAACTTTTCCATTCAAGCTTTATAACTCCTACTTGGTCTTCGGGGCCTCGACTTCCTGTAAAGCGATAATTTGTTCGGAATTTTCCTTGATGCCTCTAACGCTTACAACGAATCCCAAGAACTTTCCAGAGGCTACTCGAAGTGACATTTAAGTGGATTAAGTTTCATTCCATATTTGTGGAGTATTTCAAACATTTTAGAGAGGTTGTCCAAGTGATTTGCAGCTATGCGTGACTTAACCAACATATAGTCTATATAAACTTCCATAGTCTTCCTGATCCGCCATTTGAACATGGCATTCACTAGTCGTTGGTAGGTATCCCTAGCATTCTTTAAGCCGAATGACATTATTTGTAGTAGTATAATCCTAGATCAATAATGAAACTAGTATTTTTCTGGTCAGGTTCATGCATCATTATTTAGTTGTACCCTGAGTAAGCATCCATAAATAATAGTAGTTCATGTCCAGCTGTCCCGTCCATAAGTTGGTCGATTCTAGGTAGAGGAAAGCTGTCTTTTGGGAAAGCTTTGTTTAGGTCCGAGTAGTCAATGCAGGTCCATTTTCCATTAGACTTGTTGATTAAGACCGGATTGGACACCCATTCGGGGTATGTTGCATCGCGGATAAACCATTCGCCGTCAGCTTATCCACTTCTTCCCTTAGCGCTTTGGACCGTTTGGGTCTTAGGCTGCGTTTCTTATACTTCACTGGTGTATATTTGGGATTATTATTAAATGCATGGCATGCAATCTCCAGCAAAACCCTGCACATATTGAAATGTGTCCAAGCAAATATGTCCAGGTTGGCGCGAAGAAATTTGATGATTTCCAGTTGCATCTTATTTCCAAAATGTGGATCAATTTTCAGGACCCGTGGTAGGTAATCTATATCGACTGGGTCAGACACCTTCAACTCTGCCGATGCTAGCCGTTCCTCCCTTAAACTCTTCTTTCTAGGGTCCAAAGCCTTGTCGAATCGGCTATGGTCTCCAAGCCAGAGAAGGCTCTGTAGTTGCTATTCGGTAGGTTCATGAATGTGGAGAGTACTCCCCCACATTTTCCTAATTTCTTTTCTTTTGGACTCGCATAGTTCTGTGATGTAGCATTCTCTAGTGGCACTTTGGTCTCCTTTGCTCACCCCAACTCCATTCTACATGGAAATATCATAATTAGACATCACTAAGCTAAAGCAATCCTGAAATCTGCCAAAACGGGCCGACCCAAGAAAGCATTATAGGCGGATATTTCATCTATAATCACAAAGGTTTAGATGAGGATGACCCTTCGGTCACCTTCTCCGAGTTTTATGGGTAAATCGATTATTCTGACGGTTGATTAGCTTCACCGGTGAATCCCTGGATCTTCATTCAGCAAGAGGATATGTCTTTCATACTAATCTTCATTTGATTAAACGTTTATTTGAAAAGGATATTCACAGAACTACCATTGTCCACCAATACTCGTCGGATCACGACTAGTCCGATTCCTACTATCACGATAATAGAGTCAAGGATCGGAGCTTCTATTCCTTCAATGTCTCGATTCTGGAACACTATGTCATCATTCAAGGTCCTCTGCTGCTCGGTAGGAGTTCTATCTTTGATCGTAAAGCACGAATCTTTCGGAGCATGTCTTAGTGAGCTCGCATATCGCTCCATTTCTCCCCACCTCTTATATGCAGATAAGATCCTCTAGATATTGTTCCGATAATAAGTCTCTGGTCGGTCCGTCTAGATCGTTCTATGCTGGTTCTGGCTTGGTTTCCCCAATCTCTAGGAGCTTGGAGTGCTACAGGTTAGTCAGGATTTTGCGGCTTCCTCACATACTGCCGAAGCTTGTTTTCCCAAATCAGTTCTTCGATCAGGTTTTTCAAGTGATGGCACTCATTTGTGCTGTAACCGTATGTTTCATGGAAGCGGTAGTACTTTCCGGAAAGCTTTTGCTATTCAATCGCTTCCTTTGGCGGCTTCTTGTACTCCTCCGTCCTTTGTGTCGTAAGGTAGATTTTCTCTCGAGTATCATTGAGCAGGGTGTAGTCTTCGGGCCTTGAGCCTTTAAGTCACTTGCTACTTCCGTTTCCCTTGTTGGAATTTTGATTCATCCTTTTTTGATTCCCATTCTTTCCCACGTTTGCTACTGCAGTCCCGGAGGTATTTGCATCTTGATTCGCCGCCATACCATTCTGCCCAACATTAGTTGGTTGCAGGTTAGCAGGTTTTCCTTCTAGCTCCTCTACCTCTTCCAATCTCAAGTACTATCTCTCCTTTCGATTAAAGTCCTTCCTGGTGGTAGGTTGTTTTATTTTGATCCATTTTCCAAATTCAGTGTCGCGAGGGATGGCACAAACTAGGGACACATATCTTCGTTTGGGTTACTTACTTCATTGTCCGCTGTGTTAAACCGTTTCATGAAGGATTTCAAATATTCATATCGTCCCAGAAATAGGCTCGGCAAGGACATCACATCTTTTGTTGTGCCGTGTGAAGCCTAAACTGATCAAGGAACCTAGTGCTAATTCTCCGAAAGTGTTAATGGATTTAGGTTGGAGCCCGGTGAACCACATAGAAGCAATTCCCTCTAGTAAGATTAGAAAACATCTGCATCGAATGGCATTTGAAGCATTCACTCCATCCATGTATCAACTGTACTTGTACAAGTGAGGTTTTAGGTCCCTAGCTCCATCATAGGACGGGATTGTCGGCATAGTGAACTTTCTAGGGTACCGTTCATTCAGAATGTTATCAGTGAAGGAAGTCCGGTTTGGAGCAGATCCATATTCATCATTTCTTTTATTCTTACTTTCGTCCATTAGGGGTTTGATCATGTCCATGATATATGCCTCTGATGTCCGGTAGTCTTCGGGTCGGTTGTCAGTGACTACACCAAGTGTTTGATCTTGCAAGCGATCTTGGTAAGTGGGCTAATGCCTAGGCTCTCCTATCTTCAAGAAAGCTACTCCTTTGGAGTTCTGTTGGATTACGGTTGGTCGGGTAGGGGCAGTTTGGACCTCTCTGCTAGTATTGAATGCATTAGTGTTTTCTTTTAACTCGTCGTCGTCAAGTTGTTCACCATCTTCAGAGTCGGAGAGATCCACTGCTATGTCTTCCCATGGAGTTTTTGTTCCCAGATTTAAGTTCACGGCGAGCTACAAGCAGTTGGTGGAGTGCTTGCATTTCCTTCTATTGTGATCCCTGCAGCTCCGCGCACTATTCCTTTTTGCTATTGTCTTCCGTTTCTCCTATTTAGGCCAGAAACAAAAGCATTTTCCAACTCCATGGCAGTTGCGGGATCTGGCATGGTTCTTGGAGCAGCAAGTGATTGCAAGATCAGAAGGGCATTTAATTTTGCATAAGAGCTTCTTGGTCGTTCTCCATGTTTTTATAGATTTCATTAACCACCTTTTTAACTCGTCTCTAGTGACAACTTCATGCTGGATAGATGATCCCGACACCTGATCTCCTGTGTTGGCGCCATTGACTTCAACTTGCTAAGGATTGGTTTCCTCTCCAACTTTTACAGCTCCTATGGATCTTCCAAAAGAAGTTCTCTTTCTTACTGGTGCCATTGATTCTCAATAGCAAATCTTTTAAGCAAAGTTTGAGGATTCAACTTCTGAACCTGTCTGATCCAAAGTAGATAGCTAGATCTGGTCCTTAGTTGGGTTCTCAATGAAAGCACCACAATGTTAACCCAAAAAATGAATCAACACCCTAGATTGAGTGTGAAAGCACCATCCCTACTTATCAAGGCAAATAACATAGAAAAAGAAATTGTGGATCATAGGATAAGTAAAGGAACAAGAAGATTTTTATAGTGGTTAAGCTGTTAATGAAGCCTATGTCAACTTTATAACTTTCTATTAACTGACTGACATTACAAGTGGAATCAGATTACAATATGATTGAATCTCCTAAGTTAGATCGATTACAAGTGCAGGAGTTACTGAAGAACCATAGTGAACTCCTATGTGACTGTTATATTGGAGGAGAATAGTGAAGAATAGTTTCTGTAGAGTTTCAGTAGCTAGTCCAAAAGAACTTTTTTATGTTGCAGATAGATGAGTATTTGTAAGGATTGAAGAGCTATTGGGCTAGGCCACTTTGCCAGAGACCTAATCTTATTGATACGAAGGTGCTCCAAAAATTTCATAGTGATTTGACTTGAATTGATGGATCGCCAGCAATCCATGTTGTTAGAATATTCTTGGATCGTTTCACTTGGGTTGCATTCCTTGCCTCGTGTAGACGCTCTCCATGTAATTTGGTAACTATTTGCCTTATTTTGATGGTGATTCGTATATAGGTTGCACTAAACTATGACTGGAATCAGCTGAATGCTCATTTCTCGAATTAGCTTGCTTGGACTATCATGAAACTTGAGGACATCCCTAGAATGGATATTGGATCATGATGCAAGAAGTTTGGAGGGTCCAGAAGCAATCCTCATGGATCACTACCCATACGTGATCCTCTTAGCATATTTTTGCTTCTTTCTTTTTGGTTCTTTAACGACCCGACTTCATAACACTAGAAAGTCGCATCGCTAATTAAGAAAGAAAGGGATAGAAGAAGAAAAGAAAGAGAAAGAAGAAACACAACAACATCAGATAACTCACAACGAAACGAATGAAATATAATATATCACATAAAATATTACATTGTATCATATTACATCAGAGTACACAACTTAAACAACACATATTAGACAGTTATAAACATCTGCCCAACTATACAACTCAAGAAACAATAGACACAGATACCAAACAACACAGCGGAATCATAATATATCTACACGTGGAAGCCTCCTGCTCCATATCTCCTCCATAATTCGTCAAGCTAATCTGAATCACTTGAGTACTCATACATAATATGAGTACCCAAGAGTTTAATAAAACAGAAAATAAACACTCGGGTCAGACAGGTGTCTGGTGTGAGTAAACGGGTTATAATTGCTTAACTTTTAGAAAATCCTTTGAAAAGAAAAAGTATCACGTAAGACTTCCCACACATAAACATGGAAAAGTTTTTACCTTACGCTAACCAAAACATTTGATAGGAAATCCAGTGATATTATAATAGTGTCTAGGGTTTTCAAGTAAATAAGAAATAGCCGAAATTGTTACATTCATCAAATTCCAGCTACTAGCCACAAAAGTGGGTAATACAAACAAAACCGTAGGGTCTCGTAGGAAGAATGGGTTTCCATCAATGGCAGGGCTACTGTGGTACCGTCCGTCACAGTACGTGGCCTAGATCAACGTACCGAGGAGCCACCCTAACTCCCATGCAACACAAGGCCGGAACCATCCCTTACTGGGCAGTCCCGAACAAGACTACCCCGTGGTTGGCGCGACCAACCACACACTAAGCCGAAATAGAAAGGGACCTCTAGACAGGGGTAAATCTCGTCCTACTTGGGCATGACCCACTTAACCTTGCTGCACCTCCCCTGTTTTAGCCATTCCCGGTTGATGAGGCTTGAGGATGCGATTACCTTTATAAAACACATCTATCTTAGAATGCTCATCGTCCACCTGACGATGTTCTGAAAGCATTCAATCCATACAAGTTCGTTCCGGGTTCGAACGAAATCGAAGGCACTATCTCGTTGCACTCATTTTGGAATCACTCTCAGAGTCAACGACCATAGCCCTTGCACTCTAAATCACCATCTCGAACCTATAAGTACTATTCCGTCAAACTCATTACGGAATCACCCACAGAGTTATACTGACGTATAGTTCTTACATCTCGAGTCTTCACTTGATCCACTTGGATTCACGACCTAACGTTTAATTGGAATCAATGTGGTTTTCTGATTATCCAAATATAGAAACCCGATCCCGGCCTCATCGAAACCAAACGCCATTTTAATGTCCAAGTTGTTTAAAGGTTTTAAACAATTAAACTTATATACAAGATGATGTAAACAGATAGATGAATCACATTATCACAATAGATAATTCATAACAACCATTCATCTCACAAAGCAGTATATCACATATCAGAGATATCCAAATCATCCAGTATCAACCAATCACCCAATATCAATCACCCAATATAAATCAATCAACATCAATCAATCACCCATAAACAAAATTGATTAACTCTTAATCAATTGGATTAACCTTAAATCCTTCTTCGTTTATTTATTTCAAATAAATAAATAAATTAATCATCTCTTAATGATCTTCTTTAATTAATCTCCTTTGATTAATTATACTTTAATTACCTTCAAGTAATAATCCTTAACCATATACAGTAATTAACCTTTAATTGCTATCATTAATTACAATAATTAATGATCCTTCATTTGCTTCCATTAATTAATTAACTATAATTAATTACATCAAACCTTAATTAATTACAATTAATTAATCACACTTTAATTAATCACTTTATTAATCAATCCTTGATTAATTTCATTAATTAACTAATGATCTTTATTAATTAATAATTCCTGTAATTAAATAATTAATTAAATAATTAACTTATAATTAATCATCTCATTAAACAGTAATTAACAACTTGTAATTACTTATCTTAATTAGTTAACTTCTTAATTAATTATATTAACCTTTGATTAATTACTCTAATTAATCAATCTTTAATTACTTCATTAAGTAATTATTAATTAATTTAAATTAATAAATAATCCTTAATTAATTACTTTATTAATTAATTACATTTTTAATTAATTACACTTGGTAATTAATCTTAAAATTAATCACATTCTTTAATTAATTCATCACATTAATTAATTAACTAAAATTAACTAAGTAATTAACCCTTTAATTACTTACATAAGTAATTATCTTCTAATTACTTCATTAAATGATTACCCTCTTAATTAATTACTTAACAAATAATTAATCCCATCATTAAATAATTCTTAATTTATTAATAAATTAATTACTCCATAATTAATTAACCTCAACAATTATATTAATCAATTCTTTAGATTAATAACATCATGTGATTAACCATTAATCACTTCAACTTTAACTACTCCTATGAGTAATCTCTACTAATTACTTCCATAAGTAATTATTCCTTACTAAATTACATTCAAAAATTAATCATTGATTACTTCATTAAGTAATCACACTTAATTAATCCATAATTAAGTGATTATTTAAAATTAAATAAACAATTAACTAATTATATAAAATTAATTAAATAATTAATTAACATCTTATATTTCAAAATCTTTAATTAATTAAGAAAACATTATTCTTAATTAAACTTACTTATTAACAAATCATATTTAATTAGGTATGCTAAAATTCATATCAAAATAATTTAACATTATTAATCTTCATAAATAAGTTATTTTGAATTGATCAAATATTCACAACATTATGCATACACTGCAGCAATTTCATGCTATGACTGGATTACAAGTTAATCTTCAAAAATCTGACATTAAACTGGCTGGTGTAAATTTGGAAAGAGTTAATCAGATCACTCTGATCACTAGTTTTTCACTTAACCTATCCACTGTCTCTTATCTTGGTCTGCCTCTAACCACGTCTAAAGTCACAACAAATCAATGTCTTCCTTTGTTCGAGAAGATAACATCGAGAATGAACTGTTGGACCACTAGGAAGCTTAGCCAAGCTGGCAGATTAACTTTAGTCAAGTCTGTTATTTTTGCCATGCAAGTGTATTGGGCCAGAGCCTTTGTTCTCCCATTCAAGTTAATAAAGATGATTAGAACAACAATTATGAGGTTCTTTTGGACTGGTAGGACTATGGGCAAATTCATTGCTCCTATTAAGTTTAGTACTCTCGAGCAACCTATGAATAAGGGGGGGCTTGGTCTGTTAAATCTCAAGCAGTGGAATAAAGATGCCTTTGCTAAACATGTTGACACCTTGTTTAATGGTTTTGAGAGTCTTTGGGCCAAGTGGTCAAAGAAAAATGTGATTAAAGGAAAGAGTATCTGGAATATGAACAAGCCACAAAACTTAAGTTGGACGTGGCAATGCCTCTTCAAGCTTAAAGAATTTTTTCTCCCTATGATACAAATGAACACTGATCCAATATACAACGTTAACTTTTGGGATGATCCCTGGCTGGAGAAGGGATTCATTCTGAGACGTCAACTTACACACAACGAAATTAACCATACTGGAATACACCATGCTATGAAGGTTAGGGATGTCCTCTACAATTTTCTTGGGGTGGGTACTCTCTCTTCTAATCAGAGGGTCCAAATCATGTGGGACAAGATTGGAAAATTCACCCCGATGAATAATTCTTCTGCCAGGCTTGTTTGGGGAAAGACGAAGGGATCTTATAGAATTGGAGATGCATATGAATACATACAACGGAACAGTGACAAACCAACTTGCAAATGGTGGAAATGTACATGGACATCTGACAGTAGTATGCGTGAAAACTTAATATTATGGAAGGTTCTGAAGAGAGCTATACTAACTAAAGTGAAACTTGTGAGCATGGGAATGAATTTGAACATATATTGCACTTTCTGCTGTGTACATCCTGAGACAGCTGAACATTCGTTTTTTGAATGCTCTATTATAAAACAAATCTGGACTAATGTGATGATAAGGATTAATAGCACGGTTCCTGCTGAAGACAATTTGACTGAGTGGGAATGTATCCATGCTAAGGCGAGGGGAAGGGAGAAACAAAAAAGAATTTTCACTGTGGTGCTGAAAAGCTTCATCAATTCTGTTTGGAGAGAACGTAACACTAGAATTTTTGATGCCACAAATGCGAAAGTTGATGCAATATTAAAGCACTGGATAATGCATGAGATTAAATGTTCCTTGGATCTCCTCTTCACTTTTGACCCTGGTATATTCATGCAATTCAACCTGTGTAACTGAAGTGTAATTGTTGTGTTCCTGTTTTACTTTGTCTTGTTGTTTTCCTTGTGTTTGTAGCACCTAGTTCCTCTGTTTTCTATGAGCTAGCTCATGTTGTTGCTTGTGTATGTACTCTTTGGTGTTGCAATAAAATGGTCGGGGTCCATTCAACCCCGTCGGCCATGCCAAAAAAAAAAATTGATCAAATTTTAATAACTTAAAAACAAATTATTTTACTTGGTTTTCAAAATCATAATAATAACCTTATTTGTAAATAAGGTATTTAGAAATTAATTTCAAAATTTAAAGCACATTGAACATATAATTTAAACTTACTTATTTACAAAATAAATTTGGAAACTTTGTTACTAAAAAATTACCTAACAATTTACTTAAAACGTTGATTAATATTTAAATTCAAACATTCTCTTTAAAATTGAAATTCAAGATTTACTTAAGATATTATTTCAAATACAACTATCTTAAAACAATTTAAATTCAAAATAAAATAAATTCAATTAGTACTTTTAAAAATTTGATTTACATTTTCATCAATGCACAAGTTTAACATTTATAAATTTGTTTCCTTCTATAAAATTGGTTTATAATTTAATACCTACCTTAATAATTCAAGCTCAAGTTTATTTGCAACTAAGTATAATACATAACTACTAAAAACAGCAAACTAAAAACCCGAGGTAAACACAGCAGCTTCACGCGTGCTACCCGAGACAACCCAGCACCTCCCCTCTTCGAGTCGAACCAAAGAAAACACGAGCTCGACTTCGGGAATGACCCTTCTTCCCCAACTCAAAATCCCCATCTCCTCATACCAGTGCACAACATAAACACGCGTGCACGTGTCCCCTCAACTCCGGCCAAGCTTGGTCGTCGCGACCATTGCCGTCCGTCACATGAACCCACTCGAGCAAGAAGCCAAACCCAGATCAAACAATATACTCGCGAATCACAATTTCGATCCTTTGCTCGAAACTGCAGCAACCACTTGACCCTAAACCCCTCCACGGCCAATGTCCTGACGCCGTACAACCCTTGTCGTCCTCACCATAGAACCGCCACATCCCCTAGCTTCGTCCTTCCCAGAAGCGATCACCTCCGGTCAAATGTTCACACCGAAATCAACTCGATAGTAAAGATGAAAAATAAGCAAGCTTAAACCCTAGTTTATTCAAATTCGAAAAATTCGCACATTGGAAAAATTTTAAAACATTTTTCCCATCATCAATGATACCAAAACTAGCTACCACCAAGAATTCAACTTCAATCATTAAGTGGATCATCGGCAATTCACCAAATTGCCGACACCGTTCATTCCCAATTTCCAAATTAAATATCAATTTAAAAATTCTGAGTTGCATGTTAAAAATCATCATTTTAATTACAAATCCATTTATATAATCCAAAGCAGGAATTTAAGTCATTGATTTTTTTACATAAACCAGTATTTTACTGTTCTTCCTATTTTAAACACTATTTACACATTTAAACTTACAAAAACTATTTTTAAAATTTCCATTTAACAATAACTAACAACTTTTATATAATCATCAAGATCAAATAAGGATGTTATTGGAGGTTTTGGAATTTTGAAATGAAATCTGGTCTTAAAAATAGAAAAAAAAGTTCATATGTACACAGACCTATACACATATACACAGATCTTATATATTTAATAATATAAATTCTGAAAGGATTTCATGCAATCACCAATAACAGTTCACAGATAACACATGCATGTAGTAACAACCAAATCAAACTGTTTTTAAAAGAAATTTACCCACCTTAAAAAGTTGCAGAGCAGGTTTCTATATTTTTTTTCCACGCAATCGAAATTTAAATCTGAATAATGCCTTTTTTTGATTTGCAGATGAAACCTTAGCATGCCTCAATCTGATGATCTAAATGTTGAAATGGATCTGAATTTCCTTTTGAAATGCAGGTTGAACTTGATGTTGCAGTTGAACATCCATTAGCATTTGGAGGTTGAAATTGCAGCAGATTTTACTTTTATCTTTGAATTCAAGTTTTCAGGTTGAAGAAAGATTTTAAATTTGCTTTTAGTTTTCATTTTCAGGTTTGAGAAAATGTTTTCTAGTTTGAGTTAAGAAAAAGAAACAAAGAAGAAAAAATGTTTGTAAAACAAATTTTCTTCTAATAACATTTAAAAAAAATGAATAGGTTGCCACTTGTAGATTAAACTTACATTTGTCATAATCTTGTTTATTTGCCTTACAAGTGTTATTAAGAGGTTTAACATGTTTACACATGTTTATTAGTATTTTTAATTAATTTTTATTTAATTTAAATGTAAACATAAACTAACATATTTAATTTACTAAGTAAATAAATACTTACATATATATAAATAAATTTACTTTTTAAAGGAAATATTCTAAAACTAATTATAACACAAATATATTTTCTTATTCATGTTATTTAAAATCTAGAACTTTTATAGATACATTTATAACTATTTTAAATTTAAGCATTTAAAAAGAAAACAAAACTAAACTTTTAAACTATCATATTTAAAAATAAATAATTTATTTTATAATTGAAACAAATTGAATTAAACTTAAATTTACTTTTGAAAAATATAAACTTTAAAACAAAGCTTTAAATTACATATATAAATTATCGATAAATTAAATTAAATTTCAAAACAATATCAAATTATAACATATACATACATATATATATTACAATTTGAAAATTCCATCTTTTATTTAAACAAAAGATATTTCTATTCACAATATATATCAAATATACATATTATAAATAGGATAAAAATTTCATTAGCTTTGGAAAATAAATCTTATCCATTTTAAATTGATAGAAAGATATTGATCAAAATTACCAGATTAAATATTTATTAACCTTAAAAGAATAAATTTACCAATTTAAATAGAAATTATAAAGAAAAATTATCAAATCAATTTAATTATTAATACAGATTATTAAATTGATATTGCCTAAAAAATCCGGGTCGTTACAATCCTCACCTCTTAAAAGAATTCCTTCCCTGAAATTTAAAAGAAAAGGTAATTAATAACCCAGCAAAGATTTCAATTTCAAACAACAAAGCATACCTATCAACCAGTTACTAACAACCATAGCAAATCAGTCAAACAAACAAACCTAACTAATTATCCTGACACAAATCAGAATAAATCTCTAATACTATCTAGAGTTTCCCAAATATAAATCACCGGGAGACTCGCTCTACAGAAGCTAAACAAACTACACCACCAAAATCCAGAGCTCCTCTCATCTCTAGATCCTCCAATCTGAACAGAACATCAGACTATACTCAAGTCTAGCTCAACTTCCAAATCCAACTGAACTGCAGATTCAACAACCAACGATGAATCATACACGTACTCCCTCAGAGACACGTGAAATACAATGAATCCCAGCTGTCCAAACTGGCAATTCAATCTTATAGGCAACATATCTTATCTTATCAGAACACAGATAAGAAATCTCAAATGCCTCAGCACTAGCCATCCAATCTTACTCAATTACTGTTCCCATAACCAGAGAAATCTTAACAACAATGAAGTCTCCAACTTCGAATTCCAAACTCCTTATCTCATATCTGCATAACTCAACAGACAATCGTGGGCTACAAATCCTCTTCCTGATCTGCTCAACCTATGCTGATGCTACCAGAAAAAACTAGACCAAAGCAAACCAGTTCCTGGATCCTATCCAACAGAAAGGTCTTCGAAAATCCGTCGAAATCCAGAACACAAGCTCAACTTCCCAAGCTAGCAAATTGAACTTGCTTCCTTCCTCGCATAGCTGCTACCTCGCTTCCGCTGCACAACTCTGATTCTGAAATAGATGAGAATACTATTGATGAACACAAATACAAACTTATCCAATATATCCGGGAACTTTGTTCATCAAATCCATATAATCTGAGTGACTCATTTGACTCGGTCACACAACCTTACTACAGAATCCAAACTCGAAAAGTAGATCTGACCAAATCCAAATTCCAAAGATTCCTGAGCTGCTACACCAACTCTTCTACTAGGCTAACTACCAAAATCGCTTCTGGAACCAAAACAATGTGGAACTCAACTCCAGATGCAGACAAACTTCTGATTACATCAGTAGCTCCTACTTCCACATGAGAATCATCAGTCTCAAACAAAAGATTTCCCAAGAAAAATTCCCAAACTAATCGCATGTCACTTTTGCGATCCAACCTAATTCGGATTCCAAAGAAACCGTCTTCTCTTTACCAAATAGAACAGCCTTAAATTTTCCAAACAAGGTTAACCTTCAAGAAAACTTTCACCAACTGCCCGGACTGCTGATAGAAGAACCACAAAGATTCCTGAACTATCGGAGAAACGGACACACTGCTGCTTCCAAATTCTACCTCGATAATATTGCAAAGCCAAAAGACCTTCTCGTCAGCACATCGAACACTTCGAACTGCACTGCTACCATATCTAACCAAAGACTTCTAATCCAAAGCTTCTTAAAAACCAAAACCATCAAAAAACCACAAAATGGACCTTTGAGATGGCAAACATCCTCTCAAGAAACTTGGCTCCAAACCAAGCATCAACATCTCGCTCTCCTTAAGTAATGACAAATGAGACCATGCCAAAGCGAAGCAACTCATAGACCTTAGTCTCAAATTCCAGAACAACCAACCTCCTAGCTAAAGATCCAGATAACTCCTACATAGATGAAACCCTGTGGCAGTAAAGACTTCCCCTCAACCACTTCTAAAACTGCTTCAAGAGAAAACATCTTCTGAAAATATCCATGGATACTGTATCTCATCACGCAGTATCAAGATATCATCACTTACTTCTGCACTTCCGACAGATCCAAACTTACACTTCCTAGATAAACTCCGAATCTTTAAAAGATTTCCTTCGGATATCAGAGAAATCCTTACTCCAAACTAAACTCACTCGAGACGGTATTAGGTCTACAGTCTCGACAAATACTTCCAACTCAAACATATGGACCTCTTCCATCAGTGGTAGTCGTGTTACACACACACACCACTACTCCATCTACCTCTAAAACTTATGTTGGAAAATCCGAACAGATAACCCAACAGATCAGGTTGATATAGATATATATACATATATATTATATATAAAAATTACAAGTACGCTCTCTCAAGAAAGACACCACTCCAGAGCCTAGGTATTCACTCAACCTAAGGCTCTGATACCAACTTTAACGACCCGACTTCCTAACACCAGAAAGTCGCATTGCTAATTAAGAAAGAAAGGCATAGAAGAAGAAAAGAAAGAGAAAGAAGAAACACAACAACATCAGATAACTCACAGCGGAACGAATGAAATATAATATATCACATAAAATATTACATTGTATCATATTACATCAGAGTACACAACTTAAACAACACATATTAGACAGTTATAAACATCTGCCCAACTATACAACTCAAGAAACAACAGATACAAATACCAAACAACACAGCGGAATCATAATATATCTACACGTGGAAGCCTCCTGCTCCATATCTCCTCCAGAATTCGTCAAGCTAACCTGAATCACTTGACTACTCATACATAATATGAGTACCCAAGAGTTTAATAACAAAATAAACACTCGGGTCAGACAGGGGTCTGGTGTGAGTAAACGGGTTATAATTGCTTAACTTTTAGAAAATCCTTTGAAAAGAAAAAGTATCACGTAAGACTTCCCACACATAAACATGGTAAAGTTTTTACCTTACGCTAACCAAAACATTTGATAGGAAATCCAGTGATATTATAATAGTGTCTAAGGTTTTCAAGTAGATAAGAAATAGCCGAAATTGTTGCATTCATCAAATTCCAGCTACTAGCCACAAAAGTGGGTAATACAAACAAAACTGTAGGGTCTCGTGGGAAGAATGAGTTTCCATCAATGGCAGGGCTACTGGGGTACCGCCCGTCACAGTACGTGGCCTAGATCAACGTACCGAGGAGCCACCCTAACTCCCCTGCAACACAAGGCCGGAACCATCCCTTACTGGACAATCCCGAACAAGACCACCCCGTGGTTGGCGCGTCCAACCACACACTAAGCCGAAATAGAAAGGGACCTCTAGACAGGGGTTAATCTCGTCCTACTTGGGCATGACCCACTTAACCTTGCCGCACCTCCCCTGTTTTAGCCATTCCCGGTTGATGAGGCTTGAGGCTGTGATTACCTTTATAAAACACATCTATCTTAGAATGCTCATCGTCCACCTGACGATGTTCTGAAAGCATTCAATCCATACAAGTTCGTTCCGGGTTCGAACGAAACCGAAGGCACTATCTCATTGCACTCATTTTGGAATCACCCTCAGAGTCAACGACCATAGCCCTTGCACTCTAAATCACCATCTCGAACCTATAAGTACTATTCCGTCAAACTCATTACGGAATCACCTACAGAGTTATACTGACGTATAGTTCTTACACCTCGAGTCTTCACTTGCTCCACTTGGATTCACGACCTAACATTTAATTGGAATCGATGTGGTTTTCGGATTATCCAAATATGGAAATCTGATCCCGGTCTCATCGAAACCAAACGCCATTTTAATGTCCAAGTTGTTTAAAGGTTTTTGTGACGCCCCACCTCTATACCCACGCTAGCCAAGAACATTACGGTAAATGCTGTCAACTAGCACGGAGAATAAGGCTGTTGAGGAGCGACCATCCGTGTAATTGCTTTGTGCGAGCATCGATATGTCAGATAGTATAGCATGCAATTCTTTTCAAGTGGAAATCTGACATGCCGACACAAACTCAAAGCTATTACACAGTGGCTATAATATCTTCGGAAACAAATATAGAAGTAAACATAACATAAATCGGTCACAGACAGTTCATATCACAAAGGCGGAAATAGATATGAATATAACACATGAAAGTGTACATCAGAGTAGTGGTCAAATAAGATCCACAATATCAAAAAGAATAGATACAAGTGCTAGACAAAAGAATAAGTATACATCACAGAGTCTGTATCTCAAATGTATACAACAAAAAACTACTAAACTAAAGTAGTTAGCCAAAAGTCAGAAGATGGTCCGATAAGGAGTCAAGCAGAAGCACCTGTAAAATCTCAGTTTGACCCGAGTATTATTTAATAAGAAAATAATAAACGGATCAGTCTAGCTATAAATATCAGATGAAGTGATATATAATAAGAGATATGACATAAATATATAATAATCACAATGCCAAGCTGTGATAAATAAGTAATTGAAAAACAACAAGAGATTAATCAATATCACAATAATCTACTCAAGATAAAAAGGAATGTCATACTCCTAATTTCATTCACCAAGCCACAATAAATGACATATATATATATCAATGTCCATCGTAAAAGTTGGTGAAACATAAATTCCAGAAATCAACACACGAAATCCAGAAATCACAATAAAAAGGAACAACGATGTCGTACAGTGAGACATCCGATGAACCAAATCACAATAAAAAGGATGGCCAATCCCACAAAAATACTGGACATCGACGCACCTAAAAAGACACGCCCCATGTACAGTCGAACATCGACGCACCTAGAAAGATACGCCCCATGCTCTAGCATCGACGCACCTAGAAAGATACGCCCCATGCTCTAGCATCGACGCACCTAGAAAGATACGCCCCATGCATAAATAAACATCGATGCACCCAGAAAGATACACCCCATGCATAAATAAACATCGACGCACCTAGAAAGGTACGACCCATGTGTAAAATGAGACGAAGCTCAATAAAATGAGGAACAGCCCTCCACATAAACAAGGAGACATCGCACATTGCTAGTCTAAACCACAAAGATGATCGTCATGATCAACGAGAAGTGTCAATTACAATAAGCTAGTAAATATATGAGCTTAGCTTCATGTCCCATAACCACTAGCTTAACTTAAATATTTACGAACAAATTGTAGATCTCCACTAGAAAATTGTCACAAGAGATTCAATCGAACAAGTCCAAGAATTAACCGACGAAGTAAACGCAAGCGTTTCATACCACTTGTTTTACTAAGTCGTTTAATTAGATTTCTCATACGAGTGAGGTAAAGGTTTGTATATACTAATAGATTGGAAAACGGTTTTAGAAAACGAGATTTGTAATAAAATAGTGTTGAAATCATTTGAAGAAAGAGTTTTGATATTTAATACTAGTATAGAAAACCTTTATATTTTAAAGTGACAAATCATAGCACTACACCAGAAAAGGCTTTTGGTAGCGTTGAAAAAACGCTACCATAACTTATTGTAGCGTTTTAATGAACGCTGCTATACGACATGCAACTAAAAGTCTAAAACTTTTTGTTGCATTGTAGTAAACGCTACCAAAAGTCACTTTTAAATGCAACTATAGGTATTTTCTGTAGGATTTAAAAAACGCTACCAAAAGTCACTTTTAAATGCAACTATAGGTTTTTTCTGTAGGGTTATAAAAACGCTACCATAAGTATTCATTTTTTGGTGGCATGTTTTGTTTATATGCTTTTTTTGATTTTCAGTAGCGTTTTTAAAATGCAACTGTATAATTTTTATATTAGTTTACATTTGTTTCTGTAGCATTTCTGAAACGCTACTAACAGTTATTGGTTGTTTGGTAGCATATTTTAAATGTTACTATTTACAGTTGATGGTTTATACCATTTCCAGCAATCGCTTATATACTATTCATATTAGAACGAACGATCAATCGCATAATTTTCATATATTCAAACAAACAATTAAATCACATAATTAGCATATACAATCAATCAATCATATAATCATCATATTCAAATAATTGCAAAAACATGCTAATCTCACAATCAAATATAATATCCATAATCAATTCGATAGTAGTTTTTCAACAAAATAAGTCACATACTACAAGCATTCACAGACTAGTTTCCACAAATGGTACTAACAAAATACGACAACATATATAACAATTAAATTCATGTTCTTTGCTTGATTACCAATAGTTCTTTGTTGTCGACAGTCTTCGCTTCGAAATAGCTAATTACCTGCAAACGAGTTTAACAATCAACAATATACATATATATATGTATATATATGTATATATATATGTATATACATATGTATATGTGTATATGAAAATCATGTAATCTATAACTCGATATTCTGAAAAATAAACAGAACTAAAACTTAATGTTGAGATACGATGTACTGAAGAATAATACTTACTGGAACTTGATTCTCGAATGACGTATGCTGCTGGCCAAGCTATCGTAGTACCAAAGGCATCTTCCATGTACGTACACTCAGATGTAGGTCGCCATAGCAATGCGTCATTAACTCTCACAAAGTTTACCCAAACTTTTACCGCATCTTTTCCCAGCGGAACACAATGAACCATCGTTGTTGGATCAGTTGAAGCGATAGTTCCTTCAGCCACTACTTGTCCCGTTTCACCCACATCAATCAGCTTACAGCTACTATTTGGTACCAGATTTGCACCCTGTTGGATAAGCAAATAAATAAATATTCATCAAATATGTCGTGCACAGTTAAACATGAAGGAATTTGATTTATTATATGTGCTACTACTAAATTGTTTTATGGTTTTACCTAATAGTTCTTCTTTGTCCAAGAATGCTGGCAATATTTGATTTACTGTATGTGCTACTACTAAATTGTGTATGTGCTACTGCTACATTGTATTTCATTCATTGTATTTTTTGATTCAACTCATAGCTAACTATTTGATTGTTTTTTCTCCTTGCGGAGTAATCTGGATTTTGCAGAGTAGTGGTTATATGAGCAGGAAGTGAACTGTGCATATAGCCTATACATATAGCGGAATAATCATAGATTTGCACCCTGTTGGATCAACCACCTTCCCACACCACTACATCACTACATACAAACCACTGTGCATATAGCCTATACATCACTGCCTTCAATTCACATCAAATGCCATTTTCTTGTAACTTCCATCAACCGCCTTACTTCCTTCAATTCACTCTTCAATAAACTCTCTGCACATCAGCAACTCCCTGAAGCACAACCATCATCACCTTACCACACAACATCACATTCACATAGTAACCTGTTTATACAGCATCAATAGAGCAAACCATATCAAACTGCTGCATACCATTCTTTTGCACACCACTGAAATTGCCCACATCATATACATCATATACCACCAACATTCTAACCACCAAATTGCACTGTCATTTCACAGTTTGCTACAACCTGCTGCCATCCTCTGCGCATACAATCCCCACCACCTACAACAATCAATCATCGACACCACTGCATTGCAATACCATCTGCAATCACCCTCCTATTCATCCACTTCTTCTGCAACTCCAACCCCATACCACTGCCTACTGTCATTGATTCCACTCCACTGATACAACACTGATACGCTGATACCACTTCAGTTGCCATCATATCCACACACCCACATCACTACCAGTCCAACAACCCCTGTTTCCACTTCATACACCCAAACAATAGATGGTATTCTTGCTTTTGGCCGAAAATTTATTTGTTAAAATTTATTTGTCAATCTTCTTTTACAACATACTTTGACCCCAAGATCAAAAATATACGTTAAAATTTATTTGTCAATCTTCTTTTACAACATACTTTGACCCCAAGATCGGGGAAGGATAAAGAAGCACTGAAAATATATTTTAACAACAAGGATACCCAACCAATGGCTTCCAGCATTTTGTATATAGTTGTATATACATGTAATAGATCTCAAAGAGCCATTTTTATCCTCTTCCTTTCAATGCAAAAACTAAACTACTAGTACAGATGATGGTATTCTTTTACCTCCTAATCCTAATTGATACAAAGGAAATTGTGGAAATGATCCGAAATAAAAATGAAAAAAAAAATGAAAAAAAGAAAAGAAATTAAGAATGAGTGTAGGATAAATGCAATGCAATGGAATGGGGTAAAACTGGAGCTGCTCAGTTCTCCACCACAATGGCTTTATGAATGAACTTTTAAGGTTGAATGATATGTGGAGAACTAGCAAATGAATATAAATTCGAGAATGAAGATATCGTGGACTTTGTAGTACGCAATTTTATAGACCACAGTGCCTTACAGAATATTCTAAAACCTGTTGACTTGGGCAGATCATCTCCTTCATCTTCGCACCGTTTTTGTATATTTTAAATGTTGACACGGTTCGCACATTCTCTGCCATGGCAACAGTTGGACTCTTACTAATGTCAACCTATTTTCGATAATGTATAGAAGTGTAAGGGCAAAGCGATAAGATACAGATAAGAAATATAGTGAAGAACTACCTTTAGAAAATTGAGGGATGGATATCTAATGCAGAGAGCATCGACAGATAGGCTTATTTGAGAGCAATGCTGGTTCGATTTCATCATAAAATAAACAACCGAAACACCTAAACAAAATCATCATTGGCTTAGTCATGTTTAATAAGTGTTGGTAAGTTGATTAAGTGTTCGATGGAAATTATAGTTACCTGATAAAGAAATCTCAGCTTGAAATTGATCTAAACCGGTAACATCCTCGACCTCCCCACCAAATTTCACATTGGTTCTCCTCTTGATGTTTTCAGTGCAATGTTAGCATGAAATAAAGCTTCTGCTACTTCTTTATCATCAGGCAACATCTTTCTCAAAACCTCGTAATCCCTTACTGCTTCAGCCCATCTCTCAAGCTGACACATAATTACAACTGACACATAATTCCATAAGTGCAAAATGCAAAAGTATGGCTAACATATAATTCACAGCAGACAAAAACAAGGAAGAAGACAAGCCCATGTACACCATAGCCCACTAGAACTAAACCCATAAACTGGAAGTATAAAGCCTGCATCGACTGTTGTATGCAATGAGACTTATGAGCAGAAAAAAGACTGCAAAAGATGGAGAGGAGACACACCAAATCTTGAAATCTAAGATGAGATTAAAAATAATGTAACAGTATTGTAATAAGTGAAAAGGAATTAAGTAAAACAAGAGCAAGGATTTCTAGAGCAGATGAAAGCATCTAGAAGACTACAGCTGGAAACATATGCATAAAATTCAACATCATCGATTCACCAGAAGGTGACTAAAATTATATACCCCATTCTTTACATACCAATTCACCCCTTTCATTTCTACCTCATCATCCACCGTCCACTATATCAAGCAGCAGTTCTTCTCTGTATGGTTTATAGTTTCTCATGTCATTATTCCGTGTAAAGCCAAAAATGAATGAACTATGTTTCTCAGCGGCCACATCACCCAATCTCCAACATCATCCAATCTCAATTTCTTATGCCATTATTCCATGGAAAGCCAATAATGAATTAACTATATTCCTCGAAAGCTTGATGCCGATTCTTTTGCAATCTTATAGTGCAACATTAAACAAGCATGAATCACCTAAAATCCTCTCCGAGCATTTTCCTGCAATCAACATGTCCACCTCAACTCAATCTCAAATCACAAAACTAGCAAAAATCACATTTTCTACTGAATCTACCTTCAGCAAAGCATCGCTCGCTTCAGACGTGTACACTTCTGTGCATGTTGCAAAATTAAAACCAACACTGCCCTAAATCAACTACTCACTCTCAGCAAACTTCAACAAGCACTTTTCCACATGCAAGCAAACAAATCTTTCTAACTTTACCAAGTTAACCGCTACATCCTTTAGTAAGTACCTTATTCCCAAATACAAGAAACTCATTTACTATACAATAATTCAAGACCACAATAATTCAAGACCTGATAACTTATTAACTTAGCAGCTACATCATGAAATCCTTCACCAAAACATTCAACAAGAAACACCTCAAGCAAAGGGAACCACCCAAACTCAAGATAATACAAAAGATTGATTACCAGAGGAGTTTTAGTAATGAATAATCATTGTTTTAATTCCTCTCTCTTTCATACACTAACAATTTCACTCTCGTTGTAATTTATAATCGGATATCAACAAAGTATAATTCTTAGATCTAACAACTAAATAAAATATGCCTAGTGATGCATTACCTGTAATTTATAATCAGATATCAATAAAGTAGAGCTTTTTGATGATGCTTATGGAAGCAAAACTAACGAGCCAAACATATGATTTGATAACATGAATTGATGCATTGAAGAAATGTTGTCGCACTAGGTTTTGCCTCTCTGACCCATTAGTGCATGAAATCGAGAAATCTGGGTTGATTTAAGTAGGAAGTAGACGATGGGAGAAATCCACAAATCGAGAAATATCAAAATAGAAACATCTAGGATAGTATATAGTGTTTTTAACTACGTAACTGATAATGTTTTGAGAGTTTTTGGGTAAAATACTTGAGCGGGTAGTGGATTGGGAAGGAGGGAAAGGGGAAAATTTTGTAAGTACTGTAGCGCCAATTGAAAACGAAAAAAAAAGAATGGAGAAAGAGTTATTGTGCGGGCCACTTTAATTTTGTAGTTCCCTACATCAATTAGCAGTGATTCTTTTTTATTTTGTACTCCGTAAAACTTTGGTTGCATTTGGATAACTTTTTGGTTGCACTTAAATAGCAAACGCTACTAATAAGTGCAACTAAAAATGCTTTTTCTTGTAGTGTAGAAGTGATTGTAGAAACAATCGGGCATAAAAATTCACATTCGAAGACGTGAATAAAATCCAAAGAAATCGATATCAAATCCATCAAAGTGGATATATCTAAAGTTCCCAAAGAAAAGGTCATCAAAGTCGATAATAAATGACAACAACAAAAGGGAGACAACACGCATCGATTAAAGTTGGATATTCAAATGAATTAGCAATATAGGCTAATCTGGAAAATAGAAGCAGGTCGGTCGACCGGACTCCCTGAGTCGGTCGACCGAACCAGGGGGGTCGGTCGGCCGAACCAGAAACAGAGAAGTGCATAGCACACTTGGAAGCAGGTCGGTCGGCCGGCTCTCAGGGCTCGGTCGGCCGGACCTGTTTCCAGCCTCTTCCTTGCCTATTACAAATGAGGTTTAATCTTGACCAAAATTGCATTCGCACGAGCAACGGCGCTAAGGGTTTATGCCAATCGACTACCCGGCCCTATATGCTCCTCGATGCATCACCAAAAACATGTTCAAACATCAAAGTTAGGATTTTTAACGAATTGAACTCAAAACACTAAAAATTGGAATATTCACCAAATCAATTCAAACCGGAAGCAAATGCACACGAATAAGTGTTAGGAATTCATACCTAACAATCGAAGATAAATATAAGCATAGATGTGAGATAAAAATCTCACCTTTGAATCCGAAAACAATGAATGAGAAGCTTGAAGACGAAGGAAGATCAACCACACTTCAATCTCAACACAAGAAGCTTGAATCTAAGCTTAAAAAGAGAAACATTCCCTAAATTAGGTTTAGGAATTTTCTGAAATTGGAAGGAGAAATGTTTGGAGAAGAAGAAGGAGATGCTTACCAATGGGTTCTCATAGATTTTGGAGCAAGAACTTGGATTTGCAAAGCAAGCTAGGGCTTAGGAATTTCTATTTCTTTTTCTCTTCCACCATTGTTGAAAGCTTGAAGAGTTAGGAATTAGAAATGAAGTAATGAAGAGTTGGAGTGGGTTGGGACTGAGTACATAAGTGGGCTCAGCCCAAACCAAAACCCTAAGTGAAAAGTAGCAAAAATCAACTTTCTCCAAACATATCGAAGCTTATACTCAAAAAGGTCGCAAACGTCATTTTGAACTCAATGGGGGTGGTCTCGAGTCCCAATTTGACTGTTTGCAAAAAGTAGCTTTTCGGACCAAAATCCAACGAATGATAAAATATTCAAATAAAATATTTAAATATAAAATCAATAAATATGCGGGTTGTTACAGACTCCCCTCCTTAAAGAAATTGCGTCCTCGCAATACATAAGAGGAAAATAAGAAGTAACAACCATGGAAACATATCAACACAAAAGAAAATTGAAATAAGAAGTTCACTATAAAGAGCACGAAGGAGTAAATCCGAAAGTTTTCGTTCGATTAATTCTCAAGATTTCTCAAGAGAAATCCTTAGGATTTGAGAACCATTGAACTCTCACAAGAAGAGCATCTTTATTTCGAAGTCGCTCAACCTCCGAAGCAATGATGCGAATGGAATGTTGCTCATAAGTCAAACTTGGTGAAACTTCAATTTCTTCAATAACACAGGGCTCAAAAATGGAAACTGGAATCCCTAAGGCATTTCCGTAGATAAAAGACGTGGGGAACGTCAAGAATAGCAGAAAGTTGAGCCAGTGTAACGGCGTAGTACAATAACAGTACGTCCGAGAAACTAGAAACTCAAAAAGCGAAGACATTGATGTAGTACAACGGTACATCCAATGAATCAAATAGCAAAGACATTGATGTAGTACAACGGTACATCCAATGAATCAAATAGCAAAGACATTGATGTAGTACAACGGTACATCCAATGAATCAAATAGCAAAGACATTGATGTAGTACAACGGTACATCCAACGAATCAAATAGCAAAGACATTGATGTAGTACAACGGTACATCCAATGAATCCAAAAGCAAAGACATTGATGTAGTATAACGGTACATCCAATGAATCCAAAAGCAAAGACATTGATGTAGTACAAACGGTACAATCAAAGACATTGATGTAGTACAAACGGTACATCCAATGAATCAAAAAGAGAAGACATTGATGTAGTACAACGGTACATCCAATGAATCCAAAAGCAAAGACATTGATGTAGTACAATGGTACATCCAATGAATCAAAAAGCGAAGACATTGATGTAGTACAAACGGTACATCCAATGAATCAAAAAGCGAAGACATTGATGTAGTACAACAGTACATCCAATGAATCCAAAAGCAAAGACATTGTTGTAGTACAACGGTACATCCAATGAATAAAAAAGCAAAGACATTGATGTAGTACAACGGTACATCCAATGAATCCAAAAGAAAAGACATTGATGTAGTACAAACGGTACATCCAATGAATCAAAGACATTGATGTAGTACAAACGGTACATCCAATGAATCAAAAAGCGAAGACATTGAGGTAGTACAACGGTACATCCAATGAATCCAAAAGCAAAGACATTGATGTAGTACAAACGGTACATCCAATGAATCAAAAAGCAAAGACATCGATGTAGTACAAACGGTACATCCAATGAATCCAAATAGCAAAATCATTGATGTAGTACAAACAGTACATCCAATGAATCAAAAGCAAAGACATTGATGTAGTACAAACGGTACATCCAATGAATCAAAAAGCAAAGACATTGATGTAGTACAAACGGTACATCCAATGAATCCAAATAGCAAAATCATTGATGTAGTACAAACGGTACATCCAATGAATCAAAAGCAAAGACATTGATGTAGTACAAACGGTACATCCAATGAATCCAAATAGCAAAATCATTGATGTAGTACAAACGGTACATCCAATGAATCAAAAGCAAAGACATTAATGTAGTACAAACGGTACATCCAATGAATCCAAGCTCAAATAATTCGGAACACCGACGCAGTACCAAAACGGTACGTCCAATGAACCGAACACAATAAAAGGACATCGGACGCTAGTCCATAAAAGAAATGAGATGAAACTCAATAAAACGAAGTATATCAAAACGTCCGATGAACTTGATGAAAAGATAATTCCATTCAGACAATATCAAAGAATCAACCACTTGTTGCTTACGACAAAGCGCATTCGCAACACGATTTCCCTTCTCAAGAATAAAAGAATATCAAGATCATAAGATGCTAGGAACTCGAGTCAACATGGAGTTCCATATGAGAAAATAATTATTCCAAAGATTTATGATCGAGGTAGAGAACAATTTCTCATCCAAATATGATGATGCCAAATTCCAAAAGTAAAAACAATAGCCGAGAGCGCTAGATCATAAGTGGCATATCTAGTCTCGATAAGCTATAATGATTTAGAAGTACAAGTGATAGCACGTTCTCCTTTGCAAGAGAACGACATCCAAACCAATATGACTAGTATGAGTACAAATAGCAAAGTCTTGGTTCCCCTTCAGGAATCACAAGAATAAGAGTATCGAAAAGAAAGAATTTCTTTTAAATAATCTTCTTTCCTGAAAAGTTAAAACTTTCAAAATTACATTTTTCATTATGTAATAATCTTTCTAGAAAAATTTACATTTTTACAAGTCAATATATCGTGTCTGATTGTCACATCAAAGCGTTTAGGAGATTCCTATCGATAACGTTGATCAAGCGCATCGACCAAAATTCTTAAAACACTAAATGGGCAATACAATAACAAAATCGTATTCTATAGGATAAGTAAGTTTCTCAAAAACTTCTAAGAATATTCTTTGTTCGTTTTAAGAACAAAAATCCAGTTATACTTCTAAATAAATCTTATGAAAAAGATTTTGCAAAAATTTTAAATTGCTATTTTCATCCAAAAATCAATAAATAAAAGAATGGTCTCATCGAAATATTCATAGAATATTTGATATATAAAATGGATGAAATAAGCTGGACAAATTGAATGACATAATAAGTCATTCATAAGATTCATAACGAGTGCGGAATGCGGTAAGTGGAATGCTAATTTCCGCAACTCGTAGCAAACGAAAACCGGTGGTAAAGTCAAACTGAAAAGACCTTAACGCCACACAAAAGATTTCTTAGGTGATAATCCTAAGACAAACTCAAAAATACCGGAAAATTTCTCAAACTACATGAATGAAAGAAATAACACTTTCCTTATAAGTGGGCTTAAAGAATAAAATGATGCCATCAAATTGGAATCAAAATCGCAAAGGAAAAACAGAAATCTGCTTAACAGATTGAAAATGTCAAAGATGAATAGTCCACTCAAAAAATAGGATATGGGCTTCACAATGATTAAGCCGATCCTTTCAAAAAAATCAATTCCGAAGCCTAAGTAAAAATATCGGCTCGGAAAGAAAAGTCTCATAAAATAATTTCGACATCAATAAAAAGCAAATTGAGTGTTGCGGATCTACCATCCGGATTCACAATACTCAAAGAAGTCATCAAGCCCGAAATATTCAAAGAAAAAGAATCGACAAGTTCTTTTGATATAAAATAGTGAGCCATATCAAAAAGAACTCAAATAAGAAGATCACGAAATAAAACAATGCCATCAAGGATTGAGTGAAAAATACCTTGACCAAGAGAAGAGTTGCTAGGGGCTTGCACAATATTTAGCTTTCTCGTGTCCTTGTTCAAAAGTTTGGGACACGCAGATAAAAGATGACCCGGTTTCTTGCAATAGCGACAAGAAAGGGGTTTTGGACACATATTCGCATAGTGTTCCATAGAATTACAATTGTAGCATCCTCCACGATTAGGGATTGGAGTCTTTACTACAAAAGTAGTTTGCTTCACTCTCTTATTGGGATTAAGGCTCTTGAACTTAATATGCCTCTTCTTGGAAGTCCCAATATCACAAACACTTCCTTTACCAACCTCTCCATGAAGAAGAGTAACATCCACAAGCTGATTGAAAGAAACTTCAAGTTTCAAGGGTAGAACCATTTCGGGGTTCTTACTCAAAGCATAGATAAACTCTTGATTCTTTACAAGATCCAAAAGTTGTTGAGCAGACATGAATACTCCATCCAGGGGAGTGGCACTAGATTGACCGGCGCTGGGACGGCCTGGTCTAACCATTTCTCTTCTTTAAGAAAGAAATAAAGAAGAAGAAAAAAGTTATTCTCAGAATAAATTTCAATCAAACTTGATTGATAAAACAAGGAATCATAAAGAAATTAGGATGAATCGGTACGAAGACTCGAATTAAATCCTAAAGCACGACTCCTAAGAAAGACTTAGGACGATGATCCTTGTTATAATATTCCATATTGTTCCGAAGTTTGGCTCTGATACCAAGCTGTGATGCCCCACCTCTATACCCACGCTAGCCAAGAACATTACGGTGAATGCTGTCAACTAGCACGGAGAATAAGGCTGTTGAGGAGCGACCATCCGTGTAATTGCTTTGTGCGAGCATCGATATGTCAGATAGTATAGCATGTAATTCTTTTCAAGTGGAAATCCGACATGCCGACACAAACTCAAAGCTACTACACAGTGGCTATAATATCTTCGGAAACAAATATAGAAGTAAACATAACATAAATCGGTCACAGACAGTTCATATCACAAAGGCATAAATAGATATGAATATAACACATGAAAGTGTACATCAGAGTAGTGGTCAAATAAGATCCACAATATCAAAAAGAATAGATACAAATGCTAGACAAAAGAATAAGTATACATCATAGAGTCTGTATCTCAAATGTATACAACAAAAAACTACTAAACTAAAGTAGTTAGCCAAAAGTCAGAAGATGGTCCGATAAGGAGTCAAGCAGAAGCACCTGTAAAATCTCAGTCTGACCCGAGTATTATTTAATAAGAAAATAATAAACGGATCAGTCTAGCTATAAATATCAGATGAAGTGATATATAATAAGAGATATGACATAAACATATAATAATCACAATGCCAAGCTGTGATAAATAAGTAATTGAAAATCAACAAGAGATTAATCAATATCACAATAATCTACTCAAGATAAAAAGGAATGTCATACTCCTAATTTCATTCACCAAGCCACAATAAATGACATATATATATCAATGCCCATCGTAAAAGTTGGTGAAACATAAATTCCAGAAATCAACACACGAAATCCAGAAATCACAATAAAAAGGAACAACGATGTCGTACAGCGGGACATCCGATGAACCAAATCACTATAAAAAGGATGGCCAATCCCACAAAAATACTGGACATCGACGCACCTAGAAAGACACGCCCCATGTACAGTCGAACATCGACGCACCTAGAAAGATACGCCCTATGCTCTAGCATTGACGCACCTAGAAAGATACGCCCCATGCATAAATAAACATCGATGCACCTAGAAAGATACACCCCATGCATAAATAAACATCGACGCACCTAGAAAGGTACGACCCATGTGTAAAATGAGACGAAGCTCAATAAAATGAGGAACAGTCCTCCACATAAACAAAGAGACATCGCACATTGCTAGTCTAAACCACAAAGATGATCGTCATGATCAACGAGAAGTGTCAATTACAATAAGCTAGTAAATATATGAGCTTAGCTTCATGTCCATAACCACTAGCTTAACTTAAATATTTACGAACAAATTGTAGATCTCCACTAGAAAATTGTCACAAGAGATTCAATCGAACAAGTCCAAGAATTAACCGACGAAGTAAACGCAAGCGTTTCATACCACTTGTTTTACTAAGTCGTTTAATTAGATTTCACATACGAGTGAGGTAAAGGTTTGTATATACTAATAGATTGGAAAACAATTTTAGAAAACGAGCTTTGTAATAAAGTAGTGTTGAAATCATTTGAAGAAAGAGTTTTGATATTTACTACTAGTATAGAAACCTTTATATTTTAAAGTGACAAATCATAGAAGTGATTGTAGAAACAATCGGGCATAAAAATTCACATTCGAAGACGTGAATAAAATCCAAAGAAATCGATATCAAATCCATCATAGTGGATATATCTAAAATTCCCAAAGAAAAGGTCATCAAATTCGATAATAAATGACAACAACAAAAGGGAGACAACACGCATCGATTAAAGTTGGATATTCAAACGAATTAGCAATATAGGCTAATCTGGAAAATAGAAGCAGGTCGGTTGACCGGACTCCCTGAGTCGGTCGACCGAACCAAGGGTTGGAAGTGCTCGGGGCACCAGGTCGGTCGACCGAACCAGGGCGGTCGGTCGGCCGAACCAGAAACAGAGAAGTGCATAGCACACTTGGAAGCAGGTCGGTCGGCCGGCTCTTAGGGCTCGATCGGCCGGACCTGTTTCCAGCCTCTTCCTTGCCTATTACAAATGAGGTTCAATCTTGACCAAAATTGCATTCGCACGAGCAACGACGCTAAGGGTTTATGCCAATCGACTACCCGGCCCTATATGCTCCTCGATGCGTCACAAAAACATGTTCAAACATCAAAGTTAGGGTTTTTAACGAATTGAACTCAAAACACTAAAAATTGGAATATTCACCAAATCAATTCAAACCGAAAGCAAATGCACACGAATAAGTGTTAGAAATTCATACCTAACAATCGAAGATAAATATAAGCATAGATTGGAGATAAAAATCTCACCTTTGAATCCGAAAACAATGAATGAGAAGCTTGAAGACGAAGGAAGATCAACCACACTTCAATCTCAACACAAGAAGCTTGAATCTAAGCTTAAAAAGAGAAACATTCCCTAAATTAGGTTTAGGAATTTTCTGAAATTGGAAGGAGAAATGTTTGGAGAAGAAGAAGGAGATGCTTACCAATGGGTTCTCATAGATTTTGGAGCAAGAACTTGGATTTGCAAAGCAAGCTAGGGCTTAGGAATTTCTATTTCTTTTTCTCTTCCACCATTGTTGAAAGCTTGAAGAGTTAGGAATTAGAAATGAAGTAATGAAGAGTTGGAGTGGGTTGGGACTGAGTACATAAGTGGGCTCAGCCCAAACCAAAACCCTAAGTGAAAAGTAGCAAAAATCAACTTTCTCCAAACATATCGAAGCTTATACTCAAAAAGGTCGCAAACGTCATTTTGAACTCAATGGGGGTGGTCTCGAGTCCCAATTCGACTGTTTGCAAAAAGTAGCTTTTCGGACCAAAATCCAACGAACGATAAAATATTTAAATAAAATATTTAAATATAAAATCGATAAATATGCGGGTTGTTACAGTTTTAAACAATTAAACTTATATACAAGATGATATAAACAGATAGATGAATCACATTATCACAATAGATAATTCATAACAACCATTCATCTCACAAAGCAGCATATCACATATCAAAGATATCCAAATCATCCAGTATCAACCAATCACCCAATATTAATCACCCAATATAAATCAATCAACATCAATCAATCACCCATAAACAGAATTGATTAACTCTTAATCAATTGGATTAACCTTAAATCCTTCTTCGTTTATTTATTTCAAATAAATAAATAAATTAATCATCTCTTAATGATCTTCTTTAATTAATCTCCTTTGATTAATTATACTTTAATTACCTTCAAGTAATAATCCTTAACCATATACAGTAATTAACCTTTAATTGCTATCATTAATTACAATAATTAATAATCCTTCATTTGCTTCCATTAATTAATTAACTATAATTAATTACATTAAACCTCAATTAATTACAATTAATTAATCACACTTTAATTAATCACTTTATTAATCAATCCTTTATTAATTTCATTAATTAACTAAGGATCTTTATTAATTAACAATTCATGTAATTAAATAATTAATTAAATAATTAACTTATAATTAATCATCTCATTAAACAGTAATTAACAACTTGTAATTACTTATCTTAATTAATTAACTTCTTAATTAATTATATTAACCTTTGATTAATTACTCTAATTAATCAATCTTTAATTACTTCATTAAGTAATTATTAATCAATTTAAATTAATAAACAATCCTTAATTAATTACTTTATTAATTAATTACATTTTTAATTACTTACACTTGGTAATTAATCTTAAAATTAATCACATTCTTTAATTAATTAATCACATTAATTAATTAACTAAAATTAACTAAGTAATTAACCCTTTAATTACTTACATAAGTAATTATCTTCTAATTACTTCATTAAATGATTACCCTCCTAATTAATTACTTAACAAATAATTAATCCCATCAATAAATAATTCTTAATTCATTAGTTAATTAATTACTCCATAATTAATTAACCTCAACAATTATGTTAATCAATTCTTTAGATTTATAATATCATGTGATTAACCATTAATCACTTCAACTTTAATTACTCCCATGAGTAATCTCTACTAGTTACTTCCATAAGTAATTATTCCTTACTAAATTACATTCAAAAATTAATCATTGATTACTTTATTAAGTAATCACACTTAATTAATCCATAATTAAGTGATTATCTAAAATTAAATAAACAATTAACTAATTATTTAAAATTAATTAAATAATTAATTAACATCTTATATTTCAAAATCTTTAATTAATTAAGAAAACATTATTCTTAGTTAAACTTATTAATTAACAAATCATATTTAATTATGTATTCTAAAATTCATATCAAAATAATTTAACATTATTAATCTTCATAAATAAGTTATTTTAAATCGATCAAATTTTAATAACTTAAAAACAAATTATTTTATTTGGTTTTAAAAATCATAACAATAACCTATTTGTAAATAAGGTATTTAGAAATTAATTTCAAAATTTAAAACACATTGAACATCTAATTTAAACTTACTTATTTACAAAATAAATTTGGAAACTTTGTTACTAAAACATTACCTAACAATTTACTTAAAACTTTGATTAATATTTAAATTCAAACATTCTCTTTAAAATTGAAATTCAAGATTTACTTAAGATATTATTTCAAATACAACTATCTTAAAACAATTTAAATTCAAAATAAAATAAATTCAATTAGTACTTTTAAAAGTTTGATTTACATTTTCATCAATGCACAAGTTTAACATTTATAAATTTGTTTCCTTCTATAAACTTGGTTTATAATTTAATACCTACCTTAATAATTCAAACTCAAGTTTGTTTGCAACTAAGTATAATACATAACTACTAAAAGCAGCAAACTAAATACCCGAGGTAAACACAGCAGCTTCACGCGTGCTACCCGAGACAACCCAGCACCTCCCCTCTTCGAGTCGAACTAAAGAAAACACGAGCTCGACTTCGGGAACGACCCTTCTTCCCCAACTCAAAATCCCCAGCTCCTCATACCAGTGCACAACATAAACACGCGTGCACGTGTCCCCTCAACTCCGGCCAAGCTTGGTCGTCGCTACCATTGCCGTCCGTCACATGAACCCACTCGAGCAAGAAGCCAAACCCAGATCAAACAATATACTCGCGAATCACAATTTCGATCCTTTGCTCGAAACTGCAGCAACCACTCAACCCTAAACCCCTCCACGGCCAACGTCCTGACGCCGTACAACCCTTGCCGTCCTCACCATAGAACCGCCACATCCCCTAGCTTCGTCCTTCCCAGAAGCGATCACCTCCGGTCAAATGTTCACGTCGAAATCAACTCGATAGTAAAGACGAAAAATAAGCAAGCTTAAACCCTAATTTATTCAAATTCGAAAAATTCACACATTGGAAAAATTTTAAAACATTTTTCCCATCATCAATGATACCAAAACTAGCTACCACCAAGAATTCAACTTCAATCATTAAGTGGATCATCGGCAATTCACCAAATTGCCGACACCGTTCATTCCCAATTTCAAAATTAAATATCAAATTTAAAAATTCTGAGTTGCATGTTAAAAATCATCATTTTAATTACAAATCCATTTATATAATCTAAAGCAGGAATTTAAGTCATTGATTTTTTTACATAAACCAGTATTTTACTGTTCTTCCTATTTTAAACACTATTTACACATTTAAACTTACAAAAACTATTTTTAAAATTTCCATTTAACAATAACTAACAACTTTTATTTAATCATCAAGATCAAATAAGGATGTTATTGGAGGTTTTGGAATTTTAAAATGAAATCTGGTCTTAAAAACAGAAAACAAAGTTCATATGTACACAGACCTATACACATAAACACAGATCTTATATATTTAATAATATAAATTCTGAAAGGATTTCATGCAATTACCAATAACAGTTCACAGATAACACATGCATGTAGTAACAACCAAATCAAACTGTTTTTAAAAGAAATTTACCCACCTTAAAAAGTTGCAGAGCAGGTTTCTATATTTTTTTCCACGCAATCGAAATTTAAATCTGAATAATGCCTTTTTTTTGATTTGCAGATGAAACCTTAGCATGCCTCAATCTGATGATCTAAATGTTGAAATGGATCTGAATTTCCTTTTGAAATGCAGGTTGAACTTGATGTTGCAGTTGAACATCCATTAGCATTTGCAGGTTGAAATTGCAGCAGATTTTACTTTTATCTTTGAATTCAAGTTTTCAGGTTGAAGAAAGATTTTAAATTTGCTTTTAGTTTTCATTTTCAGGTTTGAAAAAATGTTTTCTAGTTTGAGTTAAGAAAAAGAAACAAAGAAGAAAAAATGTTTGTAAAACAAATTTTCTTCTAATAACATTTAAAAAAAATGAATAGGTTGCCACTTGTAGATTAAACTTACATTTTTCATAATCTTGTTTATTTGCCTTACAAGTGTTATTAAGAGGTTTAACATGTTTACACATGTTTATTAGTATTTTTAATTAATTTTAGTTGAATTTAAATGTAAACATAAACTAACATATTTAATTTACTAAGTAAATAAATACTTACATATATATAAATAAATTTACCTTTTAAAGGAAATATTCTAAAACTAATTATAACACAAATATATTTTCTTATTCATGTTATTTAAAATCTAGAACTTTTATAGATACATTTATAACTATTTTAAATTTAAGCATTTAAAAAGAAAAGAAAACAAAACTTCTAAACTATCATATTTAAAAATAAACAATTTATTTTATAATTGAAACAAATTGAATTAAATTTAAATTTACTTTTGAAAATATAAACTTTTAAAAAAAGCTTTAAATTACATATATAAATTATCAATAAATTAAATTAAATTTCAAATCAATATCAAATTATAACATATATATATATATATATATATATATTACAATTTGAAAATTCCATCTTTTATTTAAACAAAAGATATTTCTATTCACAATATATATCAAATATATATATTATAAATAGGATGAAAATTTCATTAGCTTTGGAAAATAAATTTTATCCATTTTAAATTGATAGAAAGATATTGATCAAAATTACCAGATTAAACATTTATTAACCTTAAAAGAATAAATTTACCAATTTAAATAGAAATTATAAAGAAAAATTATCAAATCAATTTAATTATTAATACAGATTATTAAATTGATATTGCCTAAAAATTCTGGGTCGTTACAGGGTCCTTCCTAGTTCCTTCTTCTAGTCCTTTTTTCGATTCTTGAGTTGTTTTGACTTGACATGGATGTTCTAGCTCCCCTTAAATTCTATTAGGTTAAAAACCCAGCTAACACACACACATATATGTATGTATGTATGTATATGTATGTGTGTGTGTGTGTGTGTATGGAGAGTGTTCAATTGCACCCTAAATAGTGCAGCACCCCTATAGCCTCCTTATTTCCATCGCATATTCATTTTCTCTCTCTTCCCACTAACTCTCTCTCTCTTCGCACTATATTATTTAGATAGAAACTTGTGGCTGAAATTGAGGTGCATTTGGATGCTCACAAACAGGGGTGTCGTAAAGCGCTCCTCTATAATATATGTGTATATATTTGAAAATGGGTTAATGATTTTATTAATTGGTCTATGCAGCCCAATAGCCATAAATACATCCGCATATCAACTGACTATAAAAACTATCTCAGGATACAAAGCGACACAATCTAACATAACTGAATACTTTCCCAATTTGTAATCAGGGTTCAATTCCGGAGCTATGGCGTTTTCAAGATCACTTCCAGACTTCCTTGCCTTTCAGCCCTCAAGTTTCGGTTCGCCAATAGTAGTCTTTCTCATGCCTCTAAGTTGGTAAGTTTCTTGATTCTTCCAATTTTTACTGCAATATCTCTAGCTATGTTATCTGGTAGTTCTAATTCTTGTTTTTCTTTGTTGTTGTCGAAAGCCCTTACGTTCCGTTCATGCTAAATGTGCCAGACGGCAGTTGTAAGCGAAAATTTTCTAATTTCCTTCATAAAGTCCATGATATCTACCTGATCACTCAAGTAATTGACCTCTTCATGTAAGTTCATCAATGCTTCTATGTGCAAGTTTTTTAATTTTTGTAATGCCCAAATCTGCTTGTTGTATTTACAGTCAAAAAATAGATGTCTGTGCGTTTTGATTTCTTTGTTACACAGTTTGCATGTATCATCTTCTATAATTCCCCAACTCTTAAGCTTGTCTTTAGTTGTCAATCTGTTTTTAATGGCTTTGTAAGTGGTGTGAGACATTTTGGGATAGTTAGATTTACTCCATATTACTTTATGCCACTAAACTGTGGGGTGATGTTATCGGCTATCTTCCCAGGCATCTTTCAATTTAAATTGACCTCTATTATTGCTTTTCCATGCCCATATGTAATTTTCTCTGTCTGTGTATAATGGAAACCCCTCTATTTCTTGTCTGAATTCCTAGTGATTATTTGTTTTTCTGACGCCCATTTTTGATTTTGAATTATGGTAGATACTTAACAATTTGGTGTATTTCTTGCTGAATAGCTTTCCCATCCCAGCTTATCTAATAAACTTTTACTATTAATCCAAGGGTCTCTCCATAGGTCAGTGCCTTGACCATTAACAACTTGCCTTTCTATAAGACCTTTAAGTAGCTTCCTGTAATTGAGGATGTTTTTCCCATTTTGTTGATGCATTATTGTCAATTTTAATTGTCCAAAAATTTTCTTTTAAATATCTACCCCTTATCCATTTGGCCCATAAATTTTCTGAAATAAGAATTTTCCATGTTAATTTAAGACCATATTCTTTTTTAAGTTCAAAAAGATTTTCAAGTACCGCTCCTCCTTCCTTTTTAGGTCTACATTGGTCTTTGTAGCTTACTTTATGTACTCCTTTCTAGATAAAATTGGCACAGATAATGTGTGTGTGTATGACCGTTCAATGGCGCCCCAAACAGTGTCACATCCTTATAGCCCTCTGATTCCACAACATCTCGAATTAAATAATAATAATAACAACAATAAACTAAATTTGATAAAAAATTTAACTAATTTTACAATAATCATAATAAATTACAGTTTGATAAAAATTAACTAAGTTTATAACAATAATAATAATAAATTAACTAATTCGACCAAGTTTTATAATTAACAATAATAAAAATAATAATAACAAAAACTAAGTTTATAAAAATTAATTAAGTTTATAATAACAATAATAAATTAACCAAGTTTACAATAGTAATAATAGTAAATTAACTAAGTTTATGAAATTTTTATTGGTTTGGATAATTTATAAAAATGAACTAAGTTAATATAGTTTAAGTTTGAGATAATTTATAATTTAGTAATTAAAATATAAGTGATGACATTTTAAGTTTTAGCAATTAAGATAATTTATAAGTTTAATAATAATAATAAACAATAGTTTGAATAAACCGACTAAGTTTTATAAAAATTAACAGGTTTATGATAATAATAATAGTAATAATAATGAACTAAGTTTGATAAAAATTAACTATAATAATAACAATAATTAATAATAATGGTAATAATAACAACAACAATAACAATAAACTATAGTATTATAATAGTAATAATGATAATAATAAATTAACTAAGTCAACAAAGTTTTATACTTAGTAATAATAACAATAATAATAACAAAACCAAGCTTATAAAATTCAACTAAGTCTATAATAGTACAAATTAACTAAGTTTACAGCAATAATAAATTAACTAAGTTTATGAAAATTTTATAAGTTTGAGATAATATATTCAAGTTAACTAAGTTAATAGAGTGTAAGTTTGAGATAATTTATAAGTTTAAGTTAATTAAAAATATAAGTTATGACATTTTAAGTTTTAACAATTGAGTTAATTTATAAGTTTAATAATAGTAATAATAAATAGTTTGAATTAATTAACTAAGCTTTATAAAAATTAAATACATTTATAAAAATTAAGTACGTTTACAAAAATTAACCAAGTGTTATAAAATATGTAACGACCCGTAAATTTTGATTAATAAATGGTTAATTTATTAGATCTTTGTAATTAAAGTTAGAAAGAAATATATTTTTTTATAATTTATAATGAAGCAAATGTTAAATGAAATGTAGCAATGGTAATTAAAATTAATTATTGACAATTGGAGTGAAATCCGAATAAAGAAATAGTGTTAATTGTTGCACTTGGGTATAAAATTTAAATTAAGTAAATAAAAGTAAGCATTTAACTAACCAATGTAATAATAAATTGATTAATAGTAACTGAATGTAAATTAAGGTAGTAATGTTAATGCCAGTTGATAAATAACTAATTTAGTGCAATCCCAATTTAATTGAAACAATGGTAAGGTTATAATTGGTTGTATTTAGTAAATTGGAAATAAATTTCAATAAATATAATTAAATAGTATGTTGATGATGATTGAATGAAATTTGTGTGATGTAAACAATTGTAACAATTGTTTGGGATTAATAACTCATAAGTATGATTGAAAGTAAATGGTAACAAATATTTTATGTTACCTATTTATTTAGCCTGTTAATTTAAATGTGGTAAAAATTGCAATAAATCTAAATTTAATATTTTGTTAGTGTGAATTTAGTTAATAATGGGAAAGAACGTTTACTTTATTCATAATATGACAATTGGTTGAATAAAAGGAATGGAAATTTAAGATTTATTAATTTATTGGAATTTAAATTTAATAACTGAATTAATTGCAAATAAATGGAATTTAAAATTTAATGTGAAATCAATTACAGTTAATTGACTTAATTTGTGCAGTTAGGGTAGATTTGATTTGTCATTGAAGATTGTTAATTCAGCAAGAAGTAACCAATGTAAACTCTATTCATAATATGGCAATTGATTGAATGAAAACAATTGAAATTCATGTTTGATTGATTTATTGGATTTTGAGCTGTAATAAATGGATAATTGAAATTAAATGAAATAAAATATTACGTTAATGGGAATTAATATAAAATGAAACATACATTAATGAAATGTAATATAAATCAATGTTAATTATACCCATAAGATGTTAATTTATTGAATAGCAAGATTTTAAATCAAATAAATGGATTTATTGAGATTTCAATTGATAATTAATAAATTTATTAAAAATGAAACTAAATACGATAATGGGAAAATTTATTTAACTTTAAATTGATATCTGAATTGTTTAAAGGGTTGTAATGGTGTAGGAAATCAAAAATGATAAAATTTTTAAAATTTGGAATTGGAATTTAAGATTTGATTTGATTTAATTAATTAATTATTTAGAAAATAGCAATTTTGGCCACTGACTCGGATTTCGACGAAACTAGTTTCACCGGATCCATAACGGTGAATTATTGTAGGATTTCAAGTTTCATAACGATCGGGTTTGTCGTTTGATCGTACGGGCTTGAAACACCTAGAAATAAATTAAACTGGAATTAATTGAAATCAATTTGAAATAACTTGATTTTAGCATAACTTCTTCATACTATGGAATTTGGACTCGAAACCTGTTCCATTGATTTTAAAATATTTAAAAACATCTATTTTGATATATGGATTGACCCAATTTCGTTCCGAAGTCAGAACGGGCTTTTGGGCCATTATCGTTCAATTTTCCAAACCAATCAAGCTCATTCGTTTCTATTTTGTTCAGCCTATATATACCACGTTATAAACCCTAATTGTTCCTCATTGTCATTTGTCTATACGTACAATTCATTATGTTCCTCCTCTTCCTCAATGGCAGACAAATTCCCAAAACCAAATTCCAATTGCAATTTCAAATCAAATTCAAAGCCAAAATTCAAACTCCGCAATACATATCATATTATATACCGATCTGAAGCTCTCAACGAGCGTAATTCATTGTTGTATTTGTTTTGCAATTTGGATCATGGTTTGATCGGGATTGCTCGAAACATTCATGGCCGTCCATAGGTGGTTTATGATCGGCGACCGATTGTCTTTTCGTGGGTACCGTTGCGGAGAGGCTGTCGAGGGGATTGCATCTAGATAGTTCGTGGGTGGTTTCTACGGCCAGATTTGTCAAGATAAGTCGATTAGGGTTTGGTCCTAAGGGGCAGCGGCTGCGTTTGTAAGCTTCGACCGGCAATGTGGAAGCTCAAGGGAGGCTCGCGCGGGTAGCGCGCCTCAGGTGGCGTGCGGCGGCGTGCGACTCACCGTGGTTGGCGCGATTTAAGCGCGGGAAGGGGCGGTGGTTCATGCAATGTACAGGGATGGGATGGGTTTGTTTCGAGTGTGAGGTGCTGGGATGTGGCCAGGGGGTGTAAACGTTTGTTCTGTTTTATTATTTTTATTTTATTTTATTTTGAATTCAAATGTTATAACTCGAATAACTTTCGCATACGAGGATCGTTTCACACGCGGTTTTCTCCGCTAGGATTGTATTGAAATTTTGGACACTTTGGCGTAGGTTTGGACGAATTCTAAGACTGTGAAAATTTTGGGTTTAAATTGTATTTTAATTCAATTTAAATTCGAAAGGTGAGTGTCTTAACCCACTCACAAGTTCTAAAATTTCTTATGTGTGTTAAATTAATTTTGACGCGATTAGAAATTTATTTATGATTGTTTGGCATATTTTAAATCATCATCCCAGTTAAATTGAATTTATGTGAATTAAATTGTTATTAATTTATTATTGCATATAAACTGCCAGTTAAATAGTTATTTAATTTATTATTGAATAGAAGCTGCCAGCAAATGCCTGTTATTTATATCTATTCTGTATTGATGTTATAGTTTGAATTGGATGATGATTGTGATAAATGGTTGATGATTGATATTGGATGAATGAATGTTGTATTTTATATTGTTATAAACTGCAAGTTTTTATGGATTTTATTTCATTCAGGATTATGGTTTGAAATGATATATAACCGTATTTATATTTTTAATTGCAGATTGAAATGATAAATTTCTGTATCACTTGACCATAGGATAGAAAATTTTATGCAGACACCGCGGCCTATATATAAAAATATTTTGAAATGATTTCTATGGTTTTGTAAAGAATATATGGGTTATATAAATATTGATTTCAGATATTATACAATTGTTATTTTATTATTGATTTTTAGCTATGTGTAAATTTGTTTGGAAATATAAAATAAGCCAAATAATAAAGTTTGATTAGTTTTATATAATATGGTTAAGTATCTGTTTAAGTTATATTGGATATAGAGTTTATTATGACTAAAATAAAAATTAAGGTTGGAAGATAAATATGAAATTTATGTGAATTAAATTATTTAAGGATTATACTCGAATAAAGTTGATTTGAAATTTAAATAAAATTGAGATTTTAAAGGGTATGATTTGTATCACTTGATTTTGTTTAGAGTGATTTAAATGAATATCAAGTTGATTTAAATGAATATATCAAGTTAAATAAATTGGAAGAATATCCAGTTATTTGAAGTTTAAAGGTTTTATTTAAATGATATTGGATTTATTAAGTAAACATTTCAAATCTAAATAATAGTAATTGAATTTGATATATATGGAATTATCAAAGAATTGGTTTTGAAATGGTGGAATATTTAAAGCTTTGAAATATATGGAAATTGAATGTTTTATTTGGGTTTCATAAAAATGATATCATATTGATTTGGATTTTACAAAAATGACATCATATTGATTTGGTTTTAAAACGGAATTGATATCGTATGTATATGGGTTTGAAATGAATATTATGTTCTGGTTTTAAAAGTACAAACTATTTTGAAAGGACCGTGGTGTTATAATAACGTTTGGTTGTTAAAGAGACCGGGATCGGAAGTTGTCACTCTCTTCCAACTCCGAAAACCACTTTAACAACCGTATACGCAGTGGAGATTTCAGAATGAAGTAAGATGGTGGCGGCGTTACGTGAACCCAACTCTCGTAAGTTGGCATAAGGTGGCTAAAACAGGAGGAATACCGGGCCAATGAGGTAGCTCCTCTGATCGGACACACTCCTTAGATATTATATTCTGACTTTGAGACTTATTTGTTGGCCACTTTTGATTTTTGATTTTTGGGGGTGTGGCTTGAGGTGGGCGGTAGTGGCTGCTACGCGTTACCACCAGTCCGGTTAGCAATTGGTATATCTACCCTGGCATTGCCTAGTTGTGCCGTGTCACCTACCCTAGCGAGCCTTGTACGAGTTTGGTTTTCTCCCGTAGCCCGTGTGGTATCCTCTAGTGGCTTCCCGATCAGGAGGAACCATGATACTGAATGGACTACTGGGACAATTACGTGTTAAGGTGGAAAATGTAAAGCCTTAATGCTATTTAAAAATAAGTTTATTTTACTATAGACATTATTATAATAGCGAAGTATTACTACATGGTAAATAATTTAACGGACCCTTAGGAGATGTGAATCCCGAGCATCTCTTAAGTTACTGCACCCACGTAAGACACTGGATAAGAGATGTCAAATCCCGTAAACATCTCTGATGCCGTTTACACTCATATTTATTTACCGTTGATTTAACTTACAAAAGATCTTTTAGTTTTGACTCGAGTGTTTTGTCTTTTCAATTCGTTCGGGTCAGCCTGAGCGTTTCTGGATTTGAAGACTTTATTTCTTAAGGACGAAGACGAAGGTTTTATTACTATTATTTATTATAGTATTCCACTACATTCGTACTGTTCCGCTGCATTATTTATTATTCTCTGGTATGTGTAACTCTGATATATACCGATAAGTAAAATCGAATATTTTGTAAAACAGCTTCATGAACTGTTTATTTGATTATTATATTTTATCGTTCCGCTGCAAGATTATGTTTTGTTTTATTTCATTCTCTGCTTTTCTTATTTACCCCAATAACAATCTTCTCTTTGTATGGTTTGAGTCTGACGTGTGTGGTTTATCGTCGATTTAAACGTACAAAAGGGCTGGACATTACAAAATATATCTAATTTATAATAATAATAAAGTTTATAATAATAATAATAATAATAGGCTACAGTTTGATAAAAATTAACTAAGTTTATATAACAATAAATTAACTAAGTCAACTTAGCTTTGTAATTAATAATAATAATATAATGATAACAATAATGACAAAAAATAAGTTTATAAATATTAACTAAGTTAAATAAGTTTTATTAAAATTAAATAACTTTACAATAATAATAAATTAACTAAGTTTACAATAATATTAATAAATTAACTAAGTTTACAATAATAATATTAAATTAACTAAGTTTATAAAATTGTATAAGTTTGAGATAATTTATAAAAATTAACTAAGTTAATAAAGTTTTAAGTTTGAGATAATTTATAAGTTCAAGTCAATTAAAATATAAGTTATGACATTTTAAATTTTAGCAATTGAAATAATTTATAAATTTGAGTTAATACAAAATAAAATTACAAATAAGTTAACGAAGCTTTATAATTTTTTTATAAAACTAACTAAATTATCAAAATTTAACTGAGTTTTCTAAAATTTAAAAAAAAAATTATACAAATTAATTAAGTTTTATTTGAGTTTAACTACTAAATTTTACAAAAATTAAATAGGTTTGTTACAGAAATTAACCAAGTTTTATAAAAATTTAACTAAGTTAACTAAGTTTTAAAAATTATTTAAATTTAATAAAAATTTAACTAAGGATGTTTGACTTACATTAAATATTTAATGCACTTTCATAATCTTTTGTTAATTATTAGACTTGTCTGCAGGAAATTAGCTTTCTTGAAGTAAAGACCGGCTGCAGCAAAGAATTGTAGGTAACGATGTAATGAACATGGCTCTAATGTTTATATGTATCATAAAATTTTGTTAGTACTAGTTGTGTAAACTTGTTTATGAATGGTTATGTATTTATGTGAAATTGCTCATTTTTTCCAAAAACTATTATCAAAATGGTTATGGATATCATATTTGATTATGTGGTTAACGTGTTTTTTCAATTGTTTGAACATGATCATTATGTGATTGATTGATTATTGGTTGAATACAATAATTATGTGATTGGATGTTAGTTTTATTTGACTATATGCGAGTGATCACTGGAAATAATACAAGTCACTGAAAAGAAACGGTAGCATTTGAACTATCTGTAAAACAGTCAATAAATTTTAGCGACCTTTTAAAAATGCTATGGAAAAAAATATAAATCGCTACAAAAATATACTATAGCAAGGTACACACGCAATAGCCGAAAAAAACCGCTATAAAAAACCAAAAAAGGATGCAAGTAAAAACGGTGAAAAAGGTTAACTTTGGCCGCAGTTGACAAACGCTACAGAAATAAATTTTTGAGCTTTCCAAAACGTTATATGTCAAGTTTTCTAGCGTTTTCTACAACATTACAAAAGAATTCAGACTTGTAGTAGCATATCATTTTGCGACGTTTACTAAAGCTCTACTAAAAGTTTTGTAGCATTTTTTCAACGTTACTAAAGGCCTTTTCTAATGTAGTGTACACAAATCTTAAACTGGTATGGATTTTATACTTTATTTTTTGATTATATATGGGTTATATGGTTCAATATTGATTTTATAAATCGAATTGCAAAACCCTTAATTGCTAATTCATTTACATCAATCTTCACAAACCCTAATTTGCTAATTCATAGGATTTTAAATTAAGGTATAGATTTTACATTCGTGCAGATTCCATTTTCTTAATTATAGTAAAAGCTAGTTTTTCCTTGACGTAGGGTGGTTAGATGTACTTTTCCAGCCTTAGAGCTGCTAGATACTGAGTTTATTGACTATTCTTTCCAGTGCGTATTTTTGTCTTTAATGTTGGTTACTGATAGGAACCCATTTGGTTGAAGTGGGGCTTCAGGATGAGCAGAATGTTGAGTTGTTACTTTCTTTGTGTTTTGATTACTCTCTCACTGTAAGATATTCCAACACATATTTGTTGACTATACTAGGTAAATACTTAGCATATCTTGAACGTTTCTTAGATCCATATATCTATAAGAAGGTTTAGTATACCTTCTTATCTCTAAAATACCATAATCTTCTCTTCTAAATTCATATATTTTGAATCATAGCAAAAAATGTCGTTGGCACTTCCTACGTACGCCCATAGCATGTATGCACTGCATTCGCACGAATCCTCACATCATTATTCATGATCTATGATAGTGTACCTACACGAAACTGGTGGGCTCCTTTCAACATTCGCAGCAGGTGGTTATTGGTAGCTACCCACAGTTGAACGTCTGAGTTGTTTAAACCGAGCGCAATATGCTGGCCGTCCGAAGCCTAACTGACGCTTGTGACCGGTTGTATGGTTACAAGCTTGGATTTGTAGCCTTCAGTAGCGTCCCATCAGTAGACGGTGTTGGCGAGAGCTATGGAGAGTAAATTTCCACTTCCCAAGTCGAGAAGGTTCAGGTAGCAGTTCTCCATTATGTTGGGAGCGTCTAACGTTCCCTCTGCTGTTTGGGAGATGTGTCTTTTGCGCATTGCGGGCTTTGCCAGGTTGGAAGAGGAGGTTTAGTGTAAGAAAGAGGAGGTGGGAGTAGGAGTGTGAGGTTTTCTTCTGAAGGCAAGGCTATGGTTTTTGTTGTTGAGGCAAGTCTCTGCGAGTAGTTTTATGTATGTTTCGTTGGTCGAATATGCTGCTGAAGCATTTTCCTTCTCCTTTGTTGGTTCAGTTAGATGGTAAAGTTCGTAGTCCATGTCCATTATAGATCGGTCTTGAATGAATCTATCTCCTTAAAAATGAATTAAAATTGCATTTCAGTCAATGTTATGCCGAGGAAGTGAAAGATTCTATGATTATAAGCTTCCACATATAGGTTTGATCATATTGTCATTTGAGAAAATTGAAGCAAAGAAAGATTGTATTGATGTAAAATGATATTCAGATGCATTCTGATTACATGCATTTCTATTTATATACATTTTAACTTTATTTCATTTAGGCCAAGATAAGGCCTGCTTGTATATTGCTTGACCTGCTTTGCATTTGAGATGATATACTTGTAACAGCCGCATACTTTCATACTTCATTTCCATATCCTCCCCTCAAATTGATATTAGGGTTAGAACTAAAAATTCCCAATTTCATTGCTTCTTGTTCAAACTTCAATCTGATACTGAAATTGATAAAGTTTCTTGCTTCAAAACACCTAGATATGCTGATACTATATAGACCTGGTTATATTTAGTCGAATTGCAAACTCTTTCGATTAAATATCTAATGATTTCAAGAAAGCTGATGTCTTAATCTTGCAATTCTTCGAAGATTGAGTAATCTTCTTAGGTCTAGATATGTTTAGCTAGATTTAGCTTCGGCTTCTCTATCTTTAGAATAGAATCTTACAAAGTTCTAGCTCACAACGCCTTAGTGAGGTCATCTGCTCTTTGGTAGGTTGTAGGTATATGGTTAACTTGTAATTTTCCTTTGAGAATTTATTCTCGCACAAAATATAGATATATCTCAATATGATTTGTTCTGGAATGTAGTATAGGATTTGCATGCATATTTATTGTACTTTGATTATCACACTATAATATCGGTTTAGACTTAGATTTGATTTTTAGCTCACTTAGTAATGATTGTATCCACATTATTTCTGCTGTAGCACTTGCTAAACTCCTAGATTCAGCCTCAGTGCTAGATCTAGAAATAGTCGATTACTTCTTTGAACACCATGATATTGGGTTATCTCCATTGTAATGCAATATTATGTGACTGATTTTTTATCATCTGGATTCGTGGCCCAATCTGCATCTGCATAGCCTGTTATATTGAGATTTTTGCATACTTTCAATGATAGCCCGTAGTTTATAGTTCCTTTAAAATATCTCAGGATCCTCTTTTCCTCTTTCCAGTGCTCATTCAATGGTTTTTGCATAAATTGAGATGCTTTGTTAACACTATACGAGATATGTGGCCTCGTTATGTTTGCATATTGTAATGCACTAACAATGCTTCTATATTTTTTAATGTTAAATATTGATTCTCCCTTGTTTTTGGAGTGGTGTTGGTTACATATCATCGGTGTTCGTTGGGGATTTGCACCATCCATTTTTGACATGATTAGTATCTTTGTGATATATTTCTTTTGGCGTATTATTAATTCATAATTTGATTTCCTTTTCACTTCTATGCCCTGAATGTAATTTAAACATCCAAGATCCTTTGTTAAAATTGTTTATCTAAATATTGAACAAGATTGTTAATTTCAACTTCATCATCACATGTAATAATTAAATCATCAACATATATTAGTACGTAGATAAATGATGTATTGCTGATTTTAGTAAACAATGAATTATATGATTTACTAGACTGATAACCCATATTAGCTAATGTAGTTTTCGATCTATCAAACCAGACTCCTGGTGCTTTCCTTAAGGCCATATACCACCTTGTTTAGCTTGCACACATAATTCATATTTGGCTTATATTTCTCTATAGTTGTTCCATATAAACCTTTTCCTGTAAAATACCATTTAAAAAGGCATTATTAACATCTAATTGCCTAATACTCCAATTTTAGTATAAAGCAATAGTAAGAACAGGTCTAATAGTAGTTGGTTTAACCATTGGGGAAAAAGTTTTATTGAAATCCCATATTGCCGAGTATATCTCTTAGCAACTAGTCTTGCTTTGTATCTGCTAACTGTTCCATCTGGGTTTTTCTTTAGCCGATAATTCTGTTTGCAGCCAACTATATTTTTGTTCTGGGGGACACACTAGATCCTATGTGTCATTTCTTATGAGAGCATCCATAACTCCTTTCCAGTTTTTGTCCTTTGTAGCTTGTTCAAAGGTTTTAGGTTCCTCAGAAATTGAGATTGCAGTGTATGTCTTTGGTTTGAAAATTCCACTCTTAGCCCTTGTGATCATGGGATGTCCTGATCTCACTTGTGGCTCTGCATGCGATGGGTTTTCAATATTGGCTTGATTAGTATTATTTTCTAAATGACTTCGAATGTCTGAATTTTCTTCTTCGACTCTCTATGTTTGACTTGTTGAATGTGCAGGTGGTTGATTGAAATGACTGGGAAGTTTCTAAGGATTCATGACTTGATTTATTCGACATAGTGAGTTGTGAATATGGAATACCTGTAGTCCTTTCAATCTTCTCTCAATTCCATGCCTCTGAATATATAGAAAATTCTGGAATTAGTATCCTTGGGTTGTATACCTTACTTGTAATTATTATACCTATTCTATTAAAAGGAGATATATGCTTATTAAACACAACATATCTACTAATGAAAATTTTCCCATTATCATCTAAACACTTACATCCTTTCTTATTTATCCCATATCCTAGAAAGGTACATGGCTTAGAATTGAAATTTAATTTGTTAGTATTATATAGTCTTAGATAAGGGAAACACCAAAGGTCCTTAAACTTTGATAATATGGTTTAATACCATATAACTTCTCTATTAGACTTATTTCTTATAGCACCTTTGTTGGCAGCCTATTAATTAAGTACATTGTAGTGTTAAATGAATCAAGCCAAAAATTTAATGTCAGTGGCGCCTGTGCAAGTAAAGCAAGACCTGGCTCAACTATATGTCCATGTTACCTTTCAACTATGCCATTTTATTTAGATGTGTAAAGTCATGTAGTTCTATGAACTATTCCCTTCTTATGAAAGAAATTACCGAGTGTCCTATACTCAGCGTCACCATCTGTCTGAATAATCTTAGCTTGTGAACTAGTTTTCTTTCTGTAGGATCGTTTTCACCCTAGGGGGTTTAATAGGGTGTACTAAAAATTAATGCGAAAATAAAAATAAAAACAAAAACAGAAAGTTATGTAGTAGAGATCACACACAAATTTACCCAGCTTTGGAAAAACCTGCCTACGTGTTGCCACCAAGGTTTCTATTAGAAATTAAGTAATCAGATGCTTACAAACACACATAAACTTGCGACACCCGCTAACTTGACTAACCTAGCTCTAGGCTCAAAACTCATCCACAACTCAGCCACTGAGTTATGAATTCTCAAACTATGCCCTATAGTTTGTATCTATTTACACAACTAGAAGATTACACAATTTTAAACGGAAATTTCAAATGAAAATTAAAAATAATACAAAACCCTATTTTTTAACTAAAGCTTAATATAAAATAGAATCAGCCTAAATAATAATTAAAAGAGAGACCGTCTTCTCTATTTCTTTAGAGTAGTATCTTTGGCTATTCCCTTCTGCTTCTCTTCAAAAATTTAGGGTTTTGATGATTGAAGCCACCGCTTGATTAGACATTTGAATTAATTGTTGGCATGCTCTTGTTCTTCAACTAGCTTCGATGCTTCTTCGAATTGCTTTGCGGCCGCTTCAAGATCGAGTTCGAATGAAATACAATCGGTATGTGATTTTATACTTTATTTCTCTGTTTATTTGCTTGAACTCCAACTCGATACCACTTCCAGTGATGAATTTGGTTGAATTTATAGGGATAGAAACCCTATTGATTCATTCGTATATTTTTTGATTTGAAGTTTTCATGATTTTATCGCTTTCGTTGCTTGGCCGTTTGATTATTGCTTGAACGATGTGATGATTTTTGACTTGTTCATTTCATACGTGCTACTCCATAATTTGAATTTTGCTCCGTTCTTTTCTCTCCTACGACCATGTCATTTGAATTTTTGGTAACTTTGATTTGCTAATTTCCAGAAGTCTGACATGTTCATTTTGTTATCAATTGCGACTTATTCATTTGAATTTGAGATAATCTGGTTCCCTGGCCATGACTTGCTCATCGACTTGTTCAAATGTATGACCATTCGTTGCTTCGGTTTCTTTGCTGCCTTGACTTTTTGAAACAATTCTTGACCTCGTTCAAACTGTTGAATGCTCTGTAACTTGATTACCAGTACATGTTCACTTGTTCAAACTGCTGCTTTTCCTTGACTGGTTCATAACCCTTGGCTATGTTGTAATTAGCTTCGAGTTAATTGTCTGTTCACTGTGTACATATATTTGTGCACTTCATGTTTATTGAAACTAAAGTTGTATATATGCATGTAGTCCTTATGCCACTTGAAATCTTGTTGTATTTGACTTGTTGTCTGCATTTAGTTAAGCCGCTGTCATGTCGCCTTGTATTCTTTGGAGTCTTATGAAATTTGAAGTGGTCTTCATGTATGTACATACATACATACATACATACATACATACATACATACATACATACATACATACATACATACATACATACATACATACATACATACATACATACATACATACATATGTATGTATGTATATATGTGTGATTCATTCTTGTGTTGTTTAAGTGAACTGATATATGTGTTCATTCAAGTATACATATCCATGTGCTTCACTTTGCCGCATCCATTGAGTTGCTGGTTTTTGCGTGTGCACTAAATTTGTATGCCTCTGTTGCATATGTATAGATCTGATGCTAGTTGCTTCGAGTTTCATATCCATTTCCTTGTATTGATGTATCCTCTGTTGATTGATTTTCCACTATATATATGCATGTATACATGTGTGAACATGCATATACATATGTATTCTGTGTTGGAACTGAAATGTTGCATGTCTTGATTCCTTCTATTCATCCATGTTGAACTGCATTATGAAGTCAGGTTGCATTTGAAATTGAACTTTATTGTTATTCATTTTGCTTGGTCATTTTGCTGGGTTGAATGAAACTGCATTGATTTGCTTTGAATTAAATTTCTTTCGTGTCTTTGGTTACTGAATCTTGTGTGTTTCCATGCCGCCATGTTGTTTTCCTTTTGCCTTTGTGCCATTTGAGGTCTGGTGCACTTTTTATATTTGGTGGTCTGCTCTTGGTTCTCGAGACTCATGTGTACATGTCTAGTTCTTGCTTCTTGATTAATTTTTCACTACATCCACACTTGTCTTTTAAACTCCTAGTTGCCTTTGTAACTGAGTTTCATATGCATGTTGAAACTGACTATGTTGTTGCCTTACACTCATGTTAATGATGACTGGTCTATGGTTCCTTGTATGCACATATGCACTGTTCTGATTGTCTGAACTGTAGACTGGTCATAATGATTTTGAAGTCTGTTTTTTCTTTTTCACTTGAGTTAAATCCAGTCTAGACTTGGGTTGGACCTTGTTCTCACATGTCCCTACTATTTTAACAAGCAAGTGTATATCAATGTGCACAACCATGTGGCATGTGCAGTGTGATACACTTTGCATGTCACAAGTTGTTCATGTAAGATGAATTAAAAGAAATGATGACGAACTACCCAAATAATTGAGGCAAACAATATTTTCAAACACACACTTCATTATACACTGTAAAATATTTCTTTTTCAATTTTACTACGTCCGTGTTTATTTTACAGATAGTTCAGATGCTGGATACAGGCTGGAACAAAGTTGAAGATCAAAATACAAGTTAAGAGTGAATATGTAGTGAGGTGAAAATTGTGTTGTATAGTGAGACTTTTATTGTAATTAAAAATTTGTAAATATAGTGAGAGCTCAATTTTATACTATTTGAATTTATAATAAAATATTTGTTTGAATAAATTTTTTGTTTAAACATGAATTCTGAGTTATTTATTTTATTCAACAAATATTTATTTAATTATATGGAAAGTTGAAATAATATAATAATAAATGCATTTAAACGAATATATATATATTTATTATCATTAAACAAAAATCATAGGATATTATATTCTACAATCTCCCCCTTTAGATGATAACAAACATATATTAAGATTTTGACTCTATTAAATGTATTTGGTCTTGATTGAATTTTATTAGCTCTCCCTATCTGAATACTCCCCCTACAACAAAACTCCCCATGCACATATGCGTGTAGTTAAAACTAAAAAATAAATTAAAAATAAATTTGAATAAAAACACTCTCGTGTATTAGTAAGGATATCGCTCAAAAATCAAAATCTTAACCTCTCTCCCTTTTTTGTTGTCATCAAAAATAATAATAGCTATTGAAATAGCTACAATTTTGATTAAAAATATAAAATCAAATCAAGTGGGAAATATTTATTTCAAATTATAATTAATCAAACAAAAATCATAATATTTTATTAATTAGAAACAAACTCCACTTTAGAGAAATGGTAGGATTATGGAAAATTTTATATGGTGACCAGAGTTTCATATTTTCAATAAAGGAATAATTTATGCATTTTCCCTTTTCAAATATTATACAAAAAAAAATGTAAAGCACTCACTAACCATCAACCATTAGGACTTTTAAACGACGTCAGTACTTACCCCCTTTTTTAAAAAAAATATGTTAAGTATTTTTTAACCATGCATAACATTAGGACTTTTAAATGAGATTAGAATATACTTGATATTTATCCCTTTATTTTATGCGTTCCATCCATGCATAACCGCGAGGACTTTTAAATGAGAGCTAATACTTTAGGATATAATTATTCTACAAAAAAATATTTCCTTATTTTGAAATAACAAATTCTAAATACCAAATTCTGCACACTATATTATGATGTATGGATTGACAGAAAGGTGAAAGTGATAGAAAAACGATCATGGAAAAAGTACTAATCTAAAAATATTATAAAATTTGTTTAATTTTCATGAAATTATAAAATTATACTTCCTCTTGTTATGAAATATAATTTAATCACTATCCATCACTTTTCAAGCACTATAATAATTTTGATAAGTTCCAAAAGATTCAATTAGTCAATGATTATCTTTTCTAAGGTAAATCTCTTACCGAAAGAAACTAGAGTATTTTTAACACGATACAAACCCAAGTTTCAAAAATTAAAATAAGTGAATATCAATTTAATGTAAGGGGTTTTTTGAAAATGACTTCTAGTTGAAAATCAATATAAATAATTAAATAATTGCAAAAATGATTTCAACATGAGATGACATCAAATACCACTTGTATTGAGGTATTCATGGTGATATATAGTGGTATATAAGAAAAGTACTCCTCAACACTTGAATTGTTTTTAGAAATTTTCAGCACATCCATTTATATCAAGCACGAGTAAAGTAATCTATATTGAGAAAAAAAACACATTCAAAAAATTCATCAAAGAAGTTTTGAAGATTGATTTAATAGATATGAAAAGTGTCAATAATGATTGTTGTTTCAAAGTAGTTGACGATCTTTGTTTCGAAGACTCACTCAATTTGACACCTTTATTTGGCTGATAAAAGTTTGAAGGTTGATTTGGCTCATAACACGAGAGTTTTAGATGTTCAAAAATGCTACTTGCCAAAATTGGTTTCAAGTCAGTTTGTCAAATCAATCAAATATTATACTTGAAAGGCTTTTAACAGCGTATGATAAACGCTGTAATACGATACAACAGCGTTAGTTCAAACGTTGTATAACGACATGCTGTCGTATATACAGAACTTACAACAGCTTTTTGATAAACGCTGTTGAAACATCACTTTGACAGCGTTTCGTACATGCTGTCAATAATGTTTTTACAACGTTTTCAAACATGTTGTATTATGTTTCTACACCGTTAATAATTTAGTTGTCGGAGATGTTTTAATTCTACTTTAACTGTTTACAACAGCTTTTTATAAACGCTGTTATTGAATCATCAACTATTTCGACAGCATGTACTAAATGCTGTTATTGACTATTTAAAGATAATTACAGCACGAATTGAACGCTGTTGTTTCTTCATTGACAGCATTAATCAGACGCTGTCTTCTATTTATATAACAGCATTAATATTCCACTCTATTTTTGAATATTCCAGAACTATATTTTGAGTATATTCAAGTAACTAGTATATATAACATGTTCTAATAACTATTAATTAGTTACATAAACTAGTTAAGACAATATTAATAAACAAAAGACATCCATAAACCAAGTTCAATAATATCCATAACCAAAAATAACAAAGTAAACCAGGTTGCCACAAATTCTGTTAAACAAAGACACGTTATATGTTAAACAAAAATATAATATCAATACAGTAAGTCCGCACCAAATGCCAACAACAAAACGTGCATCTAAAATGTTTCATATGCTTGCTACTTGCTACGGAAGAAGAATGTGTCATCGCCATCTTTAATTACCTACAATGGAAGCCTGCAAGGATTCCATCACTTGCTCAACGTACTTATATCTAGACTTTCATTGCATACTCAACATCGCAGCCTCACTCATTCATGTGTAGTTACTCCGTATATACTAGTTCTCCCATTCACTGTCACCTGCTCAATATTCCAGATCTGCTAGTCTATACACACAAATATGCTTATATATAGTTGAGCCAGCCTGCAAGGATAATTGAGCTCCCGTGGGCATTTGTTAATTGCAGCCACTACATTTGGTGACACCATCTCATGCAAGGTCTGCATCACTTCCCACCTAAAACTGCAACATCGTGCACTAAGAATACTTTCTATTAAGTAACATCAAACTAAGATTAAAAAAATTAAAGCGCACATGTAAAAAAATGATGAAAGCTTATAGTAAACAGAGTTACCACAATTTCCCAACATAAGTCTTGTTCAATTTGACTTGAATTATAAGGATATTAAATACATAACTCCTCACACTCTAAGCACACTAAAAAGGAAACATGACTCAACTATCACAAAGGTTAGCACCACTATCTGCTCATGATATTCCCTGCTATTTAAACCAAATGTTGTTGGCATATATAGTAAAACTATGGTTTATTTCTAGATATGAAGCTCGGTTTATCATTCTCCACAAACAAAATATCTATCATGCATTAGAAAAAATCATGTACGACAAAAATTACTTACCTGAATTTATATTTTATATTTACACATGAATTAGAATCTACGTTCCGTTATAAATATAAATAATATAACTATCACTTGGGCACTCGCTGCAAATGCCAACACGGTTCCAACACATTTTAGGACTCACATACTGCACATGTTTCATACTTATCTATTCACCGACCTTCTCTATTTTTCTAGATATATCCATATGTATGTTATATTGTGATGATACCAACCCAAGGTGTTCAGTGTCCCTTTAAGAATTTAGCTAAATGCCATGGTTAAAATATTGTTTTGACTATTATCTGCACACATAAGTACGTAACCATGTTAAGTCACCTGGATTTCCAAAAAGAGAAGTTATGTGAAGTACAAACATCTAATTACCTCACGCAGCAATGGCCTATGTTAAAATTGTCAAAATAAAATAAGATGATGAAATTACAGCTATATTTTTCCTGAATGATAGGTTTGCTGCTACCAAACTTTATTATGCCCAACTTAATCCTTATCCTTACATAAGGCAGGCTAGCAGTTAATACTCATTTCAACAACTATTTAATATGAATAGTTAACTATAAACAAACTAATAATTATTAGCTGCTGAGTGTTGCATTACCAGAAAGAATGGACCATCTATATATTATTATTATCTTCTAATATGATTCACATGATTCAATGAGTTTTGACAACCAAAATATTCCATAAATAAAACTTGCATTAAAGTTTGTCAGCCATTTCATCACTGAACACACGCACACTATGGGGCATAATTAAGCAAACCATAGGATATATGTTCATAATTGCAGTTAGCACTACAGGGTCAAGTTCTAAAACTACGGTACTAAGAAGATTTGATACGAGACTCAAATGCCTTTATTATTAAAATTGGTTGCTAGCGTAGTGATAAACGATGTATGGTTAATGTCTCCGTCATGGAGCACTCGGTTCTTTTGATATGAACGTATGTGAATCGTATCAGAGTTTAAGTCATTTTCTTTTCTAGCGGTGTACTTTGTTTTTTTTTGTCGAAGAACAGATGACAAGCAAGCAATCAAGTTTTCAGCTAATGTTGTGACGTGATTTTTCTAGAACTAGTCGTATAAGACATTACAACCATACTCAAAAAGCATAGGATGAGTCAACAGTACGAATGACGTACATGTACAATCAAGATATGCCAAATTTCACAAGCAAATTTCCTTTGTAGTGTCACCAAGCTCAATCAAGATATTATCGCCTTTTGAGATTATCTTCCTAATTGTAAAAATAAGAAAGCAAATCAATACACACGCAGAGTTTAACATGTGATAGTAAATGACTAAATATACACCAATCCTTGATAAACAATCACTATTGAAGTCTACAATTATCAGGTGATAGCCAAAACTAATAATTCATCTTTAATCATAGAAGCTGCTAAGAAATTTCAATACGAGGGCGACCAATAAATGCTTACATGTCATCTAATCCAATATACATACTACATTATTCATGATCATAACTTTCCAATTCACCAAGTAAAGTTATGTAGAAAACTGGATGATATTCCAAACTCTGTAATCAGAGCCATTGAACTTTCCTCCTGAACCTCACAATAAATTATGAAATGCAAACATCAAATTGATGTATTAAGTGGTTCGGTTATGACTTTTAATTATCTTCTGAGACCTTAATAATATCTATAGTGGTATCGCTAAAATGAGCGTCAAGCATCAAGTGAAGAAAAGCTATATTTTAGGCTAGAGGAAAGCCTTAAAAAAGAAGTTTGAACTCTCCTTGTATCAGAAAGAATTGCATATTTAGCATAATAGAGTAGATCATCGATTTAATTCTGTATTGGTTATGACAATACCAATTTCTTAACCATTTTGGAGTTACCGACCGTTTTGAACAGAGTGATAAACAAGTATCTTGAAGCTGGAAAACGGCTACATAAACGCACACTATGGTCTCCGATTCTTAGGGGGCTTCAAACATTCATCTATTGGATGCGTACACTATGCTATCCATTCAACTTTAGAAGTAAATGTAGCATAGATATTTGGGCTGAGGTCCCAAGTTCAAGTCTTGGTCTTTGATATATCAAGGATTTTAAACCTTTTTTCCCTCATCTTTTCTCTGCAGCCATTAAATCAACAAATTTTGGTCTAGGACCTTAAATTGTTTAGGACCTGTCCAGAGAAGAAGAATGTACGTGGTGTTAGAATTTGTAACTGTAAAACATTTGTTACTGAGTATGATTATTGCTATGTTTCCAATATAGGAATAATAAAAACATTTAGGATCTGAAAGCAAATTGATATCAAATTAATGAAGAAGTATTTAGATTAGGTGAAATGAAAGTAAAGAACATAAATGGTCAATTATTATTATTATTTATATAGATATAGATAATAGAATAGACATGCAACTATTATTATGGGTAGCTGAAATGTGTGCTCCAGTAGCACAATCCAACTTTGAGGACCGACCATGTTCGCATATGCGTCCTATATCCACAGACCAGATAGAAGAAACAATGTCCATATGTATCTGTCATTACCCAACATGTCCTAATAACTATTAATTAGTTTAAAACCAAATGTTGTTGCCTCTCTCATTGCTTTTGCCTTCACAACATATTCTGAGGTACCTACCTTTGGATAGTACACGAGTTCAAACACGTGTCCAGTCAATGCACTCTTTACTGCCTCCAGTACTGACTCCTTCCTCGTCCTCCTACTGAACATGTCACTATTGTTAAAACCAAGGAATTTCATAGAAGTGTAAGAACGGAGTCACTAGCCACAAGCTTATTTTGACTCACAAATGCACTCCAACTGGTGGTTAACAAATATCCTTTTGGGCGACCCCCCTTGTATGTGCCTAAAAGTCCATGTCTCTCCATGCACATCTATGATATGCTTTGGACTGGAGGGTCATCTTGGTGGTTCAAGTTTGGAAAAACTGTAATAGCGCACTTCCTAGGCACTAAAAAGTCTCCTCCCTTATTTGCATCATATTGAGTCAAAGTCTTTGTGAATAATATAGGCTATTGAAGATTTCTCTTTTTGGAATGAGCTTCATTGCTACATGTTCTAAATAAATTTGCATTCAAAATATACTTCCAAATAAAATACACAAACATAATCTTGCAAGGGGAGAACCTTATAAGCTGTAGTGGAGATCCAACCATGCCATGGTTGTAGTACATTCTTGTAAGCTTCTCCCACAACTTGTTCTAGTGTCATTTTAGGATCCTTCTCTAATCTTCGTAATTCCTCAAGGCTAAAGCATCATAATGATCTAATAAAAAAATACTCACCTGAAATTTTTTCCACATATTTGGTATATCGGATGAAACATTTTTGAATTTCGGGTTAAGATTTTGACACGGAGTCACTAGCCACAAACTCAAGAATGCACCCTTAATCTTTAACACAAACTAAACGCTATTTTAATTTGTTGGAAAGGTTTCCGGATCATGGATTAACCAATGTTTTAGAAAGTGTGATTTGTGGACACAATAATTACAGGCTATCTAAAAGTGCATCTTTGATTTAAAGTAATCAATGTCAGGGTGTTATTATCCAATTATGATATCTACTTTGGTTATACTGATTAAAACTTAGGAAAGTATTAAATCTGCATTTTTGATAAAACTCAAGAATTAAATCTGTATTTTTTATATTACCCAGGTTACCCAGGTTACAATTTTGAAGATGGATAAATTTGGAATAACTGGCCAGTAAGACTTGAAGAAGAGCAGCATTTCCAAGGTCAGCAGATACAGGATAACACACAACCGGTTCAGAACCAAAAAGGAAAGGTAACAAAATACGTAACACATTCCAGGCAGAAAGCTGAATAAAAAGAAAAGGTTAAAAAACAACTACTAACGTACAGATCGTAGTGCTTACAGCACACGTAATTGAAATGAAAATATCAGTAGCTTCTAAAATGAAAGACAGTGTTAGCTTCTAAAATACAAAGACAGTATATGTGATAAGGCAACGGATAAGATTGTATCAAAAGTTTGTATCAAAAGTTTTCTATTATATTAACTAAGAACATTGCAAGATAAGCAAACCTGAACGGATTCCCATAGAACTGATTTCAATTCTTTACCAAGTTGCCTCCAGTCCTCAAATGTAAATGGAACATGCTCATGCACAAGTGGCCCTAGATAAAACGATAGCTTCACCGACCATTTTCCTATCGGTTCGCCCAATGAGTTAAACTCGACTTCGATTCGGCTTGCAACATCTGAAGGAAGTCTTTTCACTTTGGTTGGGCCTCTAGTCTTCTTTTTCGAAATCTGATTTGCATCAATGTCTTCAATTGTTCTATCGATTTCCATTGCTGTTTCAGGATTTCCATCGACTTGCATAGCAGTGTCTGCGATTGAGTTGTTTGCATTCCCAACATCATTGTTTTCCAAAGGTGGCTCAATATGCTTTCCTATTGCATTAGACCCATCGAATGCATATGTGGATTGTTCGAGTCTTTTTTGATTGCGCGTAATCCTCTTATCCATTGTCTTTTTCGTACTTCTAACCATTTTCTGCAAGTATAACATATCAACATATGAATTTCAAGTTATAAGAGCGTATTAGTGAAATACAAGCAATTTTTGGGAAATCGAATATAAGCCAACATCAAAGCTTTTGTGTGTGTGAACGATCCCAAGAAACAAATCCAAAGATGAAAACGATAATGATAAAATATCTTTAATGCATGCCTATAGTGAAGAAGGAATGAGAAGACTTACTGCTTGAAAAAATGCTTAGTTGTGTTTGAGAGAAATTTGAGAGATCATAAAAATTTGAGAGAAATAGTAATTAGGTAATGTTTAGTGCATGCAAAGTTGTGTTTCAATTGTCAGGCCATAATATTAAATATAAAGTGCCACTACACTTGGCTACACGATTCAAGGATAAATAGAAGAACAAAAGAGCAAAAATGATCCCAGAAATAACATTCATAACTTCTACCTGTCCATGGCGATAATAATAAGCATGAGCTCTCAAGTGTAACATATGGATTTTCTTATGTCATACACGTCTTTTATGCTTTTGCCTAATGGAGAGCCATATTTCTTTTGTAATTTGTTACATTTCGATAGTTTGAACTATGGACCTGACCTGATGTAATATGTTTGCTCTTTTCGGAACCTGAATCATCCCATTATTTTCTCTAGATATTGAACTCTCTAGAGCCGTTGATGATTCTAGCATTCCACTTGTCCCCATAACTGCTACTGAAGATGATAAAGAAGATGTTACCAAACAGTCCGTGCCAGTCACATTGTCTACAACAAATAATTTAAATGCTCAAGAGTTTCTAAAGCATTCAAGTGGGGCAGTTGGTGCAGAAACAGATGTAGCAGCAGCTGCAAAGGTGGCACTTACAGCAATAATCAAAATCAGTGAAGAAGATAACTTGATAGATCACTACTTGCTTATTAAGTAGTTGTCTGAACCATCAATGCTAAACAATCTACTATCAGATTACAACACACTGAAACAAAATGAAATGCCTTTATCCACTGCGCTAACTTTGTGCAATCGTAGTATAACTAGAGGAAGTAATGTGTAGAACATGCAAACCTAAAACACAATTCTATTAAACCCGCAGTTAAATAAAATTAACATCATCATTCTGTTGAGTACCTAGCATCCAGTTCAATCAAAAGAATCCTTGACTAATTAGGGCTGATGATGTGGACCACTCTCCTAGTTTAACTTTCCTAGTTCAGTAACACTTCAATCACAATATGTATAACGAAGTAATGTACATGTTACTAGATCATAACTAATTATCGAAAATATTTTGAAGTTTTTCCAAAGCTGATATATATACCCCAGTACTTGCAAAGGGTCCAAAGATTCCCCATGATTGTGCAGAAGACGGACAACAGCGTTAAACATAAGTGCTCTGTTGCCTTGGAATCTTCTAACTTCTTTGAAACCATTGAAAGAAAATACAATATAAAAAATAATTGGCAGATGATGTTAGATGATTGCAGAGATACAAACATAATTATGGTATTGTCTTCATTTAGGAACCTTGTGAAGATAAAAAAAATATTACCATTGTATGTATCGTCTAGCAATCCTCTTCCAGTTAATGAAGCAATCAATCCATATGTATGTTGTAGCAGAGCCTACTCAAAGCACATCTGGACCTGTTCAGCAATAGGCAAAGGTTGAGCAGATTGGAAATTAAGGAGCACTCACTCAATTATAGTAAAGTCTTTAAAATTTGTCTACAACAACCAAATCATAGTTCAGGCTTAACCTTGACGTGCCATATTATATATATATATAATAATAATCTGATTGGGACAAAAAAATTCATTATACTATAAATTACTGCTAGTGTTTTAATTTCTGTACGTTTTTTTTACAAAATAATAATTTTATACTAATGAAATTATAAGTCACTAGTGAAACGAAGCCAATAAGTACTGAAGAATTAAATCTAAAAATATGTGTTGTGAGGTTAAAAATATTTCTAAGATGTAGATTAAATTTTTTAAACTTTCAACTTTGAATAATTATTGTAACCTAATAAAATTATAAGCCATTTGTGTATGTCTGCTAATTATTCTTTCGCATTTATAATTTCAATGCAAGAATTTTAAGAACCAAGAATCAGAAGAAAGCAGCAAAAAAAATAGTGGAACCAAAGTGCATGGGATACTTATCAACTGTTGCTGCAGGCAACCAAGCAAAGCTAATGGTGAACATTACATCCGAACAAGAATTTTCTCCTTCAGCGTTAGCATTTGCAATCGATGTAACATACACCGGAGGCCATCTGAGTTGCAAGTGCGGTGACCAAACTGCTGCTATGCAAATGACATTTCAACTTGAAGGGTTCGGGCTTGGAGATGTGGTAGACTTCATAATTGGAGAGCTTTTTGAAGTGACTAGAGAATTCAAGGATGGGGATTTTGCAGTAGTCGATAAGCTGACTGGGACAAAAAAATTCATTATACTATAAATTACTGCTAGTGTTTTAATTTCTGTACGTTTTTTACAAAATAATAATTGTATACTAATGAAATTATAAGTCACTAGTGAAACGAAGCCAATAATTACTGAAGAATTAAATCTAAAAATATGTGTTGTGGGGTTAAAAATATTTCTAAGATGTAGATTAAAAATTTTAAACTTTAAACTTTGAATAATTATTGTATACTAATAAAATTATAAGCCATTTGTGTGTATCTGCTAATTATTCTTTCGCATTTATAATTTCAATGCAAGAATTTTAAGAACCAAGAATCAGAAGAAAGCAGCAAAAGAAATAGTGGAACCAAAGTGCATAGGATACTTATCAATTATTGCTGCAGGCAACCAAGCAAAGCTAATGGTGAACATTACATCCGAACAAGAATTTTCTCCTTCAGCGTTAGCATTAGCAATCGATGTAACATACACCAGAGGCCATCTGATTTGCATGTGCGGTGACCAAATTGCTGCTATGCAAATGACATTTCAACTTGAAGGGTTTGGGCTTAGAGATGTGGTAGACTTCATAATTGGAGAGCTTTTTGAAGTGACTAAAGAATTCAAGGATGGGGATTTTGCAGTAGTCGATACTAGGATTGATGATTATGAACAAGTGATGTTTGATATGGATATGAATCCTAATGGTTCCATGTTAATCAATTTATTTCATCAGAAGGATAAGAAGAAGAAAGCATTGACTTCTTACATTAAGTTAAAGAAGGGAATGAGTACTACGGAGGATGAAATCTTTGGATCTGGTGTGTTGACTACTGGTAATGGCATGGAGGTTACTAAAACTGGTAAGGGCTGCACAAAGTAGACCAAGAAATCTTCTAAAAGGACCTTTCTTGTTATGAGGAATGAGTTTACTAATTTATATTTGACACTTTTTTTCCTTTTTCTTTTATACGGTGTATCCAAAAAAAGTGTTATCTTCTAACACAAGTATTGTACATATATCTCAAACACAATTTTCTCGGCATTTCTTTCAAATATGATATTTCTATGTTATATATAAAATCACTCATGTAATGCAACATGCTAACAAGTTGAGTTCAATAAGCTAACGATGCATATACGTCATACCAACCAACCCAATCACCGGTGATATAAGAGTAAGATTATTCAAGTACATTTTTAATTTGAAGCCATTAAACTGTGTAACCTACCTATTGCCAGATTATTAACCACTAATGAAAGCTAGCTGTCAAATTTTGTTTCCAAATGATTTGAATATATATCATTACACCAATAGAAATCATATGTTAGCAAAACATAAAATCAGTTTATATATTAAAAAAAGTGTACACTACTTATTCTGGATTTATCTAAAGTAGTCAAACATGAGAAACAACTATTGATATCATGGATTTATGTGCATTGCAAAGGCAAAGTTCTTCCTTCATAATGCTCAGATAAGTCATAAAGATTAATGATGCTTAAGGTATTTTCGGGTATAAACACACTGACTTGAATTTATGCAAGTAAAATACTAACCAGAATTCATGCTTAAGATCATTTTATCGCCAGTAATATAGCATGCACAACATCTCCTTATTGAATATATTTCTATATTTAGGACTATCCATGCTATTCAACAACTGCATAACATGCACTTGTTTGTCACAAACATTTATTCCTAAACTATGAAAGCATGGACAAGCAATACAAACCGGCATTCCTTTCGAGTTTTTTCTGCCTCTACTGCTCTTTGGATGGAACTACTTCTTTTTGTGTTTTCTACATATATTTGCTTCATTTCCCGATTGCGATACTCGCTACCTAAGACTATGTAGTTATTGAGCACATATTGCTTCATTTTGTATAATATTGGATGTATAAACTATAAAGCCTTTGTAAATTAATAGTTGGATTTAAACCACACTCACCGAATAATCAAATTCTAGAGGAAGCATAAACTATCAAATTCCTGATTGTGATAACTATTATATTAGAAGTATAAATTACCAAATCATCATCCAGATCTTGATGGCGATTGATACCATGGTGCTCTTAATGGCAATTTTAGCAGCCGTTCGCATGTTGTGGTGGTAGAATTGAAGCGATGGTTGGATAGATGCTGGCGATTTCGATTTAGGGTTATGCTTGGTATTCGGGGATATCGGGTGTAAAATTATGAAATGAACATGATTAAAGGAACAAATAAAGTATGAACAAGAGAACTGAGATTAGATTTGAAGAAATCGGGACAAAGAATGAAATGCAGTAGATTTTGGTGAAGAAGATAATTGGTATTTTTTGTAATGAGGAATGAAAGTAAGAAGGAAAGGCGGCTAGAAAGAATTTTTAGTACCCGCGTTAATCTTTTAGCTCTATCCCTGAAATGTCAGCGTTTGTTGATTAATATTATTCGTTTAAAATATTATCGACTGCATTTGCTGCTGAAACGCTGACAAATGTTGCTGTTGAAGGTGAATTTTCTTGTAGTGAATTGTTTGCGTAAAACAGATATGCTTTCTAAGTTATATATCGAATTTATTATAGTTTTTTCCCTGGCATTCCTAAGTGAATCAATAAAAACTAAAAACAGAAAAGTATAAGCATTATCGGTTAGCTTTCCAGAACTTCAAGAATTTCAAAAATCAAAATTGAGATGTTCAAGATATGATCAAATTACTATAGCTATGTTAAGAAAGTTTTAATTTTTTTTCAAACGATACTCCAAATGATTTGCAGCTTTTCACCCATTTAAGTTTAGACTTTGGAAAAGCAAAAAAATAAAAGTTGTAGAATTTTAAATTTATTTTCTAGGACATCTTGAATTTTACAAATCATAGTTATGAAGCATAAGAAATGGTAGAAATACTTCAACAATGTTGATGAAAACATAATTAACGATATCTGAACAAAATTAAGCTAAGAGACCATACCTCACTTTCCTTTGATGCCGTGATATGCGATGATCTCCGTCTAATCTTTATAGGCTAAGTAACATTTAAATTTAGTTTATCAATCACCTAAAACAACTCGAAATCTATCTCCATCAAATTTGTTCCTTAGCCCACATATGTGTCTAAATTTTGGAGAAGGCAAGTGGTCTAACTAAGGATGTAGACCACTATTATTATCCATTGAAATCTTTAGTACCTAAATTTGTCTATATAACAAACCGTTAGCATCTACAATTGTACCCTTGGGAATCAAATTTTTTTATTTCAAAATATTTATATTCATACTTTTTGGATTCCATATTTGTTTAACGGTTTTGTGGTTGTATATATTTTGACAATTATTCTTGCCATGTCCAATATTTCCACACTTTACGCACTTGGGTATCACACTTTTCCCCTTAGCTGTGTTATTAGTTGTCTGTTCATATTTTGACACTTTCGCAAATCCAAATCCATTCTTTTAATTCATGAAGAGTTGATTTTCTAAGAGCATATTAAATGATTTTTCTCTAGTGAAATTTTTTCGGGTAATCAACTCAAGTTTATTAACTTTGGATTTTAAAAGTTTATTTCATTTATTAGCTTCGAACAACAACTAATGGTACTATTTCTCTTTTCAAAATTATTCATTTTCAAGCCCATATTCTAATTTTCAAGCTCTCTAATTTTAGTCTTAATATCTACTATCTCAATTTCCAAGAGTTGGAGTATTTTAAATTCAATTTTTTCAAAATCCATGATTTTTTTCAATCTTCTATTCAAACTCGTGATTTAATCAAATAATTTCAAATTTTCTCAGAATCACATTTTCTTTTTCAAGAGTTTTGAAATTTTCGTTGACCTCGTTTAATTTCTTTAAAATCGCACATTTAGAACTTTTCGACGTCTTAAAACTATCCAACTCTTTTTGCAAAATATTTTTTTACAAATCAACTCGGTTTTGTTCTTCTCCCGAATTAAAATTTCATTTTCTAACTTTTGAAAGTTTTCATGAAAACATGCAAATTCTTTTTCGTAGTCCAAACACCTTTTACAATTAGAATTTCTATTTTTCTTAATTTTTTAAGCTCATTTTCCAAATAATTATTTTTCTGACGCAGTTTAGATGTTTCCCTTTTCAACTTATTATTTTTCATCTCAAGAGCTTCATTATTTTCAATTAATTTACGGCACAAGAGAACTAAATCATTGAATGAGAAACCACTTATCTCATATTGAAACTTCATGACTGCTGTCTTTTGCAAATCCTATCAATCACGTTTCTTTAACTGAGTCGATGTGGAGGATTTTTCACCATCGTTGACTTTTGCACCATACATTGCATCAACGGTATTCCAGATTTTCTGCACACTTTCACAATGAGAGATACGGTTAAAATTATCTCGATTAATATGAAAATATAGTATATGCATAGCAAGAGAATTAATCGAAGTATTTTTCTTGTATATTATATCACACCCATTTTCAATAATATCCCAATATTTAGAATTAACAGATTTTAAATAAAATTTCATTTTTAATTTCCAATTTAAAAAATCCGTTCCATCAAAAATAGGAGGAATATTACTGGACTGACTCTCGCTAGATTTGCAACTAGGGTTAGACATCTATGCTATTAACCTTGCTCCGATACCATTTATAGGATCGTTTTCACTCCTAGAGGGCGGTGAACAGGGTGTACAAAAAATTAACGCGTAAACAAAAATAAACAAAGAAAGTAATATAGTAGAGATCACACACAAATCTACCTAGCTTCGGCAAAACCTTCCTACGTACTTCCCCCAAGGTTTCTACTAGAAATTAAGTAGTCAGACGCTTACAAACACATGTAAACTTGTGACACCCACTAACTTGACTAACCTAACTCTAAGCTCAAAACTCTGCCACAGTTCAGCCACTGAGTTGCGAATTCTCAAACTATGCTCCGTAGTTTATACCTAGTTACACATCTAGAAGATTATACAATTTTAAAAGGAAATTACAGATGAAAAATTAAAACCAAAAAAACCCTATTTTTTAACTAAAGCCCAATATAAAATAGAATCCGCCCAAATAATAATTAAAAAGAGACTGTCTTCTCTTTTTCTTTAGAGTAGCATCTTCAGCTATTCCCTTTAGCTGCTCTTCAAAAATTAAGGGTTTTGATGATTGAAGCCGCCACTTAAATTAAATGTTTGAATTGGTTGCTGGCACGGTCTTGTTCCTCAATTAGCTTCGATGCTTCTTTGAATTGCTTTGCAGCCGCTTCAAGATCGAGTTCTAATGAAATACAATTGGTATGTGATTTATACTTTATTTCTCAGTTGATTTGCTTGAAATCAAACTCGATACCACTACTAGTGATGAATTGGGTTGAATTTATAGGGATAGGCACCCTATTAATTTGTTCACATATTTTTTGATTTGAAGTTTTCATGATTTTATCACTTGCGTTGCTTGGCCGTTCGATTATTGCTTGAACGATGCGATGATTTATGGACTGTTCATTTCATACGTGCTACTCCATAATCTGAATTTTGCTCCGTTCTTTTCTCTTCTACGACTGTGGCATTTGAATTTGTGATAACTTTGATTTGCTGATTTCCAAAAGTCTGACTTGTTCATTTTGTTATCAACTGCGGCTTGTTCATTTGAATTTGAGATAATCAGGTTCTCTGGCTATGACTTGTTTATTGACTTGTTCAAACGTATGACCATTCGCTGCTCTGATTTCTTTGCTAGCTTAACTTTTTGAAACAATTCTTGACCTCGTTCGAACTGTTTAATGCTCTGTTACTTGATTACTAGTACATGTTCACTTGTTCAAACTTCTACTTTTCCTTGACTTGTTCATAACCCCCGGATGTGTTGTGATTAGCTTCGAGTTAATTGTCTATTCGCTGTGTAGATATATTTGTGCACTTCATGTTTACTTAAACTGAAGTTGTATATATGCATGTAATCCTTGTGCCATTTGAAATCTTGTTGTCTTTGACCTGTTGTCTGTATTTAATTAAGCTACTGTTGTGTTTCCTTGTATTCTCTGGAGTCTTGTGAAATTTGAAGTGGTCTTCATGTATATACATACATACATACAAATATGTATGTATAAATGCGTGATTCATTCTTGTGTTGTTTAAGTGAACTAATATATGTGTTCATTCATGTATACATATCCACATGCTTCACTTTGCTGCATCCACTGAGTTGCTGGTTTTTGTGTGTGCACTGAATTTTTATGCCTTTGTTGCATATATATAGATCTGATGTTACTTGCTTCGAGTTTCATATCCATTTCCTTGTATTTAAGTCTCCTCTATTAATTGCTTTTCCACTAAATATATACATGTATACATGTGTGAACATGCATGTATATATGTATGCTGTATTGAAACTTAAATGTTGCACGTCTTGGCTCCTTGTATTCATCCACGTTGAACTACACTATGAAGTCAGGTACCATTTGAAACTGAACTTCATTGTTATTCACTTTGCTTGGTCATTTTGCTGGGTTGAATGAAACTGCATTGCTTTGAGTTAAATTGCTTTTGTGTCTTTGGTTATTGTATCTGGTGTGTTTCCATGCTATCATGTTGTTTTCCTTTTGCCTTTGTACCATTTGAGGTCTGGTGCACTTTGTACATTTGGTGGTCTGCACTTGGTTCTCGAGACTCATGTGTAAACGTGTACATGTCAGGTTCTTGCTTCTTTATTAATTTTACACCACATCCACACTTGTCTTTTGAACTCTTGGTTGCCTTTGTAACTGAATTTCATATGCATGTTGAAACTAATTATGTTATTGCTTTGCATTCATATTAATGATGACTGGTCTACGGTTCCTTGTATGCACATATGCACTGTTCTGTTTGTCTGAACTATAGACTAGTCATAATGATTTGGAAGTCTGTTTTTTCTTTTTCATTTCAGTTGAATCAGTCTAGGCTTGGATTTGACCTTATGCTCACATGTCCCTACTATTTTAACAAGCAAGCGTATATCGATGTGTACGACCTTGTGGCTTGTACAGTGTGTTACACTGTGCATGTCACAAGTTGTTCATGTAAAATGAATTAAAAGAAATGACGGCGAACAACCTAAATAACCGAGGCAAACAATATTTTCAAATACACACTATATTGTACACTGAAAATATTTATTTTTCAATTTTACCACGTCATTTTTTATTTTGCGATAGTTCAGATGCTAGATACAGGCTGGAACAAAGTTGAAGCTCAAAATACGAGTGAAGAGTGAATATGTAGTAAGTGAAAATTTTGTTGTATAGTGAGACTTGTATTGTAATTGAAATGTGTAAATATAGTGAGAGCTCAATTTTGTACTATTTGAATTTGTAATAAAATACTTGTTTGAATAAAATATTTATTTAAATATGAATTCAGAGTTATTTATTTTATTTAATAAATATTTGTTTAATTATGTGGAAAAATGAAATAGTAAAATAACAAATACATTTAAACGAATATATATATGTTTATTATCATCAAAGAAAAATCATAGGCTATTGTATTCTAACAAACAATTCTATAGATTTTGCTTTTTGGCCATGGTTATAAAGTCTATTACCGCATCATATGTTTTCGATTTTTCTTTTAGAAAGTAAATCCAAGTATACTTAGAATATGCATTGACAAATGGTATATAGTATCTATAACCATAAGCATAACATATAGGTACTGGACCCCAAAGATCTATAACAACTAATTCTAATGGTTTTGTGTATCAAGTTAGTGAGTCATTAAATGCTAACTTATAACTTTTACCGGTTGGACAATAGGTGCAAACATATAGTACAGAAACATTATTAACAGAAATTCTATTCTCAATGAGTACTTGCTTTAGAACTTTTACACTTGGATGACCAAATTTGTAGTGCCAAAGATCAAATACATTTTATTTTTTTCTATTTGAGTTTCCTTAGACAGATTACAACATTTTTTTTCCTTTTACATAATTGTTGCAGTTGACATGATTAAACTTGTATAACCCTTTGACTGCATCACCCTATAAAAGAATGTCTCTAGTTAGTATGTCTCTAACCAAACAATACTTAGGATTGAATTAAAAGTAAACATTATTATCCTGAGCAAATTGAGACACACTCATAAGATTTACCTTTATCTTCGGGACTCTTAATAAATTATTTAGAAATAATTGTCTTGTACCTTTAATACATGCATTCCCAATATGAGTGATCGTAATAAACTCACCATTGCTCATGCATATTGACTGTTTACCTCTGTACTCTTTATTCTCAAGATTTAGGTTGTCAAGATTGCTTATTATGTGATTATGTAGCGACCCTGAAATTCGAACATTTCATCTTCGAATATCGATACATTTTGAGATATGTTTAAATTTTATAAATATGATTTTATAACCTTGTTTAAAATCATTTAATTAAAAAATAATGTTAAGAATCTTGTTTTTGAAAAATGTTTAAAAAAATATATTCTTTGAAGAAAATTCTATAATGTGACCGAAAATCGGTATATCGATAAACAACTTTTCGATCGATATAAATTGTTCGAACTATTGTGCACTTAACTAATGATAAAATGAACACATTAGCAACTAATTAACACATTCTCCTTTTCTTAAAGCATAGAATGTTCTAGAAAGTTCTATTAGGATAAGAGATTTTATTATGAGAAGGGTATAAGAGTAATTAACCAAAAAGGAGAAGTGACATAAAGAAGAAGAGACATAAAGGAGAAGTGACATAAAGGAGAAGTGATGGAATGTGAGCCTTCCATGGCATGGTTTGAGGGACGGGGTGAAGGCAAGCTTAAAAAGCACCATTCTTATGCCTATATAAGGAGAGTCATTCCTTGGAAAATATATCACAAATATTCCTAAGTTTTGAGTTAAAATTTCAATGGTTCTCTTCTTCTTCCTCTCTAAATTCCTAAACCAAATTATTTGCAAACCATATTCAAATCACTTCAAACTTTGCCATAAGGCTAAATATTATATTAGAGAACCTTCTACCAAGTCAAAAATGGAAGAAGAAAAGCCAAACTCCCACAAAACCTAGAGGCCGTGAGCTATAGTGGAGGGAGGAGCAAAAGCAAAGCAAAAGCAAGGCAAAAGGCAAGAAAGCGAGAAAGGAAAGGTGGTTGCTAGATTGGGTTTGAACTTGAGCGCTTAAGCTTGGTTTCATATGATTATATTTTTCTTTGTTAAAGTTGTTTAAATTGTTAAGTTGCATATGTTGAAAACATTGATTTTGATTCTTGTTTTGAAAACAAGCGGCACATAGCATCCATATATGGACTTAAATGGATTTGAGTGGACTTATATGAAATATGATTAGGCCTTAAACAATGCACATAGGTTGTAGTTGAACATAGGTCAAGATAAGATTTGGATTTGAAAGCGCGCTTATAGCAATAGTCGCTATAGATGTAATTTGAAATTGTTTGTTTTTGACAATTGTTATGGAACTTTGTAGAGAGATCCAAAAGGATTTCTCACCATATTTATAATTTTTTATATGTATGTTTGTTGTTATTAAATTTTTGAGTAGTAAAAAGTTGAGTAACATCTCAAAAACGGTCAAAATATCACTACTGCAAAACTACCCTGCTTAAACTTGAGTTTTGGACTTCAATTATTTCAAAAAGGACTTTAAGTTCGAGCGACTTAATTCATACTTTTTAAAATTACCGCCTAACCAATTTTAGAGTATTTTAAAAAAAGTTTGAGATATTTGTGAATTTTTAAGAATTAGTTATGAATTTTTAAAAGAAGAAATTTTAGAATAAAACATGTTCTTTTTCGAAGTTTTATTGATTTTTCAAACTTGTTGTTTTTTAAGTAATATTTTGAATTAATGTTTTAAAACCTTTTATAAGCATTTGTAAGTATTTTATTTTTTTATAAAGTGTTTAGAATCGCTAAATGGTTAAATGGTTGATTGTTAATTACTTATTAGAAAAGTAATTAACTATGATTAACACTAATAAGCCGACGAAGTAAACTAATCTATTTGTGAGAGTTAATGTCGAGTAGGGATGGAGCAATAGAGCTATAACTTAACGGGCTTCCCTTTTAATGGAGGAATATGTAAGGGAAAATGTCGGAAACGTGTTAATTGTGTTGATTTCTTATTGTTTTTGGAAATCATTAATATTATACTAAACAATAAAAGTCGACGAGATAGATTTATCTATTTGTGAGATTCAAGACTGAAGTGTCTAAGCAAGGGTTGGAGAAACCAGTGCCCAAACTTACATGGCTTCGCTCTTGGATGAGAATAGTTAAATTTGAATGTCGGACACGAGTTAAGCGTACGAATCGCGATTTGTATAAGCAATTATTTTTACTGGATAATCGACTGGTTGATTATCGAACTTGACCTAATACTAACTTAGGAAGTAATCTAAAGACTTCATGATTTCATACGAATAAGAACCCTCGGAGAGGATTATTGATATGAAACATCTCTAGCTCTTACTTACTTCTGAAAAAACCGAATTGAGTTTACCGAAAATTCATCGATTGGTTTTGAAGGTTTCGGGATCGGTAAGTGTTCTACTTACCGAATAACACTTTAAAACTAGTATACGAGTTTTATATTTTGGAAGCGGTTTGAAGAAAGGAATCCATGTGTGGTTTCGATATCTATTCAAGATATGAGAATCTAATTTGGGATTCGTGTTTTATTCGAGTTATGAAGACCCATGTGGAAGATTCCGAATGTAATCTCGACATTGGAAATGGCTAAAGACAGAGTAGGATGCACAATCTGGGGTTTGGCTGACCCACGACAGAGTGTTATCAACTCCAGATCTAGAGTATGCTTATTGATATGTTGGTACCAAGAGTTGATGGTCTTTGGTTCATGTTGTTCATGTTTATGTTCGAACATGGCCCTTTGCCTTTACTTTATGGTATATTTTATCTACTGATATACGATGCTCAGAAGGTGTTTTTTGATCCTTGTGCATGGGTTCAGATTCTGCTTCCCCGAAGAGATCTCCATGAAAAATCCATTATACGAACGTACCTTAGTGGTTTTTGACCGTAACCTAAATATGTTGTGATGTAACCAATGTAAGCGTCACAGCTATTTGATATGATTTATATTCCACAACCTAGACATTATCTATCATATCACTATATTAAACTTAATAAATGGTTGGTTTCTTTTGAGGGAAAATCTGTTATGGGAATCCGTACGGTCTCAGTAGTTACTATTACATGTATTTTTGTATCTCAAGTTTTCTCATACCAGACTTATGTCTGACGCTTGTTTTTTCTTTCCTAAAATCCTCGTATTGTCTTTCGAGTAGGTCGAGTTTCATATTTTAACTTGGATGCTTTAGAGTTTAGAAGGCGAGCGAGGGCTCCATTATCTATCTATTTCTATTTCAGTTGTTCCGTTTTAGCTATGTGCATATATTAACATTGTGAGGACAGACGGTTACAACTATTCAGACTGATGATAGTACTTAAGTTTTATAACTCTGAAGATCCTGTATTTAGAGTAACCCTTTGTACTATTATTTTGATATTATAAATTACCATTTAGCTGTGAGATTCTAATGTTTTTTTCTTCTTGTCATGTCTTGTTCTATTTTATTTTTTAATTTTACCTTAATTTTCTTTCTTTCCGATACTTGAGTACTCGACACACGAATATCGTGGATGTATTTAGTGTCGATATTCGAGGGTCGAAAATTCAGATCGTTACAAGTTGCTCATGAATATGGATACCAACTTTCATCTTGAATATGTTCAGGCATTGCAGTCTTATTCAGACTGATCATTTGCGTTATGTTGTACTTGATCCATTTTTGCACTGGGATTAGCACTTCTTTGATTGCTTGTGTTCTGACTAAACAAATAGTTTTGATTAAATCTGAAATAGCACTTTTGTAACAACCTAAAATTTAGGCTATAATGATTAATTAACGAATTAATGTAATAATATAATAAGTTTGTGAAATTATCAGAATCAAGCTATGAGAGTTGCGCCATTGGGTCTGTGGCAATTTTTTGATCAATTTCCATATATAACTTGTCAAAATCCGAGCTAGTGTGAAGAAGTTACGGGAGAATTAAGAAATCAGAATTAAATAAAGGAAAAAAAATAGACACCATGGGGTTCGACCCTTATCATTGTTAGGTCGACCTAAAGGTCGACCCCCAATGAAGTTGGGTCGACCTACCAAACTTTCTGGACGTGAAAACGTCCAAGTACGAGCCGAAAATCATATTATTCGATTTTTGTGAAATCCTATGCGTTCGTGCTTGCATCCGAGGGTCCCTAGCGAACCTATAATATGGTTGCATCAAATTGAATCTTCAAAGCCGACGGCCTGAGATCCCTAAGCCACACTATAAATAGAACCCTAGGTATAGCTATTTTTCTCATTCGGAGATCTCCCAATTGGGTTCATTGCCTGAGGCTAAATCCGAAAAAATAAATTATTTCTTAGGGGAAGATTTTTCTAGTAAAAATATTCTACACCCTAGAAGTAGATCTGGGAAGGCCAAGGACTAGAGATTGAAAGTGAATAGGATCGTATAATATGGATAAACAGTAATACAGGGTATAGATAGTAAATAACGCGGAATATAAATGCAGTAAGTAAAATGACACCAGAGATTTTATACTGGTTCGGAGCACTGTCCTACGTCCAGTCCCAGACTAACTTCTGGCTTTAACTAACAATACCCTCACTTAACCCGGAGGAATAGGTAAACAACACCTGAGCAGCAGAACATGATTTTTGCCTCGGCAGGAGAAGAGGACTTTTCCCTTGCCTGAGTAGTAGAACAGGACTTTAACAAAGTATAAATGTAGTTGACTTAATGTGTTCTTGATAACATTGATTTGTCGATTAAGATTACAAACTTCCTAGAATCAATTCCTCAAGAGTATAAAGAGTATGTGAAGAGTTGAAAAAGGAAGAATATTGCTATGGATCAAAGTATATATAGTATAACTTAAAGATTCAAAGCAATGAAGAGTATGAGAGCACTTGAGTAATCACAAGAGAGAATAGAAAGAATTAGAATCAGAAATTGGTGATTATGAAGTATGAGATAACTTCTATATATAGTTATCAGATAGATGCAACTCTTAGTGAAGAGTTTCAGCCAAGCGAGACGACTTTTGATGAATTGCAACTCTTCATGGAAGAAGATGTCCATTCAGAAATTTTGTAGTTGAAGCCGGTACAGTCGACTGGTATATTGGGTCAGTCGAACGGTGTTTGAATATTTAAAAATATTTGCTGTTTCAAAAATATAAACAGTGTTCACTACTGTGCATATGCACAGTTAGTCGACTGGCAAGAACAGTCAGTCGACTGTCTGTGCATATATTGCACAGTGAACTCTGTTTGTAAAGAAAAATTGAAAACTTGAGGATTGATTTTAACATATGTCTAAGACTCAACATCTATAATAGTTACTTTAAGCCTAGAGATCCTCTGTTGTCTTCTTTTTGTCATGTATGAATGCAAATTCTTTTTTAGCTTCTGAACTGTCTTGTCATGAATCAAAACTAGTAATTTAACATTCTCCCCCTTTTTGATTGATGACAACCTGCATATATGTTGGAGAGAAAATATTTCTCCCTCTGAATGTATGATATCTTTTTCCTGCATCAAATATGTTAGTGCACATACTTTTTCTCCTCCTTTGTCATCGACAAAAAGGAGATACAGCAAACAAAAATATAAAAGAAAAGTGCAGAAATATATAAAAGAGAGACTATTTAGTACAAGTCTCAATAAATAAATAAGTTGCAAGATTTAATATGTTTAAATTGTCAATAGAGTTATAAATAATTCATATCCAACTTACTTACGAAAAGAACCTACTCATCTCCCTCTGCTGCAGGCTCCTTTCCGGGTCTAGAAGTTTCATGAGCACCACTTCCTGTGCCACTAATATCACTACTAGTATGCTCTTGGGAAGTTGACCATATAAATCTTGGTTCTGGACGTTTACCGTGTGCTATTGAAGAAGCAGTTGTGGAAGACGAACATGAAATTGCATCCCATAGGATAGAAAAGAATCCTTTTACTTTGTCTAATTTTTTATCTACTTTCTTTAAACAAGATCCTAGTATTTGTTGATTTCTAGAAAGGATCTCGACGGATTCTCGCAAACTAGCTGATTGTGCAAGACGAATATCGTCGTCTTCTTCGGGATGAGACGTTCGTTCTTGAATAATTGGTTCGCCTGATTGACGTTGATGTTGCTGATGCCATTCTTCATAGGAGGTAAATGTCGGAGGAGCTAACGGTAGTTTCATGAGGCTTATTGTGCGAATGTTGATAACTCCAACGGAAGAAGTTTTGGATTCCGGTTGAGGTGTTCCCACATTTAAAAGCAATCGCATTATATATTCACCAAAATAAATTGTTCTCATGTTACCATTGTTGAAGGAGAGAAACTCATCCAATATTCGTCGTAGCCAATTTGCTTGAATTCCTCCCCATACCGCATATAAAGCTTTGAAATTTTCTGGGTAGATAAGTTCATATGACCCTATTCTTGGAAGTATACTCCGCATTAAAGCTTTGTGAAGAATTCTAGCTTTTGGTCGAAGGAGAATAGATTTTTGTTCCATCATATTATCCCCAATAAACATATGGCTAATCGATCCCTTTGTCGAATATTACATTCGACGTCATCTAGTGGAATGCCATGATTGGGAGTTTGAAGTATGTGTGCCATTCGATCAAAGGAGAAGAATACTTGTTGACCACACACTAAACTCCAAACACAATCATCCCTATTCGATGGACGTTGATGAGGAAGATTTAAATTAGCATAGAATAATTTTACCATGAGGTGGTTGATCTTGTGAAAATTGGCATTCAAGTCAAGTAGAGATTCCAATCCGGATCGACGCATAAGTTCTTGTAAACCATAAGCCACGAAATCACTGTAGACCATGAATGAACCTTCAAAGATCCTTGAGCTTTTCATTTTATGCCATCTTGTTACAGCTACATCATTGTATAGCCATTGTGCAATTTGGGCATCGGTAGGATCAACGGAAGAAGAGCCTTGTCTTTGACGTTTTGGAGGAGCCATTTGATTGAGTTTTTAGTGAAAAAATTGAGTGTAATTGGGAATTTAGGGTTTGTGGGCGAAATAGATTTGGGTGAAAACTGAGAAGAGTAAAGTGAAATTTGGGAAAAAGGTAAGTAAATAGGGAAGGTAGAGGCAGTTTTCACACAGCCAGTCGACTGGTAAAAGCATTCAGTCGACTGGTGTACTGAAATTTGCCAAAATTTTGAACAGCCAGTCGACTGAACGTGTTACGTCAGTCGACTGACTGGTTTTTCGAGAGTATTGATCACCTGCATCCAGTCGACTGGCGTGAAATTTCAGTCGAATGACTGGAATTAGAAATTGCAGTGAAGCTGAGAAAACAAAATTTTATAAAGAAGCAAATATATAATTGAAATACAAATAATCAGGAACAATAATATACAAGAAAGATAATTATTTTGGAGTTTTTGGAGAGGATTCTTGTGGTTCAACCTTGGTATTCTCAACAAAAAGGTTGCAAAGGAGACCAATAATTTTGGCATTCCCATGAGTTTGGAGATGCCGGAGGTTGAGGTGGAGATTGTTCCCAGTTATTCTAGCCGGATGAATTTGCCTGACGGGATGTTGAAGGTTGAACAACATCATGCTTAGATGATTTGCCACAAAACTTAAGTGCAATAGATTCTATAAGGCTAAGACGATTTGAATTCATCCGCTGTTCGTAGAACATTTCTCTCTGTAAATTGACTTGTTCCTGTTGGTAGTGATGGATTTCATCAATTTTTGTTTTTGTTTTTGGAGAAAGAAACAACGATCTTCGAGACTTCTTTAGTTTTGGTGAAAATCCAGTGTGATATCTTCCTGGTTCATGAATAGGGGTAGGAGTTGGCGATGATGGTGTCGAGCTACTGGATGAATTGTAGTTACCGGAGAAGGTTGGAGTAGCAAAGGATAATTTTGAGTTTGAGGAATCATGAGAGTTTTGAGAGGCCATTGAGAAGATTTAATTTGTAAAAATAAATTTTGTAATGATGATTAATAACTTAGAAGAATGCAGTTTATATAATTGAATATGAGCTTAGAATGAATGGTTATAGACCTTCAAAAGTTTATAACCAGAGATAAAATAAAAAAAATAGTGGGTGAGAATAATTGAAGGATGTATGGTTAAGAATGTATGAAACATATGGCTCAGCAGGAAATGCAATCATATCATAACTGGTAAGCTATGGAGCTACCAGCTAGGAGACCCAGGTCAAGTCCTGGTGGCTGTGTTGTTTTGTTTTTGAACGAAAATATTCAGAATAAATAGAACCAATCTTCTACATGAAACAAGAAATAATCATAGCTCAAATGGTAAGAAGTATTTGAAAACATAGGAGTGGTTATGAGTTTAATTCTTGGTAGTGTTATAAAAAATTTATTTTTGTTTTGATAAAATTTGAGTGAAAGTTATATATATACATATATATATATATATAATTTTATAAATTTTTAAAAGAAATAATACCAAGCTCTCGTCTTAAATTAACAAAAGTATTTTCGTTTAAAGGTTTTGTAAATATATCTGCCAATTGTTTATCAGAGGAAACAAATTCTACATTTATCAAATCCTTTTCAATGTTATCACGAAGAAAATGATGACGAATGTCAATGTGTTTTTTGTTCGTGAGTGATTAACAGGATTTTTAGATAAATTAATAGCACTAGAATTATCACAGTAAATAGTTGATTTAGTTAAATTAAAACGAAAATCTTGTAGTGTTTGTTGCATGCATATAACTTAAGCACATGCCAGAGCGACAGAAATATATTCTGCTTCACATGTCGATAATGAAACACAGTTTTGTTTCTTACTAAACCAAGATATAAGAGATCGTCCAATAAAATGACAAGTCCCACTTGTACTTTTCTATCTGTCCGGCTTCCCCCAAAATCAGCATCACCATATGATACCAATTCAAAAGGACATTCCTTTGGATAGAATAGTCCAAAGTCCTTGGTTTTATTAAGATACCGTAATATGCGTTTCACTGCTCGTAAATGTGATTCTTTGGGATCTGCTTGAAATCGTGCACACAAACAAACACTCATCATTATGTCAGGTCTACTAGCTGTTAAATATAGTAACGATCCAATCATACTTTCGATATAATTTTTGGTCAATACTTTTTCCATTTTCATCTTTATCAAGATGTATGGCTGTACTCATAGGAGTTGGTTTGGTAGAAGTATTTTCCATACCAAAGCGTTTAATTAGATAGTTATAATATTTTTCTTGATTAATAAAAATACCATTTTCTAGTTGTTTTATTTGTAAACCAGGAAAATAATTTAACTCACCCATATGTGACATTTCAAATTCATTTGTCATTATCTTAGAAAATTCTTGACAAAGCTTTTCATTTGTAGAGCTAAAAATTATATCATCAACATATATTTGGATAATTAAAATATCATGCTTATTTCTTTTAATAAAAAGAGTTTGATCAACCTTTCCAATTTCAAAACCAGAATTTATTAAATAACTTTTAAGACAATCGTACCAAGCACGGGGTGCTTGTTTCAAACCGTATAAAGCCTTTTTGAGTTTATAGACATAGTCAGGAAATTGTTCGTGTATAAATAATGGAAGTTGTTCAACATAAACATATTATTTTATAAAACCAATTAAAAAAGCACTTTTGACATCCATTTGATATAATTTAAAGTTATGAAAACATGCAAAAGCTAGCAAGATTCGTATTGCTTCTAGTCTAGCGACTGGAGCAAACGTTTCTTCATAGTCAATTCCTTCCTCTTGATTATAACCTTGAGCAACTAATCTAGCTTTATTTCTAGTAATATTTCCTTATTCATCTGCTTTATTTTTGAAAACCCATTTTATACCAATAACTGATTAATCACTAGGTCGTGGAACTAAATCCCAAACGTTATTTCCTTCGAATTGGTTTAGTTCTTCTTGCATAGCGTTTAACCAATTTTCATCAGTAGATGCTTCTTTAATATTTTTAGGTTCAATATGAGAAAGAAAAGCTACATGACCCATTTGATTTAATTGACTTCTTGTACTAACAGATGAATTTAGTTCTCCAATAACATTAATAGAAGGATGATCTCTTAATACTCTAGGTGGAGATCTTAACTCATTGTTATTGTGAGCAATGTATTCATTAATTTCAAAAATTGTAGATTCTGTATTTGTGGTATTATCAGGGAAATCTTCATCATCTATTATACTTGGAGTTGGTTTAAAATTCTCATCAAAAGATGCATGAAGAGTTTCTTCGATGATATTTGTTCTTTTATTATAAATTCGATAAACTTTGCTATGATCCGAATATCCTAAAATGATTCCCTCATCGGATTTTGGATCAAATTTACCAAGCTGATCTTTTGTGTTTAACATAAAACTTTCGAACCAAAAACTTTAAAATAGGAAATATTTGGTTTTCGTCCATTTAGAAGTTCATAAGGAGTATTCTTTGTTAGTGGTCGAATAAAAACACGATTCAAAACATTACAAGCCGTTGCAACTGCTTCAGCCCAAAAATGTTTTGGTAATGTACTTCCATTTAACAAAGTCCTTGCACATTCTTGTAAGGTTCTATTTTTACATTCTACAACAGTTAGGTGAGGCTGTACAACATTCCTTTTTAGGTCTAGGACTGACGGTCTCACAACAATTAGGTGAGGCTAGGCACGCTTATGCCGATTAGGGTGAATAAAGGGTTAAATAGGGGTGACATTTAGTTTGTACCGACGATGACCGAGCTTGCAGCATCGATTAGGAAAAATAATTTTCTATTGCGTCCTAAGCGCTAAAGAGGCGTCTTTTGCTGTGACCAATAGGATTGGTTCATAGTGTCACAACAGAGATTGATAGGCCGATCAACGGGTAGAATTAGGATTTCAGCCTAATCAAGTTCGCAGTTGAGATAGGATTACGATTTTCAGCCTAATCAGGGTAGTTTAAGAAAAATGCAAACAATCAAATCAAACAATCAAAGAAAAAAGTCAAACAAAATCAGAAACGGTATTTTATGCCTATGTTATCTTTTCTATATTTTCCTTTCAAACTACAGAATCAGAAAAAATATTCTAAGCTATGCAAGGACTTCATTAGTCTAGGAGGCAAGACGTTTTTTTGGCATGGAGGATTTCATAGAGGCACGATCTTGGTTGAGGAATACGGAGCGGATATTTAGGCTGTTAGGATTGGGGGACCTATAGAGAGTTCAGCTTACATCTTGGCAGCTGAAGGGAGAAGCTTCTTACTAGTGGGAGATTGTAGAGATGGAGGGTAGAGACATTGGTTGATTTGGATTTCGTATAAGGTTTGAAAGAAAGTTCTGGTCGTAAGCCGAGGAAAGTATGCAGTTGGATAAGTTCATTAGTTTGAAGCAAGGTAGTCTTTTGGTAAAGGTGTATATAAATCAGTTTAACTAGTTATTGTGGTTCGGGATAGAGCTTGTTAATACACCGCATAAAAAGGCCACCAAGTTTGCTAAGGGTTTGAATCATCCCTACAAGGGTTGGCATTGACACATGTGCCTATGGAAGCGACGTATGAGTCACTTGTGGAGATGGCTCTCATGTCAGATGTTGCTAAGAAAGAAGAGGTCAAGGAGGTTCCGAAATCAAAAAACTCTAAAAAGCAGTGGCGGAAGAATAAGAAGGACAATAAGAAAGGAGGAGGACTTCAAAAGGAACAAATCAAGAAAGGCGAGAAATTTCATAGCTGTGGATTAATTGGGCATTTCATAAAGGATTGTAAGAAGGATACGATGAAGGGGTGGTGTTATAACCGTGGGCAGCCTGGACACCTTAGTAGAGCTTGCCAACAGAAGATGGGACAAAGAGCAGGCGCACCTATGGCATAAGTACAGGTTTTGGATGCAGCACCTTCTAGTATTGACCGTATCGAGGTAGGAAAGTCTCTGTAGAAGGTTTGATCTCTATTTCGGAATTTCCTATTAGGGCTCTTTTTTACTCTAGAGCATCACATTCTTTCATTTTTAGTTCCTTAGTTGATTGTTTGCACTTCGATATTTCTTTAGTAGTAGACCCTATAGTTGTTTCAAACCCCGTAGGAGGATCAACACATTTATCCATGATTTGTAGGGGTTTGAAATTTTTTATACTAGGCATAGAGTTTTATTGTGATGCCTATGTACTGGGATTTTCAGAATATGGGATGATTTTGGGGATGGACTGGTTGTCCACTTATGGTGTGATATTAGACTGCAAGAGGAGAGTCGTCAGACTAAAGACATATAGCGGAAGGACTCTCGAGGTTTCTTACGACCCACAGGGGTCAGTCATATTGATCTTCCTTTATTACCTTGATTCATCACTAGGATATTTAGATTTAGCTCCAGTTGTTATAGATTTCCCATACATTTTTGAGGAGGTTAGAAGGCTACCGCATAAGAGAGAGATTGACTTTAGAATCTATTTGAATGACAATACTAAGCCGGGAGGCTACCGCGTAAGCAGATTGGTGAGTTATTGGAGAAGGGAGCATATCTGAGTGGGGAGCGCCAGTCATCTTCTCTACAAAGGCGAATGTTACTCTTCGACTTTGCGTAGACTATAGAGAGTTGAATAAGCTAACGAAGAAGAACTGTTACCCACTTCCTAGGATAGATGATCTTTTCAATCACTTGGTTGGCTCTTCAGTATTTTCTCAGCTTGACTTAGCCACTGGATTTCATCAGCTCAGGGTCGCTGATGATAGCATCGATAAGATAGCACTTAGGACACCCGATGGATTCTTTGAGTGGTTGGTTATACTGTTTGGGCTAACTAATGCCCCAGCCTATTTTGTAGATTTGATGAGCCATGTTTTTCGAGATGTCCTAAATAAGTTCGCTGTAGTTTTTGTAGAAGCATTCTGGTATTTTCCAAGAGTATGGAAAAGCATGCTATTCATCTTGAGGAGGTTATTCGTAAACTTCGTGTTCATCAGTTGAAAGCAAAGTTTTCGAAGTGTCACTTTGGCGTAAGGAGGTGTGTTTCGTAGGACATGTAGTTTCAAGAGAGTATTTAGCTATGGATCCTGCTAAGATAGTGGAAGTACAAGATTGGAAGGCCTCCAAGAATGCACTCGAAGTTAGAAGCTTCCTAGGTTTAGATGGTTACTATAGGAAGTTTATCAAAGATTTTGTTAAGATTTTGGCACTAAAGGTTAAGCCTATCCTCATAGATCAGATTGGCTCAAGGCAGCGTGAAGATTCAGAGCTTGTGTATATTCTGGATAGGATTAGCAGAGTAGAGGACTCTAGTAGGATTAGCAGAGTAGAGGACTCTAGACATCTCCAACATTATTCCATCGATAGTAAAGGGTGATTAAGAAGAGATAGAAGACTTTGTGTTCCCCACACTAGTGATTTGATGAGAGAAGTTCTAGCAGAGGTATACCATTCTCTGATGATTATTCATCCGGATGGTGATAAGATATATAAGGACATGAAGAGAATGTTTTATTGGAGTGGCATGAAAAAGGATGTAGCAGAGTTTTTGGCTAAGTGTCTTCTATGCTAAAGGGTTAGGGCGGAGCAGCAGAGGTCTGGGGGATTTCTTTAACCATTGGATGTACCCGAATGGAAGTGGAATTGTGTTTCGATGGGATTCATAGATGGTTTACCCCGATCTAGGAAGGGAAATACAGTATTTGGATGATTGTAGATCATTTGACTAAGAGCGCTCACTTCATTCTGGTCAAGAGAAAGAGGACAACACCTTATTTGGCATCCTTATACATTTGTGAGATAGTCCGACTTCATGGAGTTCCCTCTAGCATAGTGAGTGACAGAGACCCTATTTTTACTAGCGTGTTTTAGAGGAGCTTGTAAGAGGCTTTAGGGACATAACTTAGATTGAGTACGGCCTATCACCCTCAAATGGACGGCCAAACAGAGAGTTAATAGAGTTCTTGATGATTTATTGAGGATGTGCATTCTTGATTTTGGAGGGACCTAGGAAGAGAAACTTCTTTTAGTGGAATTCGATTGTAACAATAGTTTTCACACTAGCATTGGGATGACTCCTTTGGAAACCCTTTATGAAAGACCTTGCAAGTCGCCTTCATGTTGGTTGGAGTCTACAGAGAGATTGCTACTTGGTCTCGACATGGTTAGAGAGACTTTGAAAAAGATTGATTTGACTAGAAGAAGAATGAAGACAGTCCAAGATCGATAGAAATCCTATGTAGATAAGCGGAGAAGGGATATTGAGTTTGAGGTAGGAGACTTGATTTTCATTAAAGTATCTCCACTAAGAAAGGTAGCAAGTTTTGGATCAAGTGGAAAACTTGCTTCCAGATTCATAGGACCATTTTCCGTTGCGGAAAGGGTAGGGAAGCTGGCATATTAGATAAAGCTACTAGAGAGGCTCGTGGGAGTTCACGATGTTTTTCATGTTTCGCACTTGAGAAAGTGCTCATATGATTCAGCAGAGGTAGTGAAACCTAGCCAACTTGAGGAAGTTGAAGTGGAAAGAGAAGCATCGGTTCGTCGCATTCTTACCAAGATCGTTGGTCATGATATCAAAAAGCTCAGGAATAAGGAAGTCCCATTGGTTAAGGTGTAGTGGGGAGATAGTATTGAGGATGCTACGTGGGAGGCTAAGGAGAAAATACGTACCTCTTACCCGCATCTTTTCAAGGGTACATCTTGAATTTTCTATTTCCATCTTTAGTTTTGATTAGGTCCTTTCCTTTAGTATCCTTTGGGAGGGTAGATCTTAGGATTTAACCTATGAATGGTAGGACTGAATATAAACATATTAGAAGAACATGTTATGTATGATGTACGCTAATGGTTGCAAGTGTTTGCTAGTAGATGCTAATGGACGCATACACACACACTAGACACTATTATCTTTTAGGGATCAGCCTAACTAGGTCACTAAAGCATATGCATATGGATGTGTATGCACTAGCATTTTTATTTCCATGGTTGCTATAATGAGTGATTATCATATGATTGTTGCATTTGGATGATGATTGTAGCACACATATTGAACTATCAGTTATCATTAGGAAACTTGCATTCATAAAAAGGAGGTCGACTGAATCGGCAGACCGCCTAATCTTTCGCATTAGTTAGGGACATTGACATTACACTATTTCATATAACATAAATCGCATTAGACAGCTTAAGGACAATGAATGTAATGGATGATGTTTGAATATGTGGTTATAGAATTTGAATGGTATTTATTTCATTCTTCAGTCCTTGGAGATTTCGAGGACGAAATCCTTTAAGAAGGGAGAATGTAACAACCTAAAATTTGAGTTATAATAATGAATTAACAAATTAATTAAATAATAAAACAAGTTTGTGAAATTTTCAGAATCAAGCTACGGGAGTTGCACCATTGGATCCGTGGCAATTTTCTAATCAATTTCCATATATAACTTGTCGAAATCCGAGCTAGTATGAAAAAGTTACGAGAGAATTAAGAAATCAAAATTAAATAAAGGAAAACGAAAAAGAATTAACCTCATGGGGGTCGACCCTTATCATTGTCAGGTTGACCTATAGGTCAACCCCCAATGAAGTTGGGTTAAGCCGCCAAACTTCCAAGACGTGAAAATGTCCAGGTATGAGCCGTAGACCATATTATACGATTTTCGTGAAATCTTGTGCATTTGTGCTTGCATCCAAGGGACCCTAGGAAGCCTATGATGTGGTTGCACCAGATTTAATTTTCAAATCTGATGGCCTGAGATCCCTAAGCTACACGATAAATAGAACACTAGGCCTAACTAATTTTCTCATTCAGATTTTCTCCCAACGGGTTCATTGCCTGAGGCTAAAGCCTAAAAAGAAAATTTTTCTAATAAAAAAATTATACATCCTAAAAGTGGATCCGGGAAGGCTAAGGACTAGAGCTAAGGACTATATGTGTGTGTTTTGTAATTATTTTAGATTTGTAAGCAATTTAAAATAATATGATTCTCAATAGTTGTAGTTTTTCTACAATTTTGAAATGTTTTTTATGTAAATTTATTTATAGTCGTTTTAAGTATACTTCAGAATTTCTTTTCAGTCTATTTTTATTCAGCTACTTTATTCAGTTATTTTCAAGTTTTTACAGTTATTTACGGTATTTACATCTGTTTTAAGTTGGAATTTAGTTTGTAAATGTTAGTTTCTTTTTGTAGAGATTTATTCCCTTTTTACGCGAATAAAAAAAAAGAAAAAGAGAAGAATTCGCTAATATGGATTAAAATAGAAAAACACTAAATTTACAGATATAAGATGTAAAATGAGAAACTGAAATAAAGTAGAGATGGACTGAAATAGGCAGATTTAAGATATTTGCAAGCATGATTATAACAAGTGGTTATAACTAAAAAGAGAAAGTAGTAGAGCAACAATTATAACACGTAGATTATAATTAGAAAAATGAGATAAGATAAGAGGCTTATTTTAAAACATAGATCTTGGATTAAATTCGTAAGCAAATATACCAGAAATAACAGAAGAGCCTTGTTTTAAAACTTAGATTAAGTTAATAAGCAAATATAGAAGACCGACAGCATTCCCTTTCAGATCTAGGACCGATGGTCACACAATAGTAGGTGAGGCTGAGACACGTTTATGCTGATTAGGGTTTAATAAGTGGCCAACTAGATAGAGGCTCAAGTTTGGAGAATTGGGCAAGGGGTGCAAAACTAGAAGATTGTTTGTTAGGACAAGTACCGACATCATTTCCTTTAAGGACTAGGACTGATGGTCTCACAACAGTTAGGTGAGGCTGGACAACATTCGTTTTTAGGTCTAGGACTGACAGTCTCACAACAATTAGGTGAGTCTAGGCACGCTTATGCCGATTAGGGTAAATAAAGGGTCAAACAGGGGGTGACAGTTAATGTGTACCGACGATGACCGAGCTTGCGACATCGATTAGGATAAATAATTTGCTACTGCATCCTAAGTGCTAAAGGGGTATCTTTTGCTGTGACCAACAGGATTGGTTCACAATGGTACAACAGAGGTAGATAGGCCGATCAATGGGTAGAATTAGGATTTCAGCCTAATCAAGTTAGCAGTTGAGATGGGATTAGGGTTTTCAACCTAATCACAGCGGTTTAAGAAAAGTGCAAACAATCAAATCAAAAAATCAAAGCAAACAGTCAAATAGAATCAGAAATGGTATTTTGTTCCAATTTTATCTTTTCTTTATTTTCCTTTCAAACTAGAACTATTGCTTAGTCTATTACTTCTATCTTGCTTAGAAATGCTAGCAATTACTTTCACTCACCAGATTTATTGTTTGACCCACTCCCATATTTTCCCCTTTTTTCCCCCAATAGGCCAGCAGAGTTGAGTAGATTCAGGTTGCTTGGAGATTCATTCCTGGTGTTCTCTCATTTCAGATGCATTCTTCTACTTTTCATCCTTTTCATTTTCCTTATGATGGATTGCTACTTGTAAGAGGAATTATGATTATTATTGTTACATTTGTACTCTGATTTTATGAGGCTGAGATGTATTTTCATGAGACATGAGATATTTTGAGTTTTTGAGACATGTTATGTTTTTATGACTTATTTTGAGATGACGTTTAATTTTGAATGATAAATATTATCTAAATGTTTCCGCTGTTTTTACATATTTTTTTTTGTGAATATTAGTCTCTGTGATGCTTTAGCTATACCCATAATGCATCACATCCTTTGTTTTGCCCTTTTTGAGTATGCTAAGGAGTGTGAGGTGTATCAACTTTACTGTAGCATGAATAACTCTGACACTTTGGTTTATTATTATTATTCCATCTGCATCTACCCTTTGATCTATTAGAATACCCACCTCTCTGAGATGATCGATCTGTTTTATTGTAGTTTTGACTTTTGTTTTTGTAACTAGTAGCATAGTTAATTGATGGATCTTAATCTTGTGGTCTTTTGTGATCAATTCTTGCTTCAAGTGCAAGAAAGATTGCATGAACATATTGCATTGAAGGTATGGTTTCTTTTGAAGATATAACTGCTACTACTGCTTCATCTTCCTCACTAAGTCCCTTTAGAATAGCTAGGATTTGTTCAGTTTCAGAAAACTTATGACCTGCTGCCTCTAACCAATCACATGTGTTTTGATAGATATTCTTTCATAGTCTAATTGGCTTTTCTGAAATATTGTAATTGTCTTTTATAATGCATAACTTTGGTAGCAGATTGTGTATTGAATAGTTTAATTGTAGTCCAGATTTCATTTGTAGATTTGCATCCAATCACTTGTGACAACAGATTGGTGCTTATGGATGATAGTAAGCAAGAACTTATCAGACTGTCTAGCCTCTGATGTTTCATGCATTTTTGATTACCGATCATTATGTTTTCTTGATCAGTAATATATTTTGGTGGGATTAGCAAATTGCCAAGAACAAAGTTCTCAAGGCCACATCCTCGAATTGCAGTTTCAACTTAGAGTTTCCATAGAAGATAGTTATCTTCCTCAAGACAAGCAGTCATCCATTGACTTTAAGGGCTGATCACTGTTTTGATCAACTTTTCAGTTGCCTCTGCCTACCGTTGCTAGGAATTCACCGTGCTTTCATAAGTTGCTTAGTTTACATCTTCAACCATGATGAATCAACATACGGGCAAGAAAGAACTTGAAGATTTAGATACAAACAGGTGTAAGATTGCTTCAATAAGCAGGATGATCAGGTAAGATGCAGCTAGACCAAATGACGAAACTGATCTGACCGCTTTTGATCGCTTTCTTGGCTTTTGGTTTTGATTTTCTGAATTTTCTTGTTATGATTTGCTCATTTCAGAAGGAAAAAAAATCCTATTGTAGCCAAGAATTTGAATGCATTCTTTGGCAAGGTAATTATTTTCTAGGGCAGATTCACTAATAAGCTCAAATGATGAGGATAATTCTGTGGTTATTTGACTATCAAGTAATGACATTTTATCTGATAATATCTCAGATTTGGATTTTCTGATGTAGTAAAGCGCTTTGATTTTCTTCAGTGAAAGATTTGATTTGCCGTTAAGCTTTACGAGGCTCAGATAACATGAAAGATTTTATGATTACATGCTTTCGCATATAGGTTGTACAACCCGATCTTGTAGGAGTTTTCGCATATGGTGATGCATCTATTCTGATCCTTGCTTATCCCTTCCTTCTTCTTCTTCAACTGATCTATCATCCCCTTTATCTCCTCAAAGTGTTTTGCCATCAGCTTGTTTGCATAGGTGGCCAGCAATCTCTAGGATTCCTTCCTGCTCCCTAACAACATTTTTTTGTAGTACGAGTAGTGTCCCTAGTCCATTTTTCTGCATGCGTCTTCCTTGCTGTTTGACGTTTGCTCTGTTATTGTCACCAGTGATGTTATCAGGAGTGTGCATGCAAGGATTGACGACTTATAGGAAGTTGGTTTCAGAGTTAGTTAATGTGGTTGTAGTTTAGTGGTGAAGAGAGAGTTTCTCCTTGTTTTGCTCTCTGATTAGGATTCCTTTCCCTATTCTTCTGTGCATGGACTTTTAGAATGAACGGTGTAGTAAATATGCACTCATATGTCCATTTGAATCTCAATTTGTTATACATGCTTTGTTAGAAATAGTCAATATAGTGTTAATCATATGTTCCTATTTATATGTTAGTGCCTAGAGTTTAGGAAGTAGTGGGTATTTTCCTTTTATTTAAAAGCTTTGTACGTAGTTCTCATTATCTAGTGAATAATAATGTAGTCTCTTTTTTGTTTAAGGTTTTATCTCTCTCCTCTTTCTCTATATTAAATCCTAACATGGTATCGGAGCCTGGCGAGAGAGAGAGAGCGCACTAGAGAGAGAGAGAGAGTGATTAAAAAAACTCAAAAAAAATTAACAATAAAATCTCCAAATATATTTTTGTTGCGATTTCTAAGCAACTCTCGAAGGAGATTAGGCAATTGTTCAATAGTCTCGGTCCTGGATGTGGGTTCGACGATTGGCTGTACGCTGTTGAGGTTGTATGGCAGTGGTCGAGGTGATTGGCGAGTGAAAGGCAGGCGCTTCAATGTTCGATGCTCAGTTGGGGGATTTTGCGATTTTTAGAGGTGGTGCGACTTCGGGTACTGTTGGAGTTCGTAGGTTGGTTTCAGATTGGTGGTTGATTTGCGGTCAATTGGAGGATTTGTTCATGGTGGACTGAAAGTGTGGTTGCTATTGTATTTGGGTCGAGGCGATTTAGTCGTGATTGCAGTAGTTTGTGGCAGTGTTCTGGTCAATTGGTGTTTGATGAAGCTGGGTAGCTCTGGTGTGGTGCTGTAGTTTGATGAAGTTGAAATTTGTAGGTGAAGTCGTAAAGGGTTGTGAAGGAAGTAGGTGAATGTAGAGGCTTGAGTTGAATGGCTGGTGAAGATGGCAACACACAGAAGGTCTGTGGACATTTTTGTTGAGTGAGGGAGATTAGGAGGATGTAGTTCAGGAGCAAGTGATGTTAGTGGAGTACATGGCAATAAAGGTGGTCGAGCAGTTAGAGATGATTCTAGTTATGAAGTGTTGAAGCAGTTGGGTTTGTGGATTTAGGTAGTGCAGGCTGAAGGTCGAAGGAAGTTTGGGTGTGGGAATTCGTTGCTGTCATGTTTTGATGACCGAAGGTTGTGGCTGTAAGTTGATTTTTGTAGTTGGGGTGATGTACCTTGACTGTAGAATGCTGTTTTGAGATAATGGTGAATGTGTTGAAACTGAGATGTGTGGCATGCAGTTTTGTAGTTGTGGTGAAGGAGAGTTGAAGTGTTGTGATTGAGTTGATGAAGAGTGAGTTTGTTTTTCAAATGTTTGTCTCAACGGTGATGTTGAAGTTAGCATGAAGAAGACGTTTTGCAAAACGTGAGCTGCAGATGTTGGTAGTGAAGAAAACGATGTCGGTTATGAGGTTGGACAATTCGAAGAATGCTCGAAAACTGTTTGATGATATGCCTAAGAGAAGATAGGCATGCCTGCATGTGAAGTAGACTGAGCGAGGAAGATTTGGTTTTGTGTCATTCAACAAGTAAGGAAGAAGAGCCGCGGTTCTCACTTGTTGGAAAGATGACAGATACAAGGGACGACCCGAATGGATAGGTCAGCGGATCCCTAAGAGTAAACCAAGAGTATTTGTTGATGGTTAAAGTACCAATCAACGTGAAACAGTTGAGCATGCCCAACCAGGTAGAGATGAAAGTTGTGACCGAGTTCGTCTATGGAAGACGATGAAAAAATTGTGTTGTAAACTGAATATTAGCACATTCAGTTTAAGGGAGGGTGTTAGAAATAGTCAATATAGTGTTAACCATATGTTCCTATTTATATGTTAGTGCGTAGAGTTTAGGAAGTAGTGGGTATTTTCCTTTTATTTAAAAGCTTTGTACGTAGTTCTCATTATCTAGTGAATAACAATGTAGTCTCTTTTTTAAGGTTTTATCTCTCTCCTCTTTCTCTGTATTAAATCCTAACATGCTTAAGTGGTTAAAATAAGGTTATAGCATCACAACAACTTATTTAAAGCGTGTTTGGCAATCAAAACTACTCTCCGGCCATGTGTTTCTGTTTGATTTTCTGACAAATTCTTAAAGAGAGAGAAAACACATTACTAAGATCTCAAGTTGATAAATATAGACTACTATTTTTACACACGCATAGTTGAGTGTTCATATTCTATCTCATTTTAACTTATTTATTTTCTATCTTTCAAATTACATTTCCTTTTTTTTTGTTATTTGAAACAAGGCTTTGTATGCTTATATGGTATATGGTCAATTTGCTTTCCTTAGTAAATTTATGCAGGTGGATGCACAAGTGCATGTGTATTGTACGAGAAAACAGATTATGTACTTATATGAACAGAAGTATATCGTGAAAACTGAATAGAAATTGGTTCAATTGATATTAACAGTTTATTTGTACATTTAGTTATCGTAGAAGGAAGCATACAAGTCTTTTTACCCTTAAAACTTTTAATTTTTTTTGTTCTGAATTTTGATTATTTCAATTTTGTATTTTGATAAACTAGTATGGAAGCTATTAAGGATCTTGCACGGTTCTAAATACATGACTGAATGCTATGCACAATTGGATAGGTTGGGGGTAAGTATGTATCGCATCCTACTTGCTCTATATTAGTTAAAAATTGAAGGCAGGTATACATAAATTTATTTAATGGCCATATGAACATTGTTTGGGAAGTGCAGTACATTTTGACAATAAAGTCACTGAAATTTTGTTCATTCTACTGAACTTAATTAACAGCGATATTTTGGCATAACTCCTATTGATTTATACCCATTTTTTGCAATAATTTCTATCTTGTTGGCAACAGTTGTCTTGAGACTAATTCCATCGTATAGATTTGCTTTGTCTGTAACTTCATACTCATTAATACAGAGACTCGATGCTATTTGTCGATGAGGTACCATTTTTTCTTTGAAAAACGACCTTAACTTAATTTTATCATTTTGTGCGAGCATGTGTGAAATGAAAACAGAACTCAGCATTCTTTGAATGCCAACATTCACAGATGATAATGTATCCACATTCCTTGAACGCTAACGTTCACATATAATAATGTATTGCAACATATTCCCAAACATGTGTGATTATATATAACACGTACAATACAAGACTGGTATGAATTCTGATAGAGAATGAAACAAAACAAGGTTGTATATTATTTGAGAATGCAGGTTGTAGATGTTTATGTTCTGGGCCTACCCGTAAGCCTATCTCTCATATATTCGCATATATAAACACAGTATGTACTCTTTGTATTTGACAGTATTCAGAAATAATACAAATCATGTCTTTCTTTTACATGGTATCAGAGAAAATTTAAATTTCTTAACAGCAAATTGATCAAATCTTTGAAGAAAGTTTGAAGTTATCATCATTTGGAAGCAGTTACCTTGCCAAGAAGGGAGATATCAAAGACAAGATCATCATATCATCCCTCTGGCTACCACTACTTCATCAGTTCATCAAGATTCTGACCTTCTCACCTAAAGTGTCGTTCCTAGAGCCACTTGTCAGATCTGGATCATCATCCAATTGAATCTGGCTGCACTTCATTTCTGATCAATTTGCCTTACTTTTATTCTACTTTTTCATCATCATCTTGACAAGCTTTCATCATCAAGTCAGAAGGAAGGGGTGATAATACCAATTCACCTCATCAAGAATCAAGAACCATTCAGCAACAGTCCAATACCACCTAAGAACTCATCAAGTCTATAATCAAGCCACAAAGTCAGATCATCACAATACAACTTGTTGAATCTAACTATTTGCTCTGGAAATTCCATATTGGGACTGCTATCAGAGGATATGGGTTGCAAGAATATATTCTTGGCACTCTCATCACTCCTCCAAGATTCGCTACAGACCATGAAGGAAAATTAATAAGTAATCCTGAATACACAATTCATGAAAGACGAGATAGTCTAATTAGTTCTTGGCGATTATCATCTATCAGTGCCAGTCTAGTCCCACAGTTAGTTGGGTGCAAAACCACACATGAAATCTGGCACACCATTCAACAAATATTTAGTTCTCAATCTGCAGCCAGAATAATGCAATATAAAAAACAGTTGCAAAATTTAAGAAAAGATAATGTTCGCATGAGAGAGTATCTTTCTAATGCCAAGATAATATGTGATCATTTAGCCTCAACTGGGCATAAGGTGACTGATATAGAACAAATATTGTGCATCCTAAGTGGATTAGATAAAGAATATGAAACAGTAGATGCCATAATATCATCTAATGAAAATCTACCATCACTGCAAAGTGTTCAATCTATTCTCATTGCCCATGAAGGGAGACTATAGCAAAAGAAACAAGCAAATCGGGAATACAATCCTGACTATGTATCAATAAATAAAAGTAAGAATCAAGAAAGAAATCAAGGCAATAGAAACCAACCAAACAATTCTCGAGGTGGTCAGTCAGGCAGATTCAGGGGAAGAGGTGGCAGATGGAATGTCAATAACAACAACAAACCAAGATGCCAAATATGTGAGAAATATGGTCACACTGCCAATAAGTGTTATTTCAGATTTGATGTCAACTTTACACTAGCACAGCATGGCAACAATACCTCAAGATCTCAAAACCCCAATGCCAACATGGTCAGTGTACAACAAGAGTTAACATCAGACAATACTAACACAGATATAGCAAAAATCGAAGACATACATGATAATAGCTGGTATGCAGACTCTGGGGCAACCAATCATGTGAAAAATAATTTGGGCAACTTAAATCTTGGCAATAGAGAATACAAAGGTACATAGTCATTATATATAGGAAATGGTAAATCTGTAAAAATTCTCATACTGGAAATGCAAGAATTAGTGGAACCAGACAGCTATATCTTAATAATCTGTTGATGGTTCCATTAATCGGAAAAAATCTAATGAGTGTGCCACAATTTTCCAAAGACAATAAAGTCTACTTTGAGTTTCACTCTATATATTGTTTATTTAAAGATAATCTAACTAAAGAAGTTCTTTTGCAGGGTAAAGAACATAAATGGATATGCAAATTTGATGTCCCAAATTCAAGAAATGTTGAAAATAATGAAAAATGGTGTCATTTTCTAAAATTAAAAAAGGCTAACAACTTTGATGTATGGCATTGTAAGTTGGGACATCCCAGTTTGAATATAATTAAACATGTCTTGAGCAGTTGTGATAGTACTTATGTTAGTAAAATTCCTAATTCTTACACTTGCACATTTTTCCAAATGGGCAAGAGTCACAAGCTTGTATTTCCATATTCAAAGACCGTTTATAATAAACCTCTTGAACTTGTTGCTACTGATTTATTGGGACCAGACCCTATACACACTGATTATGGCTATAAATATTATATCTCATTTATTGATGCCTATTCTAGATATGTATGGATTTACTTTCTAAAATCCAAATCTTAAACTAAAGATGTTGTGTTACAGTTTATTTCTAATGCAGAAAGGAAAACAAACTGTCAACTAAAAGTCATATGAACTAATGGTGGTAAAGAATTTTTACCCCTGAGAAGTTACTTTCAAATGAAGGGCATTGCAAAGAGAGTTATAGGTCCATACACTTCAGAACAAAATGGTCTTATAGAGAGGAAACACATGCATATAGTTGAAACTGGTTTGACACTGCTAGCACAGGCATCTCTGCCATTGAAATTCCAGCCAAATGCCTTCTCTACTGCAGTTTATCTAATTAATAGTCTGCCTACAAAAGTTATAAAGTTTAAAAATCCAATAGAAGTGCTATTCAATGTCAAAACAATCAAAATCTGAAGACTTTTGGATGTCTATGCTTTCCCAATTTAAGACCATACAACACACATAAACTTGAGTATAGATCCAAACCATGCACCTTCTTAGGATATGCTACTAGTCAGAAAGGATATAAATGCCTTGATAGTAATGGAAAAAAATATATATCTAGACATGTTATGTTCAATGAGCACGAGTTTCCTTTTAGCAATGCAGCTACCAAAACAACTCAGAAAATATGCAATTCAAAGCTTTCAATACCTCAAGTACTACCTTCACCAGAATTTGTCATACCAATCAATAGAATAGGTCATCATGAAAGGGGCGACATCAGTCCTCAATACACAATGCCCAAAGATAAACTAGGTCAAGAATATGCTAATGCACTAGTAAGATCCAACAGTGTGATGCAAGATACATGTCATCACCCAGACCCCTGTCAAGTACTGCATGACACACAGTCAACCAGAAGTTGTTGATGAAGACAGACATCCATCTGCACCTGCAAATAATGGACACCATATGATGGCAAGAGAAAAGTGTGGCATATTCAAACCAAAAACTTACGGTATTAAGTCTGAAATCACTGAGCCAAGCACATATCAGCAAGCAATCTTGGATGATAATTGGAAAAATGCTATGAAAGAGGAATATAATGCACTGATAAAAAACAAGACATGAGATCTTGTACCCTTACCAGTGAATAAAAATATAGTTGGATGCAAGTGGACATTCAAATTAAAGAAAAATCCAGATGGATCAATTCTTAAATACAAGACAAGATTGGTGGTAAAGGAGTATTCACAGCAAAATTGATTTGACTCGAATAAAACTTTTTATCCTGTTGTGAAACCCACTACCATCAGAGTCATATTAACAATTGCCTTGCATAAGAATTGGCCCATCAAACAATTAGATGTTAATAATGCTTTTCTTAATGGTGAACTGCAAGAGGAAGTACATATGGAGCAGCCACATGGGTTTACAGAAGGGGACAGAAATCAGCTAGTGTGCAAACTCACTAAAGCACTCTATGGGCTCAAGCAAACACCAATAGTTTAGTTTGACAAGCTGAAGACAACTTTATCAAAACATGGCTACAACTCTACTAAATCTAACAGCTCCCTATTCACTAAAATTTTTAATAACACAACAACTTATATATTAATTTATATTGATGACTTTGTTATTGCATGAAATAACAAATCAAAAATCATGAATATCACTCAATGTGTGAAAGAATAATTTTCAATTGAAGACCTGGGGGAGCTGAACTACTTCCTTGGCATAGAGGTCAAAAGAATATCAACATTAGAAATCCACTTAAACCAAAGAAAGTACATCAATGAAATACCAGTTAAAGCCAAAATGTACAAAGCAAATCCTTTGCCAACTCCAATGATAAGCAACAGTCATCTTTCAAAAAACAGAGGCGAACCTATCCTATATGACAAGCAATACAAAAGTATCGTAGGAGTACTGCAATATGTTACTATAACCAGACCAGACATTTCATTCAGTGTAAACAAGTGAGTCAGTTTATGCAAAAGTCTCTTGATGAACATTGGAAAGCAGTGAAAAGAATCTTAAGATATTTGAAGGGCACAATCGATCAAGGATTAATTCTGCCAGCAAGTACTACTTTATGTATTAATGGCTTTACTGACTTGGACTGGGCTATTGATCAGGATGGTAGAAGATCCACTACAGGGTACTGTGTCTATTTAGGCAAAAATCCAATATCATGGTGTGCAAAAAAGCAATAAACTATATCTAGATCCAGCACAGAGGCTGAGTATCGAAGTATTGCTAGTGCTACTGCAGAAATCATGTGGTTAACGTCACTACTTAATGAACTACAGATCAAACTAAGCGGCAAAGTAACTATCTGATGTGATAATCAAATTTCAATTTCAATCTCAGCAAACCCAGTATTCCATTCTCGCACAAAGACATCGAACTCGACTTATACTTTGTGAGAGAGCAAGTAATAAGCAAAAATATAGAAGTCAGATACATACGTTCAACTTACCAGAAGGCCGACATCTTGACCAAGCCACTCTCTCGACTAAACTCTATTAAATTTAGGCGAGAGCTAAATGTGGACGAAGCTGATAGTAATCTCAGATCTAAGGCTTCGATCTACATTCCTGAAGCCTTTGAAGATGAAAAAAGGAATTAGTGAAGCTTTATCTAACAACTCAACTCGAAATGAAATCTCGTCTCATAAATTACAAATCACCTTCTATACTGTTTGAGTTCCTCAACTCAACCAAAGCTCAATAAAGAAATGAAATTACATTAAAGGAGCTGAAGGAGCCAATTTTCACCGGCGGCTCTCGTACTTGAGAATATCATTCGTAAACCCTAACACTAGGTATCGGGTTTGAGGGGGCATGGTTGTGAATGAAACAAAACAAGACTATATATTATTTGAGAATGCGGGTTGTAAGCGGGTTGTAGATGTTTATGTTGTGGGCCTATCCGTAAGCCCATCTCTTATATATTTGCATATATAAATATAGTATATACACTTTGTGTTTGACAGTATTCAAAAATAATACAAACCATATCTTTCTTTTACAATTTCAGGCCACAATACACATTCATATAACTAAGTAGTACAATATTTATGTTTAAGGCTACTTTGGTTTTTAACGTAGTCTAAAATGAGGGTTGCTTCAAAAAAATAACACGTTAGTGCTAATTGAGGCATGCTTGAATATTGCATGTTAGGTATAGTTTTGTTTGCTAATAAAAGGAAGTACCAAGGTAGTCCCTAAGTCTTGGAAGCTAATAATTTTCTACCATATTGCGAAAAGTAAAGAAATTTAGGATATTTTACGCTACACTTTTATGATTCATGGGAACTTTCACGGTGACACAAACCAAATACCAATTTGTATTTTACAGTAGATTTTAGTTTCAAATTTGAAATCAGCGTATTACTTACTAGATTTTTGTAACAACTGTTGTTAATATTAAGTGCTTTTGTCTGAATGATTTCAATGTATATAGTACCTAAAATAGAATCTCTATCAAGAAATGGGTTCAAGTTTGTAGATGGAAGAGAAATGAAGTTTGATACTACTATAGTAATAGTTTTGATAATGATCACAAGTAGCATCTTATATTTTTATTTGAGTGAATGATAGCGCACACGAATTAAGTTTATATATATATATATATACACACACAGTCAGTTCTGGTAGCAATAAATTATTCCATTAATAGTACAAATCAACTGTTTCGTTTATTCAAAAAATAATATTGATTTGACTATGTTGGTGGTAAATCTGTTACTTTAGCCAAACTAATATATTAATTACTACTCTCATGCTTAATACCTAAAAATTTGTGCTTTCCATTACTAATTAGTTAAGCAGCATGTACCAATTATTACAAATGTAGATTCTCCATTTCACCTTAGGTACAAGAGCACCAGTTTGATAGAGAATGTTAACTGCGGTAGCACTACTTACAAGAAGACAAGGTTATTTTATTATCCGAACATTATTTCTATGCCATGTGTACATGAGGTTCTAGGAGTAGAAAAGGGTACTCAATGTGTCAATATTGTCGAATATTTTGGCTTTTCCCATCTTATTCTTAGTGCTGACAGTCTTCTCCTTGCTGAAAGTAAATATTGTTGTGAAAATAGGTAGGAGTTGTAAGTATATATTTTCTTTCTCTTTGCTCGAGTTACGTGAAGTTTATTAATAACCAATCTTTTACATAAAAGCCTTTTACTACAATCCATGTTTGCATAATCTAAAGGAATTTTTTCATCAATAAGTTAAAAACAAACTGATAGCACTATTTCTACTACATCCTTAAGATTAGTAGCAAGTGGCTATTGCACTTCAAAAAATCCCGTCTTCAATCATTTTCAAGATGTCTCAAATTCAAACGCTTATACTAGTTCGAAGGGGTTTTCGGACAACTCATAGTTTTTCGATTCCGGTCTCTTCGAACCAACCATCGATAATTTCAAAACTAGTCAAGATTTGATAGTCGGTTATTTAATTATCAACTAAACAAACAATCAAACCAAATATTTAATTTCATACAGAAACCAATCATGATTAAGCATATAAGCAACCACTAAGCCCCTTTAATTAATTCTTTCATTAATTAAAATCACTTTATAAATACTTGCATAAAAATACCTTTTACAAAAGATATATTCACAAACCCTCTCTACTCTTTTCAATACTTGGAAAAGTATTTGTATACTTTGAAAGAGTGTATGGATCATGCATTTATATCTAATATGCAAGTGTAATAAAAATCTATCCTATAACTAACAGAGTAAAGTAAATAATAGTAAAGAAACAATCACAGCAGATTTTTTATACTGGTTCGACCTTCCGTCCTACGTCCAGTCCCAAAGCTCCTCTTCGGCTATAACTAGTAAACAACCCTCGCTTTGTCTGGAGGAATATGCTTGATACAAAATTTCTTTCTAAGACAAGTATGTGTTCTAGAAAACACTGATTTTGACTGCACAATACAAATCTTTGTATAATCTCCTTTGAGTAGTACGTGTACGTGAAGCTCTGCTTTTAGGAAGTGATAAAGAGTGATATTGTTGGATTTTAGAAATTGGAATATGCAAAGAATATAGATACGAGATTTAGAAAATTCAAGTGAGTTGATTCTTAGAATCTTTATATATTTATAGATGTTGAAGAGTTTTTGTGAAAAGTAGCATCCATTAGAGTTTTTTGTTTCAGTCTAAAGGTTGCAATCGTTGAGTAGGAAGAGATGCGGTGAAAAGCTATGGAAGCAACCGTTAAAATGAAGTAGATGACTATTCGTAGTTTATGGCCATTACCCAGCATAAACGTCTGTCCATAACATTCATATTTTTTTAACAAAAGCCAGACTCAGACGTTTGAATGTTTTAACAGACGTCTGATGTGTATTCGTTTTTTAAAATCAGAAGCTTTAGATAGACTCTGATATACAATATCAAACGTCTGACATACGCTCTTTTCTATATTTCATCCTTTTTATATATGAAGAATTAGAAGATTTCTATGCAATGTTAGTGTTAAAAACTACTAAAGGATATTTTACAAGTTATATATCTATGACAATATTAACGACCCGAATTTTTCGACGATTAATTTTGAATATTTAAATGGTTTTAACTATTGGATTTGAAATTATAACTGAGTTAGAAAGTTTGTAAAACTGAAATTTCAAGTGATTTCGCAAAATTTTGAAATCGTCAATTTAATTGACGCGTTAAAATAGCGATCCGTGGCATAGTCTCGGAATTTGACGAAACTAGTTCCATTGGATCCGTAATAGTGTATTATTATCGGATTTCAAATTTCATAATATTTGGATGTACCGTTCGGTCGTACAATCTGAAAACGTCTAGAAATAATTTAATTGAATTTAATTTAAATAGTCGATTTAAAAAAGCTATCTTCCACATACGATCGAATTAGACCTCGAGACTTGTTCCATTGCATTCGGAATAGGCGTATAATATTATGAACACCTAATGACACGCCTCGTTAGGGGTTCGAGATTTTAAGTTACGAAATCAAGATGGATTGAAAATTTAAATATTATATATATTTGATCGACTTAACTATATTTTCACATCAGCCTATTTATCTCACTTTAAGCTACTATAGCCTTTCCCCTACACGCAAACTTCACGTCTCCCTTCTTTTTAATAATTGTGAAATCCTACTTTAATTCAGTTCAAAAATCGCGAAAGCCATTTTCTTCTCGTTTAAAAATCGCGATGCCTTATCTTCTTAATATCGAAAAACGAATATTCTCCTTTTTCATCTTCAATAAAAAATCAAATTCATGTAAAATTTAAAAAAATATATATATCGCACAGTGAAAAATCACACGAGGCCAAGGTCAAGGTGTTTGAGAAGTTGAGTTCATCTTCCAGTCGAAGTTTTTCGAAGCTAGGGCTTTGCTTTGAGGTTGTTAGAAGTGGTCACGATGTGGGTGAGGAAGAAGCACGCACGCGGTAGGGGTAACGATGAGGCATGAAGCGAAAAAACGTGATTTGTTCCAGCGATGGCATCGAACGAAGGGGGAAACGATGTCTGAACGGGGGGCATGACTTAGGGTTTTGACTCAAACTGGCTGTGCACGATGCTGGAAGCGGCAACAGGTGATTGGTCGGTCAAATGGAGTGACACTCGAAGGGGTTTGAGTTGCGTGTTTTGGTTCGCGGATGGCCTGAGGATATGCAGCCTGATATGGAGAAGATACGAGATGGATTTTGGTTTTAAATTGAGGTTTGTTAACTGTTAATGATTTTAATTAAATTAAATAATTATATTATTAAATTTGAATGCTTATAAAAGGTATAACTATTTTATACGAGGTCTAAAATCATGGGAATATGTCGCTTTTGATTAGTAGCTGCAAAATCTACAATATGGAATCAATTTGTAGTCGAACGGAAATAGTTGGAATTTTAGATTAAATTGAATGTTGTTAAATTTAATTTAAAATTGGAACGATAAAACAGATTCGAACAATCAAGGTGAGTAAATCTCACTCAGTTTGGTTGAGTGGAACTAATTTATAATAATTCTAATTGATTATTAGATGATTAGTTGAATTGATATGTTATTATCAGTTTGGGTGTTATATATATATATATATATAATAGTATATATATATAGTAGTTGGATTGTAGTTCCTGCATATTTTAGCGGATGAGACCCTATGCGCTCTGCACAATAGCGGATGACCCCATATACCGGGATATTCTCCTCGAAGTGGGATTGGTATTTCTATGTTGTATTAACATTTATGGATGAAGGGAAAAAGGTTGGAAGGATTCAACTGGATTCCTCAAAATTTATACTGATTGTTTTGCATATATAAAAATATATGATCTATTAGAATAAACTATTATAGATCATTATTGTGATTTGAATTATTTGATGCTATAATAGCACTAGCCTTAATTTTGGTATTTTAAAATACTATATATATTATTTTTGAAATTTTGAAGGAATTAAAGGAGATTTTGAATATAAAAATATTATATAGAAATCTGGTTATTTTAGAAGAGATTAATTTAGGTAAAATAAAAATTTGATTTGGAATTGGACTCAGCTATTCGTAAAATGTTTTAATTAGAATTTAAGAAAATATAATTGTATAAAGTATTTTAATAGTGGAATTTTTAAGTGATATTCTGGAAAATATGAAAAAGAGTTGAAATTGATAATTTAAATAGATTAGTGAAATATATGGAAATGAATAAGAAATGAATTTATAAAAATGAGATTTTATAAATGGAATTAGTTTTATAAGCAAGAAAAACCCAAAGGAGTTATAAAATTTATAAACAATGTTTATAAATAAGGGAAATAATAATTATTGATAGATTGGTATAAAAATTCATCGTGTGAATTTATACCGAGATATGGGAATAATTTTGGGAAAAATAGTAGAATCTATTTTTGGAAGTGAAATGGCTTGGGATTGGAAAGGAAATCGATGTGTTGTGAATCAAGAGGGATTTATTGATTGGAATTGGTTATTAAGGATTTTTAATATATGTGTGTGTGTGTGTGTGTTCAGATATTAAGATTAAAAGGGAAGTTTTACTTATTTAACTATAAAATTTTAAACTAGTTAATATTGGGATTTTTCAGAAAGTGGATTATTCAAATATAAAGTTCTTATTGAAATAAATTCTAACTTTTATAACAAGTTTTGTAAATCAATTAGTTTTAATTAAGGATGGATTGAGAAATGAGTTATTAATGTTTTACTTAAAAAGTGTTTGATGTTTCAATATTTGAACATGTTTTAAAAATAAATTATTATTCTTTAAAATACTTATTTTATATACGTATATAGTCTTGAATGATTTAAATTATTTATTTATTCATAAACTCTCTCGAAGTGTGGAAACGGGTATGATTTTTAGAAGTGTAAATGGATTGACGAGATTATAAGTGAGTATAATCGACTTTGGAAAGTGTAAAGGCATTAATATAAATTCCGAAAATGTAGGAGATATGATAAGAAAAACTCCTAAATATTGATATTAGAAATGATTTCGGAAAAATGGATTATAATATTTTCCTAAGTGAGAAAATGGAAGGTTTTTGAAAATAGTTAGAGACGAAGGATTTATATCGAGATATTTTCTAAGTAATGGGTTTTAAATCAAAGTCGGAAATATTCACTAAGTGTTGAAGTGAGGTACGGGTGGAAATATCCTGTTATGGAAACAAGTATCGGAATGTTTCAAATATTGATAAATTTGAAAGAGATTTGAATTTATATCTTTGAAAAGGTATTTTGAAATGAATGTTTTAAAGAATTATAAACGATGGCCTAGTGACTGCTTATGGATTTTATTTGATAGTCAAATAGCCGACTATCAAATATTGGCCAATTTCATTAACGGTTTTGAAGAGACTGAGATCGGGTTTAATTATTTGAAAACCACTTCAATCCGGTTTGAACGTTACGAATGGATATCGTAAAGATAGTGAAGACGGTGATTCGGTTTGTCCAAACCCAGGACAACTTGTATGGATGAATGCTATTGGAACATCATCCTTGGAGGATGATAAGCATTCTAAGTGAAATTATTCTTGAAAGGTAATCGTAGCCTCAAGTCTCATCAACCCAAAGGACTGAAAATCAGGGGATATGCAGCAAGGCTGAGTGGGTCGCACCCAATTTAGGTATGTTATCACCTTTCTAGATACCCTCGGATGTATTATAAATTATAGATACGGTGGTGCATGCAAAAGAGATATCGATAAGAGTGGGAATACCTGAGGTGATAACATATTCGGTTTTATTTAGGTTAGGGATCAGACCCAGTCTTGTGTTGTAGGGGATCCCAACGAGGTCCGTAGTACACTTTTATAGAAGTATACTATGATAGGTGGTACAATAGTGCCTAGTCATTGTATGGAATCTATTCTCCAATAAGCACTGTATGGTTTTGATTGTGCCCAATTATGCTGAAACGTGAGACGCAAGCATTTCATCTATTTTCTATTTACTTGGTTTAGACACTGTTATAATATCAGACAGTTTTGATAAAAATGTTTTGGCTATCGTAAGGTAAAAACCCTTTTTGTTTATGTGTGACGTGATCTTACGAGAGACCTTTGTTTTTCACAGGATTTTGAAATAATAATAATTCAAATTGAGTGTGTTTTCTCACGCTGGTTTTCCAGACTGATTCGGGTGTTATTTTATCATAATGTTTGGGTCAGACTGAGTATTACAAATTTAGGTTAGGATGCTATGGAGCTCAAGAGATGAGCTGGATGACAAAGACGTATTTTCCATACTTTATTTGTAGATTCGCTGTCCGAGGAAAAGTTATTAAGCTGTCCAAATTGATTGTTGTCTACTATACTTTGATTATGGTATGTATATTAACAGTACAATTCTTGTATTTAAAATCTGTTGTTATATATTATATTTGGTTCCGTTGCGATTGTGAGATTTTGTGTTGTTGTTTTCTGTTTTTCTTCTTCTACCTTTTCTTCTTCACCCCAAATGAACTGGAGTTTCCGGCACTCGATTGCTCAGCATTCTATGCAGTGGATGTATTGATGTCGATTTTTAAGGATCGAAAATCACGTTCGTTACATGTAGTATCAGAGCTGAAGGTTAAGTGAGGACATTGGCTTTGGTGTGGATTACTCATTAGAGGTAGGGTCAATAGTACCCTAGAATGAGTTTGAGTGTACTAATAGATATGAGAGCGTATTTGTTAGTGAATAAAAATTGTTTTATATCGTGTTGATTTATTTATTGAGTAGCTTATACTGGTCGGCACAGTCTGTACAATTGTATCGATAAGGGTTTCAAAACACTCGAATAGAGCAATTCGACACAGCATTGTTTTGAAATAGGGTAAATGAAATAATTTTACCCAAAGATACATTTTGGTATAAAGTAAATAATTGTCTAGAATTATTATAGTAGATTGATGTGTTATAATCAAACAAGATTATAAAAAAATTGTAATGCGATATAAAAAAAGGAGAACTGTATAAGTGTGAAGCATACAAATAAATTAAAACTAAAGTGGATTCAAACCAGAATTTGAAAGTTTAAAAACCCGGTAGCTTTGAGAAATGTTTTAAAAGGATTTGAACTAAGTATTTGGAAATTTTGGAATTTCAGAAGTCGGGAAAATATTTTTCGAAAGGTTGTGAAAATGAAATAGCCTTATTTCTTTGAAAGAATTTTTGAAGAAAAATTGTTTTAAATGGATTTTGAAGATGTTATAGCAATGAACTCACTTCGGTCGACATCATTGGTGTTCATTTTCGAGTTTCCAAGTGACGGATTGCTACCGTAATATTTTATGGAAATTTTTGTTTGGAACAAGGGTTGTTTTGGAAGTTCTAAAGGGAATTTGTGTTGGATAAACCAAATTGCTTTTGAAAATTCCAAAGTATGGTTGTTAAAAACCAAGAAAGAGCTATATATATATATATTATTTCAAAATGATTTGAAATAAATATTGGTGTTTGAATTTTGGAATCCTTAATTAGATCAGGAAATAAGTTTAAATTAAAACTTAGGAAATGGAAATTTCACCATGAAATAAAAATTTAACTCATGCAAGTTAAATAAATTAGATTTGTAAAAGAAAATTTGTAGGAATTGGAATTTAACTTAAGAAAAGTAAAGTAAATCAATAAATGAAGTGATTATAATAAATGGAATGAAACTAATAAAACGTAATGAGGTTAGCTAAATATAAAAGCATATGAATATGAATAAGTGAATGGAACAAATAAATATAAGTAAAGAAGTGTGGAAAAATTTGAAACTAGAATTGAATTCTTACTTGATTAAATTTAATGAATTAAAAATAAATTTGCTGGAGTAAAAAATGTTTAGGTATGAATAACTTGAGAATGGTTTTGAAATGTTGGTTAAAAGGAATTGAAATTTAAATAAAAGGTGAATTGGATTTGAACGATGTTGAATTGAATTAAATATGCAAATATGAATTATAAAGTGAATATATAACTGTAAGTTATAAAATTGGATTGGATTAGAAATAATATCGAACTGAAGTAAATATAAATTTTGAGTTGTGAACAAATTATATAACCATAGAGTATAAATTTTGAATGGAATAAAATATAATAGAAAAAGAATTATGGAATGGTGAATAAATAAGTTATATAGCTTATGAAAATTGAAACTAATGGAATAAAAGTATATTTAAGCTATAAAGTAATGTTGTGACGACCCGCAAATCCGTACCCTTTGAATCGACAATAAAACACACATGTCCGACCCAAAAAACACAGACTGATGGAAAGTCAAGAGAAAGAAAAGAAGAGAGAAGAAGAGAAGACAAGAAAGAGAGAAGATAGAACCAAACAGAACAATACAGAATCTCACATCGCAGTGGATAACATATAATATCATATAAATGATCTTTAAAAAACAGAAACTGTATATACATACATCAATTAGAGTTCAACAATCAATCAATAGTTATCTGCCTGGACAGTTATAATAACATGTCCTCACAATTGCCGATAATATACAACAACTAAGCACAACGGATAATCAATAATCAAATAGATACGTGTATACGAAAATGAAGATCTCCAACTCTCCTGCTAAAGCTCCAAAAGCACCAGATCTGAACCTTTAAATATACTTCGGTTTGACCCGAGCATTGAAAGGGAAGAACACTCTGATCAGTCTGGTAAGCCAGCGTGAGAAACACACTCAACTGAATTTATTAAATTACTAAACTTTTCTTTTATCAAAACAAAAGTATCTCGTAAGACACGCCCATATATAAACAAGGACATGTTTTTACCTTGCGATAACTAAAACATTTTATGTCAAATCCTCTTATATTATACTAGTGTCTAGTATATACAGATAATATTCAAATAGCCGAAATTGTTACTATTATTAAATTCCAGCATACTTGGCTCTACAAATAAAATGGTAGGCATGTAGTGGAGTTTGGGTTTCCATACAAATGACCAGGTGTAGGGACTAACTTCTGAATGGGTACACCTCTAGATGGATGTTCCGAGGCACAGAACATATGCCCTCTACCAACACAAGACCGACCTACCTCTATAACTAGATGGTACTGAATATGTCATCCTCCGGTCGTTACCGATCTTTTCCGAGGGCCCTCAAAGCATACAAACCACAATAATCAGATACACGGCGTCATATCGTGTAAAGATATATCTAGAAGAGGATGATCATATCCTTCTTGGGAATGAACCACTTAGTCATGCTGCATCTAATCTTGCTTTGGTCATTTCTGGTTGATGAGGATTGAGGTAACGATTACCTTTCACATACCATAATCACATCACTTTGACTGCTACACGGCCATTTCCGTTTGACTACTAATTGCCTTCCACAAAAATACAACCCTTAGGCTCATACGTCTCAAGGAGGGTGTTAAGCTAAGAGAAGTTGCCTTCTCCGCCACCATTGATGTACGTTTGTAAAAACCAAAGTATGTAATCTATAAAAATGCAATGTTAGACAAACATCCATACAAGTTGTCTAGGAACAGGATAAACCAAAGGTACTTTCCTACCACATCCGGTCAGAAAATCCCTAGGATTAGTAGCGAATAGTCCTTGAATTGGATATTTCATAATGAAGAGACCACTGCTACCATATGTATATTGGGATTTTAACCCCAAACGATCAACAAGCAGTCCCCATCTATGAAAATCCTAAATATCAATATCATTAATGACCCGCATAATCGAACGTATATACGTTGGTCCGAAGTGGTTTTCGGATAAACTGTTCCCGGTCTCTTTGCGCCAACAAAGCAAAAGCGTTTCTCAACCTCACACAGAAACTAAGTCTCATAGACTTATCACATCTCCAACTTTCAAGCTGCTATCCTTCGGGCCAAGATGGAAGCTCGATAGATTGGAGTAACACTCCGCACTACACGAATCAACATGCTTAACACAAACGATAATCAAGCCTACATAGAAGGCTACGTACTAAGTGTATGACTAAATTGTTCCCACATCAAGTCGATGAACTAAAATGGCCAAATTTGATAGTCGGTTATTTAACTATCAAAGCAATAAACAAATATTTAGCACCATAACAATCACTAGGCACTTTTAATTAAACTTTCATTAATTAAATCGTTTGCCAATTATTCACTTCAAATTATCTTTAAAAGATATAATTCCAAAACCATTTCAACATTACAATTTTGGAAAACATTTCCATATATTTATTTAATAATAAGTAATTCACAAATTAATTTATTTTCAACATTTGGAAAATATTACATATACTTAAATCAGGATTAAGTATATATTTCTCATTTGTAAGGAAAACATTCTCTTAAAACACATTTATTCGGGTCAAAACGAATGTTGCGAAAAACAATGATACGACAACCCAAAATCACTAGTATAGGGATTCGAAAATAAGATAGATATAATCCCATATACTATACAAAACATTTCCTTTCGAAAATCATTTACTTTAACAACAATCGATCATTTCCTTATTTCTCGAAAACGTCTATTTCAACAACGAATGCTAAAATCTATGTATTCGATACTTAACACATTTTAAAAACATCTTCAAACCATTTTACTCCATTTAAAAATATCACTTGCAAAACATTTATTTAATTTAAAGGATTATTCACTGTCCAAAATCATGAATATAATTCTCTTGCCAAATTCATTATTATTGCACATTTAATTTAAAGTATAAATCACTGTCCAAAATCGTGAATATATCTCCTTTACCAAATTCATTACTTCTACATATTTATTAAAGTATTATCCACTATCTAAAATTGTGGACATAATTCCAACAAAATACATTGCTTTTACACCTTTAATTTAATGGATTATCCACGTTCCAAAATCGTGGATGAAATTCCTTTAATAAAATCCATATCTAGTTTATCAATTTAAAGTGATTTCACATTTATAAAACAATGTTTATAAATCACATTTATATTTTATAAAAACTTCAATTTATAAATCTCCTTTATTAACCAATTCCATTTATCTCATTTATATGCCGAAAATTCAAATTATAAGTTAATTACTTATAATTCTCTTTATTTCCAAAATTCTTTCTTTTTATAACTTTATCAAATTATAAATCTTATTGACTTATAAAATTCATTTATAACTTCATTTTAACACTTATAAAATTCCTTTACAATTTCATCATTTTGATTTATAAAATATCAATTTATAAATCTTATATATATATACCGTTTATAATAAATAAAAAATCTCGATTTAAATAAACATATTCTTTTAATAATTTACAAATCGTTATTAAAACTTATATAACTCCAAAAATAATACTTAAGTGTATTTCACAAAAATCATAATTTTTGTAACATAAAAACTATAACATTTATTTATCAAAAATAAATTCATCTCCTTAACACTTCAAAATTCAACAAAACGTATATTTTCAAACACTTGAAAATCCTTTTTAATTGGAAATCATCACTTTAACAATTTTAAAATTCCAAAAATAGGCCCAATGCTGCAACAACACTAAATACATCAATCATGGCATCCAAAACATCATATATCATATGATAATAGCATATATCACAAAGTTTGTACATAAAATCAATACTGGTGAGGAACCCAGTCTGATCCCTCAAACCTATCACTTGCAACAAATATACATATTAGAATATGTGTACAATGTCCGCTTCGAGGCAAACGTGCGTATAAAGGGCCATCCGCTCATACACGGGAACGTATAGGGTCTCATCTGCTCCAATAGGCATGAATATATCCAAATACCAATCAATATATAAATAATATATCATATATCATCCAAAAGATCATCAATCATCATAAATAAATTTATTTCTCACTTATATAAAAATATCAGCGAGTTAGAAAGAGTGAGTTATATTCACATTGCTTCCAATAGCAGTTGCGGTATTTTATTCCGAATAAAATTAAGTAGTTGTTTAATTTTACCCAAAATTAACACTAGCTCCATTCAACTCCATACCAACTCTAAAATGTAGTGGTCGTCAATATGGACCTAACGCAACTTGTTTTGTCAAAAAGGACCTCGTATGAAGAAGTTGCGCATTTTTAAAGATTATACGAATTAAAATATATATAAATTTCAATTTTTTTATTTTTAAACCCTACTAAAATCAGAGCCATTGATTTCATCAAGTCAAGATCCAGGCCACGTGTTTTGTTTCCTTCTTCTTCTCCAGGTTTGCTAGTGAAACCCATGCCGTTGATCTACTTTTGATCGTCGCCATCACTACGAAAGCCGAGCCAATGATTAGGGGCCGCCATTCGAAGCGCCGTGCGCCACCGCCCTCGGTCCGGTCAAACTCGGCCACATGTGGACCACGAAAAACGTGTGTGAACGCATGACGTTCAACCTCGATTTCCGCTGATCCTTTTCATTGTTTTCGAACCGTTGATCTTGTAGATCTCGTCACCCTCTACAACATTGCAGTTGAACATTTTTCGTGAAAGTGAAGGGATCGTGAGATATTTAGGGAAGAAGAGGATGAGTTTCTAGCCATTGAAATATTTAGAGGCGGCGGCTATAACCCTAGCTAGGGTTTTGATGAAAAGGTTAAAAAAAATGGTCTTATATAGAAATTTTCGAAACACTATTCACCCGAAATTTTTTTGAACTCCAACCGAAGCGTGCCACCTGGCGTTTATAATGTTTTAACCCTATTTCGAACATATTGGAATATATATCGGGAGCCAATTCGATCGTATTTGAAAGATAGGATTTCGAATCGACTTATTTAAATTTAAATTTTACTTAAACAAATTTCTACACGTTTCAGCTTGCCATGGACAAACCGTAAATCCAATTGACACGAAATTTGAAATCTTACAATAATATAATATTACGGATCCAATAAAACTAGTTTCATCGAAATCCGAGACTGTGTGAAAAAATGTCTATTTTTACATATTAATTAAATATTAAAATATTCAATTTTTGGAAATTAACTTTTAATTCAATTTTAAAAGTTTACTAACATCATTCTAATTCAAATAGAATATAATACAACTTTATAAATCATTTTTATTCATATTAAATTCAAACTCCAATTATTTACACAATTTCAAATATTAAATTAATGATTTAATTGTCCAATTAAATCACTATATTCGAAATATAAGTTATTCAGCTTATGAAATTAACTTGTGAATATTTAAAATTAATTAAATATACGAATATCGAATGACTGAAATGTTGGGTCGTTACAAATATATAATCTTGAGTTAAAAATAAAATGTGGATATACTCAAGTAAAAAATTAAGGGAAATGTGAGAAAATAAGTGTATAACTTTTAAAAATTGGAAATTGGAATAGAAAATTAAAAAAATTAAAAATGGTTTGATATTTTAGTGAAGTAATAAAATCCAAACTTGAATTACTAAATTAAATGGAGTGATTTGAAAAACTTAACTTAGTTGAATAAAATTGGATTATGGATTAAAAGTGGTTTTGGAAACGAAACTTGAGTTATAAATAAAATTCGACTAAATTGTAAGCGAATTAAATATATTTTGAAATGTCATCGAATAAAATGGAGTTGGATTGAAATGATAATGACTTGAGTTATAAATAAATTCAATTTAAGTGTAAATAAATTGTATATGGCCTTGGATATCATTTAAATAAATTTGAGAATGAATTTGAGTATGGAATTAAAAATTTGAAGTGGATTAAGTGAATGAAGTAATTAAATTAATTAGTATAATGAAATGGAATTTGATTGAATAAAAACCAAATTAAAATTTTTAATTGGAATTTGATGGCAAGGTAAACAAACTTAAGTATATGATTGGATTAAGTGGAAATAAAATGAATTAACTTAAGTTAATATTTTTGGATGGAAGCTTGGCTCAAAGAAATTTTTGAAATGGTTATTAAATAAATTAGCATGAAATGTATCCGAGCTTAATAAAATGGATTTGAATATGATGAATGTGGATATGAATGGACAACAAAATAAAATGATTGAGAATCAATTTGAAATAGAATAAAATTGAATATAAATTGATTTGGAATCAATTTAAAATAGCTATAGGCTTAAATGATTATTCTATTAAATAAATATCATCAAATTTTCATAGAAAAATTGTTGTTTGATCTAAACAGAAGTGAATTAAATTCTGTGAATTAATGGAAACTAAATAAATTGATTTTTAAATCTCTTTGGAAAGAATATGAGTTTTTTGGGTATAAATATGAAGTGAATACAAGTAAATTTAGTTGTAAATTATTTGAATTGAATATGAAACGATTAAAAGTAATTAAATTAGTACCGAGACCCTATAATTGCTTATAAATATAGGTTTGGCATGTGATTTATGAATTTATGTGTTCAACCAGTTAAATAAATGAAATGTGGTTGAAATTCATATTTTAGTACTTACGTATTTAAATTGAGTAAATACAGGTATATGGAGCTATTTTGCTTGATTTTGGTCACGTAAACTACATATAAAATAAGCCCGCTTGCTTGAAAATGCTAAAATAAGGTACATTTTTGGATTAAATACCATAAAATATAAATATTGATATATATTTTTTGTTTTTCGACCATGTGGGTCGACGTATATATTTTTTCTCTCTTGTCATATTACAAAAGGTACTCCGTACAAGGGAGAATCTGCCAATTTTTTTTGAAAATTTAGTGTGTTAGAAATTTTTTAAATTTTTTGTTAACTACAAAGGTTTATTTTTGAGTTACAATCGAAATAAAAGGTTTTTGAATTAGAAATGGAAACTATAGGATTTGGAATGAAACTAAAGGGCTTAAAAAAGTTAATGTCAAGTTTTCACTAAGTGGGTTTTGAATAAATTAATGGGTTTGGAACATTTTTCTACCTTAGCAATTTCGGGGACGAAATTCTTAAAGGGGAGGAATGTAACGACTTGAACTTTTTGACAGTTAATTTGAGTATTTAAATGCTTTTAAATATTGGATTTGAAATTATAACTAAGTTAGAAAGTTTTTAAAACTGAAATTTCAAGTGATTTCGTAAATTTTTGAAATCGTCAATTTATTTGACGCGTTAAAATAGCTATCCATGGCACAGTCTCGGAATTCAACAAAACCAATTCCATTGGATCCGTAATAGTGTATTATTACCGAATTTCAAATTTCATTATATTTGGATGTACCATTTGGTCGTACGATCCGAAAACGCCTAGAAATAATTTAATTGAATTAGACCTCAAGACTTGTTCCATTGTGTTTGGAATAGAAGTATAACATTATGAATGCCTAGCAGCATACCTCATTAGGAGTTCGATATTTTAAGTTACGAAATCAATACGGATTGAAAATTTAAATTATATATATATATATATATATATATATATATGATTGACTTGACTATAGTTTCACATCGGCCCCTTTATCTCACTTCAAGCCACTGTAGCCTTTTCCTTACACGCAAACAAAACGTCTCCCTTCCTTTTAAAAATTGTGAAATCCTCCTTCTCTTTGGTTCAAAAATCACAAAAGCCATCTTCTTCTCGTTTAAAAATCACGATGGCTTATCTTCTTAAAATTGAAAACTGCATATTGTCCTTTTCCATCTTCAATAAAAATCGAATTCATGCAAAATTTAGAAAATGAATAAATAAATATATCACACGGTGAAAAATCACGTGTGGCCAAGGTCGAGGTGTTTGAGAAGTTGAGTTCATCTTCCAATCGGAGTTTTTCGAAGCTAGGGCTTTGCTTTGAGGTTGTTGGAAGTGGTCGCGATGTGGGTGAGGAAGAAGCATGCGCGCGGTAGGGGTAACGATGAGGCGTGAAGCGAGAAAGCATGATTTGGTCCAAGCGATGGTATCGAACGAAGGGGGAAACGATGTCCGGAATGGGGCGCGACTTAGGGTTTCGACTCAAATTGGCTGTGCGCGATGCTTGAAGCGGCAACAGATGATTGATGGGTCGAAGCGAGTGGCACTCGAAGAGGTTTGAGTTGCGTGTTTTGGGTCGTGGATGGCCTGAGGATATGCAGCCTAATATGGAGATTATACGAGATGGATTTTGGTTTTAAATTGAGGTTAGTTAACAGTTAATGATTGTAATTAAATTAAATAATTATATTACTAAAGTTGAATGCTTATAAAAGGTATAACTATTTTATACAAGGTCTAAAATCATGGGAATATATGGCTTTCAATTAGTAGCTGCAAAATCCACAATATGGAATCAATTTGGAATCGAACGGAAATAATTGGAATTTTAAATTAAATTAAACGCTGTTCAATTTAATTTTAAATTGGAACATAAAACAGATTCGAAAAATCAAGATGAGTAAATCTCACTCAATTTGGTTGACTAGAATTAATTTATAATAACTTAAATAGGTTATTAGATGATTGGTTTAATTGATTTGTTATTATCAGTTTGGGTGTAATATGTATATATGCAGTAATATATATAGTAGTTGGATTGTTGTTCTCGCACATTTTAGTGGATGAGACCCTATGCGTCCCGTATAATACTGGATGACCCTATATACCTCGATATCACCCTCGAAGTGGGATTGGTAATTTTATGTCATATTAGTATCTATGAATGCAGGAAAATAGGTTGGATGGATCCAACTGGATTCCTCAAAATTTATATTGATTGTTTTTCATATATAAAACTATATGATGTGTTAGAATAATATGTTATAAATTATTGTTGTGATTTGAATTATTGGATGCTACAGTAGCACTGGCCTTAATTTTGGTATTTTTAAATACCATAAATATTATTTTTGAAATTTTGAAGGAATTAAAGAGATTTTGAATATAAAAATATTATATAGAAATTTGTTTATTTTAAAAGAGATTGATTTGGGTAAAATAAAATTTTGATTTGGAATTGGACTTAACTATTCGTAACATATTTTAATTAGAATTTAAGAAAATATTAATTGTATAAAGGAATTTAACAGTGGAATTTTTAAGTGATATTCTGGAAAATATGAAAAAGAGTTGAAACTGATAATTTAAATAGATTGGTGAATTATATGAAAATTATTAAGAAATGGATTTATAAAAATGAGATTTTATAAAGGGAATTAGTTTTATAAACAAGTAAAACCCAAAGGAGTTATAAAATTTATATACGATGTTTATAAATAAAGGAAATGATAACTGTTGATAAATTGGAATAAAAATTCATAGTGTGAATTTATACTAAGATATTGGAATAGTTTTGGGAAAAATAGTAGAATCTATTTTTGGAAGTGAAAAGACTAGGGAGTCGGAAAGGAAATTGATGTGTTGTGAATCGAGAGGGATTTATAGATTGGAATTGGTTATTAAGAGTTTTAATATATATATATATATATATATATATATATATATATATATATTCAGAGATTAAGATTGTTTTAAAAGGAAATTTTACTTATTTAACTATGAAATTTTAAACTAGTTAATATTGGGATATTTTAGAAAGTGAATTATTTAAATATAAAGTTCTTATTGAAATAAATTCTAACTTTTATAACAAGTTTTGTGAATCAATTAGTTTTAAATAAGGATGGATTGAAAAATGAGTTACTAATGTTTTATTTAAAAAGTGTTTGATGTTTCAAATAATTATTTAAACATGTTTCAAAAATAAATTATTATTCTTTAAAATACTTATTTTATATATAGATACAGTCTTGAATGATTTAAATTATTTATATATTTATAAACTCTCTTGAGATATGGAAACGGGTATGATCTTTTAGAAGTGTAAATGGATAGATAATATTATAAGTGAGTATAATCTACTTTGTAAACTATAAAGGAATTAATATAAATTTCGAAAATGTAGGAGATAGGATAAGAAAAACTACTAAATATAGATATTGGAAACGATTTCAGGAAAATGGATTATAATATTTTCCTAAGTGAAAAAATGGAAGGTTTTTGATAATACTTAGAGATGAAGGATTTATATCGAGATATTTTCTAAGTAATGGGTTATAAATCAAAGTTGGAAATATTCACTAAGTGTTAAAGTGAGGTACGGGTGGAAATACCCTATTATGGAAGCAAGTGTTCGGAAATGTTTTCAAATATTGATAAATTTGAAAGAGATTTGAATATATATCTTTGAAAAGATATTTTGAAATGCATGTTTTAAAGAATTATGAACGATGGCCTAGTGACTGCTTATGGATGTTGTTTGATAGTTAAATAACTGCCTATCAAATATTAGCCAATTTTGTTAATCGTTTCGAAGAGACTAGGATCGGGTTTAATTATTCGAAAACCACTTCGATCCGATTTGAACTTTACGAATGAATATCATGTAGATAGTGAAGATGGTGATTCGGTTTGTCCAGAACCAGGACAACTTGTATAGATGAATGACATCAGACATCGTCATTGGAGAACGATGAGCATTCTAAGTGAAATTGTTCTTGAAAGGTAATCGTAGCTCAAGCCTCATCAACCAGAACGACTGAAAATTAAGGGATATGAAACAATGCTAAGTGGGTCACATCCAATTAGGGTATGTTATCACCTATCTATATACCCTCGGATATATTATAAATTATGGATATGGTAGTGCACGTAAAAGAGCTCTTGATAAGGGTGGGAACACCCAGGGTTATAACATATTTGATTCTATTCAGTTAGGAATAAGGCCTGTCTTGTGTTGTAAGTGATCTCGGCAAGGTCCTCGGTACACTTTTCTAGAAGTGTACCGTGATAGGTGGTTCCCCATTGCCTAGTCATTGTATGGAATCCATTCTCCAATAAGAACCAATGGTTTTGATTGTGCCCAACTATGATGAAACGTGAGATGCAAGCATTTTAGCTATTTAGTTGGTTTAGACACTATTATAATATCAGACGGTTTTGATAAAAATGTTTTGGTTATCGTAAGGTGAAAACCCATCGTGTTTATGTGTGGCGTGGTCTTACAAGATACCTTTGTTTTTCAAAGGATTTTGAAATAATAATTCAAATTGAGTATGTTTACTCACGTTGTTTTCCAGACTGATTCAGATGTTATTTTATTATAATGCTTAGGTCAGACCGAGTAATACAGATCGAGTTAGGTGCTATGGAGCTCAAGAGACAAACTGGATGACAAAGACATATTTTCCGTACTTGATTTGTATTTCCGCTGTCTGAGGACAACTTATTAAACTGTTCAGATTGGTTGTTGTTTATTATACTCTGATAATGGTATATATATTAATAGTGCAGCTCTTGTATTTAAAATCTGTTATTATATATTATATTTGGTTCCGCTGCGATTGTGAGATTCTGTATCGTCGTTTTCTGGTTTTCTTCTTCTACCTTTTCTTCTTCACCCCAAATGAACTGGTGTTTTCGGCACTCGATTGCTTGGCATTCTTTGCAGTAGACGTATTGATGTCGATTTTCGAGAATCGAAAATCCCGTTCGTTATACAATAACACACTATATTAGGTTTTCTAATGCCGATAATTCTTCTCCTTTACTAGTGTTCTTCAAGTTGAATTTTGAAAACTTTTACTTGTAAGTAAATGAAATATATATTGTATGTGTACGATTGTATAATTATTGTCATCGAAATCATAGAATAGTGGTTCTAACATTCTCCTACCTTTTGACGACGACGAGTATAAAATCGCTTTATCAATGAAACATATAACTCCCCTTGAATGTGATTCCTTCCCCTATATACATGCAGTATGATATTTCTCCCCTTTTGGCATTATCAAAAAGACCTATAGATGGAGCAAAATATAAGAAAGTGAAAAAATATAAGGCCACGGATAATCATAGAGAAGTATCAATTAGTTATACAAGCACATAATTTTATAACAAAGAAAAATAAGAATACATAAATAAATATTACCGGATTCAAAAAAAAATCTTACTCATACTGATAATATCCCTAGAAGCTTGATGAGTCCTCATTATATGTACTTTGATGCCATTATGATTGGTCAGCATACTCCTCATCTTCCTTAATAGAGAGACCTTGGAATGACGTGTAGTAGCCATAGTCCCGGTGGTGTTGTGGAGCTTGAGGATCTTCTGAGGGAAATGATAAACCCTCACTCTCTTCGTTATCAAGATAAATAGAGGCTTTGCCATGACGAGAGTGTTGTGGTGGTTCTTGTGAAGGCCCTTCTTCGAAAGATGGGCCTAAGTGAAAAGCAATATTGGTGACATCTCCAATTCCAGTGACAAATCCTTTTGAATTGTCTTCGAAAGTTATAGTACCACCATCTTTGTATGTTATATTTGATAACATTTGTGCATTTCATGTCATATGTTTGGAGCATTCACTATCGAGTATCCATTTTTCCTTGTTATTTGATTTTCCTTTGGGTATCTACAAAATAAAAACAGTTTAATTGGTACCCATTTCCTTTGTTAGCTTCCTAAGTATTAGAAAGAGAAAGTTGCCATACCCAAGAGGGTTTGGGACCTTTAAAAAAATAATTTTTATTATGAGCAACATTTTTCAGATAGTTATCTATGTATCTTTGTATAATTAGTTTGTTATTGGATTTCAGAATCCATATTTTGATTATTTTGATGTTAGACATCTTTTCTATAGTATTTGGCTTCTTGAACCTATTATATAGCGAGCTATAGTTTTTATATTTTGAAGATTTCTTAAATCCTAATCCATTGCGGTTTCTAGATGGTTTATAAATTTTGATCAAGTTATCCAAGTTATGCTTTCCTTTATTGAATTTTGAAACATTATTAGTAATCTTGCCTAAGTTATCATTAAGATGAGCAATTTAGGATTTTAATGCTTCTAAATCGTTCGTTAATACAATGTTTTCTTTTCTAATTTCATCATTTTCTAGTTTAACTTTTCCTATTTCACTTTAAAATGAGTCGTTTTGAATAGGAAGATTCTTATATTTCTCTTGTGTAGTTTCTAATTCTTCTTCTAAAATGGTTTTCTCATCTTTTAATAATTCTATTTCATGTTCCATATGATTAATTTTAGCAACATATTCTTCATTTAATCTTTTAGATTCTCTATATTTATCATCTAATTCCATGCCGAATTCATTATAAGTAAGATGAGGACATACCTCCTCAATAGTTGCCATGAAGCATACATTAGCCTTCTTAGAGTCACTATTGCTGTCACTGTCTAATGATGAGGACGAATCTGAGTCATCCCAAGTTACTTGAAAAGCCTATTTTCTTTTCTTGAATTTCTCGAACTGGCCTTTCTTTTTGTCTTTATTGAGTTCTAGGAATTGTTTCTTCATGTGTCCGAACTTATCACACCTAAAGCATTTGATCGAAGTTCAGTTGGATGAATTTGAATTTCCTCTGTTTTGGGATCTCGTCATCCTTTTGAATTTCTTGAATTTGTTGTAATTTTGGGCAATAAATATGATCTCATCTTCATCTAAGTCTGATTTATTATCATTGGCTTTAAAGGCTATATTTTTCTTTTCATTGATTTGTTCTTTTCTTGCTTGTAAATTTTCTTCGTCGACATCAAATTTCCTATCAATTCTTCAACTTTGAGTTGAGAAAAGTCATTTGCCTCTTTGATAGCCAACATTTTTCGTTCATGTTCATTTGTTAAGGAATTTAAAATATGTGTAACTAAATCATAGTCTTTGAATTTGACTCCAAGTGCCATGAGATCATGTTGTATAGTTTGAAATCTGGCATATATATCACCAATAGATTCATATGCTTTCATTTTAAATAAAGAAAACTGATTATGTAAAATGGAAATCTTTGTTTGTTTAACTTTATTAGTGCCTTCATGAGTGATTTGTATTGTACTCCATATATCATATGTAGTAGTGCGTAACATGACACGTGAGAATTTACTTTTATCAAGTGAACAGAATAAAACATTCATAGCTTTTGCATTGTTTGTTGTTGTGTTCTTTTGAGCATTTGTCCAAGTGCTTATATCTGTTTTCGATGCTATATATTTAACTTTTGTTGCTTGCCAAATTTCTAAACCATTTGCTTCCATAAAAATACGTATACGTATAGACCAGTAAGCATAATTTGATCCAGTGAATAGTGGTGGACATGCAGTTGATTGTCCTTCTTAAAATATACTTGTCATATTAAATATGTTTCAATTACATGTTACTGTGAATTGAGGTAACCGTGCTCTGATATCAAATGAAAGAGTGTATGGATCATGTATTTATATCTAATATGCAAGTGTAATAAAAGGCTATCCTATAACTAACAGAGTAAAGTAAATAATAGTAAAGAAACAATCACAGCAGAGTTTTTATACCGGTTCGGACCTCTCATCCTACGTCCTGTCCCGACGCTCTTCTTCGGCTTTAACTAGTAAATAACCCTCGCTTTGCCTGGAGGAATAGGCTTAATACAGAATTTCTTTCTAAGACAAGTATGCGTTCTGGGAAACACTGATTTTGACTGCACAATACAAATCTTCCTATAATCTCCTTTGAGTTGTATGTGTACGTGAAGCTCTGCTTTTAGGAAGTGATAAAGACTGATATTGTTTGCTTTTAGAAACTAGAATATGCAAAGAATATAGATATGAGATTTAGAAAATTCAAGTGAGTTGATTCATAGAATCTTTCATATTTATAGATGTTGAAGAGTGTTTGTGAAAAATAGTATCCATTAGAGTTTTCTATTTCGGTCTAAAGGTTGCAATCATTGAGTAGGAAGGGATGTGGTGAAGGGTTATGAAAGCAACCGTTAAAATGAAGCAGATGACTATTCATAGTTTATGGTCGTTACCCAGCACAAACGTCTATCCATAACGTTCAGACGTCTGAGCATATATTTTTTTAACAGAAGCCAAACTCAAACATCTAAATGTTTTAATAGATGTCTAATGGTTATTCGTTTTTTAAAATCAGAAGCTTTAGACAGACGTCTGACATATGTTGTATTCTATACTTCAGCCTTTTGATATATGAAGAGTTGAAAGAATTTTTTCGTGCAATGTCTGTGTTAAAAAAATACTAAAAGAGATTTTACAAGTTATATATCTATGACAATAACACACTATATTAGGTTTTCTAATACTGATGATTCTTCTCATTTGCTAGTTGTCTTCAAGTTGAATGTTGAAAAAATTTACCAGTAATTAGATGAAATATATATTGTATGTGTAGATTGTATAGTTGGTTTCATCGAGATCACAGAATAGTGGTTCTAACATATTTATCTCAACAGTATAAGTATATTCACAAAACACTCACTTTCAATTCTTAGAAAATGTAACTATATACTTATCTCAACGGTATAAGTATATTCATAAAACTTAAGGAAGATTTCATTTCCAAAACCACACTTATTTAGGTTAAAACAAATGTTACTTAAAATATTAATAGTATAAAACCCAAAGCACTTTCCTTTTTGGTGAAAGTAAACCGATTTTATGTAAATTAAACCAAATATACTTACCCTTACTTATCAATTTCAAAATTGTACTATCCCTCGATCAACAATGTAGTTGGACAAGTTAGCATACTATCCTTGCCTCGATATACATTCTTAATTCTCAGGATATGGACAAGTTTCCCAACATTGGAATTTGATGCTATGTGTGAAAAGAATACTTTCTGTACCCCATAATTTAAATTGATCATTTATGGAGATCAAATCTCATTCCTTTCATAAAACTCCTTTATATTTATAAAACTTCTTGTATAACTCTCTTTCATAAAACTACTTTATATTTATAAAACTTCTTGTATAACTTCTTGTATAACTCTCTTTTATAAAACTTCTTTTATAACTCTCATTTATGGAGATCAAATCTCATTCCTTTCATTTATGGAATCAACCCCTGGTTCAATCACGGCGGTGGTAGCGTGGGTGTCTGTGGTGTAGTGGGGAACAGTACCTTCTTGGGAGGAGGGTCCGGTATGGAAACTGGCCGATAGGCCAACTCTCAGTTGTCCAACAGTCATTGCAGGTTGATGTCTGGTGGCTTGTGTATAATTCCCGTCTAACCGAGGATGTGTAGATCGGTGATGATAGTTAGACGAGGCTTAACTTTCAGTAGAGGAGTATGAGGCGTGATCTCTTTTGGATCTTCTACGCCTTTGGCGGTTTAGCTGGTTGGTCAACTTAGTGTTGGCGCGTAGCTGCTCAGTCAATTGTTGCCGACTCTGGGTCAACTTTTGAAGCAGCATCTGAAACTCTTGTCAAGTATCCGGGCCTGATGGATCTGAAGGTCCGGCAGCATTTGGATTGGATGGAGGAAATTACGCGGGATTCTGTCTATCCCGCCTTTCTTGGTCCGCAGCTGTAGAGGTGGTCCTTGTGCTAACCATTGCAGTAAGTGAAGTCCTTTCCTAGATTTTATACAAATCTGAATAAGTTGGAAGGATTCTGGACTTGATATCTGGATCTTCTTCTTGGATTCATCCAATCCGGTATCGACAGTAGATCCAAGGAGCAAGAGAAAAGCTGTGTATTCTCAGTGAAAGCACCAAAGTGTTTGTACCAAAAATGGACACAACACTCTTCCGAAGTGTTTGAAGAGATAAAAATGAAGAATAGAAATGTAAAATGTGGATTATCTAACAAACACTCCAAAAACAGATATGAAAATGCATAGAAACACGATAACTTAGAGTGGTTCAGCGTATTGCCTACATCCACTATGAAGTTCGTTGAAATTTTGTTGAGTTACCGTTCCATCGACGAGCTTCGAAGGACAATCAAACATGCAGTTTAACAGTTAAGTCCAGATATGCAAGAATAAAGCTCGTCAGAGTCAAATGTTCGATTATACAAGGTTTTGTATCCGTCAGGGTTCAGGCTGGGATCGATCACTAGAAATCTATTTTGCATCGATCAGAAGGAAGCAAGTTTCGTATCGACCGAAGGCCTTAGTTTCGTATCGATCACGGCCAGCAGCTTCGAATCGATCAAAATTGTTAAGTTCGTATCGATCATTGCTCGGTTGCTTCGCATCGATCAGGATATGTCATGTTTCGTAAGGTCTAAAACGATGAGGTTCACATCGATCACTTAAGTAGAGTTTTGTATCGATCATCGTGGCCTCAATCTCGAATCGATTGAAATCACCGCTTCACATCGGTTGAATCGCGATGACTTCGCATCGATCGGGTTATGATAACAGCTCATAACCGTCACAACTATATTTCGAATTCCATGTCGATTTGATGATAAAAACAAAATCAAAAGAGCAACAATCGATACGAAGTCACAAAAGAGGGATCGATACGAAGCTCCAGTTTTTCTAACCCTCCATCGATATGAAATCCAGACCGAGCAATTCCTTCATCTCTTTCCTTACTCCTTATTCCCCAAATGACATAAACGCAATGACTTTCCTCAACCTCGCTTCAACCTTCTCCAGTTACCTTCATGCTACACTCGGCCGCGAATATAAATAAGATGGCACGAGAATTCGAATCTCATCGTAATTAGGTTGGATTTATTCGATGAATTACCTAATTGCAACGGCTAGTTCAATGGATTGAAAGTTTGGTTCGATTTGAAGGCAAGCGAGTTTTCTTTTTCCAAGTTTCCGAAGCGACACGAAAGCAGAGAGTAAGAGTGGAAAATGAGGAGAAATGGCTAAGTACAAGCATATTTATGTGGATTTGAGTGTGAAGGGAAAAGACGTTTCGCCTCCCGGTATTCTCAACCGGTAACAACAATTCCACCACCAAATCGATACAAATAAGTTATTCGAATCCATAAACTCGAGTTTTTATCGAGATGAAATTTGTAGCACAAATTTTTCTTAGTCACCAAGGTCCATTGATATGAAACTATTGTTCATATCCATTGTTCTCGACTCCATCCATAGTGCATCGATATGAACTACACTATTCGAAACCATCAAATCACAGCCTCCAAAGGCCCATACCCATCGATGCGAATTGGCTATTCGTATCCAACAGCGCAGATTTCATCGATACGAAGCGCTTGTTCGTATCGATTATTTTCATCTCAATCTTCAGCCATCGATATGAAAACTGCCTTTTAACCTTTTACATCGATCCAGGAGAGGATCGACACGTTATTCGATACGGGAAAACTGACAATGACTTGTAAACGTGTGAATGTTGACAAGAGTTGGGATAACATATGTGCATGTATGTCAGACTAATTTTCAATTTTTAAAATTCACAGGTCAAATGCCCACCTGATGATAATCACAACAACGAACAGATAATTGCTATCATACAGCAATCGGTACACAGTACAACAGTTGGTAGTCAAAAATCCATATTATTGAAAAATCAGTCAAGAATTACAACTTTCAATGAAAGACAACAGTCGTTCAACAAGTCGGACAGAACTATTCAGGATGAAAGATGTGACTATTCAAAGCACGTCATGTTTACACAAGACGTACTTTAGGGGGAAAATGTTATCCTGCCTTTTGGCAAGGCCGAGATATCAAGGAATTGATTGAAAACTAAGGATCGCTCATCCCGAATGTCGAGTAGACACAGGTTCATTATGGATGTCGATGAATTTTGTCCGAGTCTAGATCAAGCTATAATTGATGTGACATGACAATCAAAGCTGAAAAAGTCAACATTCCAAATTTCGTGTCATTCTGAGTTCATATGCTCAAGATATGATCGATGCAAGCCAAGGAGGTCAATTCATTCGTACCCATCATTTCGAATCGATCGAATCGTTTCGCATCGGTCAGTTTCGCATCCATCAGCAGATAGGCTCACTTCGAACTGGTCGGCCATTGTCTTTTTCACATCCATCAACTACAACACGGAGGTCTACTTCGTATCCATACAAAGGCGGCCACCTTTACATCGACCTTGTTTGTATCCATCGACGGACATTTGTTCAAATCCATCAAGTACCTGCACTGTTCGTATCCCTCAAGGAGAGCCCTGTTCGTATCCATCATGGAACCGCTGTTCGTATCCATCAAAGCCTAACAAAGCCGCTACCTATTCGTATCCATCAAGTCATCAGTCATTTGCATCCATCAAGTTGTAGCGACCTGGATCGATGTGAACAAGACAACACAATCGATACGAACTGTGGAACTTCCATCGATACGAATAGTGCAACTCCCATCGGTATGAACAGAACATACTGCAAATCGATACGAAAATCATACTATTAATCGATTCGAACAAGGCAGCGACTTCGATATGAATGAGGCGAAAGCCTTGGAACGACTCGGTCAACTCGGCCTAAAAAGTGGATCGATCCAAAGAATGCGCGCCACGTCAACCTGCTAGCACGTGCCTGGATCGATTCGAATAGATCGATTCAAATAGATCGATACGAAGGCATCGATTTGAACGCGATAGCCTTTATAAAATCACAAGTTTGCATCGATCAAAACTCGAGATGTACAAGTCCAAATGCAATGAAATTTTCATAGAAGCTTACGTACAACCTAAGGAAGGTCCATGCCAAGTTTCGACTCGATTGGATCAAATCTCGATCGATACGAAATTCGTTCATATCGATCAAGAATCGAGCCGAAACTTCATGGGATCAATCGCGTGGGCCCACCCACGTGCCAGAAGAAGTCTACCAAGATCTGAGCAAAATATCAGCCTCCTACGCCTATAAATAGAGCCCCAGGGCCTACAGAAGAAGGATCTTTGGCTTTCTGACGTCCAGACTCTGCCGAATTCAACCTTGCACTCCATTGCTACTGTTGTACTCGAATTTAACAACTGTAAGTCGCTGTAATCCATTGTAACTAGCTGTAACCATCAAGTGACCATCAATAAAATCATCAAACTTCATAGTGGACGTAGGCAATACGCCGAACCGCTCTAAATTATCATGTTTCTATGCGTTTTCATGTCTGTTTTTGGAGTGTTTGTTAGATAATCCATATTTTACATTTCTATTCTTCATTTTTATCCCTTCAAACACTTTCGAAGAGTGTTGTGCCCATTTTTGGTACAAACAATAGCTATCATAACAACTTAACCAATGCTACTTGTAACGACTACCAATTTATCACTTTAATAAATTGAATTATTTCTAAATAAAAGATGATAATACAGATAATATCACTTCAAGTGATAATAATTAACAGTAAATTCATTTTGATTAAATATTTACAAAAATATTTTCCTCAAAATATATACAATAAGTAGCATCGTATTTAAATATAGATTTATTTAAATTATATCAAGGTTTAATGATTTAATAATTGTTTTAATTATTCAAATCATTATTTAAAAAATCGCTTTAAATAGTTATAAAGTGATAGAGAATAATTTATAATAGTTTTATAAAAGGATATATTTAATTGGAAAATATAAGAAAAAAATCGATATCGCTTTACTTATCTAATAGCGATTTTTGTAAATAATTTTAAATATGAGTTTATATGGTTTTATAATTCAATTGTAATCATTTTAATTAGTTTAAAATGATAAGAAATTTATTTTTGAATTTTTTTACAAATATATGTACGTTAAAGCAAAAGTGAAAATGTGACCGACAATCGGTTCTTCGGATTTCAACGATTTAACGAACGAAAGTTGTTCGAAGACGTTCCAAGTGTTATACACCTACATATACATATATATACACACGCATATGATAACATGCATATAAACATACACATATATATATATATATATATATATAATTAAGTATAAGAAACATAATATAAATATATAATATATTTTAGAGGTTTCTTACTCCTTAGGCTTAAATAAGTCAACATATGCATACATGAGATGATGGAAGTGATGTGTACATGGGGAGGAGGTTCTAGCCATGCATATGGAAGGGGGAAGTGTGTTGGAGAAGCTTTGAAATGGTGATAAAGTGATGGTATATACATGGATACTTTTTCACTCTTCCTTTCCTATAAATACCCTACCATCTTCTCTTCATTTTCATTCATCTTCTTCTTCTTCATATTTTCAAGCTTTTGCTTCCACTTTAATGGCTCCATCCTAAGATAAATAATATCCAAATTTATTTCAAAAAGAAAGTAAATCATAATATATAGTTATATATAGTTAAAAACCTCAAAACACGCTTAAATCTCCATCCCTCCACCTGCTAAACCCAAGGCACCACCTTCCACCACCCTTAGCCGTGAGCTCCACGCCCTTTCCAACTTAGGCCATGAGCATCAAGATTCGGCCGAGCCTCTTTAAGGTTCAAAGCTCAATTTCGTGGAGTTTAATTTCAAGATAGCGGAGCTGTAACCGTTTTAAAACTAGTTCGAGTGAAAATGAAGGAGAGAACTCCTAACTATTATACTATATGTTGGACGACGATATGATTTTTGCAAATGGATGTTTAATATGCTTTGATCGTCAAGTTTGGTTGTTTCTGTATGAATATTGAAAATATATGTAATCATGAATATACACGTCGATAAGCACAAAGGAAATCACTTTCCTTGAATTAGCGAAATGGTGTATATAGAATGTTAAAACTCTTTAAAAATGAATTTAAATGAGTTTGAAATGTTTTATAAACATTTAAAAGTGTTTAGGTGAAGTTTGAAAAGAAATAGGAAATTCTGTCAAAAATAAGCACGTTGCATAACGGTAGTTCGCGATTTCGTGCTATAAAAGCCAAACAAGTGTAAAAGTTGGAACGTAGCTCGGAATTTTTTCAGATAAAAATTTTCCAAACTATTATATCCATTGTTTTCCAACAAAGAAAAAAAATCGAGATTTTGATAAGTAGATTGTGAGATATGAGTAAAACAATTTTTTGAAAAATCCTGATTTTGTAGTTCGGAATCCAAAACTGGATTTCTTAAGACATAATATTTTGTAGAAATTAATTTAAAGGACAAAAATTTGTATATTTTTAGCCTCATGAACATGACCTCAATGTTTTAACTGCAAGGACAAACATTCTCCTTAAAATTAATCATAAGAACAAACATTCTTCTAAAACTGCTACCGAATTAAAAACTGCTGCCTATAACTACAAACTGATACCAAAAAACTTCTTTCAATAATAAAAAAACCGATACCTAAAGAAAGTTGTCCTTCAGGCTAAATACTAAAGGTCTGTCCTTGAGGCTAAAACGCTGAGAAATTTTGTCATTCACAACAATTTCCTGATAATATTTTAAATTTTTTTAAAAATACGAAAAAATCTTATAAATATTTTTAAATGTTTTAAAAGTGATTTGAATAATAAAAATAAATTTTCAAATAATCAAAGTCGTTTTGATCAATGTAGCTAAAAAATCACTTTCCACAGCATTTTTCCACAGCACTTTTCTATAACTTTTAAATTTTAGTTTTAAACTTAATGATTCTTTTCCAGATCTTTTATAAATGTTTTCAAATGGATAATTAAGAGTTTATAATAGTGATTTGGTGGTTTTTAGCTTATTGAAGAGAGTTCAAAATAATGATTTAAAGAAAAGCCATTATAATCAAGTGGTTTAATCTTGGCTCTAAAAGCCGACGAGTAGGCTGGATTTTTCTATTCATGAGTTCCAGATCCGAGGTTCTCAACCTAAGGAGATGTTTAGGAGCAACCAGTGCCCTGGCTCACCTGGCCTCTTCCCTGAACGAGGGATAGATAAGGTCGAAATGTCGAAAATGAGTTACGTATAAAAAGATCTTAATTTTCCAAATTTAAATACAACTTTGATTTTATGGAGATGATCTTCTTGTACTCGGTGTTAAAGCCTGAAGAGAGAACTCATACTCTTTGTGGAATTTAAAAGGTGATTTCGCCGTTATTCTACCCATTGTATTTTTTGAATACGAGAATTGATATTGAGTAGAATTAGATGATTTCTATAGATTCTGCTCATTTAATATTTATTGGTTCTGGGGTTAACATCCTAGATAACACGGTTTTAACTCAATCAAAATTTAGAGTTTTAAATTAAGAAATCTTTGTTAAAACTTAAATGAGATGATTTTGGGAATGTTTTCCTAAGTGTAAAATGAAATGATTTTGAATTATTCAAATTAAGAAGGTTTCAAGTAATCAAAGGTTTTGATAAGAGAGGTTTAATTTTCCATGTATACTGGAGAAAGTGCTTTGGAAATATGTATCTCCAAAAGAGATTTTGATAAAAGAACTTAATCAACCAAAGAATGATTTCCTATTCACAAGTCACTTTTTATCGATGATTGGATCGAAGGAACCGGGGTCGGATCTAGGGTAATTCCTATCCAAAAACCACTTCGAACCGATTTATGCTTTCGAAAAATGAAGACCTGATAGAGAGAATGAAGGATGAAGATCAAAGATCTTTGGGATGAAAGGACTCTTATTGATAATTTGGATTGGCTCCCAAATACTTAGTAGTAGTGGTCCCTTCATTTCTGAAATTCTTTGGGTTACAATGATTTTTCATTACTAATCCCAGGGTTGAATCCCGATAGGATGTGGTAGGAGGGTGCCTTTAGTTTCATTCAGTCCTAGAACGAACTTGTATGGATGGATGTCTGATACTGCACTCTTGAGATTTCATCATTGACTTTTATAAAAATACATCGGTTTTGTGGTAGAGAAGGCAACTTCTCTTGGCTTAACACCCTTGAGACGCATGAGCTCGAAGGTTGTATGTTTGTGGAATTCAATAGAGATTGATGGAAGGGCAGTGTGACATTTAAAAAAGATGATGTGTTATGGGAAAGGTAATCGCTACCTCAAGCCTCATACCCGGGGAATGACTGAAATAGGTAGATGTAGCAAGGCCATGTGGTTTGCGACCATTAAGGTATGATCATCCCTTTCTAGATATATTTCTACCTGCTATGACATTCAGGTTTAAATTAATGTGGATGTATGCTACAATGATCCTCATATTGGCAACCGGAGTGATGACATATTCGGTACTATAGTGAGAAAAGTAGGCAAGTCTTATGTTGGCAGAGATGTAGATGTTCTGTTGACCTCGATACATTCCTCTAAAGATGTACTAACTGAAAGTAGTCCCTTCATCTAGTCATATGTATGGAATCCATTCTCTAATAAGTTTCTGCCATTTTGTTTGTAGGGCCTAGTATGATGGAATTTAATGGAATTAATTTCGGCTATGATTAGTAAGTTTATTTTCAAAAATTTCAAAGATATATCATTAAAAATGATATCAAGTATTTTGACGTAAGAATCTTTTGGTTATCATAAGATAAAAACCCATTCGGTGTTTATGTACAACATGGTCTTATAAGATACCTTTTTTTCAAAACGCGTATTTTGAGTTCTCACACCAGTCCCATGACTGAACTTGAGTTTATTTTCCTTTTCCTTAAACTCTTGGTGCCCTAATTTTCCGCGGGTAGCCTAGTAGTCAGGTTTCGTTTACAAGAATGCTAGAGGGAGCTCGAAGCATGGAGTCAGAAGATTCTTCTAAAGATTTTTACCTATTTCCGACAAACTTTTGTACTATAGTATTCCACAAACTGTAAGGAAATAAATTTATAACTGTCCATGTTTAACTTTGATATATGTATTTTTAAAATATCCACTGTAAAGTTTATATTAAAATAATATATGTAAGATTCTGTTCTGTCTTTATTTTCTTACCCTTGAGAATCCGCTTCTCCAGCACTTGGATTTGCGGCACGTGAATACCGAGGATGTATTAGTATCGATTTTCGAGAGTCAAAGAAATGGTTCCTCACATCGTGGTATTAGAGCTTAGGTTGAGCGAATACCTAAGCCTGATAAGGGTAAAAGACTCATCGGAGTTAGGGTTAGTAATACCCTAGGATGAGTAACTCATTAGAGATGGGGTTAGTGACGTCCTAGAATGAGTTTGAGAGTAATATATATGAGCGCGTATTTGTTAGTAAAATATACCAATAAATTTGGTTATATATATATATATATATCTGAAAAGAAAATAATATTTTGGTAAAATTTTCAAAGATTTTTCTTGAATAATAAAATATTTATACAAGAATTTTAAAAGTTATCTTTAGAAATAAATCTCAAAACATTTTCTAGTATTGACCAGACCTCTCTACCTAAGAATACACTCGCAATTACCCAATACTTATGTCTATAAGAATAGTTAATTTCCTTGTAGAAACCATATGGGGAAGTTATGCGAAAGGGGAATCCTCTAGAGTGAATTGGAGCGAGAAGGATAGCCTTAAAGTTTTCTCTAATGACAAAAAGGAATAGTTAGAACATCCACCTAGCAATGGTGGATCTCTAATCAGGGATAACTATGCCATGTATACACGTAGGGACGAAGATGGGTACTCTGTTGCGGGAATGCTTGTACCATCCCCAGCTTCAGAAATAATTACGATCTCTAGCGACGACAAACCTGGGAAAGCCACGAAGGGAAATTGGGTAGCGCATCCTGCTAGTACCATTTTGGAACCAATAGTGGAGGATGCACCAATGGAAGAGGAATCGAAACCAATAGAAGAGGAGGAAGAATCAATGGAGGAGGAATTAGAGCCAATGGAAGATGTTAATCGACGGAATTTCTATCGGATTAGAAAACCGTCGAAAAATTTAGAAATAAAAATAACCGCAAGCGCATGGTTTACGAATGTAGCACGTGGCCAATACGAGTCGATCCGTAGGGAATTGATGATTTTAAAATTCTATTCAATCAAATTAAACCAAAGTCGATGGAAAGTTTAGCTAGAGAATTAACTAACTAACTAAAATAAACAAATATAAGAGTTAAGTGAGAATTTAGAGAATAAATGCACTCTCTAGATCATGTAGTTCAACATATATGAAATCATGATCTCTCTTTTATGGTCATTAGTATTTAAATTGATGTGCTTATCATAAGCATGGCATATTTGTGCTATTGATTAGCCAACATAAGCCATCAAACTATAACACAACCACCAATACACTTTTAAATCTCATAAAATATGACAACAAAGTTGAAAGCAAAATCTATTTTAAGCATGGCCTATTAACTATTAATTAGAAATATAAGCCATCAAATTTTAACTTCAACAATCACTTATTTGTCATAATCATATGTAGATGAAGAGGCAATTTGTGTTTTGTTTGTTAAGCATAGCCTATTTATTATGAACAACATAGACTATCAAATTCAAAGCTAAACAACATCATTAAACCACTTCAATCATTCTCATTAAGCACAAAAAGATAGCATAATCATCAAATTAAGTTGAAGCTACATGATTAGAGAGCTTCATTACCCCTAAATTGAAGGGGTTTAGCCTCTCATATTTGTTATCATATGAACAAATGTAGCTTGCAACATGAAAGAAAAAGAAAAAGAAAGCAAGATAAAGAAAAACTATTCTACTTGCATGAAAAATAAATCTACACTACAACATGAAAGTAAATAAGCATGAAAAGAAAAAGAACATGTATTGAAGTTGCATAAAAAAATTACATAAAAGAGAAATGGCTAAGTAGCCATGAAAAGAAAGAAGAGAGCTTGATTTTATTTTATGCCTAAAACTAACTAAAGAGAGACTAAGTGAAGTGAGGAGGGATACATGAAACATAAGGAGTATTTATACAAGTTAGAAACCCTAATGCATATTTTTGGGGAGTACCCAAAATGCCCTTGGAGGAAGTGTGGTGGCCAAATTATCATTAGCTTCAATAATCCCACACTTAAATGTACATGAAGCTTTAAATGTCTTTTAGCATGTGCATTGGCTCCTAATTGAAAATCAAGGTAAGTGGGTGGGGTCCTCCATGTTCTTCACTTTGAATTATTTCCATCTTCATTCTTTTGTATCTTCTTTGTGCATGCATATTCCTTCATGAAACCACTTGTATTTGTGATCAAATTTCTACACAAATATATATAAATTTTCAATTAATTTTTCTCAAAGAAATATATGCACACAAATGACCGTTTTGCCCCTATATAAAGATGGATATGTGACAATTTGGAATTAATATGGATTTTGGTTAAAAAAAATTTAAAATACCCCATATGATGATTTATTTAATTTAAATAGAATAAATATGATGGTAAAAATATGCATATTTACGTGCACATCAAATACCCCCACACTTATCTTTTTATTCGTCCTCGAATAAAGAAAAACTAAGATAAAACCGTTTTCGTAGGGAGCACGATTGCATTGAGTGTATGCAACAAGCCGTTAAACCTCTGAGTGTCCCCAGTAGGACGAGTGTTGTCTCGTGAGGGTTTTCAGCAGATACTACCCACAAAATCCAAATGCAGGATGAAAATATTTACAAAATGCAAGATTTATTTACAAAGAGATGAATGCAAGTTTTTTGAAAATATTTACAAATGAAGGATTTATTTAAATTGACACGAATAAGTTAAATATATGTTTTGATTATTATCTTGAAAATTTATGTTATTTACTCATCAAAATTTCCAATAAAAATCAAGTTATCATAATAAATAGACTATAGTTTAACTAGTTGTTTTGGTTAATAACACAGTGTAACTATGAAATGGATCCTTAGTTGATTATCAAAGTTATCAAAGTGGTATTTTCATTTCTTTTGAATAAGTAATAATAGTGCTAGAATTTCAATTGCTTTCTCACTCATTATAAGAAAAATTACACACCTGGCTCAGGTAAACCGAGGCCAGATATACCACCCATGCACTGCCTTTCGGGCTTATGTGAGGGGAGTACAGAGCATGGCGAGTGCACACACTTTCGTGCATACACCTATCGACCGTAGGTGGTTTTTATTAAGTCTATTATTATTTTTCTTTTTTTTTACATGTGTTCCATACATGCATAACCGTGAGGACTTTTAAATGAGTATGAAAGCACATAATCAAAGATTTCAAGTAATTCACCCATGCATAACCGTGAGGACTTTTAAATGAGAGTGAATACTTGGATATTATTATTTTTATATTTTTATATTTTTTCTAAGAGAGTGAAAGTTTTGCAAAATCATCTTAACACCATTTAACTTAGAGGAAAAAAAAATGTTATATTCTTTACTTTAAATCAACCACTTTTTAAAACAAAGATTTTCAATTAGGATGTACTTCATAATTAACACGTATGAATCTTCCTATATACTAGTTAAACCATTATTATATGTAATCAAACTTAATTTTTATTTTATTTTAAGGCAAATAAACTTTCAAAAATTTCAATTTAATAAGCCAAAACCATATATTTATCCTATAGCGTTTCTTTAAAAATAAATCAAAATGCTTTAAAAAAATCTTCTTTTGTTTTTAATTTTTTTTGGAAGAAAAATGAAAAATTAATCTTGAAAAATCAAAAAGAAGATGGGTCTCCCACCACACTTGATTTTGACTGTGTCCTCACAGTCAACCCAAGTGAAAGGAGAAAAAATAAAAATAAAACAACAAACAAAAACCTATATTTACATGAAAACAAAAGGATTATTATTTACAAGAGTTTAGAAAGTATATTGTCAAAAAGTAAATGAAACGGTCTTCCAAAGACTGGTTCATTCGTCTCGTCAAATATGCGAGACACAGTTTAAGCTCAAAAAACCAAATCGTCAAAGATTTCAAAGTTGAGTGTGGATTTGGAAAAAAGAAAGTCATTTTATTGAAAATCATAAGAGTTGTTTTATTTTCGATGATTTTTGGGGTCGATAGAAAAATTGGTTGAAATTCAGTTTCTTCCAAAGTATCGATTTCAAAATCAAAATGGTGATCGAAATTTTCCCCTTCAGAATTCAACAACTCGTTTTCAAAAAGTCCATAAAACTCATGTTCATTAAATTCGAATTCCTTTGTTGGATTATCAACAACTTCATCATGTAAATCGAGTTTAAAATTCAAAGTTGTCGTATTCAAATTTTCAGAAAAAGGAAGATCGAAGTTTAAATTGAGTTTCACACACTCAAAAGAATTGAAATCCAACTTAATTACCGTATTTTCAACAACTTGATTAAGATCGTCATTATCAATTTCAAAAGTTATTATTTGAAAATCATCGATTTGGGTAAAAGATGGATTATCGTTTGACTCGTCACACGTTGAAATTTGATTTTGTTTTTCACGTTGTTTCATATACGTTTCAAACAACAAATCCGTGTGATTATCGTAAATTTCATTCATTTGTTCAACAAAGTCAAATTTGTAATTATTAACTTGAATTTTTTTGATTTGGACTTGTTAATAACAAGAATTGTCAATTTCGATAAACGGTAGATTATTATTTGATTGTTTGCAAGTTGAGATTTGATTATGATTTTCACGAATTTTTTTTGTATTTTTCAAGTAATAAATCCCCGTTATCCTTTTCCATTTGGCCAACAAAATCAAATTCATGATTATTAATTTGAAAATTTTCATTTTGAATTTGTTGATAACCAAAATTTTCAATCTTATGTTATTGAAATTATTCCCATTGCCAAAATTATTTGAACATTGGTTCACATTTTCGTCTTGATATTGAAATTCATTTTAAAGCTCGAAATTAAATTGGAATGGTTATACTCGAAATCATTTAAATTTTGAAGTAAATTCAAATTTTGATTATTTTGAAAACTTTGATTCGAGTTATCACACAAATATGAATTGCACAACTCATTTATCTCTTGATTTTGTTGTGTAGAGAGTTCGAGTAAAGACGTAATCATTTCAATGCTTTTTTCGAAATTCGAGGGTTGTTCATCATTTTGAAAATTTCATAGTTCAAAATCCGAATCGTTTGAACAATAGTTGTGATTGAAATATCCATAAGAATTTAAAGTGAAATTATATGGACTATATTGATTTCACAACTATTGTAAAATTCATGTAAATGGAGAAACTCGGACATTTTCAAGAACGTTTTTTTGGTTTTTTTCATAAAGGAAAAATATTTACAAATAAAATTTATTTTTCAAAAGAGAAATTGATTTTTGTTTTTTTTTCTTTTTCAATTTTTTTCTTTGTTTTTGAAAAGGTTTTATATATTTTTTTTTGGATTTTTTAAATTTCAAAGAAAAAGGATTTAAAACTTTCAAAGGGAGAGGAATATTCACAATTTTTTTAATTTTGGATTTAAATTTTTTTTTGTTTTTTTTTAAATATGCAAGAACTAATGCAACTAAATGAATGCAGTGGTTAATCACAAATGATTTATCCTAAGTTAACCCAAAATTGTATAATCATAAATTGTCTTAAATCGACAAGATAGTTCTCAGTCAGGTAGCGGGCAGAGGTTATCGGTGCACCACGAATCACCGTAGCAATGCAGCCGAAGGTTTAAGTATCTTCAGAGAAACAATTCAGTGTAATATTTACGAATCACCGTAATATTTATAACTGATTATTGCTCTGCCGTAGCCTAGACAACAAGAAATTAAATTGTTCAAAGAAGACAACTTGTTAATATACAATTAAGTGTTATCGATTCCTAACCGATGAAATGCAAAACAGAAATTAAACGTGTATTAACAATGCAACTATGAATGGATTTTTTTTTATAAAATGCAAATGCAAGAAACCAACAAAGCAATTCAAATAAAACTAGAAACGAAAGCAGAATTTTTTTTTTGAGCTAGCAAGCAGAGCAATTTATTTTGGCTAGCGAAGCAAGCAACTCCTCTTGATTTTCTGCTTTGACAACCTGAAAATGAAAACTAGAAATATATACAATTGTTGTTGTTATTATTATTATTATTTTCTTTTATAAAGGAAAAGTTTTGGAAAGAAAACTACTCAAAAAAAAATTCTTTTTCTTTTTGAAAAGGAAACAAAATTTAAAAGTGAAGTTTTACTTAATTTTTTTTTGAGGAGAGAAAGATCTAAAGCTCAAACAAATTAATTAAATAAACAAAAAGAAATAAAAAAGAAATAAAAAAATGAAAAGAAAGAATCAACTCTACAAACAGCCTAGCCCAAACATAGAACTACCTGACCCACTTTATTAGCACGCACCCACTCACGAATTCTCCCAGAACTTCTGTAATTAAAACTAATTTTGCAAACAAAATTCCGAAAATGAAACTGATGTTCTCGTAATCACGAAATCGACAATCCCAGGAATCACGAGAATGAATTCGAAGGTTGGTAAGTGGATTTGGTTTGGGGATAGTCGATTGAGGGTATCAGCTTGTTGTGCTTCGAGTTTGGTCGAATTGGGGAATCGCGGTGGTCGATTGGTAGATGCCACAGTTTCAGGCTATGATGTTTGACGCGATTCGAATTAAAGGTTGCAGTAGCTTCGGTTTTCGTGGCTACAGGAAGGCGATTATGATGTAGAAATTCGTGCAGGCGATTTGGGTTCGCTTGGAATTCTGGAGTTTGAAACGAGGATCGAGGTGACCGTGGTTGTAAGTGGTAGTTGGGTGTGGTATTGGTTGCAGTGATGGATTCGGTTGTCGACTTGGTCACGGTGAACTTGTCGTGAATTGGAGCTGCTTGAGATGGTGGTGATGAACAAGATTGATGTAAGGAAGGTAAGGTAGTTGGATGGTGGTTAGAGGAAATGTGGTCGGGTTGTCGTTGTTCAAGCAATTTTTTTTATGTATCGCACTATGGTTCCTGGCAGTAGGCAAGGGAGTTTCCAGGTAGTTAGAGTGTCGCGGAGGAGGAGTGGAGGAGTTTTAGATGATGGTTGGTTGTTTGATCGAGTTTGAGGAGTTGGCAGATGGTGGTTGACAGAGAGGGAAAGGTTGATATATCAGAGTGGTGATTGTTGTATATTGATGCTATCATATTGAGCAAGTGCAGCAATAATATGGAATATTAATGAGGAAGATGTTATATGGCGGAGGGAACGTCCAACTCACCTATAGATTGGAACACAATAGAAAGCAACAATGAGGAGACGACAAAAGAAGAAGAGGAGGGAATCAGAGAATTTGAAAATCCTTGGGAGGAAAATGTGCAAGGATTCGAGCAGTTAGAAGAAGGAATCATACCTGGAATACCAGTAGGCACGGGACATGTCCCATGGAATCAGCCATGGTTACCCCAAGGAACTGAAAATGCATAAGAGGAGACGGCAACGAGGCCACTGACGAGCTGGATAGTGAGGAAGAGGGAGAAGGGAAGGTGATGATTGATTTGAGAAGTTGGTGTCCACCTTTATCTTCGGCCTCGGAAGAATAGAAATAGAATATGAGGAGTTGAGTATGTATGAGTGGGATGTTTGTTTTGAATTGTAATGTTTAGGGAGGGGAGGGGAATCTTATTTTTGGACCCTGGTGTTCGAAGGTTTAAATAATATAAGAATGCGGAGATTTATAATATGATAATTGTCCCAAATTTTCATTAGTGCCATTCTTTAAGTAAATAATTAAAGTTAAATGGCTTTGGGTGTGTAGTAAACTATGTTTTAGAAACATTTGTTTTTAAACCCTTGAATGTCACTTTGGAAGAAATCTTATGGGTATATTTTAATAAAGGTATCTTAAAATATAATAACGAGTATTAGAGTCTCTTATAAAATAGAAAATATTATAATTAACATGCTATAAAAAGAGAAGTTCATTATAACAATGTTTTGGTAGTAATTATTTTAATCTCTTTGATTATATTTTAAAGGTTGGAAAAAATGTTAAATATACTTATAACATCTGAGTAAGTATATAAATACTTTTTAAGTATTAAAACTAATATAAGTAAAGAGAATATATATATAAAGGAATTTTTAATTAATAAAGGAGTGTTAATTAATAAAGTAAGTTTAACTAAATAAAGAATGTTTTCACATTTGATATTAGCTAAAGGAAGTTTATGGTGATTTATCAATTTAATAAATTATTTGGGAAATAAATTTTTCAGAAACCATTAAGATATTCTTAGAAAGATATTATAATAAAAAAGATATTTATCATTTGAAAAGAAATATGTTTTTAAGTAGACAATTTTGAAATAAAAAAGTAAAGTGGATAGGTATAAAAGAAGCATCTTTATAAAAAGTTTGAATAAAATTTTGATGAAATGTTTCCATTGAAAATTTTGAAATACATATGAAGTATATGGATTATTTCGTCGCACAATTTAATCTACGATTCGAGTACAAAACTTTGACACGTTTTGACATTTATCCGAAAGAAGATTTGTCACTCGATTCTTGAAATTAACATTGATGAGGGTTTTTGGTTGGATACTTGAGTTTTCTATCATAATTGAGAGCTATGCAAGGAGAACTAAAGTTTTGATCAGAAAGCCTGGTCAGAGTCCGCACTAAAGGATTATGGGATCAATACTAGTTCGGAAGTGAAGTTGTGAATTAAAATAAAAGAACGAATTAAATATTGTGTAAAGATGATCTATATACATCATACAGAAATGTGTTAAAATAAATATTCTGGGAAAATACTTTGGGACTTTATTTTGGGTAATTTCGGTGATGAAATTCTTTTAAAAGGGGTAATCTGTAACGACCCACCAATTTATCACTTTGATCAATTGAATTAATTTTTAAATAAAAGATGATAATATAGATAATATCGCTTCAAGTGATAATAAGTAAAATTAAATTTATTTTGAATTAATATTTATGAGAATATTTTCCCTAAAATTTATATCGACAAGTGGCATCGTATTGAAATATAGATTTATTTAAATTAAATCAAGGTTTAATGATTTAATAATTATTTTAATTAGTCAAATCATTATTTTAAATAATAATAATTCATTTTAAATGGTTATAAAGTGATAATAAATCATTTATAATAGTTTTATAAAAGGATATATTTAAGTTGAAAATATAAGAAAAAAATCGATATCGCTTTACCGGTATAATAAAGATTTTTGTAAATAATTTTTAATATGAGTTTATATGGTTTTATAATTCAAATGCAATCATTTTAATTAGTTATAATGATAAGAAATTTATAATTGTGTTTACAAATATATGTACGTTAAAGTATAAGTGAAAATGTGACCGATAATCGGTTCCCCGTATTTCAACGATTTAACAAACGAAAGTTGTTCGAAGACATTCAAAGTGTTATACACCTATATATACATGTTATATACACATGATAACATGCATATAACATACATATATAAATATAATTAAGTATAATAAATAATATAAAATATGTAATATATTTTAAAGGTTTCTTACTCCTTAAGCTTTAATAAGTCAACATATGCATACATGAGATGATGGAAGTGATGTGCACATGGAGGGGGAGGTTCTGGCCGAGCATATGGAAGGGGGAAGTGTGTTGGAGAATCTTTGAAATGGTGATAAAGTGAGGATGTATGTATGGATACTTTTTCACTCTTCCTTTCCTATAAACACCCTACCATCTTCTCTTCGTTTTCATTCATTTTCTTCTTTATATTTTCAAGCTTTTGCTTCCGGTTTAATCTCTTCCATCCTAAGAGAAATAATATCCAAGTTTATTTCGAAAGGAAATTAAATCATAGTATATAGTTATATATAGTTAAAACCTCAAAATAAGCTCAAATCTCTATCTCTCCACCACCCAAACCCAAGGCACCACCTTCCACCACCCATGGCCATGAGCTCCACCCCTTCCTAACTTAGGCCATGAGCACCAAGGCTACGCCGAGCCTCTTCAAGGTTCAAAGCTCGATTTTGTGGAGTTTAATTTCGAGATAGCAGAGCGATAGCTGTTTTAAAACTAATTCGAGTGAAAATGATGGTGATAACTCTCAAACTATTATACTATATGTTGGATGATAATATGATGTTTGCAAATGGATGTTTAATACGCTTTGATTATCAAGTTTGGTTGTTTCCATACGAATATTAAAAGGGGCATTTCACTAGAAGGACAAAATTTTCAGTCCAATTAGTTTCTAGGACACACATTCATAGAAATTAATTTCAAGGCCAAAGTTAGCAGGATAATTATTTTATGGATAAAGTTAGCAGTTCGATAATTTTCAAGGACATAATTTCATAGGTTTTTAGGCTTTAGAAACTAATTATTTTGCATTTTTTCCTTAAAAGTAATTATTTCAGTTGTGTGTCCTACAAACTAATCACACTTGCTAAAGAGGCCCTTGTGGCTAATTTCCACTATTTAAAATATATGCAAGTCATGAATATACACGTCGATAAGCACAAAGGAAATCCCTTTCTTGAATTAATGAAATGTGTAAATGGAATCTTAAACCTCATTAAAAGTGATTTAAAATGAGTTTGAAATGTTTTATAAACATTTAAAAATGCTTAGGTGAAGTTTGAAAAGAAATGCGAAATTCAGTCAAAAATAAGCGCGTCGCATAACGGTAGTTTACGATTTCACGCTATAAAAGTCAAATTTGTGTAAAAGTTGGAACATATCTCAGAATTCTTCAAAATAAGAATTTTTCAGACTATTATATCCATATTTTTCCAATGAAGAAATAAAATTGAGATTTCGATAAGTAGATTGTGAGATATGAGTAAAACAAATTTTTGAAAAATCCTGATTTTGTGGTTCGCAATCCAAAACTAGATTTCTTAGAAAATGATGTATTAAAATTGTTTAAAAATGTGGAATAAATCTTATAATTTTTTTAAATGTTTTAAAAATGATTTGAGGTAAAAAAAATGAATTTTCAAATAATAAAAAGTCATTTTGATCAATGTAGCTAAAAAAAGCACTTTTCGTAGCACTTTTCCACAGCACTTTTCCATAACTTTTAACTTTTAACTTTAAACTTAATGATTCTTTTCCTAATTAAGAGTTTTAATAATTATTTGGAGGTTTTCTACATTATCGAAGAGAGTTTAAATAAATGATTTAAAGAAAAGCTATTATAATTAAGTGGTTTAATCTTGGCTCTAAAAGCCGACGAATAGACTAGATTTTTTCCATTCATGAGATCCAGATATGAGGTGCTTAAACTAAGGACATGTTCAGGAGCAACCAGTGCCCTGCCTCACCTAGCCTCTTCCCTGGGCGAGGAATAGATAAGGTCGAAATGTCGAAAATGAGTTAAGTATAAAAAAAATTTAATTTTTCAAATTTAAATACAACTTTGATTTTATAGAAATGACATTCTTGTACTCGGCGTTAAAGCCCAAAGAGGAAACTCGTACTATTCGTGGAATTAGAAAGGTGATTTCACCGTTCTTCCATCCATAGTGTTTGTTGAATACGGGAATTGATATTGAGTAGAGTTAGATGATTTCTATTGATTCTGCTCATTTAATATTTACTGGTTTTGGGATTAACATCATAGATAACATGGTTTTAACTCAATCAAAATTTAGAGTTTTAAATTAAGAAATCTTTGTCAAAACTTAAGTGAGATGATCTTAGGAATGTTTTCCTAAGTGTAAAATGAAATGATTTCGAATTGTTCAAATTAAGAAGGTTTTAAGTAGTTAAAGGTTTTGATAAGAGAGGTTAATATTTTCGTATATACCGGAGAAAATGTTTTGGAAATATATATCTCTAAAAGATATTTTGATAAAAAGAACTTAATCAACTAAGGAATGATTTCCTATTCACAACCCTCTTTTTATCGATGATTGGATCGAAGGAACCATGGTCGGATCTGGGGTATTTTCTATCCGAAAACCACTTGAACCGATTTATGCATTCGAAAAATGAAGACTTGATAGAGAGAATGAAGGACGAAGACCAAAGATCTTCGGGATGAAAGGACTGCTTGTTGATAATTCTGGTTAGCTCCCAAATACTAAAGTAGCAGTGGTCCCTTCATTTCTAAAATTCTTTGGGTTACAAGGACTTTTTGCTACTTATCCTAGGTTTAAATCCCAATAGGATGTGGTAGGAGAGTCCCTTCGGCTTCGTTCAGTCTCAGAATGTTTTTATATGGATGGATGTATGACACTACATTCTTGAGATTTCATCATTGACTTTCATAAACATACATCATTTTGGTGGTGGAGAAGGTGACTTTCCTTAGCTTAACACCCTTCTCTGAGACGTATGTGCCCGGAGGTTGCATGTTTGTAAAAGTCAATAGTGATCGATGGAAGGGCAATGTGGCATTCAAAGAAAGATGATGTGCTATGAGAAAGGTAATCGCTACCTCAAGCCTTACACCCGGAAAATGACCGAAATAGGGTAGATGCTACAAGGCTATGTGGTTCGCAACCATTAGGGTATGATCATCCACTTCTAGATATAAATCTATCTGCTATGACATTCAGGTTTAATTAATGTAGATGTATGCTACGAGGATCCTCCGATAGGTCGGTAACGATTGTGGTGATTACATATTTGGTACTATCTAGTGAGAAAGTTAGGTCGATCTAGTGTTGGTAGAGGTGCAAATGATCTATTGACCTCGGTACACTCCTCTAGAGATGTACTGCCGGAAGGTTGTCCCTTCACCTGGTCATTTGTATGGAATCCATTCTCCATTAAGTGCCTCCCATTTTGTTTGTAGAGCCTAGTATGCTAGAATTTAATAATGGTAACAATTTCGGCTAAGATTAGTAAGTTTATTTGTAAATATTTTCAAAGATATGTCATTAAAAATAATATCAAGTATATTGACATAAGAATGTTTTGGTTATCATAAGGTAAAAACCCGTTCCGTGTTTATGTGCAGCATAGTCTTATGTGATATCTTTTTGTTTTCAAAACGCGCTTTTTGAGTTCTCACACCAGTCCCATGACCGATCAGGAGTTTATTTTCTTTTTCCTTTAACTCTGGGTGCCTTAATTTTCCTCGAGCATCCTAGTAGTCAAGTTTGGTTTAAAAGAAGGCTAGAGGGAGCTTGAAGCATGGAGTCAGAAGATTTTTGTCTATTTCCACCATAACCTTGTACTATAGTATTCTGCAAATTATAAGGACAAAAATTTATAATTGTCCATGTTTAACTCAAATAAATGCATTTTAATTTCCATTGTAAAGTTTTTATCGAAATAATATATGGGAGATTTTGTTCTATCTTTATTTTCTTAACTCTGAGAATCCGCTTCTCCGGCACTTGGATTTACGGCATGTGAATACCAAGGATGTATTAGTGTCGATTTCGAAGAGTAAAAGAAATAGGTTCTCACACTACTACTACCTTTATCATTAAAAAGGTTCAACTTTTAACACATATCAATGTCACATCCTATATGGCCAAACCACCAAGTTTTGATATTTAATAACTAAAACATTATGTATATAACTGAAAGTTAAAATCACAATGGCGAGGAATCTGGATTCCTCTACAAAATTCTCTGTATTTCATATTATATGTCACTTGCTTTTCAAAGTGCAAATCCAACCGAACTAATAAATTATTCAAGCATAAAAATAATAATTTATATCTACCATGTATCATAAACTACTCATCTAAATGTGAGATAACTCACCAAAAATTCCAGCGAACGCTTAAGCATTTAAGAATGGTATAAAATTGAATGTTGTTTGATTTTAGCTAAAAATTCTAATTGCTCCAAACTTAACAAAACTAATTCCAGCGCAATGCAAAAGACAACACCTCGATTGGACCTAGTACGAAGAAGATATTGATTTTATAAGTTTTTGACTTAATTAAACAATTAATTAACTTAATTATTCACTTAAACTAATCACCTACCCTTAATCCTTCTTACTAAACAAAGGCCATGCACTATGCACATCCTAATATGCACAAATCCAAATGTCAATACCCATCTTTCCTCCTTTCTCCCTCCATGCTTCTCGAAACGATGAACCACCACCTCAGATGAGCTCCACTTTGCACTCTCTTAATGATGCATCCCATGACAATAAGCTCAGCATCCTATAGAAAAATATGGCCCAACATCCTCGACCGGCTATAGGAAAACGTCACCCTCCCTAAACTCGATCACACTCCACCAAACTTCGGCTTCTAATTCTTCTTTGAACGACAAACTCAAATCCCTAGCCCATTATCAAATAGTCAACCATCCCTAATCAATGCCTCACCACCCCCAAACTCCATATAGATTTGAAACTGCCACCATCACGAGTCCAATGGATCCAATTTCATGTTTTTTCGATGCTTCTAACTCTCAGTTTTAATTTTTGAAGAAGGTCATTTTTTCCATTTACTGTAAAATAGGGAGAATGAAAAGTAAAGATGGAGAGTGAAAAATGAAGAATAGTTTATAGTGGGGTTTGTTTATTTTATAATTTCAGGCATTGTGCTACATAGTATCTCTTTGCGTATAGACCGCGAACGACATAAATAAAAATATGATCACGCATAAAAATGCGAAACAATCTCAAAGCAATAGTATACACTAGTTTCCTATTCTGTAAAATTTCAAAAATATCAACGATCTCCGCAAAATACTTCAAATGATTATTTAAATATTTTCCAATTAAAAATTATAGAAAAATCCAATAAATAAAAATAAAAATACGTCATTAAAAACTAAGTTGCTTTATTAATAATTGATTTTCTTATTATTTATTACATTTAGATCAAATTCGAATATTTAAATAGATTAAATATTCCTATTCGAAATGTTAAAAATTGCGGGTTGTTATAGATAAATTTGACCATAATGTCACACTATCTACTATGTGACGTGCAAACGTTAATATTCGAATTGTTCGATATTAATCACTGACCAAATTTACACCTAAGAGTCACACAACTGAAACATTGAATACTTTGGTTACCACATGATTTAATTAATTTATAATTATTATAAATTAGTTAAATTAGTTATTACAAAGAATTTATTACAAAATTTTATTTGATGTGTGTGATTTCAATACGCATTTAAATCGTATTTAAATGTAACAAATATTGCTCAGGATTGAATTGATTTTGAGGGCTAGAAGAGGCTTGGTTTAGTTGGCTATGGGAAGACATGATGAGTATGTCCATGTATGACATGGTGTGGGAGATTTTGAATTTATAATAAAGTTAGAAATGATAAGAGAAATAAAGGGATCTAAATCCACTTTTTACTCTCTTGTATCTCCTTTAAATAATCTCCTTAACCCTCATTTTTGGGACAATCCTTTTTGCACTCTCCTATAGTCAATAGCAAGGTCGTCCACCTCCTTCCTCATCTCTAAAATTCTCAAGCTTATACACAGCAAATTAAATACAATTCGATTATCGGTGGGTGGTAGTTGTATTCGGGAGCTAACAACTTCTAGATTTAGAATTCGATTCAAGGAACTTGGTTCTTCGTTCCAAGATGCGAATTCTAGGCATAAGGCAAAATTAATTTTACTTGATTACAACTATATAAATGCCTAATGAACTTATCATATATTAGTTTAGATAGAATCATTTATCACGAATCTATATATTTTTGTGTTGTCACATATTTGATTGTCATATATATGTGTGTGTGTGTGTGTGTGTGTGTGTGTAAAAAAATTTGTAATCATGCATAAATGCTGATAGTCTTTATTAGTAAAAAAAATTGAAATTAAATGATATCCATTATTAAATATTTTTAATTAGAACCAAATTCATAATAAATAATATTGTATTAAGTATAATCAATATTTCATAAAATTTATTTACTCATTTAAGATTTTGAAAATAAAAAAATTATTTTATATTTAATTTGCATTTATAAAATACATACATATTTTATTTATTTTAAAATAATTTATACATATAATAAATACATACACTTATTTATAAATAATGTAACATATAATTACACAATGTTAATATACAATATGTTATCATTTTGGTTTCAGAAGTAAAAAAAAGATATACTTATTTTATATGGAATTAATAAAAAATCATTTTTTTCATTAAATATGTTTAAACGAAATAAAAAAAATTAGATTGAAAGAATTTATCATATGTATACATATTTTTTTGTTATTATTTACATTATGATGTTTTTACAAGTGCATATTTAAATATTTATATATATAATGTTTTAAATTTCATTTTATATATTAACAAATTTCAAATACATACATAATATTATATATATTTATATATATTCTAAACGGCTTTGTATATTTATTTCAAAACATTTTGCAATATATATATATTTATAAGTGTTATATATAAGTTTTATTTACAAGTAGCACTTTATACTATAAATAATTATGTATATGTATATGTGTGTGTATGTGTATACATATTATTTAAATGAACACACACACATCATATATATATAATATGTATGTTTGAATGTATGTATGTGTGTATATAGACAACACACATGTATACAGAGGGGCTAGTATGTATATTGCGGTGTAAATCCTAGTATCTACATATAGGCACATCAAACCATGTACATTTAATTATGTTGCACATGCACGTACACACATATGTGTATATGATGCACATATATACTGTATAATACAAAATAACAATAAAAATATTATTTATAAAATTCAATAAAACTTTGATTTGATATAAAACATTTAGATAAAATCTAAATAAAATTAGACTTCATAATCCCAATCAGATCCAAATGAAAGAATATTTTTTGAAATTTATCTATATATTCTGCTATGGGTTGACCTAGTTCCAACATAGAATGTTAATATTATTTCCATGATATTATACCAAGTTTATCTTACTTGTTGGGTGTAGATAACATGGGATATAGTATGATTTTTGAGCATAAGTGTTGTCTTACTAGCTTATTAATACTATACACTTTTATGACATGTGTCACTCATCAGATTTATGTCTTGTGAGAAATATTGTAGTATAAATCGAACTAGTGTGAATAGATCCTAAGGATACTTTAACAATAGAGGGGTGTGAATAGTGTTTTATAACTTATATAAAACTTTTCTAAGTAGTTTAAAGATTTAAATTGAAACACAGATAATCAATACACACATACGTACACACACGCGCGCGCGCACACACACACATATATATATATATATATATATTAACAGGCAGTCATAGATATATATATATAGTAAAAACAACGCAAAATTAAGAGAGATGACACCGAAGTTTTATATTGGTTTGGATTGACCAATCTTACATGCATCCCATACAATATATATACAGATTTCCTTTCAAATTCCAAATTTAATCTGGTAGCAAGCAAACCAGAATACAATTTTGATCTTAAGGAAACAAGATAGCGCTCCTGACTTTCCAAGCTCAAGGCAGACTATCTTGATTTAATCAAGCAATAAGATCACCCACTTGATTTAAACGGGCAACAAGCACGTCCATTTGATTTGAATGGACAACAAGCATATACACTTGATTTGAAGCGCAATAAGCATACCCATAAAAATTAGTAGTAGAGACTTGTTGATTCCAAATATAAGTAGTTATAACTAGGATGTAGAATATCATGTATCCCTTTTATAGCACTTGGATCTTTGAATTAGTTAAGAATTCTTGCAAAACAGTGAGTAGAATATAAAGAATTAATGTAGTATATGTAGAGATTGAATATGAATGGATTTGAAGAGTATCGAAAGTGGATTTTTTTTTGAAATAAATAATGAGAATGTGGATTAAGAAAATGGAAAGAATTTTGTTTAAAAAATTTGTTTTCTAGTTCCCTTTATATAGTGTTTGAAGGAAAATGTCTATTCACAAAGAGGGTGCCAAAAATCATAGTTGTTTAATATTTTTAAAAAACTTTTCAACAGTCCATATATCGATATACTTAGGAAGGATATGTCAACATACTCTTTTATGTTTGGAAAAACAACAACACTTTTGAAGTGTTGCAAAATTCTAATATTTTGTAAAATCATTTAAAAAATAGTTTTTAAATTATTTAATATATGAAACTGTAATAAAATATTCATAGATATATATTTTGAAAATAAAATAAATATTTTGGTGAGAGAGTATTAAAAGAAAGAAAATTGCTATTCAAGGACATAAACAAATTTATTTAATTTCTATTAACTATTACAGTCTTGAACTCTTCATATCTCTGTCTTTAAACTTACGAGTCTTCAATTACCTTGATCGTCCATGAATCTAGATCTCTAGTCTTCTGTAATAACCCACACTTGTAGACATGCCCAAAAACCGTCGTATCAAGAAATGCAGATTGTTGGGTAAAAATAAACAAACATCACAATGACTAAGATCGCAATATGAAGAATAAACTATCTAATCACAATGTATCATAGCAGAAATAATACGTAGATATATAACTCAAAAAAATAGTTTCAAAAATATCATATCATATTGTAGTCTAAGAAAATATCAATGCATAAGTCTAAATCAAAGTATATCATAGAAATATCCCTCAAAAACCAAAACATAGAGACTGTATTGGTAAGTAATACATGATGTAGATCTGGATTTTCAAACTTTTTATGATTGAATATCAAAATTATTTAAATATTTAAATCTTAGATTTAATATGAGTAAAAGTGATTTCGAATGCTTATTTAAATTCTTTTTAAATTACAATGATAATAGTAAAATTTTAATTTATATTTCAAAGTCATTAATTTTTTTTTAATAATAATTTTTTTTAATCAATACGTGAATTATCATTCTACGACATTGTCTCGTATTTTAAAGACACAAGTGACATTGGATCCAGAATATTAAATTATGTAACGCCGATAAGTTTTGTGGCGATCGGACGTGTTTTGTGATCGTGCCTGCTTGAAACGCTTAGCATTTAATTTGAGAGAATAAATATAATACAAAATTTACTATAAATAACCTACCCCTTAACCTATTTTCTCTCATCCCCATTTCTTCCTCCAGTAAACATAGCCGCCATAATTTTCTTCTTCATTCAATTGTTTAGAGAGACATAGGCGATAAAATCAACCGATTTTGGATTCGACGGACTCGTATAACCGAAGGCTCTGTATATATAGTGTAAAAGAGGGGTGTGGCATTGGTTAGCCATATGTGACTTTGGGGTATGTCGTGCTACGGTTGAGTGCGGTCAGAGTGTTAGGTGGAGTTAGATGAAATGGCGGTGGTCATTTCGGTTCCCTTGAGGAGTTGCACCTTTTGGCATCAACTACAAGCGTTTTGATCATCAACGGAAAAAAGCGACATTTGGGCAGTGAATTTGGGAAATTTGCTCATGATTTTAGTGAGGAGGTTAAACGACCAGTGATGGAGTGTATCGCAATGAGGGAGCATAGTGGAGCACACTGGTGCAATTGGTTCGCGGTATGGTTAGTTGGAGTAGTTGATAGCAAGGAGAAAGAGTGTGGAGGAGGTGCACGAAATTAGCTTTGAAATGCACAAAGATGATTTTGGGAACAAAGATTGTTAGTAGAAGGTAATTAAGTTAGTGATTAATTATAATTAATTAAGTCTAAATCTCAAAAACTTATATAACTTGTAACTTTTACATACGATGTCTGATCGAGACGCAGTTTTTGCCTTTGCACTCCTACTGATATTCTCTGCGTCTGGGATTAGTTTGGGTTAGGTGAGTTTACTCACGGTTTAATTATATATCGTTGTATATATAATTGTTATTGTATTAAATATAAATTGTACAATGAACAATGCAAGTTATTACTTTTGGAACCCGCCTTGTTTTGTAAAACAAGTGACAACATTATTATGGAGTATAATCTCTCTTTTAATTATCCATAACATTTATCATGGCCCAAACTACTTTTTTACATGTTTGATAGTGCATTACGAATGTTTGAAACGATATAGTCATTATAAACATGCTTTGAGATCCTTGATATTTGACATGTTTTAAATTAGATAAACTATGATATTTTGTGGAAATATGTATGTATATATATTTAGTGGTGCGTTTGACATAAAGGAATTGGTTTGGAAATTTGTGGAAATTCGAATTGAAAGTTGTAAATGTTAGAAGCAAAAAGGTTGCTATAGATGCACTTTGAAAGCACTACGATCGGCGATTTTAAAGTTAACTTTGAAAGACATCCTAGGGCTTCTTTGTATTTTAATAAGTACCATAAGCGTACTTATTATCGAAAAATATCAAGGTTTAAATATATTATTGATAATCATTTATGGATTTTTCAAGTAATGGTTTTAAATTATAAAACAGGTATTCATGGTTTTTAAATAAATGTTTTAAAATATAGTATAAGTATTTTAAAGTTATATTTTTAGTATATATAGTTTTATAAAATTGTTAATGATTTTATTTAAGAAATAAAAGGCTTTTATATTATTATATCTTTCAAATTGTTTATAGTAATTTATTAAATATCTTAGTTTTATAAATAAATTGGTATATATATGTGTGTGCGTGTGTCTTTTTAAAGGTATTTTGGTATATTTAGAAGTTAAAAAAGGAACTGTAATATTAGTAAAAGGATATAAAGGAGGTTTTAGACTATGACACTTATGTTATAATGGATGGTTTGAAAATTTTAGGTATATTGCCTTGTTTACGAAGTAAAGATGTACTTAGACTTTTAAATGAATGTTTCAAAGTTAATGGCAAGTTTAAAAGTGATTTTGGATTTATAGTAATAATGTTTGGACAACATTTGTTTTAACCCATTTAACTATACTTTTGAAAAGTAATTAGATCTTTAAAAGGGAGTTTTAAAGATAACGATTAAGTGAAGTGTTTTGGGTTTGTTATAACAATGTTTTGGTAACATTTGTTTCTGAACCCCTAAATGATATTATAAAGAGGTAAAATATTATTAAATGATTTTGGAAAATACGTGGATCTTTAATAATAAAATTTTAAAGAGAATAACAAGTAAGAATGTATTTTGGGTTTGTTACGACAATGTGTTAATAACATTCATCTTTAACCCATTTTAATTATACTCATGAATGTAAATAGATCTTTAAAAAGAATGCTTTAAAGATAATCGTAAGTGAAGTAGTTTTGGATTTACGGTGACAATGTTTGAGTAACATTTATCCTAAGCCCTTCGAATTTGATTTGTGAATATACTTATATGGTTGGGATAAGTATATAAATACTTTTGAGAGTATTGAAATGTGTAGAAAAGAATATGGAATTTTAATTAAATAGTGTAGTTTAATTAATAAATGAAGTTTCATTTATAAAAATTTTATTGAGTAAAATTGATTTTTACTAATAAAAAAGGTTTTTAATTAATAAAGTAAGATTAATTAAAAAGCAGATTAGAAGCCGTATATATTACTTAATCGTGCTTTTGTGTTTCAATCTTGCTTTGTGTGTTACTTGTTTATGGATAGTTTACGAGACCTAGTTTCCCAGATGCGATTGTTCTCCACGTTATTGAAATTGACCAAAATATGACTCGTGAAATATCCAGAGGAAACATGGAATTATATTGTACAGTTATCGTCAGTGATTTTATACTATATGTATAAAAAAAAATTGTTCCTCTAAGACAAATGATAAGGAAATAAGTCTGCTTAAACGGTTAGGAGGTGATATCCGCTCTTCTGTATTGGCTGTTTATTTCCCACAAAATGGAAGTTGAGTTTACCGAAAATCAGTTAATTGGTTTTTGAGGCACCCAGTAAGCGGGAGAGTGTACTTATATGAGATGACTTGAAAACATAACCACTCCAAAACCATATGCATGTTTTATGCTTTAGAAGAGGTTCGTGATTAGTTTGAGATGTTGGAATCTATATGGAGATTCGAGATCTGTTTGAGATGCTTAAACACATATAGTTGTTCATGATTTATTCAGGATGTGTGAATCCATGTATGATTCCGCGATTTGTTGAGATGTGGGAACCTTTATGTGATTTCGAGAGCTGTTGAGGAATCCATGTGCGATTCCTAGATCTATTTGAGTTGAGGACTCGTGCATCAAGATTTATTCAACTAGTGACCCATTTGCCGAAATTACGGACGTAGCCTCACCAATGGTGATGACTAAACCTAGAGATAAGAGACATAGCATGTAGGGTTGGCAAACCTATAAGGTGCATGCGACTCCATTCTAAAGATACTTATATGGATATGCATGCGGGAGCAATGCATCGGGTTCTAGTAATGTTATAACCTCCAATTTATGTTTCAATGACAACAACTATACAATCATATACACACACACACACACACACACATTTCATCAAAATTACAGGTATATACTACAAGAAGATATCATGCTCGAAGATAATGAGACTCGAAAACAAATGACAATCTACCGTACTATAGTTAGTAAGGGTATTCTACTGTAAAAGAGTCTTAGATAAGATATTGTTAAGGTCTCTTCGAGAATATATGCATCCACGATCGACATGATTTCATATACACTAAACTTAAGGTGAAAAATTGGTTTTTCTGCTCACAGATGTCTGAGGTAAAACCACAGACGTCTTTGACAATCCTCGAGTAATTATTTTCTAAAGTCATAGACGTCAGAGGTTTTACCGCAGATGTTTGTCATTTGAAAAACTACAAATTTTTGAAGGGACACTTCTGTTGATCAAAAGAAATTACCCTTCGTTGAAAGGTTGCGCCATTAAAATGAATAGAACTTATCCAATAGTAACAACTCTTCATCTGCATCCTTTTGAATCTATAAATACTACCATGATTGAGATGTAGAGATCAACTAAGTTGAATTAATTGAATATTTTCTCTCATGATTTCTTATTACTCTCTTGTGCATACATTTCTTTCATACTCTCAATCTATTATAACCAAAATATAATTTTGGTTAAATCACTTCCTATAACTCAAAGCATTGACATTCACATACTCAAAGGAGATTATAGGAAGATTTGTAGTATTAGTCAAAAACCGTGTTATTTGAAACACAAGATTGTCAGAGATATACTTTTGTATTGACCTATTACTCCGAGCGAAGCGAGGGTCAGTTGGTTAAAGGAAATACCGAAGGAGAGCTTTAAGACTGGATGTAGGACGGGAGAGCCGAAACGGTATAAAATATTTGGTGTGATCGTTTATATTATTTATCTTATATTTGATTATTATTCTCCGCTTAACATAGTAATAATATACATGTGTGTGTGTGTGTGTGTATAAGTTGCATTATTTATAAAGATCCTATAGACTTTCAATTGGTATTAGAGCAAAGTTATTTCAATCTACAGTAACAGTAATTGAAAAAAATCATTAAAATGGATAGCACATTTCAAGAAGGCCAATCAACTGCTCATCCTCCACTATTTATTGCCTATAATTATGCTTATTTATGTGAATTTAATGGAAGTCAATGGATTAGAAACATGGCTAACAACTCAAAACATATATGAAGCACCTGACCCGATAACACATGGACCGATGAATAAAAAGCAATGGATCTGACAATGCCAAAGCTATGAATGTATTGTTTTGCTCACTTGACAAAAATGAGTTTTCACGTGTCATGCTCTGCAAAACTACATATGATATATGTCGCATTTTACAAGTCACACATGAAGGCAAAAGTAAAGTCAAGAAAACTAAAATTTTGATTTTACAAAACCAATTCTCATCTTTAAAAATGAAAACAAGTGAATCAATTATTGATATGTATGCAAGATTTCAAACCACTCAACACGATCTCATAGCACTTGGAATCAAATTCACAGATTTTGATTTAGTTACGCGAATTTTAAACTCATTGACAAATGGTCGGAAAAGAAAAGTTTTAGCCATCGAAGAAGCTAATGATCTTTCTCAACTTAAAGTCGAAGATCTAATAGGAAATTTGATGTCATACGAAGCTAACTTGTAGGCTAGAAAGGGTCAAAATCATGAAAAGAAAAACATAGTGTTTGCGCCAAAATTGGTCACAAACACCCATTTCTCAATGAATGCACCCGTTTACAATCACAGATCACAGATATTAAGATGTAGAAATATAGATATGAAGAACACTCAAAATTAAAAAGGAAAGCAGTAGGAACACACGATTTATAGTGGTTCGGCGTTGTAGCCTACGTCCACTTTGAAGAGTTGCTATTTTATTGATTATCACTTGCTAGTTACAAGAGTATAGTGATAATAATCAAGTTACAATAGAGTTATGCAGAGTAACGGCATAGAAGAACCAAAAAGATCCCTTTTCTAAAGCTATTGGACTGCTATTTATAGGTGTAGGCTTCAAATATCTCGCTCAGATCTCAATAAATTCCTTCTCTCACGTGGGTGAGCCCACGTGATCGATCCCTGGTCGTTTCGACTCGATCCATGATCGATACAAATGAGATTTGTATCAATCCAAATCTTTCCCAATCGAGCCGAGATCGATCATGAATATTCATGAGGTTGTACGCAAGCTCCTGTGAAAATTTGGTGGCATTTGGACTTATAGATCTTGAGTTATGGTCGATGCAAATTTGGGTTTGTAAGGCATTGTCAAGCTCGTATCGATGTCGTTCGGATCGATCTTGTTTGTATCGATCAAACGATGGTGACATGGAGCAGTAAGCTAGGGTAGATCCATATTTTATGCCGCGTTGACTGCTTCTTCTTTTGTATCCATCGGGTGCTATGCTCTTGGTATCGATCCCCCTTTTTTCCGTATCGATGCATGGCACACACTCTTTGTTAAATATGCTAGTATATGATTTTTGTTTGATGATAATAAACATATATATATATATATATATTCATTTAAACATATTTGTCAATGTACTATTTTATTTTTCATACAATTAATAAATATTTGCTGAATAAAATAAATAACATAGAATTTAAATTCAAACAGATATTTTATTCAAACAAATATTTATTACAATTTTGAATAGTAAAATTTGAGCTCTCACTATATATACACAATTCAATTACAATACAATTTTGACTACATCACAATTTTCATTTGCAATGTTCTCCTCACTACATTTCACTCACACTCTCGTATTTATCATTAACTCTATTCCAGATTAAGACCAACATCTGAGCAATCTGCAAAATAAATACTAATGCAGTAAAATTGAAAAGAAAATATTTTATAGTGTGAAATAAGACGTATTTTGAAAATATTATTTGCCTCGGTTATTTGGGTTGTTCGTCATCATTTAATTTTGAATTCATCATACACGAACAGCCTGTGACATGCACAGTGTATCACCGTACATGCCACAAGGCCGTGCACACGGATATACACTTAATAAAATTACAGAGACAGGTGAGCACAAGGTCAAACCCAAATCAAAAGCCGCGTTCAACTCAAGTGAAAGTAACGGTATCAGCACAAGGTCAAACCTGAGCTTCAAGTTGGATTCAACTCAGGTGCACTATAAAACATCACAAAACTGTCAAGCATAAGAATTCAAATACCACAACTATATATGTGCATAAGGACCAGACACAATGAAACAACACTGCTACACTACACATGCAAGCAGACCCGAGTCATAGTGCAGCTTGAACCACACAAGTATTTGTATGAATATACAACAAGTTTATACAACTCAAAGTCTGAAAATGTATGAAGAAAAACCAGTACAGTTGCAAATACAAATCGATGAAGTAGTGTCAGTGACCAAGCAAGTTCGGTTTCAATCAACACAGTGTGGACAAAGCATCACATACTTATATACATGCGCAAACACTCAAGTATACATGTATGCAGTGACAGGATGAACAACTACAAGCATCAGTGATATGTATGAAACTACAGGTCGAACAAGAAAAGGTCAGAGACCAGAGAATCAAGCTTCAAAAGTGACAAGATGGAGTGAAGCCAGATCACAATATACATAGGAATTTTCAAAAATGACCAAAATCAAACGTAATAAGTTATGCAGTGAAACCAGGCAGAAGCAAAGTCAAGCAGGAAATCAAGTCAAATGCTCACATGTAAACTTCAGGATAAATCAGAGAGTATATATAGAGCATATACATGTATACCAGACCAGGCAGCAAATAAAAAAAGCAGCTTCCACATGTGATAACAATACAATGCAAAACAAGACCACAACTAGCACATGCACATCAAAGTGCAAACAAACTACAAAATCATGATGAAGCCAGTGTCACAAGAACTAAGCATACATGATGACTCGAGAACAAAAGCATGAAGTACACAACATACATGTATATATATATTATATATATATGCTCTGAACAGTGGACAAGATCTCAACAAAACAACTCAAACTCACAATTGAACTAGGTTCAAGTGAAATCAATGCAGACTCGGTTACAAAATGCTCCAGATAAGTTCAACAGCCGAACTAAGACTGTAACGACCCGCTATTTTTGACCATTCAAATCGACACTAAAACCATACATGTCCGACTTGAATAATTCAAAATACCGAATTGTTAATTTAATTTGGCAAACTTAAATTATACAGTAAATAAATCAAACACAGATCACAGACACAGAGTAATATAATGCAGCGGAATAGAAAAATAGTAGTTCATGAAGCTACTATATACATCAGAGTTTAAAATGAATACATCAGAATCTCTTGAATACAGAAAAGTCTTCAGTACGAGCCGATGACTTCTCTGAACCAGTCAACTAGAAAACTGAAAGCTGAAACGATAGTTGGATCTCCAAATGAAGCTCCAATCTCCAAAGGTGAGTCTCTAATGCTGTATTACTCAGTCTGACTCGAGCGTAAAGCAAAACACAAAACACTCGAGTCAGGATTAACATTCTTATATCTATAAATCTAACTCAAGTGAAATATCAACTGAAATATAATTAACTTAGAGGATATTTGGGATAACCATCCTCTAAGGGTCCATGGAACTATCTAAAAGATAGAAATATACACTATAACACCGTAGTCTTTTCAACTTAATTTATACTTCAAAACAAAATATCATTTTCACTTCAAATATCTCTATACTTCCCAAATAGTATTTTTATATATTAAATAATTTGTACAGTAAAGAAATTTCAATTCCCTCAACTTGACAAATCGTTTAACATCAACCTGACCACCCCATTTAAATCTATTTCAATCTCAATTTATTAATTTAAATTCAACTCAATTTCTAAAATAACCACTTCAATTTTATCGATCTCAAATTCGGATTTGAAATCACAAAATACCCTTTATGTTCAATATATTTCAAAACTTTAAGTATTCAACGTTTCAACTAACTTTTTAATCAATTTAGTTTCTAAATACTAAATTCAACTATACTGATTTCAAATACATATCCGAATCTCAAAATAAACCATTTAAATCCCAATATAGTCCAAAGCTTTAATATTTAATTAAATGTTCAATTTAATAGTTCCATATAGATCTCGATTTAACCTCATTATTATCTAGTCTTAAATAATCCCTCATTAGATACAATATCATTTAAGTAACCTTAAATTACATTTTACTCAATATTTTCTTTAATTTATTTAAACGTGAAATATTCATTAAATCGCTTAAATAAAATCCAGTTACAAAATCATACCCTTAAATTTCTCATTCAAAAATTTCAAATTGATTTAATTGAATAAATCCTTATTTAAATACCATTTAGATAAACCCACATTTATCTCCCAATCTTAGTAGATTGCAGAATACTTTTGGAATAAAATTTACATAAATATTTAGCATAATTTATGTATTAAATCAAATTTGGACTAAATTAAATATTATTAAATCTATATATCATTACCCTTTATATATAAAAAAATTTAAGGATTAACATTTAATAAGACCATATATTTCTTTCCAAAACAATGAATTAAATTTCAAAATATTTATATATATGGACCAACGATGTCTGTATATATTTCTTATCATATGGTCAAGTGTTACGGATATTTATCATTTCAATCCGTACACTAAATGTATACGGGTGGATAGCATTTCAACCCGTAATCCCAATTCAATTAAATGAAATCGCTTGGGTTTATCATTTCAACCCATAACGATTTTCTCCTATTCTAAAGTCTGTTCGGGTATGTATCATTTCAACCCATAGTGATTTCTATACTAACAGGGAACTTGCAGAGTGATAACAGATATGTAAATATAATAACAACAGGCATATATCATCAAAATAAATATATAAACAATAGGATATGGTGTCATATCCCATAAGTGAATACTTACAGATAATAGCATATATAACAATTTAAATAACTACAGCCTCATATTTCAATTGACATCCCAATTGAAATCAAATTTAGTAAATAAAAGAATGTAAATCGTGAGTGATTTCTCACCTTTCGAGGTTAGAGGATATAGACAACGAAGTTGAGTTACGAAATCCAAGCATGAATTACGAAGCAAAGCACGAAGGACATGGGTTTGTCGGGCAAACTGATAAATAGGAGTTGACGAAGTCAAATCAGAACTGAATTGATAAGGATAGATGGTATAATTGAATAGATACACCGTATAAAGTTCATGTATGTTTATATACAAATCATATTCAAATTTTTAAACCCATATTGATGTAATATATATATTATTTTCTCTTCTTAAAAATCAATATGTTACTTTAAGGAAAATAAATATACAACATAAAATCATCGGTTTAAATTTTTAAACCCATGATGCAGCTATACAAATAAACGTATAACAAGTAGATTCTATGTTAAATATATTTATGCTTATACTTTAACCAGACTTATACATAAAGAAACTGTCGATTATAACTTAATATAGTACGCGTGTAAACTCAGGTATTAAAACTGACACACTTACACAACTTAAAGTATTAGACTGACCTGTTACAAATATCCTATAATATAAAACTGATAACTTTATTTAATAACTACAGATCCCTTAACTTATATACAAACCAAACTTATATACGCGTAAATTATAAATTATATACAACAGCTTATGTGTATACTAACTAACATCTTTAAACTAATATATGAATGTACCTAGCTTATAACTTTTATAAACCTTACATATAAATGTACTGTTTTTTTTTAACACATTTCAAATAAATCTATAAATATACTCACTTTAAAAATCACTGTTATTATAACATATTTAAAAACAAACTACAGACTAATATAAATTTATATAAAAACTATGACACGTATCATCAATCAAATCTACCTAAAAAAAAAACTGTACCAAATTTATAACTTACTATATGTATACATAACAATTTACAAACTTATTTACTTATGTATGCTAACAGAATATATTAAACCTTTGGAACCGAATGCGAAATTTGAGAAGTATAAAACAACGGATACAAAGCTTGATATATATAACTAATTAATAGGGCATGTGCCTAAATTATTCATGCCGATTTTTATAGGCGAAAGAGGAAGGGTAGGCAAGGTAAAAATATATATGCAGTTATCACTTTATATACTTACCACATAATATCTTCCATTCAAAAATACAGAGGTGAAAGAGGGGATAGGAACAACTTCACGGCAAGGATGGAACGTTGGCTGGAAGAGCAGCATGCGGGAACTGAGGTGAGGTGATTTTGATGGGTTGAGGGATGAAGGAATTTTTTTTTTAATTTCACAAAGAAGTGGGTTGCCTTTTGTAGAAGATAGGAGAGATAAAAGAAGTAAGTATATATCAGTAAAGAGAGGAAACGTAAAGGAAGAAATAAAAGAAATGAATGGATGCGTAAAGAACGTATAGAATTTTATACGTTTCAAAATCAACGGTGTAATTAAAGCAATTTATATTATTTGTCAGGTTATACGTTTTATATTTATTTCTTTCCTAGATCTCAATTGATATCCGATTATAATATGCAGATTTATTATTATTATCAAACGTTCAAAAAAGTTATCACCCAAAATATAGAAATGGCATATCAACGTCTAGAAGCATAGATTTAGGAAAAAAATATTGAAACAATAAATTAAAGGAAATATAAAAAGATAGGTACCAATCAATAGTCAAACCCTGAATTCAGGGAATAAAAAGGTGAGCTACTATTTGGTCTTAACCGATAGAAAATTTGAATGGACATGTAAATAAAAGTAATTGATACTGTGAAGTCCCCTGATTTCGGGAGAATTATTTAGCAATTAATTGTTTACCTTGGGTAGCACTTTCAAATTTGAAACTGAAGGAAGAATGAATAAGAAACGGCTACAGATCAATTAAAGAAGGAGAGGAGTGTGCGAATTTGTATTCCCAAAGCAAAATGGAAAAATATAAAGAGAGGCAGAAGAATAAATTGAAAAGGAATGTTACACATGATTTCAGAGAAATAAATAAAAGTAACGACTATTGGTATAAAATCAACGCGCAAATTGAATGGTTTAAAGGAAGGAATCAGTGGACTAAAGAAAGGAAAGGAAAGGTCGGCAATTAATAATTGTGACCCTAAAATTTGGAAAAATATAAAAGCAACGACTATGATTTAGCTGAAAATAATTTATGCCAAGAATGGACAGCACGTTTGAATTTTGAAACGGAAGGAAGGGATAAAGGAGCAGACAGAGGCAAATAAAAGAAATGAACAGAGGAAAAAAAAACGAAGAAACATACCATATGAAATAAAGTGTAATGATGAGAATGGTAACGTCTGTCCATTGACATACTTATTAAAGCAATTAAAGTGAAACGAAAGGAACGGTGAAAAATTAGCCTGGAATTCAAGCAGAAATAAAACAAATTTTTATGTACTAGCAACGGTTACCCATTTATTTAGCTGACAAATATTAAGGCAATTGATTTATGCGCGTTTAAAATTTGAAACGCAAAAGAAATCAGATGGTCACGGATCTGGAGGAGGATATTTAGGAATGATATATGAAGAGATACTGAAATACATTTGTGTCCATAAATAACGTAGATAGTGGACTAATAAATGAAATATCAACGTTTGATACATTGATTCAGCAGAAAAATTAAAGCAAATTTGTTACCATAGTTTGGAGAGCAATAAGGGGGAACGGATATTATTATTAAAAATGAAGGATCTATGATTTAGAATTTTCTTATGTAAAAATACTCAGGCTTAGAAATAATTTTTTTTTATCAGCAATATTTAACCGATATAGATTGAAATAGAATTATACAAAAAAAATAAACTCCCATATAATTAAGTGAAAATTCACTATTTGCTGTATCTTCATATACGTATTCTAAATATAAAATTTTTATTTCAAAATTCAATTATTTAAAATTTTCTCAAAATTGAATTAAATATGAAAATAAAACCATTCAAAACTATTAAAATATTATGGATCGTTACACTCTCCCCCACTCAAAACTTTTCGTCCCCAAAAAGGAAGGAGGTAGGAGAATAGAACAACCAGAAATAAAGGTAGATTGAAAGTCAAGGGTAATTTAAATTTTTAAACTATATAAATTTTACTTGAAATATTCATTTGCAATTCAGTTATCTTTAATACTTCAAAATTTTCAAAACTCATTGGAATTTAATATGTTTAACTAACATCTTTATACATATGTGAAAGCTATTTGAAAACAATTATTTGCATCATTAGTTATATTTACAAAGAAGCCATTGAAAACATTAAATCCATAATTCATAAATTTATAAATTTATCTCAAGATACTTTTCAAATATTATCAATAAATTAATAATCATTTTCTTTAAATATGTTTTATTTAATTAATAACTTCAAAGATATTTATACCACTAAAATTTTATATAAAACAATGCAGTATACAAATAAGCAATATTTAAAAGATTTATTCAAAAAGGAAAGGAAGGTAGATTCCGAAAACGGAATATAGGTGAAAAACGAAGCTGAGCAGATGAGGTAGATTCAAAAGAATAGAATCGGGCACGAATAATTTATTTCAAACCATAAGAATTTAAATTTCAAATATTAATACAAAATTTCTTTGTTGAAAATACTTTTATAATAAAATACCTTTATAAATAAAATATTTTTATATCGAGACCAATTTTTCTTTCGAAAATACTTTTATAACTCAATGTTTTAACAAGTTTATCCTTGTTCTTGCAGACTCTGGCCATGCGTTGATCAGGCGCAAAGCTAGAATTCTTCAAGTACTTAGTAGACTTGTTTCAACACCCAGTGAACATACTTGAAAACCTTTAAAAACAGATATGGAAAGTACAATCCAAGCAAAACAACCAAACCAAAACCTTTGTCCGATCATGGTTCGCAGATACACAATGGTTACGCCTGGGTCCCCCAGGAAACAATCCATATCCGTAAGCTTTCTCAGCCCTGCGAGTTACGCCATGATGACTAGTAGAGTGCAGGATACACAATGGTTACGCCTGGATCCCCCAGGAAACAATCCGTACCCCCAGGCAAGACTCAGCCAGGCACTTGCGCTACTATTCGCGACCTACACAGATTGCAGGATACACAATGGTTACGCCTGGTTCCCCCAGGAAACAATCCGTACCCCTAGGCAAGACTCAGCCAGGCAATTTCGCTGTGCATTCACGAGAGAAAAAGAAACCATGGGTTACCCACGGTGGGAATACTCGAGTATTACATCCGGAAAACCGAAAATCAGAGAGAATAATATCGATAGAATGAATCCACGCTGTGGCCACAAAGCGGATATCAAGCAGAAGGCACTTTCCATATCTTTACTTGGAAAATATATATATATAGTACCTTTCAAATCACTTTCAAATATTGTACTTATATATAGTCCATATATATATAGGATTCTATTCTTCCCAAATCGAATACTTTCCAAATCAATAGTAGATCAAATCATACTTATATAGACTTCGATTATATAAAATCTCTTTCCAAATTGAGTACCTTTCAAATCAATAGATTTCAAATCAACTTCATACTTATACAAATCCATTTTATATAAGTTCGACCACTCCCAAATCAAGTGCTTAATAATGTAAGGTTCTCAATTTCAAATCATTTCAATATCAATTCAGTTTCAAAATCATATATGATTTTACCAGATTTTCTTCCAATTTAGATCTCTTAATTTCAAAGTTCCCAAATAACAGGTTTATTAAATAATCCCAGTTTCCTGATTCAAGTCAAACAAATTTATTTCCAACATTACCATATAAGTACTGGTTTTTAATTCCAATTTAATTTCAAAACCACATATTTTCCCAAAATCAATTATACTCAAAATGGTTTCCAAATTTATAATTATCCCTTTAAAACTTTTAAAGTATCTATTTTTAGTTGAAATATTCAATTTACCTTTCTGAAAACTATTATTCAAAACTATATATATTTTTTTTCAAAACATTTCAAACTAAATTTATATTCTTTATCAAACATTTTATACTCATCGAAATTTCTTCGTTTTAAAATTTTAATCTCGATTTGGAAGTGTTCGAACATTCAAAATAGTTAGGAAAATCAAATTTTAAATTCAAGAGTTGAAAATCAACAATAAATCAATTATTAAATTTGAAACTCGAGGACTGAACACCGGTCTCACTTCAAATTGTTTCGAATATATATATATATATATATATATATATATATATATATATATATATATATATATATATATATTTTGAAAATATCAAATTATACTTCGGAATTTGAAATCATAACGGTTTTACAAAATCACTCGCATAGCGAGCTATTAAAGTGGCCCCTCCCCCACTCTGAAACTCGAAAATCAATGTCGATGATGCGTGCACTCATCACCGAAATTATTTTCCAGCGACATAAGTGAGTTCTGGACTTCTATTTTCTTGAAAACTTCTTCGAAATTTCTTCAAAATTATTGGAATTCATTTGAACTCATTTGAAACCTTTCTGATTCGGAAAAATACTTTTAAATCGTATTATTTTTATATATTTTCCAAAATCTTAAAACCAATTTCAAAATACCGGAATTTAATTCTCGAATTTCAAATTTAACACTACAGTTATAAATCATTTTTATATAAATCACTTTCTTATAATTTTTCAAAATTTCAAATCCTTTCAAACCTTTTTATATAGAATAACATTTCTTATTTTATTTTTTATTATTATTATATATAGGTATATAATCCTTATCGAAACAATTTCACTTTTATATATAGAATAAAATCATAGTTATCAAAATAATAATTTCGATATATAAACAATTTCAAAAATACCAACATGCCCGATTTTCAAAGAATGGGTTTCAAACAAAGATAGAGATTTAAATTAGCGGAACTCCAATCAATAGAATCCTGATTCGAAGATAGACTCGATCGAAGATGAGATAATTTAATTACAAAATAGAAGATGGATATACATCTATAAATCACAGGCGACCTTAACCGGGTCAACCGTGACTTCAGGAATATAATCGATGCGGAATTCCAAAACAAATCGACATTCGATCGTCAGAGATGGAATTCGGCATATCAAGATATATCTGCATCGTAAACCGAGGATACAAAAATCTTCGGTGAATCAATGCCAATTGTAAAGGAGTTTTCACCCCCTTTACAAAACATTCAGTGGAGTTGTGGGATACTCCAGGATCAAACGAATATAAATAGGGAGAGACAGAATGAATTTCGGAACCGAGGGACATTCCAAAATTCAAAGGAAATCGAGTCAAAAGGAAGAGATTCAACTCGAGCGAAAGTGATTCTGTAAACAAATTTACCGTATATGCTAAGTTTTGCCTAGAGCCAAAGCTCTGATACCAACTGTAACGACCCGCTATTTTTGACCATTCAAATCGACACTAAAACCATACATGTCCGACTTGAATAATTCAAAATACCGAATTGTTAATTTAATTTGGCAAACTTAAAATATACAGTAAATAAATCAAACACAGATCACAGACACAGAGTAATATAATGCAGCGGAATAGAAAAATAGTAGTTCATGAAGCTACTATATACATCAGAGTTTAAAATGAATACATCAGAATCTCTTGAATACAGAAAAGTCTTCAGTACAAGCCGATGACTTCTCTGAACCAGTCAACTAGAAAACTGAAAGCTGAAACGATAGTTGGATCTCCAAACGAAGCTTCAATCTCCAAAGGTGAGTCTCTAATGCTGTATTACTCAGTCTGACTCGAGCGTAAAGCAAAACACAAAACACTCGAGTCAGGATTAACATTCTTATATCTATAAATCTAACTCAAGTGAAATATCAACTGAAATATAATTAACTTAGAGGATATTTGGGATAACCATCCTCTAAGGGTCCATGGAACTATCTAAAAGATAGAAATATACACTATAACACCGTAGTCTTTTCAACTTAATTTATACTTCAAAACAAAATATCATTTTCACTTCAAATATCTCTATACTTCCCAAATAGTATTTTTATATATTAAATAATTTGTACAGTAAAGAAATTTCAATTCCCTCAACTTGACAAATCGTTTAACATCAACCTGACCACCCCATTTAAATCTATTTCAATCTCAATTTATTAATTTAAATTCAACTCAATTTCTAAAATAACCACTTCAATTTTATCGATCTCAAATTCGGATTTGAAATCACAAAATACCCTTTATGTTCAATATATTTCAAAACTTTAAGTATTCAACGTTTCAACTAACTTTTTAATCAATTTAGTTTCTAAATACTAAATTCAACTATACTGATTTCAAATACATATCCGAATCTCAAAATAAACCATTTAAATCCCAATATAGTTCAAAGCTTTAATATTTAATTAAATGTTCAATTTAATAGTTCCATATAGATCTCGATTTAACCTCATTATTAACTAGTCTTAAATAATCCCTCATTAGATACAATATCATTTAAGTAACCTTAAATTACATTTTACTCAATATTTTCTTTAATTTATTTAAACGTGAAATATTCATTAAATCGCTTAAATAAAATCCAGTTACAAAATCATACCCTTAAATTTCTCATTCAAAAATTTCAAATTGATTTAATTGAATAAATCCTTATTTAAATACCATTTAGATAAACCCACATTTATCTCCCAATCTTAGTAGATTGCAGAATACTTTTGGAATAAAATTTACATAAATATTTAGCATAATTTATGTATTAAATCAAATTTGGACTAAATTAAATATTATTAAATCTATATATCATTACCCTTTATATATAAAAAAATTTAATGATTAACATTTAATAAGACCATATATTTCTTTCCAAAACAATGAATTAAATTTCAAAATATTTATATATATGGACCAACGATGTCTGTATATATTTCTTATCATATGGTCAAGTGTTACGGATATTTATCATTTCAATCCGTATACTAAATGTATACGGGTGGATAGCATTTCAACCCGTAATCCCAATTCAATTAAATGAAATCGCTTGGGTTTATCATTTCAACCCATAACGATTTTCTCCTATTCTAAAGTCTGTTCGGGTATGTATCATTTCAACCCATAGTGATTTCTATACTAACAGGGAACTTGCAGAGTGATAACAGATATGTAAATATAATAACAACAGGCATATATCATCAAAATAAATATATAAACAATAGGATATGGTGTCATATCCCATAAGTGAATACTTACAGATAATAGCATATATAACAATTTAAATAACTACAGCCTCATATTTCAATTGTCATCCCAATTGAAATCAAATTTAGTAAATAAAAGAATGTAAATCGTGAGTGATTTCTCACCTTTCGAGGTTAGAGGATATAGACAACGAAGTTGAGTTACGAAATCCAAGCATGAATTACGAAGCAAAGCACGAAGGACATGGGTTTGTCGGACAAACTGATAAATAGGAGTTGACGAAGTCAAATCAGAACTGAATTGATAAGGATAGATGGTATAATTGAATAGATACACCGTATAAAGTTCATGTATGTTTATATACAAATCATATTCAAATTTTTAAACCCATATTGATGTAATATATATATTATTTTCTCTTCTTAAAAATCAATATGTTACTTTAAGGAAAATAAATATACAACATAAAATCATCGGTTTAAATTTTTAAACCCATGATGCAGCTATACAAATAAACGTATAACAAGTAGATTCTATGTTAAATATATTTATGCTTATACTTTAACCAGACTTATACATAAAGAAACTGTCGATTATAACTTAATATAGTACGCGTGTAAACTCAGGTATTAAAACTGACACACTTACACAACTTAAAGTATTAGACTGACCTGTTACAAATATCCTATAATATAAAACTGATAACTTTATTTAATAACTACAGATCCCTTAACTTATATACAAACCAAACTTATATACGCGTAAATTATAAATTATATACAACAGCTTATGTGTATACTAACTAACATCTTTAAACTAATATATGAATGTACCTAGCTTATAACTTTTATAAACCTTACATATAAATGTACTGTTTTTTTTTAACACATTTCAAATAAATCTATAAATATACTCACTTTAAAAATCAATGTTATTATAACATATTTAAAAACAAACTACAGACTAATATAAATTTATATAAAAACTATGACACGTATCATCAATCAAATCTACCTAAAAAAAAACTGTACCAAATTTATAACTTACTATATGTATACATAACAATTTACAAACTTATTTACTTATGTACGCTAACAGAATATATTAAACCTTTGGAACCGAATGCGAAATTTGAGAAGTATAAAACAACGGATACAAAGCTTGATATATATAACTAATTAATAGGGCATGTGCCTAAATTATTCATGCCGATTTTTATAGGCGAAAGAGGAAGGGTAGGCAAGGTAAAAATATATATGCAGTTATCACTTTATATACTTACCACATAATATCTTCCATTCAAAAATACAGAGGTGAAAGAGGGGATAGGAACAACTTCACGGCAAGGATGGAACGTTGGCTGGAAGAGCAGCATGCGGGAACTGAGGTGAGGTGATTTTGATGGGTTGAGGGATGAAGGAATTTTTTTTTTAATTTCACAAAGAAGTGGGTTGCCTTTTGTAGAAGATAGGAGAGATAAAAGAAGTAAGTATATATCAGTAAAGAGAGGAAACGTAAAGGAAGAAATAAAAGAAATGAATGGATGCGTAAAGAACGTATAGAATTTTATACGTTTCAAAATCAACCGTGTAATTAAAGCAATTTATATTATTTGTCAGGTTATACGTTTTATATTTATTTCTTTCCTAGATCTCAATTGATATCCGATTATAATATGCAGATTTATTATTGTTATCAAACGTTCAAAAAAGTTATCACCCAAAATATAGAAATGGCATATCAACGTCTAGAAGCATAGATTTAGGAAAAAAATATTGAAACAATAAATTAAAGGAAATATAAAAAGATAGGTACCAATCAATAGTCAAACCCTGAATTCAGGGAATAAAAAGGTGAGCTACTATTTGGTCTTAACCGATAGAAAATTTGAATGGACATGTAAATAAAAGTAATTGATACTGTGAAGTCCCCTGATTTCGGGAGAATTATTTAGCAATTAATTGTTTACCTTGGGTAGCACTTTCAAATTTGAAACTGAAGGAATAATGAATAAGAAACGGATACAGATCAATTAAAGAAGGAGAGGAGTGTGCGAATTTGTATTCCCAAAGCAAAATGGAAAAATATAAAGAGAGGCAGAAGAATAAATTGAAAAGGAACGTTACGCATGATTTCAGAGAAATAAATAAAAGTAATGACTATTGGTATAAAATCAACGCGCAAATTGAATGGTTTAAAGGAAGGAATCAGTGGACTGAAGAAAGGAAAGGAAAGGTCAGCAATTAATAATTGTGACCCTAAAATTTGGAAAAATATAAAAGCAACGACTATGATTTAGCTGAAAATAATTTATGCCAAGAATGGACAGCACGTTTGAATTTTGAAACGGAAGGAAGGGATAAAGGAGCAGACAGAGGCAAATAAAAGAAATGAACAGAGGAAAAAAAAACGAAGAAACATACCATATGAAATAAAGTGTAATGATGAGAATGGTAACGTCTGTCCATTGACATACTTATTAAAGCAATTAAAGTGAAACGAAAGGAACGGTGAAAAATTAGCCCGGAATTCAGGCAGAAATAAAACAAATTTTTATGTACTAGCAACGGTTACCCATTTATTTAGCTGACAAATATTAAGGCAATTGATTTATGCGCGTTTAAAATTTGAAACGCAAAAGAAATCAGATGGTCACGGATCTGGAGGAGGATATTTAGGAATGATATATGAAGAGATACTGAAATACATTTGTGTCCATAAATAACGTAGATAGTGGACTAATAAATGAAATATCAACGTTTGATACATTGATTCAGCAGAAAAATTAAAGCAAATTTGTTACCATAGTTTGGAGAGCAATAAGGGGGAACGGATATTATTATTAAAAATGAAGGATCTATGATTTAGAATTTTCTTATGTAAAAATACTCAGGCTTAGAAATAATTTTTTTTTATCAGCAATATTTAACCGATATAGATTGGAATAGAATTATACAAAAAAAATAAACTCCCATATAATTAAGTGAAAATTCACTATTTGCTGTATCTTCATATACGTATTCTACATATAAAATTTTTATTTCAAAATTCAATTATTTAAAATTTTCTCAAAATTGAATTAAATATGAAAATAAAACCATTCAAAACTATTAAAATATTATGGATCGTTACAAAGACAGAAGACAAAACCTAGTACAACATCAACACGGCAGTGACAGAGCTCGAAGCAAGGATATGGTCAAGCAAGTCAATAGCAATTTCAAAAAAAATCAGAGACGTGGTGGCCAAGGAGTCAATCAAACAAGCCGTGAGGAGCAAGAAATCAAAATATATACGAATTAAACAAGTCAGTAATAATCTCAAGCATCCCAATGAAGATCAGTGGCCGAGATAAATTAAATGACAAATTCGAACGAACAAGAAAATAGGAATTCGAATCCTATTTAAACCCAATCATCATCGGCGTGGTAATGCATTCGAGTTCAAGCTAAACAGAGAACAATAGTCATTCAACTCGAATCAAGATTGAGTTCAAGTGAGCAAAAACAGTGAAGCAAAAAGGAACAAATTACATACCGAAGAAAGTTCAAACTCGATCAAAAAATTAAGGTGCCATGTGCTAAGAGAAGAGAACACTTGATCGACAAAGTAAGGAGCGATAAATCATATTTTCGATCGAGTAACTACGTCGGCGCCTTTGAATTCCAACAGAACCCTAATTTCAGAATGAACGAGCAAAGCAACCATTTTTCACAAAGAAAGATTACAGGCCGAAAATAAAAGAGAAAAGGAGAAGGGGACATTTTTATTAGGTCGACATCTTATAATCATTTAGGCTTTAGTATTTATTATAGGGTTTCTAGTTTTTTATTTGTTTCGTAATTTTTCTTCTCAATGTTTGTAATTTCTAGTCGTGTGACTAGCGGACGAACTATGGTGGTGTAGTTCGAGAATTCCCAACTCAACGACTAAGTTGTGGTAGGGTTTTGCGCATAGAGTTAAGGTTATTCGATAGTGGGTGTCGCGAGTGTACGTGTGTAAGCATCTGACTACTTAATTTCTAGTAGAAACCTTGGGGGAAGCATGTAGGCAGGGTTTTGCCAAAGCTGGGTAAATCTGTGTGTTCTATTTTCTGTTTTTTATATTCTGCTATATCTATGCTGCTATTATTCTGCTGTGATTTGTGTTGAAATTATATTATATAAACTTCCGCATTAAATTTTTATAATTAATAGTATTACCCTATTCACCCCCCTCTAGGTTGAAATCGATCCTACAAGTGGTATGAGAGCTAGGAACAAAAGCCATTTTCGTTTTATAAAGTTTGATTTTTTCAAAGACCAATTTTTCTTACAAATTTAAAATTTTAAAATGGCTTCTGTTAATAATATTTTTACTATGGGTCGGTCCAGTATTATCCCTTCTATTTTTGACAGAACAGATTTTTTGAATTGGAAATTAAAAATGGAATTTTATTTAAAATTTGTTAATTTTAAATGTTGGGATATTATTGAAAATTGATGTGATATAATAAATGAGAAAAATACTACGATTAATGCTCTTTCTATGCATATAATATATTCTCATATTAATCAAGATATTTTTAACTTTATCTCTCATTGTGAAAGTGCACATGAAATCTGGAATACTTTTGATGCAATATATGGTGCAAAGGTCAAAAACCGTGAGGGATCCTCCGTAATCAAATCAGAAATTAAAGAAATGTGCTTAGCAGGATTGGTAAAAGGAAGTAGTGATGATAATGATGATGGAGCAGCTGAGCTGGCGTTATTAATGAAGAGATTAAAAAATGGAACCGCAAATGAAGAAATCCAGCTCTAAATCAAAAATTGTTAAGCAGAATATTCAAAGCACTAGACCACCCAGAAGAATGGGAGATCATCTATCACAAGTGCAATGAACCCGAACACATTAAGCCTAATTGTCCTCGACTTCAACACGACCAAGATAAGAATTCAAAAAGGAAAAATTTTGTAGCCACATGGAATAAAAGTGATGATTGTAAGAGCACTGGCAGTGAGAGTGAAAGAGTAAATCTGTGTCTACGAGATGATATAACGGATAGCGACGCTAACGAGCCAAGCAAGATATCAAAGCTCACTCACTCAGAATTACTTATATATTTCCACGAAGTAAATGGCTGTTTTGAACGACTTGGAGAAAAATACACTAAAACTGAATCACAAAGAGATACTTTGATAGATTTAAATAGACGGCTCGATCAATCAGTTAAAAACTATCAAAGTAAGATCCCTAAGTGTGACAAGTGTCCATTACTCAAAGAAGAGATTAAAAAATCAAAAATTAAAATTAAATCGTTTGAAGATGAAATTTTGATTTTGAAAAAGAGTGAAATACTAAGAGAGAGAATTCTATTAAAAAGTGCACATAATTATTGAACGAAAATGAATCACTAAAAACACAAGTCCAACAACTGTCAACGACTTTAGAAATTTTTTATAAAAGCGAAAAATCGTTGAATATGTTATTAGGGAAACAAACTGTCAATACAATTAGACAAGGACTTGATTATAATCTATCTGAACCTGTTAAAAGCAAAATTAATCAAGTCAATTCAAAGTGCAAAATATGTGGAAAAACTGGACACACTCACAATATTTGCTGGTATAGACCCAAAAATGTGAAAACCATATCAATTTGGGTTCCAAAGGCATGAATACAAAATCTCTCAAAAAAAAAAAAAATAGGTGCCGAAAGGAACGTATATAACTAGTTTTGGGTCTCCACCAAATTATTTTTCAAAATATTTTGCCACTAACAAACTTGGACCTATAAAAACAAATAGGTCATAAAACCCTTTTATCGTGTAGGTGTGGTGGCAGGCTAAGGAACAACAAAAGTGTTATCTGGATTCTGGCTGTTCCAGACGGACAACGGGCGACTAATAAAAGTTCCTTAGCCTAGTATAAAGGTGACAGAATCACAATGGACAACAACAAAAAATATCGTAAAGGTAAAACAGGTAATAATATATTTATTTTGAATGATATATTAAATGTGATAATCTGCACCGTAATCTGAATTAAATCAGCCAGTAATGTAATGATGAAATGAATGATGAATTTGATTCTGACTTGTTCAAAATATTGACCAATCATCTTTGAACTATAGATTTGCTTAGACTAATGATGATGTTTTACTGATTGCTGATTACTTACGATACACGTGGATATATTTGCTTATCTTATTGCTTCGGGATCTGACACTATGGTCATTGTTTGATCATTTACACGGCTCCAATTCAAATTCAAGAGAACATCATTTAAAAGCTATTAAAAATGATTTTAAGAAATTTGTTGAAACTTCACAGTATGGTCTGTGACATTCAATTAATGATAATCTCCAGTGAAAGAAAAATTCAGATGCAAATTACATTGGTAATCTAGTTGATAAAAAAATTTCTAGTGGAACGTGATTTATGTTGAGACATTCAGTAATTGCATCGGTTTTCAAAGAAAATATATGCATATTTTTCACCTGAAATAATTTTCAAACAGCAGACATTTTTCTTAGAAAACCCCTTCAATAAAATCATTTTTGTTGACCTTGTTTCAGATTAGTCATAATAGAAAATTTGATTTTATAATTATTTTTGGATTTGATCTTAAATGAATACATTGACTAATCTGACTCCCTACTGATTATCGAAAAGATAAATAGTGATTGAAAAATTGATGAATGTGGATATTAATCATATATTATAACTTGAGACAGTATAATTAGTAAATTTCTTTAGAAATTTAAACAAGAGTTATAAAACTTTTTGTTGGTAAAAAAATTCCATGATCATCTCTAATTCCATCATATTTCTATCGACCATCACTCATCATAATCCAATATGGTATGTCAATATGTGGTATTTTAAACGAGAAATTATGCACTTTCATTTTATTATACTTTTAGCACTAAAAACATCCAAAGTATTCACTCTCATTTAAAAGTCCTCACGGTTATGCATGGGTGAATTACTTGGGATTTTTGATTATGTGCTTCCATACTCATTTAAAAGTCCTCGCGGTTATGCATGTATGGAACGCATATCGAAATTGATTGATTTAATAGATAAGTTGATTCTAATCCCATTTAAAAGTCATTACGGTTATGCGTGGTTAGAAGATACTTGAATTCATTTTTTAATAAAAATTAGGAATACTACTAATATCATTTAAAAGTCCTAACGGCTATGCATGGCTAGTAGATATTCAAATTCCTGATATAAATATACCACAAATAGAAACAACTATATAGTTTTATATGAAGACATTATTCTATCATTCTAAAGTGGAATATGAGACAAACAGTGTATTTATGATTTTTGTTTGATTTTTTATTGAAATTAATGTTTATACTTAATTGGGAATTAATGTTGTATTAATGTCTGTCGCTTTATCTCTATTCTTCTAACGCTATTACTCTTTTTCTAATAACAAAAGGGGGAGAGAAATGTTAAAATTTTGGCAAGTAAAAGTCAAATATTTTATATGCATCTAGGTTCATTTATTCATTTACATATTTTTGTGCATATATGAAGGGAGTGCTTGGTGAAAAGAGGGAGCATTCAAATAGGGGGAGCAAATTGAATGATCAAATACATTTAATAAATTCAAAATCTTAAATATATATTTGTTATCATCAAAAGGGGGAGATTGTTAAATATGCTAGTATATGATTTTTGTTTAATGATAATAAACATATATGTATATATATTCATTCAAATGTATTTGTCAATGTACTATTTTATTTTTCACATAATTAATAAATATTTTATGAATAAAATAAATAACATAGAATTTAAATTCAAACAAATATTTTGTACAAACAAATATTTATTACAATTTTGAATAGTACAAATTTGAGCTCTCGCTACATATACCCAATTTCAATTACAATACAATTTTGACTACGTCACAATTTTCATTTACAATGTTCTCCTCGCTACATTTCACTCACACTCTCGTATTTATCATCAACTCTATTCCAGATTGAGTCCAACATCTGAGCAATCTGCAAAATAAATACTAATGCAGTAAAATTAAAAATAAAATATTTTGCAGTGTGAAATAAAATGAATTTTGAAAATATTATTTGCCTCGGTTATTTGGGTTGTTCGTCATCATTTAATTTTGAATTCATCATACACAAACAACTTGTGACATGCACAGTGTATCACTATACATGCCACAAGGCCATGCGCAACGATATATACTTGATAAAATTACACGGACAGGTGAGCACAAGGTCAAACCCAAATCAAAAGCCGGGTTCAAGTCAAGTGAAAGTAACAATATTAGCACAAGGTCAAACTCAAACTTTAAGCTGGATTCAACTCAGGTGCACTACAAAACATTACAAAACTGTTGAGCACAAGAATTCAAATACAACAACTATACATGTGCATAAGGACTAGACTCGGTGAAATAAAACTGCTACACCGCACATGCAAGCAGACTCGAGTCACAGTGCAGCTTGAACCACACAAGTATTCATATGAATATACAACAATTTTATACAACTCGAAGTCTGAAAATGTATAAAGAAAAACCAGTACAGTTGCAAATACAAATCAATGAAGTAGTGTCAGTGACCAAGCAAGATCGGTTTCAATCAACACAGTGTGGACAAAGCATCACATATTTATATAAATGCGCAAACACTCAAGTATACATGTATGCGGTGGCAGGTTGAACAACTACAAACATCAATGATATGTATGAAACTACAGGTCGAACAAGAAAAAGTCAGAGACTAGAGAATCAAGCTTCAAAAGTGACAGGATGGAGTGAAGCCAGGTCACAATGTACATAGGAAATTTAAAAAATGATCGGTCATACATAATAAGTTATGCAGTGAAAACAAGCAGAAACAAAGTCAAGCAGGAAATCAAGTCAAATGCTCCCATGTAAACTTCAGGATAAATCAGAGAGTATATACAGAGCATATACATGTATACCAGACCAGGCAGCAAACAAAACAAGCAGCTTCCACATGTGACAACAATACAATGCAAAACAAGACCACAACTAGCATATGCACATCAAAGTGCAGACAAACTACAAAATCATGATGAAGCCAGTGTCATATGAACTAAGCATACATGATGACTCGAGAACAAAAGCATGAAGTACACAGCATACATACATATACATATATATATATACATACATACATATATATATATATATATATATATATATGCAGTGAACAGTGGACAAGAGCTCAACAAAACAACTCAAACTCACAATTGAACCAGAGTCGAGTGAAATCAAAGCAGACTCGGTTGCAAAATGCTCCAGACAAGTTCAACGGCCGAATTAAGGTAGAAGACAAATCTAGTACGACATCAACACGGCAGTGATAGAGCTCGAAGCATGCATATGGTCAAGCAAGTCAACAGTAGTTTCAAATAAAAGTCAGAGACGTGGTGGCCAAGGAGTCAATCAAACAAGCTGTGAGAAGCAAGAAATCAAAATATATCCAAATTGAACAAGTTAGTAACAATCTCAAGCATCCAAAAGAAGATCAGTGGCCAAGATAAATTAAATGAAAAATCCAAACAAACGAGAAAATAGGAATTCGAATCCTATTTAACAATCATCATCAACATGATAATGCATTCGAGTTCGAGCTAAACAGAGAACAATAATCATTCAAATCGAATCAAGATCGAGTTCAAGTAAGCAAAAACCGTAAAGCAAAAGGTAATAAAATTACATACCGAAAAAAGTTCGAACTCGATCAAAATTGAAGGAGCCGTGTTCTAAGAGAAGAGAACACTCGATCGATAGAGCAAGGAGCGATAAATCATATTTTCGATCGAGTAACTTAGTCGGCACCTTCGAATTCCACCAGAACCCTAATTTCAGAATGAACGTGCAAAGCAACCATTTTTCACAAAGAAAGAATACAGGCCGAAATTATAAAAAGAAAAGGAGAAGAGGATAATTTTATTGGGCTGACATCTCATTATCATTTGGGCTTTAATATTTAAAATAGGGTTTCTAGTTTTTTAATTTTTTTGTAATTTTTCTTTTAAACGTTTGTAATTTCTAGTCGTGTGACTAGGGGACGAACTACGGTGATGTAGCTTGAGGATTCGCATCTCAGTAGCTGAGTTGTGGCAGGGTTTTGAGAGTAGAGTCAAGGTTAGTCGATAGCGGGTGTCGTGAATTTACGTGTGTAAGCATCTGACTACTTAATTTCTAGTAGAAACCTTGGGGGCATCATGTAGGCAGGGTTTTGCCGAAGCTATGTAAATCTATGTGTTCTATTTTCTGTTTTTTATATTCTGTTATATCTGTGCCACTATTATTCTGCTGTGATCTGTGTTGAAATTATTTTATGTAAACTTCTGCATTAAATTTTTATAATTAATAGTATCTCCCTATTCACCTCCTCTAGATTGAAATCCATCCTACACTCTTCGTATCGATCACTTGGCGTTGGCTTCACATCGATGGAAAGTGATAGTTTCGTATCGATCATTCGGTTGATCGATACGAAATATACACCAACATGATTAATATGAAGTAGAAATCCATGAGCTACATCGTATCGATGGAAAGGGTTGGCTTTCGTATCGGTCATCTGGTTGATTGATACGAAACATATATCCATATGAAGTAAACAACCTTGGTCGACCTGGGAGATGCGTTTGTCCGATGGATATGAAAGGAATATGTGAAAACTTGATGGATATGGATAGCATGGATACGTAATTGATGGGGACCTTGGTTGCTGATCGATTCATGGCTCTAACCTGAAGTAGCCACCTCCTTGACCTGAAGTAGACCATCTGGTGACTTGAAGTAAGTATTGTGGTGACTCAAAGCAGCTTATAAACATGTTAATCTGCCCAAGTCCTAAAGCATACCCATCTCGGACTCGAAGCATTTTTCTTGGAAACCCGAACTAAAGCTTGGGACGATTTGACGCAAAACCTAAACAACTTGAAGTGGCTCGATTTTGATCAATCAATATCTTGAGCACATGAGATTTGATTGACTTGAAATTTGAAACGTTGGCTTTCGTAGCTTCGCCTGTTATGCTGTATCAATTATAGCCCGAGCCAGACTCGAAATTTTTTTACTAGCATCCATAGCAGATCTGTGTGCAACCAATCTTCGGGGACAATCTGTCCTTGGTTTCCAGTTAATCTTTTGGTGTCACGACCTTGCTAAAAGGCATGATAACACTTGGTCCCAAAACTTGCCTTGCGATAGAAAGGTATGTTTGGTAATGTCATGAGCTGGATGTTCATATCTTGTTAATAACCTGTAAAGAGATTGATAATCTTACCAGACTGTGAATGGCCGTCGTTCATGGTCGGGTGCCGTTCGAGGTGGTACGTGACCGTTCGAGGACGGGTGAGGTTCGTGGCGAATGATAACTGTTCATGGTCGGGTGCCGTTTGAGGTGAATTGTGACCGTTCGAGGTCGGGTGTTGTTCGAGGCGAATGATGACCATTCACGGTTAGGTGCCGTTTGAGGCGATTTGTGACCGTTTGAGGTCGAGTGCCGTTCGAGGCAATAGGTGACCGTTCGAGGCAAAAGGTGACCGTTCGTGGTCATGTGCTGTTCAAGGCTAGTTATGTGTGCCCGGGGGGACTTAGTATCATTAATGTCAGATTTCACATTTCGAGTGAGTTTCTGAGTGGTTTGTTATGGCGGTTTATCGCCATCTCAGAGCATGCCTGAAGACCGTTCGCGATCCCGTACATGTGTAAGTGACTTAGCCGTTATGAAATTACAAATTCCAGATTTACTTTCGAAACGAGTCTAACAACCGAAGTGGTTAACTAAATCAAGTCCAGATGCAAAGAATAGAAAACATAAGCAAAGCAGAATGAAAATGTATAAAATATATGTATATAAATATGTGAGCTAAATTAAAGATTGTAATGTGAAAAATAATTGGGATAAAAATCTTATTTGTGTAAATATAAATTTTATTTGTGCAAAGGTAAAAATATTTAAGACATAAACAATTTTAAAAATTAAGACATATGTTAATACATGGAAATATATTTACATGAAGGGTTAAAACCAAATTTGCAAGAATAATTTGAACCAAGGTTATAAACATAAAAATATATATATGGACATTTGTAAATTAAAGAAGATATGTAAACTACAAGTGTAAAACATGCAAATGAAAATTTACAAGTGGCATTCAACTGTTGAAAAAAAATATAAGTAAACAAAAGAAATCATAGAAACATTTCAGCTTCTCTTTTCAAATATTTATCTCATAGATTTCTGAAAAAAAAGTAAAGTTAATAAAAGGTTGTTTTCTAAATTTTAAATATATTAATATTTGGAAGTTGTAATTTAAAAAATAAATTAATGTACTCATTTGCAAAATATTATTTTTAAGTTAAATTTTCATATATGAATAAAAGTGATTAATTGTGAATGTGAAATCAAAATTTTTAAATCATTCTTTTTTAAAAAAAAAATTGTACAAAAATAAATGATAAAAGAATGTATGAATGAAAATGTATAACATATATATATATATATATATATGTGTGTGTGTGTGTGTGTGTGTGTGTGTGAGAGAGAGCTAAATTAAAGATTGTAATGTGAAAAATAATTGGGATAAAAATCTTATTTGTGTAAATATAAATTTTATTTGTGCAAAGGTAAAAATATTAAAGACATAAACAATTTTAAAAATTAAAACATATGTTAATACATGGAAATATATTTACATGAAGGGTTAAAACCAAATTTCCAAGAATAATTTGAACCAAGGTTATAAACATAAAAATGTATATATGGACATTTGTAAATTAAAGAAGATATGTAAACTACAAGTGTAAAACATGTAAATGAAAGTTTACAAGTGGCATTCAACTTTTGAAAAAAAATATAATAAAACAAAAGAAATCATAAACACTTTTCAGCTTCTCTTTTCAAATATTTAGCTCATAGATTTCTAGAAAAAAAAGTAAAGAGATCTTGAACATCACAAACTCACACTAAAGTTAAAACCAGAAGAAAAAAAAGAGCCTGAAATCTTCAACCTGAAGCTACGAATCAAGATCAAAACCAAAATCTGGAAAGTTAAGAACCTGCAATCAGGCAGGGGAGTTCAAGAACAACGAATCAAGCAAAGAGATTTGAAATAAAAAACTGGAAAACAAATTCTGAAGCAAAAGCAAATCCAAATCAAAAAACCTGTAAAATCAACTGTTCTTCAAAAATCTGGAAAAAATATCAAGCAAACAATTTCAAGTCAAGAATATTCAAAGCAAGGCAACTCAAAAAATTAAGCAGGCTCAGGAAAAATCAAAAGAAAAAAGGAATAAGCAAAGCATAAAGAAAACAACAACTGTTCTTCCTCTGTTCAAACTTGAAAGTCAGGTGACCAAACTTAACCTATTATAGCTTGATGTTTGCGATTGATTCATGAAGTAATGTGGTTTCATGAATGATAACATTGCCCGTCTATATATAAATATATGCGTGTAAAATTGTATGCATGAATGGTTATAGGTAATTATGTCTCTGTTTAAACAATCATAAGCAAAAATCTGTGCAAATAAATCCACATCTCCCCAAATAGGCAGCTTTGGTCTTTGATTTTTTTTGAAAAAAAATGTTTGTTTATACATAAATTAAGATGTAAAAATAGGTTCAAGCCCAATAGTTTGGGAATCTTCTGAAATCAAGAAAACAGGTTTAAAACTGTTCTCTGTTCAATATATATATTAAAAAAAAGTGAGTAAACTCACTCTTGAACCAAAATTTGTTTTGAATATCTGATATGCATGTGATATTTGGGTAGTTTGAATCAAACTATGTTATATGGCTATAAATTAGATGTTTGTGCATATATACATATACTCTGCGTATATTTGGAAAACAGGAAATAAAGATGGCTATGTTGATTAATGAAAAGGTTTAAATTTTCGACTTCCTCAATTCCTTCGGGCTTGTAATATTAAAAAAAACATGTTTGCAATCATCATAACTAAATTTTAAAAATATAGTTTCAAGAAAATATAAAATAGTTTGTCTTGAAGATGAATATACAGTGAAACTTCAATTCTGTTGAAATTTCAACTTACATGAATTATTGAATCGATTACCTCACCTAAAACCACTTCGAAATCAATGGTTTTTAAAACAAAAACTAGAATTTTTAGTTCCATATTAAGATGGCATTTGCGAGATGAACGGAAAGAGGGTTGTCGCGTTTTTCTGGTGATCGAGCAAGAATTGGACGTTAAGATCGAGGTGGTGGGTGCTGAAACATTCAACAATCATGGGAAAAATACGAAGTGAATTTTTTAGTTCGTTATGATTGATGGTTTGAATCAATTTAGGGTTTAAGCCCTGTGTTTTGAAGGTGGAAGTCGCGTGTTGTTTTCGTCGTCAACGTCGCGATTTTCTGGCGATCGCACCGGGGTCGATAGATTCGTGAATGGTCTGGGTATCTTTGGCCGGAAGCGCATGGGTTCCGGTGGCGAGTAGCTGCGGAGCGAGGGGAGTTAAGGTGATCTGTGGGTTACAGGAAGTAGTATTGGTTTCGAAATTTTGATCGATTTTGATTTAATAGCAATCTCGCGTTTTTGGTTGTACGAATCATTTCTGGAGAGTTGTGGATGATCGAAAGGCTTCAACAATAATCGGCTTTGGCCAACGTGCTTGTGCACGTATATGTGCAAATGTTTCTGCATCAGTTTGGGAAAGAAGAAAGGCGCGACGTGAAGCAAGACTCAGGGAGAAAGAGGGGTAGCTCGAGCTTTAACTCGAAGTAGAATGTTTGGGCGAGGGTAAAGTACTTAGAAAAAATTTTAAGTTGGAAATTTGGGGCGCTCGGGTTAATTTTTGGGAAAACCCGAAGCAGTGGAGCAATTTGCTCGGGTTCAACTCGAACCAGACAGGGGTTTTTCTCGAGTTTATTAATATTGGCCAAAAACTGTTTTAAATTTCGAAGAAAAATCAAGTTTTTAAAATTTAAAATTTTGTTAAATCTGGTTAATTAATTTTTTTTTTCTTATATTAAATGATTTTAAAGTTTAAGAATTAGTTAAGAGGGTTTTAAGTGATAATTGTTTTAATTAACTAAGTTTTAAAACAGTTTTTAATAAACATAGCTTTTATTTTAAAGGTTTATTTTAAACAAACTTAATGATATTTCTAGAAGTTAACATTAAGGGTGCTTTATAATTGTTAATTAACTTTTCAAGGTTAAGCTAAATTTTATTGATCAAGAAACTTATTACTTGAAGTAAATTACATAATGGAAGTAATTAATATAGAATTAATTGATAATTCAAGTTAATTAAGCAAGAAATTAATGATTGATTGATTAAAAATTATTACTTAAATGGAAGTGATTAAGAATGGGAATTAATGATCAAAGATTTATTTACCAAGTAATTAAGGGTTAATTACTTTAAAGAATAATTAATTAATGTGGTTAATTAATTAAGGTAATTAAATTAAGAATAATTAATTAAAGGTTAATTAATAAAAGTAATTACGAGTTAATTAATTAACAATTAGGGATAAATTAATTTAGATAATTAATTAAGAAATGATTGGTTAATGAAGGTGATTAAGACTTAATCAATTGTAGTTAATGACAATTAATCATTGATTAAAAATTACTAATGAAAGTAATTATGTGGGTAATAAATTTAAAACCACACGATTTATTCATCTTAATTAAAGATGTTTGATTGCTATCGAATGCTGTGTATTGGATTGATACCTCTGTTATGTGATTGTGATGCTATGTAATATGAGATGCTTTGTGCTGAGCTGTTATATCTGTGATGAATATACTGTTGTATGAATATAAAAACCCTTGACCCGTAAAACGACATTTGAATTTCGATGCAATAGGGAGTCGGATTCCAGTTGGTTATCCGAAACCCACATTGAATCGTAATGATGAATCCTTGTGATTAATAAATTTACTTTATCTATGAATCTGTGAATGAAGATAAGCGTTATGGGTTATACCGCTTATCGATATTGATATGTTTGAATCTGTGATGATTGATGTTGTGCATTATTGTGTAAAAACCCCTGGACTACACTATACACACACAAATATGGATCGCACGTGGAAATTGGTTAAGTCGTAGATTTTTAAAATAATTTTAAAAAATTGAATTTTTGAATCTAAATGGTTTTGGAAATGGATCGGATTTAAAGTGGAAAAAGCTTTTGAAAAGGGATGTCACGGATAAAAGTTATTTTTCAATAACTTAATTTAGTTTTGAAATTTGATTTAAATTTGAATTCAATATTTGAAATCGAATTCTATTTTGAGAATTTATGATGTAAAAGGTCATACAAGTTTATATGGGTTTTTAAACCATTTTTAAAGTGTTGTTTTGGGAATTAAATTTAACCCAAGTTTGAAAACTTTAACTTGTATAATTGAAATCGGATTTTTTTCCAAAATGAAAACTGTTTGTTTTCAAATGATAAAAGCTTTCATATAAGGAATGAATTTCCAATTTGTATTATAGGAATTTCAAGTTTGAATTGAAAACGGTTTTCCAAGTTATGAATGAATCTTAGGAAACGGTTTTGAAAGCTATAAGTTAAATCTTTAATTTAAAGATTAAATGAATTAATCCTATTAAAATGGAAATTGTTTTGAAGTCAGTAAATAGATCTTTGTGAAATTGGGTGAACTTTGTGAAATAATTCTTTTTGTTAAAGATTTTAAATGGTAATTGGGTTAAACCATTTGAAAGAAAGTTTTGAATTTTAAAGTTGTGACTTAACTGAAATCCCATATCCATATGTTTTCAAATATTGCGCTCATTATTTGGTTTAGCCAGGAGAGGATCTTTGTGTCATATAACTCATTCCGAATAATGATACAATGTTATGGATAGTATTTGAAGACCGGTGGTGAAGACTGGGTATTTGCAAGAACGATAGGATGACCTGTCGATTGTCTCTGCATTGAGTAGCTACGGTATAGAGATTTCCTAAGTGATAGGAGGTCCGATCGAGATTGTGAATACCCGGATTGCAAGGGTTCTTCGGAAGTGCCTTCGGTTCTGTTCGAACCCGGAACAGACTTGTATGGATGTGTGTCTGACATTACACTTTGAGATGTAAAGCTGGTTTCTATCAAATACATTTCTGTTTGGTGGCGGAGATTTATTCTCTTAGCTTAACACCCTTCTCTGAGACGTACGAGCTCAAAGGTTATGTAGTTGGTGGTTACTAGTGATACATTTCCAATTTGGTAATGTGGCGTATGAAGTGTTGCCGATCATTTGTTGATCAAAACATGGATTTGTGGAAAAAAGCGTAGTTTTGTGGATGCGACCTCATCGAGCCTCACAAACCGGTAATGGTCGAAACAGGAAGGATGCGACAAGGTTTCAGGGGTAGCTCCCCTAGGGTATGACCATTCCTTCTGGAAAAGGGTGGTATCATGGTATGGAGCCCAAGTACTTACTCATGTGGGCACTGTAGTATATTTATTACTGTGTAATGTTGTTGGTGTAGAGGATCCTCGGATAAAGGTCGCAAAGGACCGGGGGTGGCATATCTTAGGTTTTACTCCCCGGGAAGGGGGTAATCGGCCTTGTATTGTAGAGAGTTGGGTAGGTTCTCGGGGCATCCCCCCAGAGGCGTTCCCATGTGGCAATAGGAAGTTCCTTAGCCTGACCATTTGTTGGAAATCCAATCATCCAATAAGAGCCTTGTACGGTTTTATTTGTAGAACCTGCCATTTAATATGGCAGCTATAGCCGGCATAGTATAATGGTACCAATGCTGGCTAGGATTAATATTATTTTTTCGAAAGGTTTTCCACTATGCACTAGTAATAATATCAAAGAGTTTTCTCGTATTAAGCATATTTGACTATCATAAGGAGAAATCTCCCCCATGTGTGCGATTGCATGGTGTGTGTGCCGGGAGGCCTTATGGTAGTTTCACTTTCCAAAAAGCATTGCAGATTTTCAAATTTAAATTCCTTTATTTGATTTTAAAGACAAACCGTTTTTGTTTGCTCATACCAGTCCCACGACTGACCTGGAGTTTATCGTTCCCTTCCTAAACTCTGGGTGCCCACAATTTTCCACACGGGCAGTCTAGAGTTTGGTTTTTCAGATAGTCTGGTAGTAGATATCGTTTTGGTAGCCTTTAGCTTTTTGTTGATACATTTTGGAGTCCGCGGACTGCACTTGTTTAGCTTTGTGCAACCTTGTGGAGATTCGAGCTTGGAGTTTTGGGGCTTTGGCTTTGGAGTTTTGGATTGGAGTTGCAGTTTTGGTTCCTTTTGAAGACTCGTCTCATATTGTGTCGTGTTCCGCTATATTTTGTGTTGTATATTCTCTGATGTTGATGATTATCATTATATCAAATTGATGCATTTGATATGGTATTCATGTTGTATCAGTGATATCATCTTTTATTTCCGCTGTATTATTATCATCTAATGTTGTTGCAAGCTCCGGCGATACGAATTTGATGTTGTTTGCCGGACATCGAGTTTGGGTCGTCACAAACATTCTACTTCGAGTTAAAACTCGAGCTACCCTTCGTTCTCCCCGAGTCTTGCTTCGAGTCGCACCTTCTTCTTCCCAAACTGATGCACAAACGTTTGCACGTATAAGTGCACAAGCACGTTGGCCAACGCCGATCAACGTTGAAGCCTTTCGATCATCCACAATGCTCTCCAGAAATGATTCGTACAACCAAAAACGCGAGATTGCTACTAAATCGAAATCGAGCAAAATTTCGAAACCAATACTACTTCCTGTAACCCACACGATCGCCTTAACTCCCCTCGCTCCGCCGCTACACGCCACCGGAGCCCCTGCGCTTCCGACCAAAGATACCCAGACCATTCACGAATCTATCGGCCCCGGTGCGATCGCCAGAATCGCGACGTTGACGTCGAAAACAACACGCGACTTCCACCTTCAAAACATAGGGCTTAAACCCTAAATTGATTCAAACCATCAATCATAACGAACTAAAAAATTCACTTCGTATTTTTCCCGTAGTTGTTGAACGTTCCAGCACCCACCACCTCGATCTTGAAGTCCAATTCTTACTCGATCACCAGAAAAATGCGACAACACTCTTTCCGTTCATCTCGCAAATGCCACCTTAATACGCCACTAAAAATTCTAGTTTTTGTTTTAAAAACCATTGATTTCGAAGTGGTTTTAGGTGAGGTAATCGAATCAATAATTCATGTAATGTGAAATTTACTGTATATTCATCTTCCAGACAAACTATTTTATATTTTCTTGAAACTATATTTTTAAAATTTAGTTATAATGATTACAAACATGTTTTGTTTTAATATTACAACCCCGAAGGAATTGAGGAAGTCAAAAATTTAAACCTGTTCATTAATTAACAAAGCCATCTTTATTTCTTATTTTCCAGATATACACAGAGTATATGTATATATGCACAGACATCTAACTTTTAGCCATATAACATAGTTTGATTCAAACTACCCAGATATCACATGCACATCAGATATTCAAAACAAATTTTGGTTCAAGAGTGAGTTTACTCACATTTTTATATATATGTATATATTGAACAGAGAAACAGTTTTAAACCTGTTTTCTTGATTTCAGAAGATTCCCAAACTATGGTGCTTGAACCTATTTTTACATCTTAATTTATGTATAAACAAACATTTTTTTTCAAAAAAAATCAAAGCCCAAAACTGTCTATTTGGGGAGATATGGATTTATTTGCACAGATCTTTGCTTATGATTGTTTAAACAGAGACATAAATACCTGTAACCATTCATGCATACAATTTTACACACATATATTTATATATAGACATGCAATATTATCATTCATGCAACCACATTACTTCATGAATCAATCGTAAACATCAAGCTATAATAGGTTAAGTTTGGTCACCTGACTTTCAAGTTTGAACAGAGGAAGAACAGTTGTTGTTTTCTTTATGCTTTGCTTGTTCCTTTTTTTCTTTTGATTTTTCCTGAACCTGCTTAATTTTTTAAGTTGCCTTGCTTTTGAATCTTCTTGACTTGAAATTGTTTGCTCGATATTTTTTTCCATATTTTTGAAGAACAGTTGATTTTACAGGTTTTTTTGATTTGGATTTGCTTTTGCTTCAGAATTTGTTTTCCAGCTTCTTTTTTGTTCAAATCTGCTTTAAGATTTGATGTTCAAACAACAAATGCTTAAATTTTCAAGATCCAAGTTTTTAAAAATACTGTTAAGTATTAAAAATGAAAGGGTTTACTGGGAATGTAAAAATACAGTAAGAATCAAATTCAAGTAAAAGTTTTGATAATCGAAATTTCAAGTTTTTATTTCATGTATGGATTCAAACTTAGAAATCATGATTTTTGACATAAATTTCACAATTTTTAGTATAATGGTTATCAAGATGTTGCGAGTTGAACGAATATTGATCTTTTGCAGATTTCCGATGATCGGCGTCGAAGTTTGCGGCGAGGCTTGGACTGGGGGTGGCCAGAGGGTGGTGGATCACAGGAAAAATGAATGTGGATTTTTCTGATGATTGGGCAGTGAGGTCGGAGCCGTATTAGGGTTTGAAGTTAAAATTTGGGAGGAGAATGATCGTGAGGCAATGGCGATGGCCATGGAGGATCGGGGATGATCGCATGGTGGGGAGTAGGTGCGGAAGGTAGGGGTGAAGGTCCGGCGGTATTGGTGAGGGATCTCACGGTCGAGATCGACGGCAATAGCAGATTCTTCCGATGGATTTGTTTTTCCAGTTTTGGATCAAAAGTCGAATTTTTGATTTAGCTTTCGATTTCTTTTTCTGGGTTATCGTACTGATGGTCGAAGTCATCAGTGATGTGTTGAGGGCGGCGACGGTGACCAGAGTCGATCGACGATCATGTGCACGTGCACGAGTTGATGTTTGTGTCTGGGTTGATGGGAGTAGGTGCCGTCTCGAAGCGTGCCTCGGGGAGAAGAAGACTTGGCCCGAGTTGTCGTTGAGTCGTTCGCACGCAACAGGATTTAATTAAAAAAACGAAATCAGGTTTTAAAAATAAAAAGGGGAAGAAGAGGTTAGCCTCAGGTCGAACTCGAGAAAATTGAGAAGATGCTCGGGTTTGTTAACTTGTACCAGGTTTTGAAAAGAACCAGGAAATGAAATTTAAATTTAAAGTAAAATGTATTAATCACATTTTCATGTAAATTTATTTAAACAAGTTTTTTTTCAAAGAAATGTTAACTATGTTTTTCCAAGGTGATATTCATCAAACAAGATATTTTTAAGTTATTAAAATGATTTAAATTTCAAAGAAAAAAAATTGTTAAACCAAGTTTTCAAACAAGTTTCAAATTTATTAACAAGCTTTATAAATAAGTAATAAGGTATGTTAAATGGGATATCATCGATTATCTAAAATTTTAAATAATTAAAGAACAATTACTTAGAAAAGAAAAAAAGGGTAATTAAAAGATAATGGAAGTAATTTAAAGGGAAATACTTGATGGAGTTAATTAAGGAATTTCTTAATAAAAGTAAATCAAAGCTAATTACTTTGTAATTAATTTAAAGTTAATTACTTTTGTTAAGGGTTAATCATTTTGTGTAATTACAGGGGTAATTGATTAATAAAATTTATTAAGAATTAATGAAGTAATTAATTGAGGATAATTAATTAAAGAATGATTAAATGATTAAAGGTTAATTATTTTAAGGTCAATCGATTTATTAATTAAGATTAGTTAATTAATCATTAATTTAATAATTAAAGGATAATTGATTCAAAAGGTTTATTAATTAATGAAAGTGATTAAGAAATGATTATTAATTAAGGATTAATTAATTTTTGAATTAATTAAGGATAATTAATCAAAGCATTAGTTATAAATTAAAGGTTAATTAATAAATGATTAGAGAGTAATTTAAAAAATTGATTTGTAATTAATTAATATTAATTAACCAGGATTTGTAAATTATTCATAAGTAATTAATCTAATTTAAATTAATTAGTTGATTAATAAATTTTACTTATGAATGTTTAGATTCTATTGAATGTTTGAATTATTTGATATTCCTCATATGTGATGCTTTGTGATACGAATTATTCTGATTTGTGCTGTAGACTGTGATGTAAGTTATTCATCCGTGATGTAATTTACTCGTTCGTGATGTAACTTATTTATCTGTAAATCTGTGTATACAGATAAGCGTTATTCGAATATACCGCTTATCGATATTGTTATTGAATCCATGATGATTGATGTTGTTGCACTATTGTGTAAAACCCCTGGACTACACCTTGCACACACAAATATGGATTGCACGAGGAAATCGGTTAAGTCACAGATTTTTAATGATTTTAAAGATTGAATTTATGAATCCAAAATAGTATGGAATTGGAATTGGAAACTTTTGAAAATGAGTTTCAAAAATAAAAGTTATTTTGAATAACTTGATAAAGTTTTGAAATTCAAATAATTTGATAAATTTGAATTCAATATTTGAAATTGAACTCAAGAATTTGGAAATTATGGTTTAAAAGATTATACAAGTTATAAAGGTGTTTATATGGGTTTTTAACCATTTAAAAGGTATTATTTTAGGAATATAAATTTAAACTCAAGTTTTATACTTGAATGGCTTTAACTCATGTAAATGTAATCAGTTTTTTCCCAAAACAAAAACTAATTGTTTTCAAATAAAAAAAGCTGTCATATAAGGAAGGAATTTCCGATTTGTATCCAAAGATTCCAAGTTTGAAAAGAAAATGTGAAATTGTTTTGTAAACTATAATTGCATCTTTGTGAAAGGTGGGTGAACTTTGTGAAATGAATCTTTTTATTTAAAAAGGATTTGAAATGGTAATTTGTTTTAAACCATTTAAAGAAAGGTTTGGATAATAAGTTGTGACTTAACTGAAATCCTATACCCATATATTTTTAAATATTGCGCTCATTATTCGATTTAGCCGAGAGAGGACTTTGTGTCATATAACCCATTCCGAATAATGATACGTCGATATGGATAGCATTTGAAGACTGGTGGTGAAGAACGGGTATTTTCGAGAATGAAAGGATAATCCGTCGATTGTCTCTGCACTGAGTCGTGTCGGTATAGAGATTCCCTAAGTGATGGGAAGTCCAATCGGGATTGTGAATACTCGGATTTGCAAGGGCTTCTTTGGAAGTGTCTTTGGTTCTGTTCGAACTCGAGACAGACTTGTATGGATGTGTGTCTGACATTACACTTTGAGATGTAAAACTAGTTTCTATCAAATACATTTCTGTTTGGTGGCGGAGATTTATTCTCTTAGCTTAACACCCTTCTCTGAGACGTACGAGCTCAGAGGTTATGTAGTTGATGGTTACTAGTAATACATTCCCAATTTGGTAATGTGGCATACGAAGTGCTGCTAATCATTTGTTGATCAAAGCATGGCTTTGTGAAAAAGCATGGCTTTGTGGACGAGACCTCAATGAGCCTCACAAACCGATAATGGTCGAAACAGGAAAGATGCGGCAAGGTTTCAGGGGTAGCTCCCCTAGGGTATGACCATTCCTTCTGGAAAAGGGTGGTATCATGGTATGGAGCCCAAATACTTACTCATGTGGACACTGTAGTATATTTATTACTGTGTGATGTTGTTGGTGTAGAGGATCCTCGGATAAAGGTCGCAAACGACCAGGGGTGGCATATCTTAGGTTTTACTCCCCGGGAAGGGGGTAACCGGCCTTGTGTTGGCAGAGAGCCGGGTAGGTTCTCGGGGCGTAATCTAGAGACGTTCTCATGTGGCAATAGGAAGTTCCTTAGCCTGACCATTTGTTGGAAATCCAATCATCCAATACGAGCCTTGTACGGTTTTAGTTGTAGAACCTGCCATTTAAAATGGCAGCTATAGTAGGCATACTATAATGGTACCTATGCTGGGTAAGATTAATATTATACTTTCGAAATGTTTTCCACTATGCACTAACAATAATATAAAAAAAAGATTTTGCGTAGTAAGCATATTTGACTGTCATAAGGAGAAATCTCCCCCATGTGTGCGATTGCGTTGTGTGTGTGCCGAGAGGCCTTATGGTAGTTTCATTTTCCAAAAAGCATTGCGGATTTCAAATTTTAAAATCTTTTGTTTGTTTTAAAGATAAAACTGTTTTTGTTTGCTCACACCAATCCCACGAGTGACCTGGAGTTTATTGTTCCTTTCCTAAACTCTGGGTGCCCACTATTTTCCACACGGGCAGTCTAGAGTTGGGTTTTTCAGATAGTCAAATAGTAGGAATTGATTCGATAGCTTCAAAGCCTTTTGGATTCGTGGATCGCATTTGCTATGCTTTAGCATTCACGGCCGACCTTGCTTAGCATCGTGCAACTTGATGAGGGTTCGAGCTAGCTTTGGATTGAAGATTGAGCTTTTGGAGTTTGGTATTGAAGACATTATCATTCCGCTGCTATTTCTTGTATCTCTGATAGTATTGATATCTATTGTATCATTCTATTGTATCATCATTGTATCTGAATATTGTATCAAATGTTATATCAAATGTATTATTTCATTTCTTCCGCTGTGTTGTACTTAATGTGTTATAAGCTCCGGCTCGAGTCAAATTTCGACGTTTGGATCTGCGGCATTCAAGTACAAGTGGAGTACGGATGTCGATTTTCAAATACTGAAATTTGGATCATGACGGACGTCAAAGTGCAGACACCTATATTAATGCGGTTGATAGTCATCTCTGAGCATGCCTAAGGACCATTCGTGATCTTGTACATGTGTAAGTGACTTAACCGCACTAGTGTGGATTTTGTGACATATTCGTCATTATTTCAATCAGTTGATGACAAGCTGATTCCTCGATCCTGAGCCATCCCTAGTTGATGCAGATGGTGGTCGTTCTTGCTCCATCGTTGTTGCTTGCCTCCTCACGTATTGTAATAGCATTTCGTTATGGATAGCCCTTCTATCTCATCCCTCAAGTGTATGCAATCATTTGTGCTATGGCCACTTAGCTCATGGAATAAGCAGTACTTTATGATTTCCTCTCATTGTTGGTCGGATCCCTCCTCATTGGCCTCTGGTAGGGAATCTGCCCCCTAATGTCTTGGTAGATTCGTTTCAAACTCTAGTTCAGCTCTAAACAAGATATGAATCTTGGCTCTTTTCATGGTCGCTTTGACTCACTACAGCTATCCTTTGCTTTCTGTTTCCCTTTATCCTTGCTCGAATCCTTTCCGGGTGGATCTCCACTTTCGACTGCATAAACATCAACTCCATCTCCTTTCTCTCACTCAGCATTTGCATCCTCTTGTCATAGAACCTTTCTGCCTCGTGGTAGAATTCTCCGAGATCTATAGGTGAGTCCCTTTCCAATGAATTCTTGAACTATGTTCCATTAGCTATGCCAGATACGGTTACCATCAAGACCATGGATGGATCTTGGTGATCCACCAATGTTGTTGCCGCACTAAACCTCGTTAAAAAGTTCCTTAAAGACTCTCCGGTCTTCTTCTTCAGTGTCGTCAGACTCATCACATCTTGGGTCTTGAAATGTAAACTCTAAACTACCTCATAAACTTCTCAGTCACCTCGGTCCATGTTCCAATGGAGCCATTCTCCAATTGCCTAAACATAGTACTGCTATATCTGTCAAATACAATAGGAAACATCGGGCCATGACCTCCTCCGATGCCTCCAGTACCTCCATGTTCTTTATATACCTTGTTAGATGAACCGCAGGATTGGTTCTTCCATCTTACATCTCCAATATCGGTAGCTTGAATTATAGTGGATTCCTGGCCTGCCTAATTGCGGGAGCGATGGGGCTCCTATTAATATCTTCCATATCTCTATTCACTAATCCGCCTCTCATGGCTCTTTTGACATCTCCGCCAATCTTTCACTGTCGTCAAGTTGTAGTCCTTGTCTGTTTCTTCCAATCTGCCCATCGAGTTCATGAGCGAATCTTGGAATCTGCTCTCCTGGACAGGGATCCATTCCTCTATCAACGCCGTGTTGAATAGCTCCGCCTAGTATCCTGCCAGAGGTTGGATCAACATGCTCCTAAGGAGTGCCCCCTAGCTCATGGGCTGCTTCTGGTGGTCTTGCTCTATTCTGAATCCTGGTTGTTCCGTGCTCCTGATCCCTATATCCAGCACCCTTAGCTGTGGCATTCTCTTGACTACGTACTCTATCTTGTCCAATTTGCTGGAGTAGGTTCTATATCATCTCTTCTTGCCTTTTCAGCATTCCTTCCTTCATGGCTTCCATCATCGTCTCCATCTCGTCTCCAGTGATGAAGGCCGAAGTCTGATTAGCTACTTAAGATGCTTCTTGGCTTCCTTCATGTTGACTTCTCTCCGCTCTTTGTCTCCTTGTTGATTGCTTCGTCATAGCTTTTCAGATCCAAGTCTTTAAGCTTTCATCTCCAAAGTCCAAGTTGTAGAATCCTTGGATGTTAGCCTTCTCAGTGAAAGCACCAAAACGTTTGTGCCAAAATTGATCACAAACACCCAATTGTTGATGAAAGCACCAGTTTACAATCATAGATCATAGATATCAAGTATGTAGAGAATATAAATATGAAGAACACTCAAAATTAAAAAGGAAAGCAGTAGAAACGCACGATTTATAGTGGTTCAGCATTGTAGCCTATGTCCACTTTGAAGAGTTGCTATTTTATTGATTATCACTCACTGGTTACAAGAGTATAGATGATAATAATCAAGTTATAATGGAGTTCTACAGAGTAACGATGTAGAAGAACCAAAAAGATCCCTTTTCTAAAGCTCTTGGACTACTATTTATAGGTGTAGGCTGCAAATATCTCGCTCAGATCTCGATGGATTCCTTCTCTCACGTGGATGGGCCCACATGATCGATCCTTGGTCGTTTTGACTCGATCTATGATCGATACGAACGAGATTCGTATCAATCCAAATCTTGCCCAATCGAGCCGAGATCGATCATGATCATTCCTGAGGTTGTATGCAAGCTCCTATAAAAATTTGGTAGCATTTGGACTTGTAGATCTTGAGTTATGGTCAATGCAAATTTGGGTTTATAAGGTATTATCGAGCTCGTATCGATGTCGTTCGTATGGATCTCATTTGTATCAATTAGACGATGGTGGAGCGATAAGCTAGGGTAGATCCATCTTTTATGTCGCATTAACTGCTTCTTCCTTCGCATCCATCGAGTGTTATGCTCTTCGTATCGATCCTCCTTTTTTTGTATCGATGCATGACACACACTCTTCGTATCGATCACCTAGCATTGGCTTCGTATCGATGGAAAGTGATGGTTTCGTATCGATTATCGGGTTGATCGATATGAAATATATGCCAAAATGATCGTTAAGAAGTAGAAATCCATAGGCTACTTCATATCGATGGAAAGGGTTGGGTTTCGTATCGATCGTCTGGTTGATCGATACGAAACATATATCGATACGAAGTGAATAACCTTGGTCGACCTGGGAGATGCGTTTGTCCGATGGATACGAAAGGAACGAGTGCAAACCTGATGGATACGAATAGTTGGATAGAAAATTGATAGGGACCTTTGTTGCCGATCGATTCATGGCTCCGATCCGAAGTAGCCGCCTCCTTGACCCGAAGTATACCCTTTGTTGAGTCAAAGCAAGTGATGTGGTGAGTCGAAGCAGCTTGTAAACATGTTAATCTATTCAAGACACGAAGCATACCCATCTTTGACTCAAATCATTTTGCTTGGAAACCCGAAGTAATGCTTGGGATGACTTGAAGAAAACCCCAAACAACTTGAAGTGATTCGGTTTTGATCGATCAATATCTTGTGCATATGAGCTCTGATTGACTTGAAATTTGAAATGTTGGTTTTCGTAGCTTCGCTTATCGTGTCGGATCAATTGTAGCCCGATCTAGATTTGGACAAAATTTACTAGCATTCATGACAGATCTATGCAACCGATCATCAGGGATGATCTGTCCTTAATTTTCAGTTAATCTTTTGGTGTCACGGCCTTGCTAAAAGGCGGGATAATACATAGCATTCCAAGCAAGTAACGAAGATTCATACATAGACGAAGAGGAGGTTGTCTTTATTGCCAAAAACTACAATAAATTCAAGAAGTTAAAGAAGATGACCAAATTTCAAAATGGCGGCAAACCAAACTCTTTAAATCAAACATCGATTAAAATCTATGAACGTGGAAATTTTGACCACATAAATAAGGATTATCTACTGCTCAATAACAATAAAAGAAAATTTGAGAAATTCAAGAAAAAGAAAAGAGCTTTTCAAGTAACATGGGATGATTCAGATTAGTCTTCTTTTTCAGATAGTGATAGTGAAAGCGACTCGGATCAACCAAATGTGTGATTTATGGCTAAAGCTGATGAGGTACGTTTTGAACTTACTTATGATGAAATAATGGAAATAAGTATTCAATGAGATGATAAATATAGAGAATCAAAAAATTAAATAAGAAATATATAGGAACTAGATCAGAATTAGAAATTGAATTATTAAAAGATGAAAAAGTTATCTTAGAAGAAGAATTAGAAATTTTTCAGAAGAAATATGCAACATTATTATCTCACAATAAAAAATTAATAAATAATTTAGAAAACTATAAGTTAGAAAGCGTTATTCTGGAAAGAATACAAGAAAATTTAGATTCTCGAAACATTGAAATTTTTTATCTTAAAAGTAAACTAGAAAAAGTAAAAAATAATGTGACAAAATTCAATAAAGTAAAACAAAATTTAGAAAATTTGATTACGATATCTAAACATTTGGAAATCAAATTGGATTAGGTTTTAAAAATAAAAAAAGCCAAATAAATATACCACATTATACACAAAATTCAAAAATCCAAAGTTTGAAACTAAGTTCAAGAAATCATATACAAATATGGATTCCAAAAACAAATAATAAACTAATTGACAAAAATATATTGATGAATATTTAAAAAAGTTGTACATAACAAAAATTACATTTCTAAGGGAACCGAATCCTCATGGATATGGCTACCTACATCCACTAAGACATAGGACCCTAATCAAAGAAGGTGGTTACCAATTAATTTTTTATTTTGCAGATACCCAAATTTAAAATAAAAAATAAAGAAAAATGGATATTCGATAGTGGTTGTTCTAAGCACATAACTGGAAATGTCAATATGTTATCAAATATAACATATATCGACGGTGGCACTGTGACATTCGTAGATACCTCAAAAGGATTTGTCATTGGCATTGGAGAAGTCATCAATATCGGTATTTTAACTCTTCTATAATTACTAGTTGTTTATTGGTAGAAAATTTGAAACATAATTTATTAAGTATATGTCAATTATGTGATTAAAGATTTAAAATTCATTTCGAGAAAAATAAATGCGATATTTAAAATAAAATTAATTTTTGAAGGATATAGAAATCAAAAAATATATGTTTTAAACATAAATGCCAAAAATAATACAAATTTATGCTTAGCTTTGAATCAAGATGATCCACGGTTATGGCATAAATGTTTTTGTCATATAAATTTTAAAAAGTCAACAAAGTAGCTAAGACGAATTAGTTAGAGGATTACCTAAAATCAACTACAAGTTTAAAAACCTATATGACGCTTTTCAATTTGGTAAATTAAAGAAAAGCTCCTTTAAATCTAAAAGAAAAATTCCACAAAACAACCTCTCAAATTACTCCATCTAGAGTTATTCGGACCAACTCAAGTACGTTTAATAAATCATAATAAATACGTATTTGTAATTACTAATGATTTTTCAAGATATACTTAGACGTTATTTTTAAAATATAAAAGTGACACTTTTGAAATGTTCAAAATTTTTGCTAAACAGATAAAAAAATTAATGAAATTAAAAATTAAAACTATATGAAGTGATCACGGAGGTAAATTTGAAAATGAACTATTTACAAATTTTTGTAATAAAAAGGGAATTAGTCATAATTTTTCGTTTCCTCGAACACCACAACAAAACGGTGTTGTAGAAAGAAAAAACCGAATTTTAAAAGAATGTGCACGAACTCTACTAAATAGTAGTAACTTACCAAATAATTTTTGGACCGTAGCCGATGCTACCGCTTGTTATATATTAAATCGTGTAACACTTAGGCCAATGAAAAAAACAAAAGCTATGAAATATTTTTTAACAAAAAACTGAAAATATCATAGTTTCGTACATTCGGGTCAAAATGCTTCATATTAAACACTAAAGATTATCTGAAAATTTTGATTCTAAAGCTGGTGAAGGAATTTTTGTTGACTATTCAAATCAAAGCAAAGCATATAGAGTCTTTAATAAACAAAAAATATATTAAGAAAGTATTCATGTCTCATTAAATGAAAACTTTAACGAAAACAAAAATGATGATGATGAAGAAATTATAAATAAAACTAATATACCTATATATGAAAATAATAATAATAATGTCAATAACAATAATGATAATTTGATAACATCATCACCTACAATATTAAGAGACCATCCTATTAATAATCTTATAGGAGATTTAAATGCAAGAGTATGAACAAAAAAACAATTAAATCAAATGAGTCATGTCGCATTTATATCAAATTTTGAACTGACAAATTATAAAGAAGCATCAAAAGACGACTTTTGGATTATTTCAATGCAATAAGAACTTAATCAATTTGAAAGAAATGATGTCTGCAAACTTGTACCAAGACTAGATGATCAATCTGTAATTGGAACAAAATGGATTTTTAAAAATAAAGTAGACGAACATGGAAATATTGTATAAAATAAAGCAATATTAGTAGCCCAAGGATATAATCAGGAAGAAGGAATTGATTATGATGAAACATTTGCTCCTGTTGCACATCTCGAAGCAATACGAACATTACTGGCTTTGCAAGTCATCATAACTTTAAACCTTTTCAAATGGACGAAAAAGTGCCTTTTTAAATGAATTTATAAAAGAAAAAGTGTATGTTGAAAAACCTCATTTATTTGTTCACGAGAAACACCCCATCATGTATTTAAACTTAAAAAGGTCCTATATAGTGTTACACTAAAAATCAACCTTTCGGCTAAAGATGAAAGGTCTTTCAGCAAAAGAAAAGACAAAGGAGTACAACCCAAACCTTTCGAAGGAGTCGATGGGATGTGGTCATCAGGATTCATTAGCATCAAACCTTTCGAACGAGTCGAAAGGTTCCATCTCTAATATCCAAGGTGTTTTTACCTTTCGAGGGGGATGAAGAAGTCAAAGCAAGTGTGAGCAACTACATAGTGACCTTTTCGAAAGCACAACAAGCCTTTCGAACCGGTTAAAGCACATCCAGGTTACCTTTCGACAATGACAAATGGTTTATGAAGAAAGCAGCACCCATAAAATCAACAAAGAGCGAAAAACAATCTTTCGACGACGTTGAAGGAAAGCATGGCTCTCGAAGAGCAACCTTCCGACAAGGTCAAAGGGTTCACAACAACCAAGAGAAGAGCAACCTTCCGACAAGGTCGAAAGGTTTACAGCAGTATAAAAAGGCAAACCGTTCAAAAAAGTCGAAAGGTTCACGAAGGCATAAAGAGAGGCAAACCTTTCGACTAAGTCGAAAGGACTAGAATAGCAGATGAAAGGCAAACCTTTCAACAAAGTCGAAAGGTTCAAAGATGAATATAAAAGGAAGACCTTTGGACCCACTCGAGAGCATGGAGTCGAAAGGAGTGCTGCCTGGATCTATAAATAAGACCCAAGGGGTCCTGTTTTGGGGATCCGAATTCTCTCATTCTAATCTTATATTTTCTTAACCAATACATTGTAATCCTAATTGGGTGCTGATTTGGGAATTTAATAAAATAGAGATTTTCATGTAAAAAGAGGGAAGTCTCATGCTCTATTAATTACTTTACTGTTTTCTTGTACTTTTTTTGGATTAATTCCTAATTTCAGGTTCAATATCACCGAAAGGTTCTTATCGACAAGTTCGACAACACTTCAGCTGTAAGTAAATTCTGCCACCTTTCGATGCCCTTAACCCTGCAGATTAAAACTTTCAATAAGGTTGGTAATGTATTCAGTTAAAACTTCATTGGTAACCTTCCGAAGTGGTTAACTTCGTGGCCCGAACCTTTCGACTAGGTCAAAAGTGCTTTGCTATAATAGTACCAATAACCTTTCGGAGTTATAATTCATGTGGTCAAACATTTTGACTAGGACAAAGACAACTCTTTAAGTATAGATACCTAGACTTACAAGGCTTAATCAAAAGGAGACCATTCCTAAACCTTTCAAAAAAGATCAAAGATTCATCATATAAGTGACCAAACCTTTCGACAAGGTCGAAAGCTTCTACATATCCACCAAGAAGTTTGATATCCAACTAAGACCCAAAGACGCTATCCTCCCGCCCTTTCAACAAGATAAAATCTAACCTTTTAAGGACAAAACTCAAGGAAATTCAATCTAAACAAAGAAGGAAACTCTTGAAGAGGATCCCATATTAACTAAATAAAGTTTGAAGGTTTATTAACCCAGTACCTAAACCTTTCGACGATGCTGAAAGGTCTAATTCGAAAGCTATCTACTAGTAAGGCTATGTTTGAAGGCAATTCTGAAGGGATTCAATCCACTATTCATAAAAAGGAATTTCATCTTCCTAAGCACTACCTTGGGGTGTTAACAAGAAATATTGTTAACATCTTTGGCGTTAGAAGGAGGCCTCGAACCTCCAACTTGGTTAAACCCCCTAACACTACTATTTCTAACCCCCATTGGATCAATCCTACGTCAAGTTTACTCATTTTGGTTTAAAGAAGGCTAGAAGATTTAAAAGATCTGAACAAGGGTCTTATGAACCATACTTGACAAGATTCTTCCAAGTAGACGTCAAAAGCTGCAATCAAGATGAAGAGAAAAGGCTAAGGCTCGAAGCCTTAAGGATTATAAACAAAAAGAAAGCAGAATCTTATGAACCTGGAAAATGGAGTCTAAATCCTTTTCATGTAGGCCCTACCCTAATCTTTTCACTTGGAAAGAAAACAATTGTAAGTGACAATGTATTTAGTCAAATGAGAAGAATAATTCGACATTATTCGAGGGAACAATTTTTAAGAGAGAAATTATGAATGATTACAACACCTTTGCACACAAATGGCAACCAATTGTAACAAAAGCGCTTCCAACCCTAGAGATTCAAAGGGTAGTAAAAAGAAAGACAATTGAAGAGCATGAAATGATAAGGCCGAGAAGTAAAAAGGCTAAATAATCATCCTCAAGAGTCAAGTTTCAAGTCTAGACTTCCAAAAGAATGCAACTTAACCACATCAATAGAAAACATCTACTTACTTACAAAGGATGAACTTAACAATTGGCGATCACAAAATAAAAAGCCAAAACATGAAAGGAAGTTGGGAGAATCCTTCTGTCACTATCATATGATGAATGGTCATGAAACCAACCATTGCAAAGCTCTGGAGGGGATGATCATCAGTTTCTTTAGACAAGGAAAGATAGCTGAATTTGTCAAGAGAACTTGAGAAAAGATAAATAAAGATTGGCTTTCTGAAAAAATAAAGTCTACATGGTTGAGAGTGAAATTCTCCTCAAATTTGGATATTTCCTAAGATGGTAATACTACCTAAGATGGAAGAAAATTCTCTGTCTGCACCGTGATTGCCAAGGTAGAGCGCCTTTTGGAGGGAGGATGGAGTAAGCCTTTATCCCACCTAAAATGGCCATGGTAGAGCACCAAACAAGCCCTTAACCACGCCATGCTATGGCCAGGTTAAGGCACCTCCTGGAGAGAGGACGGAGTAAGCCTCTATCCGCCCCTAAGATGGCTAGGGTAAAGCACCGAAAAATCTCCTATCCGCGTCACAAAAGGGCCAGGGTAGGGTGGCTCTTGGAGGAAGCTCGGGTAAGTCCTTGGTTCCAGCATCTAAGATGAGCTAACCAAGAGCACCGAACAGTGGACTTAGATGTCTAGGCCCAAGAAGAGGCCTAATCAAAAAAAGACTAAGATGTCCAAGCCCAAATGAGGCTCAATTTGTACTGAACTAAGATATTCAAGCTCAAGCATATTCGATTATGGACTGAGACGTCCTAGCACAAGAGGCAGCTAATCAAATTATTTCTATACATATTCAAAACCTGGAGGGTTCATTAACGTCAAAGAAGATGAAGACAAAGGAGTAGAATGGAACTACACTTTCTAATACTCGAATCTGGGTTTCAAGACTTTCTTAGAATCATCTATTAATACTTGGATATGGGTTTCGCGGCTTCTTTAACATCATCTACTAATGCCTGAATCTGAGCTTCGGAATTCTCATATTTTAATCTCAGTAACTAATACCCGAATCTGGGTTTCGAGATTATATCAATCGCCATCTTTACTAAGCCCAAATCGGGGCATGTGAACGATATCGATCACTACAATTAAAATCTGACTCTAGGTTTTAGATCGTTCACATAAATATTTCATTATCTAAAAACCTGAATCTGGGTTTCATATTATTATCAAGCACTCACTTACTATACCTGAATCTGGGAACTAACACTGATGTTTATTTAAGCCCTAATCTGGTTACAAGATTTTTGGATTTCTACCTATTTCAAATGCCCAAATCTGGGCCAAAGAATATTATCAAAAATACCGTTATTAAGATCCTCGGAATGGGAACTCCAGCTCCTAATTTTATTTTTAAAATCCCATTATGTTGAGGAATGGGCGAGAGAGTTACTATTTCAAAATTTCAGACATAGGCTTCTGAATTAGGTTCTTTATTTAATAGAAGTTATATTCTAGTATTCATGACCTATGATAAAGTAGAATTTATTATCTACAAGTTTTGTGCATGCAAGGGACAAGTGGAAGGAGCTAAGTCATTAATCAATTCTCATCATAGTTGAAGATGAGATCTTAACATTTTAATACAATTGACAAAGATGATTTGTTAATTTAGGAAAATGACATACACAGACAAATATGTCAATTTCAATCTAACAATTAAAGATATTGTTTCCTACATGTTTTTTGGAAAAGAAGAATGACAAGGAGTAACAAAAGATCCAGCAAGCACAAAAGTTGCCGAATGAGTAACTCAAAGGCATATCAAAGGTTACACTACAGAAAAGGATCACAAATTAGGTGATATTTACAAAATTTCTATAATTTACATAAGCTATGAAGTTATTTATAAACTACAAAATTATGTACAAGATAAATTTACATGGCTAAAATATATAAATAAAATACAAATATTGAGCTGCTTTGTTAAGAGTCTCCGCTACCGAAGGATTTAGGACATGATTAATTGCTGCGCGAAGAACTTCATTAAGCTTCTTTTCTTTTCTTCTTATACTTCTCTAATCATCAATAGCATCGATGTCGGTTTTTAGGGCATGACTAAAGGCCCTGTTTGAAGCCCTAAGGGTTTTGTTTTTCTCTTTCTAACTCTGCAACCCGCTTGTCGAAAAAGTAATTATCACGTTTTAGCTTGTGATTTTTAGCAGCATAATCATTAATAGTCCGAGAATGCTTCAGCTTCTGCTGCTCATCACAATATTTGGCAATTTTGAATTTTACCCTCCGATACCAGTTACCCACTACATTGTCGTTTAAGCTTGGGGGAGGGTTGAGCATAATGGAAAATTTTTGAGCTGCGAGAAGTTTTGATCTCGTAGCCTTGGCTGTTGAAGGAGTTGCTTGTAGGTCCGAAAGCTTAATGTTTGGGGTCTTGTCTCCCAAGATGAATTCTAGAGAGGCATACTGCGCCTGACTATCTTTTAACTTTAACTCTAAATCAGTTGTTTATTGAATAAGTTCAAACATCCTTTGGTCAAAATCATCTATGGGATTGGTTTTCACTTGTCTCTTAAGTGCAGTGATCATCTCATCCGTTTTCTTGACATTGGCATCGAGATAGGCTATATGGTCTTTGTAACCACCGATGATGGCTTTTGAATAAAACATCTTTTATGCCACTTCACGGCTTCAGCATTGTCACCAAAATGCTCAAGAAGGACTTCGTCATGGACCACGATCTTGCCATTCCTTGTTAATAATCTATCTCTAATAACATCGGTGCGAGAAAGTAAATTTTGGTAATGATGAAACATATATGGCTTTGGCTCCTGTTTAAATAAAAGAAATAAGAGAAAATTAAAATTAGGATAAAAGATATTTTTATTATTGCAGTAATGAATTACAACACAAATGACCACAAATTTAAAAGGTACAACAAAGACTTTCATCACATCTAAAGTTGCGAGACCACATTTCTAACTTTGCCTAAAGTATTAGCAGAAAGCATGACTGTCGAATCAAAAGGTATAGTGACTCCTTCAGGATTATAACCGGCGGACATTTACTATAATCCCATTTTCCAACTGGTGGACTATCACGGCCACAAAAATAACTTGGAATGGAATGTTCTGATTTCATTTAAAAATGATTCATTTTCTTCGCTAAGGAAGTCAAAGCGGAGATAAGGGTATTCTAAATATAATTTTTGTAAATCCCAAAGGAAACAATATCTCACTAACTTCGAAGTCTTTAAAGTTGGTGCATTTTTAGAGTAAAATCTCCTTAAGTTAATGTATTGACTTAAGTGATCTCTTGGGACAACACGACCTAAAGATCTGTTCTAAAATAGTACAGTAAAAGAAACTAAGCATAGAGAACATAACAAAAGCATGTATTTAAAAATCGATTACTTGATACATATTTACAATCACTCATCCGGTTCATACAAAATAGACTTAGAGAAAAACTCAGAAACAGGTTTGTCCTTATAGTACTTAAGCTTTTCAAGGGGAAGATCTTTAAGAGTCGATTTGACCCATGGTAAATTCTAGCAAGCTCATGGATGCAGGTCAAAACCGAATTTATTTAGGTATCTTTTGCGAAAAAGTCTAAGAAGACCCCCACTGAACTCCCATAAGTATGAAAAATCTATGATAGAGTGTCTACAATATGCTTTATATAAAAAATTGACTAAGAAGTCTCTCTCTTCCATCATCATCCAGAATAGAGTTATTAACTCTCTATTTTCCTTTAAGAAAGCGTCATGCCGGTAACGCACTTTCTTTGATAAAGGAGCTGCCCTTTGATATTTAAAAGATGCTAGAATGAAAGTGCTCCAATCCAGACTATGCTATTTCTCAGATAGAGCATTGTATGCCTTTATTAATTGGTCAAACTCCCAATATAACTTATTAATTTTTGCCTCTTTGCTCTCAAGTTTTGTTCTATAGGGAAAATTTGACTTCTTCTTTATCTAAGATAAATAATTTATCACTAATTATTATCTTCGAAGTGTAAGACATTTAAACAGAGAAGCCCATACCTGTGAAACTGGAATGGAAGCCTCGGGGGCTTGTTCTTTCTCTTGCGGATCCTCGGTATGAGTGGGAGTATTTTCCTCCTCTGGAGGAGCAGATGCACCAAGAGATGTTGGTGACGTGTCTTTAAAAGTAGATTGCCCTTTCTCAGGAGTCTCGATTTGACCACTGTTGTCCGTTGTTGAAGCATCGGAAGCCCCCCTTTGTCTCTACCAAGGACTTGACCTCTAGAGGGGTTATCATCATCATAATCATTGTCCCAATCAAGGTCGTCATCGCCTTTTTACTTGGGGTCGTCAATTTTTATCACCCTCATCTTCAAAATCAGATTCAATATCGAAGTAGGGCATATGAAAAGAGAGAGCTTCCTTGACATTAACAATCACCTCCTCACCTTCGGGATTGGTACCCTACTTAATTTGATTAATTTTGTCCATTAATCATTCAGCTAAAGCTAGGTCGAGAGAAGGAAGTTAAAGTCTAGACATTTCTCATGATTGTCGGCATAGGAGAGCAAGAGGGCATCTTCATAATGATTCAGTATCATTGGCCCCAAGGTGGATTCAACGAACTCAATGACAATCTTTTGGAAATCAGAAAGGTTTCGAACAGCTAGCTTAAGTGTAGCCCTAGTCCTCTTGAATTTGGCTTTCAACAGAGTATTCTTAGCAACCAAACGAGCTTTCTCCTTCTCCGAGTCCTTCAAATCCAACTCCCTTGCAAATTTTTCATCTGAGGTAAGATGATGGGCTTGCCTCCCTGCTTCTAGATCGTCCTCAGCCCTAGTGAGGGAAGCCTTGACTCACTCTAACTCAGAGGAGGAATTAATTTGAGCAGCGGCCAATGAAGATTTTGACTTTTCAGTTCAGCATTTTCCTCCTACGGCCTGGAGGATCCAGAAGAGAGCCTGGTAACATGTTCATTTAAGGAAATCCAGTTCCTAGAAATCCATAACAAGAATAAGTGTAATGCAAGTTAGTGATTAGAAAGATCCAAAGATAATGGGGTTAATTGGATAAAAGCTTACTAAGAGTTGTTGCTCCATAAGAAAGCGGTTATTTTATGCCAAGTTTGAGCTAAATGACGGCAGAGAAAAAGAAGTTAAAGACTCTGAATGAAGGATGAGCTCGACAAGTTCGCCAAAATTAGTTGGCGGAGGGACGGAAGATGACGACTCCAAAAGGGCTTATGACTTAGAAGGAGTCTCAAGAAGAGCAAGTTGCACCAGTGCCAGTGCGGTTGGGGAGTCTGAAATGGTAATATGTGGAAAGAGAGCAAGTGTAGGTGGGGTTGGCTCCATCTTATCTTTTGGAACATCAACAATAGGGATATTTGAAGTTTTCTCTAGAGATATATGCTCTTCTTCCTCCTGCACATCGTGATTTTTGCTACTTTAGTGGGAGGAGCATCTTCGGGAGGCACTGTTAGTTTTCTTTTTTAAGATCTCTTGGATCTAGCAAAAGCCTTTAAGACTAATTTCATATGAAGAAGGTGGACGGGGAGCAGCATCACTTGAAGATACAATGGCCTTTGAGGGAGCTGAAACAAATTCAAGCAGATATAAAATCAGTCGAAGTATTTCAGAGAGTTCCAAAGACAAAGAAACTAATGATATGCCTGAAATGTCGGCATAGATGGGGGACAACGAAGTAAAATGCTCAGCATCACCTAAGGAAAGGAAATGCTTGCTGCGAGAGGTGTGCATAACGGTGGGTAGAGTGCCTAGAATCCTTTGGCTAGGCAGTAACAAAGATCGTTTCCTTAGATTTAAAAGAGTTAAGAGCCTAAACCTGCTCCTAAGTTGTTCTGGAGCCGTGGTTAAAGAATTGATGGTTTCCTGGTCTGAATCACTAAGTGTCCTAGGAGATTCACCTAAAAAGATCAGAGATTAGTTAACAGGAATATAGAGAAAAGCATAGACAATATTAAAATAGACTTACCGAAGGAGGCAAAGACCCCGTGAACATCCGCAAAGCACTTGACGAAGAAAAATTGGTTTTCCCAATCCTTAAATTTATTGATTCCATCTAATATCAGCTTCTTATATACATTAACTATGAAGATCTTCTTGTTAAATTTGCTTAATCTCGCTAGCTTGGTCAAGGAATTTAAAAAACTCCAGGATTTAGCGAAGGAAGTCCGAATTCCAACACCAGCGTTTCAAGAGATAAAATATGGGTATAAATGTTGGGAGAAAATTATACCAGAGCAACTCTAACGTGAGATAAGTAGGAGAGTTGAATTCAGGAAATGGAAGAAAGCCACCAAGCCATATGTTGATGGCCGTGAGATAAGTGGCATGACCTTTCGACGTGATCAAAACCAAAACCTTAAAATTTCTAAGTTAAAAAATATTGATATGGTTGATGTTGTCGAAAGGTCTGGTCAAAGTTATCAAAATATGTTATTGAAGTCGAAAGGTTTTAGGTTTGTCTCATGCGCACTTTAAACGTTTCGACAAAAATGGGCAGAAGCGACTCTAAGGTTAAGGAATTTCAACCTTATCGAAAGCAAGTAGTCGGAAGGTTCATGTGACGACCCAAAAAATTTAACGATTTAAAATGGAATAATAAATTGATTTTTAACATTTGAAAGGTTAATTTTAGCTTGTTCCAAATATTAATATTTATTAGATAATTAAAGTATTGAATTATATAATTGAAATTGGGTATATTGTTAAATCTGGAATTTCTAAGCCTGTTTAAAAAAAATTTGAAGGCTTATAAAATCTATAATGATGATACTGAAAATAATAGAATGGTTGAAATTTAATTTAAAGATGATTTGTTTAGTTTTGAAATTATATCGTTTAAATCGATATTTAAAAATAGCCTTCCGAGGCACAGTCTCGGAATTCGACGAAACAGTTCCATTGGATCCGTAATAGTTAGTTATTATCGGATTTCAATTTTCATAGCAATCGGAGTTGTCATTTGACCCTGGCAGCTCAAAACGCGTAGAACTATTTTAATCGATTTAATTTAAAGTTGATCGTTTACTTCTGTGATTCGCGCATATGATCGAATTAGTTTTCGAAACACGTTCCATTGTGTTCGGAATGCGGGTAAAACCTTGTAAACACCTGTCGGCACATCTGATTCGGGTTCGGGATTTCGCGTAAGCTTAACGAGACGTTTTGAAAATTTTATATTATATAATAAATTTTGTAGTACTTTTATCAGAGATATTTTATCACCAATCGTACTCAGGAAGCCTGTAGCTTTTGTTCTTTAATCTAGATCCGTCTCCTTTGAAGAATCATTCGGTAATTCGTTTTGGAAAAAAAAATTAATGGCCGAGGCTGATTTGAATCAGTCTCCCCTCCTACGAATTTAAACCCCTCTCCTTCTTCTAATTCTAGCCCAAATCTATTCAAAAAAAAGGGGCTTCTCTTTCGTTCGAAAGCAATCAAGAGCAAACGAATCGACATCGAAATCAAAATCTTTCCAGTATTCCCTCATCTTCGAGTTCAATCGAATTCATGCCGAGAAGCCGCGTCGAAGAGGAAGTTTTCGCGAGATCTTCGGCATCGCGTGGACAGGTAGAGTTTGACTCGGCTCGAACTCGAATTCATAGGCAAGAGGGGAGGTCGCTCTCTCTCTCTCTCTCGTCCTCTGGGTTGCTAATCGATCGCGATAAGGGAGGTTTCCGTGATTTTGTTTGAGGTCGCGTTCGAATCAAGGAAACGACATCGAGGTCGAGTTTGTTCTCAACGACTAGGGTCCACTCGCGACGTCGACTGCGATGCTTGATTTCTGGAAGGATGGCGGAGTGTTCGAGATCAGGCAGCGAAGTTTATATCTAAAGGAAGCAAATTGTGGTTAAATCAATGTGTGGCAATCTGTGTGGTAATCTGGTGAGTAAATTCATTTTATTTGATTTTCCTTCCAGAGTATGAAAATTGAAGGAAAAAAAAATTGGTTCATCTGAGTAACTTGGTTTATCAGAGTTTTAAAGTGGAAGGCAGTTTTTTTTTTTACTTAAACTTATTTAAAAGGAAACAATATATGAATAGACAGGGGAAGATAACCCGATGCAAGGTCGAGTTATCATCGGGTCCAACCCGGAGTTAGGGAACTAAATTTGAAATCTGTTTAATTAATTCTGTGGGAATGAAAAAAATGGAATGGTTTCAATCATTTAAAAAAATTCTTTAAATTAAAGGTCTTTCAAACTTTAATCAAGAACAGTTGCTTGTTAAACTAAGTATGTTGAATACTTAAAGGGTATTTAAAACTTAATTATTTTACGAATATCGGTAAAGGTTATTTAAAGGTAAATGTTTTAGTAATGTTATTAGTATTTAACAAAGGAGATGTTTACCTCAAGTATGATTAAGATTTGACAATTTATGAAATAAGTTAAAGACTAATTAAGTAAGTGATTTGTCATTAGTGATCGATTAATTTGTAATTAGAGAGTTACAAATGGGTAATTAAGTTTTCTAAATTAACAATGAAGGTTATAAATTAATAGTTATGGAATAGTGAATTAATAATTTCTTGGGAAAGTAAATTAATTAATAATTTATGGATGAAATTAATTTAATGATAATTTGTTAACAAAAATAATTAGGATACACTTACTTTGTGAAATTAATCAAGGAATTAATTAAGATAATTAAGTTTTGAGTAATTAATTTATTTAAATGAAGTAAATAACAAGGTGAGTAAATCTTACGCTTTCGAATTTCTATTTAAATTTAAAGGGTTAAATTTAAATGATTGGTTGGATGATTGGTTTGTTTTGATGTGCTATATTATATATGGTAGTATAATATATATTGGATGATTGATATTCTGTGATGGATATTACTGGTAATTGGAAATTTGAATGATGTGGATTGCTTGAATATTTCGGTACCCTGAGTTATCGAAATATACAAATTGGATTTTGGAAGAAATATAAGGGTGATTAAAATGGATAATTAATTAATTAAATTAATTAATGGTTTGGGTTAATTAATTTAGTATTTAAGCGTTTGAATTAATCAATAACTTAAGTTATACGTTAATTAATTAAGTGAGAGTAATTCAGAATAATCATCTGATGGCTTGATAAATAATAGTTTAATGACGTTAATAAAATACAATTACTGTGTAATTAAACAAGAGATTAATTAAGATAATTAATTAAGGAGAAATTGATTTATTTAATGAAGAAAATAAATGGATAGTTAATTGCAGGGTAAGATAAATCAAGAATGATTAATATGGTATTTTAATTAATGTAATTAATTCAGATTAAGATAAATTGAAATATAATTAGAAATCGGTAATTTATATAATTAATGAAGTAATTAAAGATTTGAATAATTGAGATTCATTAATTCAGAATAAGTGATTTATGAGAAGTTAATTAATATAAGTAATTAAGAATACTTAGTGCAATTGATTATAGTTAATTAATTTGTGAAGTAATTAAAGATTACTTATTGGTTATGGGTTAAGAATATTTAATATCGTGAAATGAATTAAAGATAATCACCTGAATATAATTGAAAGAAAATTAATCCAGGGTTGTTAATTAAGATGAATGGATATGGAAGAGTTGATTAATTAATTGATTTGGAATTAATAAATGAGGAAATCTAAGTGATTGAAGTTTGAAATTTCAATTAGAATCAATTGAATTGATGTGTATGCGATTAAGCTTTGTGTATGGATGATTGAAGGGTATTGGATGCTTTGAATGAGTTGATATCACTGATATGAGATGTTGTGTATTTCATTTGGATAACTTGGGTTAGGATGACATGAGTTTCGAAGTGATCGGGGATCGGGTATTGGGAAATACCCGAAACCACTTCGAATTTTTATAAATTGATTTGTGAAATCAATAGGCTGGTATGAAATGATTTAAGTGAATTGGATTATTTTATCTAAGTTTGGTACTTAGAAATTTATATGTGAAATAAGCATTGTTTATAGCAAATTGTGGATCTGTTAAATTGATATAAATTACCCCGGGTTTATGTAAGTTGTTGCTTTGGTATTCCATGTTAGTTGGGTTTACTCATGCTGGTTTCCAGCCTGACCCGGGTGTTACTTTGACGTAATGCTCGGGTCAGACCGAGTATTACAGATTTTCAGGTAGGTACGTTCTGAAGCTCAGGAGGCGAGCTGGATGGCAATAGCGTATAGAATATTTCCGCTGTATATATATTATTGTTAAGATGAGACATGATAATTGTATATATATTCAGTGACTGTATATATGTAACTCTGATGTATATTAATGTAACCGACAGATATAGTATTCTTTTGTAAACTGTTATTATTTATTATATTTTATCCGCTGCGAATGTGAGATGTTTGGTGATTCTGTTCTTCTTCTTCTTCTATCTCTTTCTTCTTTTTCATAACTATTTGGAATTTTCGGCTTCGAAAATTTTGGGGTCGTTACAGTTCAAAACTCTTCAATCTTGTCGAGAGTTCATTGCCAAAAGGTTGCATCATTAAATTATCTTACCTTTCGACAACAGTGAAAAGTTGGCATCACAAAACCTTCTGACACCATCGAAAGGAACAAGAAGGAAAACCATTATTGCCGCCTCAGTCTCCTTCGAAGGGGTAGAAAGGTCATTTTGAGTTACCAAATTGTACATGAGTGGGTTCCAGGTTATCATATTGGACAAACCCAAACCCGATAATAAATGAAGTTTTCAAATTCTTCTTAGAGAACAAGTAAAACAAACCCATTAACAAAACTGATTTCATCTGGAGTCGAGCTAATTCAATTTCGGAGAGGAATACAAATTTTTAACGACAAAAAAACCCAGGATTAAAAACCAAATGCAAAATTTAGAGACTTTAAATTTAAAATTGAACCCGATAAGGGGATTTACCTTTATCAAACATTACCAGCTTAAAAGTCCAAAGCCACAGATGGATTTCGTTAGAAATAGATTTAAAGAAAATTCAACAAACCAAATCAGAATTAGATTTTGATTTTCGGTTCAAAAAACTAAGAACTTAATCGAAAATTGATAAGGATAAAGATTAGGTTAAGATTTATGAAATGAATTCAAGAAAATACCTTGCTGTTGCAAGTTGAGATTTAAAAAAATTTGGGTATTCTTTTACTTGTATACGATGATTTTTGTTTCAGGTAAAAGAAGAAGAAAGAGAAGAGGCGTAATATATAAGAAAAGTCACCCAAATTCTCAACCTTCGGATCATATTTAAATGGACAACCCAGATTAATGCTGGAAGGCCAAGAGCCAGGAAGTTTTATAGCTTTCGACAAAGGTGATGTAGAAATTCAAGAGCATCCCCTCTAATGGGGGGCAAATGTTACATTAAAAATCAACCTTTCGACTAAAGGCAAAAGGTATTTCAACAAAATGAAAGAGAAAGGAGTATAGTCCAAACCTTTCGAAGGAGTCGAAGGGATGCGATCATCAATATTCAACAGAATCAAACCTTTCGAACGGTTCGAAACGTTCCATTCTAGTATCCAAGGAGTTCTAGCCTTTCGAAGGGGATGAAGAAGTCAAAGCAAATGTGAGCAACTACTTAGTGACCTTTTCGAAAGCATAACAAGCCTTTCAAACTAGTTAAAGCACATCCAGGTTACCTTTCGACAATGATGAAAGGTTTATGAAGAAAGCAGCACTCACAAGTCAACAAAGTGCTAAAAACAACCTTTCGACAACGTTGAAGGAAAGCAAAGCTCTCGAAGAGAAATCTTCCCACAAGGTCAAAGGGTTTATAGCAGCCAAGACAAGAGAAACTTCCGACAAAGTTGAAAGGTTCACAACAGTATAAAGAAGGCAAACCCTTTGACAAAGTCGAAAGGTTCATGAAGGCATAAAGAGAGGCAAACCTTTTGACTAATTCAAAAGGTCCAGAATAGCAGATGAAAGGCAAACCTTTCAACAAAGTTGAAAGGTTCAAAGCTACGTATGAAAGGGAGACCTTCCGACCCAGTCGAGAGCTTGGAGTCGAAAGGAGGGCCACCTGCATCTATAAATAAGGCCCAACGGGTCCTGTTTTGGGGATATGAATTCTCTCATTCTAATCTTGTATTTTCTTAACCAATGCATTGTAACTCTAACTAGGTGCCGATTTGGGAATTTAGTAAAATAGATATTTTCATGGAAAAAGTGGGAAGTCTTATGCCCTATTAATTACTTTACTGTTTGCTTATACTTTTGTTGGATTAACTCCTAATTTCAGGTTCAATGTCACTGAAAGGTTCTTTTTGACAAGTTCGACAACACTTCAACCGCAAGTAAATTCTGCCACCTTTCTGTTATCCGGGTTTTTAACCCAGCAGATACAAACAGAAAACAAGAAACCTTAAGCTGGCAGGGTAGTTCACAAACTGACCAGAGAAGTTACAACTAGAGATCGACGAGGGCCAAGCTACATGGCTAAGGCGACGATTGGAGTCAATGAAGCCAAGAGACTAGCATCCCTACAGCACAACAAATGTTTGAATGTAAGCAGCTAGGGACTTGCCATCGACAAATGACGACAACGATGAATGTCTGTGAAAACATCTCCAATTTTGGAATCCATGATAGTCCTCTGTAGCTGGATTGTCAACAACCCATGCATCTCCTCAAAGTATCAAACAAACGAGTTACGAAAGATAAAGGATGGAGGAAAAACTTGGCTTATGAAATGAACCATGGGCCATGGGTCGTCAGCAACCCATGGGCCTTGGGTCGCCAGCGGCCTATGGTGTTGGTTCATTTTGTGAGCTAGAACCTCATGGGGTGCTTGTAGTCAATCTGAGAGCTAATAATGATGGGCTTGGCTCAGAAACCCTTCAACCTCTATAAATAGCATGCTATTTGTAACATAAAGAGGATCTTCTGAAAACTGATTGCTGAAGCTCTGTTAGGATTATTGTTTACTTCCAACCTCCCTCACAACGATCTCAGAAGGAATACACAATGATTCTCCAGTGGATTCTAAATCTAAAGATCCAATCTAGCTAGGAATTAGCTAAAGCCTTGTAATCAAACAGCTTTTGTAAAAGTAATCAGCTTATAACAGAATAATAAAGTGGACGTAGCTTCATTAACAGCCGAACCACTATAAAAATCCTCGGTTTATTTTCTTTTACTACTTCTTTTCTAAATCTATGATCAGTGATATTGCTCTGTAAAGACAGGATTAGCGCTTTCAAAACCAAACCAAGGTATTGATCCATTTCTTAGGTCAACATTTTAGTGCTTTCACTAAGAACTTTCAACCCAAGATCCAGATCTAGCTGTCTACTTTGGATTGCATAGGTCTAGAAGTTAGATCTCCACTTTGAACTTAGAATCCAGATCTAGCTATCTACTTTGGATTGCATAGTTCCAAAATTTAGATCTCTAATATTTTATTAAAGATCTTACTGTTATAAAAGTCAATGGCTCCTGGAAGGAGAAGGACTACCTCTAGAAGGTCCATAGGCGTAGCAATAGCCGCGGAAGGTGTTAGCATCCAACAGACTGAAGTGAATGCTGCGAACTTAGGGAATCAAGCAAAAGGTCCTCTAGTCAGCATGAAGTTGTTACCAAGGATGAGTTGAATAAGATGGCCGAAGAAAACAACCAAAGAATGGAAGATGGTCAAAATGCTCTAATGGAAAACCTCAATGCTCTGATAACTCTACAACCAAACCCCGCTTAAAGAACCATCCCTGAACCAGCTACTACCATAGAGCAGGGAAACTCTTCTATTTTCGGCTTGCGTAGGAGAAATGAAAAGCAGCTATTAAGAAGGGTAACCACAGGGTGTAACTTGGAGGAAAATGAGAATACCCTACTTGATGTAAGACGACCAAATTTTGAATTTGAATCAAGAGGCTAAAACGCCACTGGAGGATGTGGTTGTTAACCTCTCCGATTCGGAAGGCGGAGAACAGGGTGATCATGTAGAGGAGGATGCCAATGCAGTTGATGACGTTAGAAACGTCCAGACCACCCCAGTATGGCCAAATGCAAGCCAGCGGGGTCTTGCGTGAATGGCTCTCCAGAAGACAGGAGAACCTAGGCATCAACCCACGTACCAAGATCATTTTCTGAACCAAACACTTAGCGTAGTGACCGACTGCCACCCCCAGGACCACTGGGCATAAGAGGCATATATAGCAGACATGGTCAAGCGGTTGATGGGCAAGAGTAAGAGTCAAAAGGATGATGAGTGGGGATCTTCCCCAAGTTGGACCCCTTTTACCGATGAGTTCTTGAATGAAAGATACCCAAACAAATTCACTATGCTAACCATTCCCTCCTACGACGGATCTAAGGATCAAAAAACCCCTTTATACAAATATATTGGTGAATGGACGGATTACAATGCTCCAGAAGCCGTACGCTGCTGATGTTTTCCTATTTTTCTAGAAGGTGTTGCATCCACGTGGTTCAGTAGACTTCGCCCAAGATCTAACTCTACCTTTGATCAACATGTAACAAAATTCCTCGACCAGTTCATACTTCATACTGCACAACTGAAGGACGTCGTGTCTCTATCCGAACTAGTTCAAGGGTGCAACGAGTCATTGAGTTCGTTTATGAGCAGATTCAATGCAACAGTGATAGAGGTGAGCAATCCTAATGAAGACCTGGTTTTTATGGCCCTAATCCAGGATACTCATTCGGAGACGTATTTTTTGAAATGGATCAAGATGAAATAATCCACCAACATGAAAGATTTCAACCACAAGGCAAGCCAGTACTTGAGGTTGGAAGAGGCGTAGGAGCTAGAAAGAAAGGCTGCTGGAGTGCAACAGATGAACACCAAACAGAATGGCACGACGGCTAATCAAAACACACCAACCCTAGAAATTACCAAGGGGCCATAGGGAAGAATGGAAACCAGAAGAGAGGAAATCAAAACTCTGACAAGAAAAATGGTAGTTGCCATAACAAAAGGTTTAGAGAGTTTGGACCAGGATACTATACCGCCCTGCATGATACTTCGGAAAATATCTATCTCGCAACACAAGAAACTGAAGAATACAGGAAACCCCTCAAAAAGCAGGCAACAAAACAGCATAAGCGCTCTGGGAAATTCTACCGCTTTCGTGAGACGCACGGGCACAATACAAACGAGTGCCGCCACCTTAAGGACCTCACTGAAGGATTAATCTGTGACAACAAGCTTCAGCAATATGTAAAAGGGCCACGAAAACCTAGCCAGGCTATAGTCCCTCAACCACCTAGGAAGCAAGGAAATCAGGCTGGAACTGGTGACCAAGGGTCGAAATGAACTGACCAAAGGCTCATTATCGGAACAATATCTGAGGGACCGCATCTTGCACAAAGGAGTTGGGAGAGATGCAGAGATACGTAAGCTCACTAAAACATGCCCTGAAGGGATCGTGTTTGACAATAGATGGCGAAACTCCGGTCAAGCAGCAAACGGTGCTGAGCAATGAAATAGTATTTTGCGACCATGATGCTAAAGAAATTAAAGCTCCAACTCTTGATCCAATGATGGTAACAGTACGAGTCGGGCCCACAGTTGTCCGAGAGTATTAGTTGATAGTGGAAGCTCAGTTAACATACTTTTCAAACGTACTTTTGATCAAATGAAGATAGGTATGAAAAGCGTATCTGCATGCCAAACGAAGATTCAAGGATTTACTGGAGAACCTAAGCAGCCGGTGGGAACCACTGATCTACCTGTAGAACTTGGAGAGGGAGAACGACGAGTCACCCTCATTTAGACTTTTGTGATTGTGGATGAGATTTCGACATACAATGCTTTTTTAGGGTGGACCGCGTTAGCCGACTTCAAGATAGCTTTGACTCAATGGTACCTCACAATGAAATTCCCTACCGAGCACGGAATCAGAATAGCGAAAGGAGACCAAAGCATTGCTCGAGAATGTTATATTGCGGAACTGTGCGAGTCTAGAACAAAGGAGAAAGGAAGGGATGTGGGGAAAGCTTTCCAGATCATAGGCCCTCTGAATAGTAACTACAGTGTCGCCCCTGTCTTGCGGCCATAGCCAATTCGACTAGGCTTTGGGCCCTAGGAAGAAGAGCTCAGAGGAGGATCAGGTGGCACCAGATGAGCAGATGGTGTCTGTGCCAGTTAGTATGGATGACCCCACATGGGTCCTGATAATCGGGTCGCAGCTTGGAAACAAGATACGGTCGGGGTTGACGAATTCCTCCACGCCAACTTGGACATATTTGCCTGGATGCATGCTGACATGTGTGGAGTATCGCCAGAAATTTCCTATCATGCCTTTAACATTGACCCTAAATTCACTCCAATCAAACAAAAAACGGTGCAGCTTGGGACCCTGAGCGATCCAAGGCATTGAGAAAAGAGGTGGATAAACTAATGGCCAACGGCTTCATCCGAGATACAACTTACCCTGAATGGGTATCAAACCTGGTACTAGTCGAGAAGTCTGATGGAAAATAGCGAACGTGCATTGACTTTTCAGACCTTAACAAATCCTATCCAAAGGATAGCTTCTCGCCCCCCCCCCCCAGAATTGATCAACTAATGGATGGAACAATAGGACATGAATTGCTATCATTTATGGATGCTTACTCGGGCTATAACTAGATCCTAGTGCACGAACCGGATCAAGAAAATACCAGCTTCATCACTGATTTAGGATTATACTGCTATAGGGTAATGTTGTTTAGTCTGAAGAACGCAGGGACCACATATCAATGGCTAGTGAATACTATGTTCAAGTGCCAGATCAGGAAAACTACGGAAGTTTACGTGGATGATATGTTAGTCAAATCCCGAGTAGCTGCTAACCACCTAGACAATCTTGCTGAAATGTTCGAGATACTCCGTAAATACGGAATGAAGCTTAACCCACTTAAATGTCACTTTGGGGTGTCCTCCAGGAAGTTCTTGGGGTTCATAGTGAGTGCCCGGGGGATCGAAGCGAATCCGGAGGAAATAACAGCGTTACAGGAAGTCCAAGCCCCTAAGAATAAGAGAGAACTTCAAACCTTGAATGGGAAAGTCCTAGAACTAAGTTGATTCATTTTAAAAGCCATAGATAAGTGTATACTTTTTTTCAACGTGATAAAGAAGGGAAAGTAAAACTTTGAATGGAGCGAAGCTTGTCAAACGACCTTCGAAGAACTACTGCGATACATGGAAACTCCACCAGTCTTATCGAAATCGGTCGATGGAGAAGACTTATTCGGTTACTTGGCAATTTTCCGACACGCATTAAGTGCAGCTCTCATGCGGGAAGAAGCGAGAATCCAGTGATCTGTGTACTACATTAGCAAGTGATTCACCGGGGCTGAGAAGAATTACCTGAAACTAGAGAAATTAGCGTATTGTCTTTTGGTCACATCCCAAAAGTTGCGGCCGTAATTCCAAGCTCATCCGATTAAAGTGTTAACCGACCAGCCATTAAAACAAGTTTTGTACCGACCAGAGATGTTAGGACGATTACTTAAGTGGAACATAGAATTGAGTCCATACGATAACACTTACCACCCAAGCAAAGCAATCAATAGGCAAGCGCTGGCCGATTTTGTTGCTGAGTTCACAATAAGAGATGATGAAGAGGAAGTTCAACCGAAAGTGGATGCACAATGGAAGCTTTTCCTCGATGGAGCATCAAACAACTCCTATTCGGGCGCAGAGGTACTGCTCGAAACCCTCGAGGGGCGAGCCATTAGATATGCTCTATGTCTAGAGTTCCCAGCTATGAATAATAAAGTGGAGTACGAAGCACTGATCGCAAAGCTGAAGGTCACAAAGAAACTCAAAATAAAGTCCGTTTATATATAAATATAGTGACTCCTAGCTGGTTGTATGTCAAGTGAAAGGAGAGTATCAAGCGCGTGGAGAAAATTTGGCCCCATATCTATCCAAAGTGCAAGAGCTGCCGAGCGACATCGAGCACTGCACCATAACACACATACCCCAGGAAAAAACACTAAGGCGGACTTCTTAGCCAAGTTGGCAAGCTCCGGAGAAGCCCAGTCACTGGGGATGGTCCCAATCGAAACTCTAACCAATCCAAGCATTAATGAAATGGACGTAGAATTGATTTTCGAGACCACTGTGGAACTTGACCATAATGGCACTAATAAAAGATTATATCGTGGCAGGAACTCTTCCAACAGACCGAAACCAACGAAAGAAATTACTAAGGAAGGCGTCGCAATTCATGATATAAGACAGAATACTCTATCGAAGGGGATTCTCGACCCATCTTTTTAGGTGTGTGACCAATGATGAAGCACACCGAATCCTGGAAGAAGTGCATGAAGGCGAGAGTGAAGACCACACTGGGGGGAAGATGTTCGCAAAGAAAGTTCTTTGGTATGGGTACTTCTGGCCAATAGTAAATTATGATGCCGCGGATTATGCCAGAAGATGCGATCGCTATCAGAGATTCTGCAAAATCAAGAGAACTCCATCAACAGAACTGACATGAATGGTCAGCTCGTGGCCGTTTACTATATGGGTGATCGATTTGATTGGCGTCGTGTAACGACCCGCAAATCCGTACCCCTTGATTCGACACTATTCTACATCAATCAACTCAAGTTGAACAGAAATACGAACCATTTGGGTTAAAGAAGAAGAGGTAGAAGAAGAGAAAACAGAAAACAACAACAGAATCTAGCCAACGCAGTGGGATAAAGTATAATATATATAATAACAGACCTTTACACAAAAGAAAACTATATCTACTTTATACATACATCATCAGAGTACATCATCAGAGTGTCACATCAATAACATACAACTGGATACACAGCTACTCAACACAGTGGAATATATATAAAACAAGTACGAAAGCACGTATCGTCATCCAGCTCGTCTCCTGAGCTCCACAGCATCATATCCTGTATCCTATAATACTCAGTCTGACCCGAGCATTATAGTTAAATAACACCCGAGTCAGTCTGGAAAACCAGCGTGAGAAATCGCACTCAAATTGATTATTAAAGTTTCAAAAATTCTTTGAAAACAAAAGCATCTCGTAAGACCACGCCACAAATAAACATGTCGGGTTTTTACCTTACGATAGCTAAAACATTTTCTTATTAAAATCCTCTAAAATTATAATAGGGTCTATGTACAATTACTTATTAAAATAACCGAAATTGTTACATTCATTAAATTCCATCTAATAGCCACAAACAAAACTCGTAAAAAGCGCGTAGGGAGAATGGATTTCCAACTAATGACTAGGCACTAGGGTACCACCTACCACGGTACGTGGCCTAGATCACAGTACTGAGGATCACTCCCGACCCCCGCAACACAAGACCGGGGCTACCCATTACTGGATAATCCCGAGTGAGATCACCCCACAGTTAGGATCAGCAACCGCACCACTAAGCCGAAATAAAAGGGATTTCTAAACAGGGATGACCTCACCCTGAATGGGTGCTACCCACCTAGCCTTGCTGCATAACCCCTGATTTTCAGTCATTCCCGGTTGATGAGGCTTGAGGCTAAACGTCGCCTTTTCGAACATATCCCTTAGAATTCCCATCGTCCACCTGACGATGTTCCGAAAGCATTCATCCATACAAGTCCGTCCCGGGTTCGAATGGAACCAAAGGCACTATTCCTACTACATCCATTTTGGAAATATCCTCAGGATTAGTAGCGACTAGCCCTTACACTTCACTGCTCCAACTTCGAATCCAAACTCGTTTTGCCACGAAGACGTACAAACCGGATCGAAGTGGTTTTCGAGAAATAAATCTCGATCCCGGTCTCTTCGAAACGATCAGCGCATTTGGCCAATATTGATAGTCGGTTATTTAACTATCAATTAATATTCAAAAACAACCATCAACTAATAAATTATTTCCCAAATTATTTATTAATCCCAAAAATATCTTCACAAGATATATTTTCACTTTACAAACCCCTTTGAAAACAGTTTCAAACTACCTTCCTTTTTACAGAATAAATTCTAAGTATTTCTATTTCCATTGAAATCACCAAGCACAAAACTTTAGATTTTTAAAATAATTTAAAACGCTTTACTTTGAAATATACTTTAAAACATTTAAGTTAAAACTACTTCAATAATTTGTTAAAAATACGTATTATACGAATATTTGAAAATAAGATTGCTTTATAAAATATAAAACTAGGTTTTCACTTTTTAAAACAAAATACTAAGTCACTTTTTAAATAATTACTACGATAGTAGATTTGAAAAATATTTACTTTAGAATTTAGATATTTAGAAATAATAAATTCCTAAAACATGCTTTTTCAAAAACAACATTAAAACTTTTTATCTTATATTTAAAAAATTACCTTGAACGTACTTGGCTATCCAGAGAAATATACTTCTCTTCACATTCTTCTTTTAAGTTTCCAATTTTAAATATTTGAATCAATTTCCAAATTGATTTCCTATTTACCCCTTTTTATTCCAAAATCCATTAATTTCATATTTTATTCCTTAAATATGGTTTAAAATATTTTTAACTGACTTTAGATTTCTCAACTTACTTCTTAATCTTTTTAAATAAATTTAAACTTTAAATTTTAAAATAATTCTTTATTCCTTTAAAATAATATCACTTGATTTTACAATTCATTAGTTTCTGTTTATTCAAAATCTTTTCATACTCGAAGTTATTTATTAGTATTTTAATATCACTTGCATTTCTTTCAATTCATTCTTAATTTATTCACATTTTCTATAATTATTTCGCTTACAAATTTACTTCTTTATTTTCTTTCCTAAATCCAATTTATATATTTTTGGTAGCTCATTATACCCAAATATATTCAATCAAACCATAGCATTCAATATTCCAATATAACTCATCATAGAATATCAACAATCACAACAGAGAATATTAAATAATTTACATATATGTTGAGGGATCCAGTTGGATCCCTCCAACCTGTTTTCCCTGCATCTACAGATGTTAACATAATATAAAATACCAATTCCACTTCGAGGTGGAATATCGCGGTATATGGGATAAAATATAATATTATCCGCTATTATGCGGCGCATAGGGTCTCATCCGCTATATAAATGCGGGAAATCAAACATTCGAAGATATACTATATACTATAATATAGCACAATAAATCCATTCAATCATCCAATCAATTATTTAAATTTAACTATTTAAATTTAAATTTAAAAAAATTAAACTGAGTGAGATTAACTCACCTTTGATTTTGTATGCAATCCATTCCAATCGACTTGTTTTCTTCCCAATTTCAGACCTTGTACAACCAATTATACAATTCATTTATATTCGAAATAATCGAATAACCAATGTCTCATTTGGTAATTTAATTATCAATGATTTTATTTTAAACCGATTTCTTTTAATAAATTTATTCAACAAAAATTAAATTTAAAACTAAATTTCCTCTTAAACAAATTAACCAACAAAAATTAAGGTTAAACAATTTTTTTTTTAATATCTTTTAGTAACTAAAAATAATTAAATAAGTTAACCAAATAATTTAACCACTATAATAAGTTAGTAAATTGTATTTTGTTTTTAGCTTTCCCTTTTTTTCAAACTACGTGTAAAAATAAGCTATATGGGTTTTTAATAAAAATCTTATCTTTATATAAACCCTACAACAATTACGATTCCTATATTTTCTCGAAATCTTACATATACATATATTTAATGTTTCCTATATATATATACATACATATTTAATTTAAAACAGAATCGTATTCCACCTTACTGTAATTATATTTTATTTTTTTATTTTATTTTATATAAATTTAAAATGTTAACGAGTTAGCAACTTATACTTTTCCACACAAATTTTAAATGCTCAGAAGAGAAGAAAAAGAAATAGAGGTTACCAGCAAGGGCTCGGTCAACGATGGCGACTCTACCTCCTCCCTCGTCGAAGACGAAGACCACCTCGTCGCTCGCCCTACCACGCGTGTTCGAGCCACCCTAACGCGACTCCGAACCCTACCTGACCTCGTTGTCGAGCGCAGTCGTGCCTTGCAACTCCGCACCCCCAAACAACGGCTCCCGTTCGTAAAATCGAAGTCGACATCCCCCTTAACCCCTCGACCATGAACTGCCCACCACCACGGCGACGAGGTTGGAATCGCACGAGCGACTTCCATTTTCGGTTTAGGGATTTCGATTAATTGAAGAAGGAAGAAGGTTTATATGAACGAATTCGTGTTTTTAGGTAGATCTCGATTTTGATTTCATTATTATTTTTTCTGATGCTCGAGTTTAATTGAATCGAACTTGACCATTTTCTCTGAGGGATTTTTGATGTTCAGATCTTTTATTATTTTTATTATATATAAAATGGAGATGTCTTCGGCTGGAAGATAAAGGATAGCGTGATTTTTAAAAACAAAAATCTGAAATATTCCTCGTGTGTTAACAGGGTTAAAGTGAAATGAGATGATGTTTTGTATGATGATGTGAGTATGTAGGTCAATCAACCAATATATATATTTATTTAAATTTTAAATCGTTACGATTTTACAACTTAAAATCTTGATCGTATGGAGAAGATAGCCCTTTTTGGATCAGTTATTATATTGAATTCGATATAGATTTCAATGCGTTTACTTATTGTACGCTCACACAACAACTCCGATCAATACGAATTTTGAAATTCGATAATAATTCAATATTACGAACCCAATAGAACTGGTTTCGTCGAATTCCGAGACTGTGCCTTGAAAAGCTGTTTTTTAAAATTCAATTTAAAACAATAAATTTTCAAAACTTAACAAACCATTTTTAAATTTGATTTCAATACTTCTGTCCCCTTCAGTATTATCAATATAAATTTTATAAGCCTTCAAATTATTTTCAACAGGCTTAAAACTTCAAATTTAACATTTTAGCCAACTTCAAATTATATTAATTTAATAATTTAATCATCAAATAAATTGTGATATTTGAATTCAAGTTAAAATTAACCTTTAAATATTTAAAATTAATTTAAGTATTCCAATTTCAATGCTTAAAAATTCCAGATCGTCACATTCCTTCGCCATTAAAATAATTTCGTCCCCGAAATTACTAGTTAAGAGGAATGGTCCAATACCCGTTTACTTTTCCAAAAACCAAACAGTTTTATCAACTTGCCATAACATATCTTTTATTAAAGACCCACTATCATTCTTACTAACTTCTCAAACTCTCCCTTAGTTTTCAAACAATACTATTCGCTCAATCATTCAAATTTCAATTTAAAACCAAATCTTGAATTACCAAAATTTTCTCAAAAATTTTCTAACTCCCTAAATTTTCGAAAAATTTCGATAGCGTCTCCTTTGCACGGCTAGCTCGATACAACTACAAAATGCCTCAACGGGCCCCAAATTCCAAAAGAAAACAAAAGGCCAAGTGGCTAGATCAAAAACCCAATCAAATTTCATACAAAAATTTAAACACGTGCCTTTTTGTCAAGCAATTCAAATTTATCTTCTGAAATCAAAACCAATTTTCCTTTTCCTTTATAATACCTGTATATCCTACATAGCAATATGTCCAATCACAACATTCAAAAACATTTTATCGACTTCCTTACAAAATGTCAATGTTTATTCAAATATTAACTCAGAATATATTTGTAATATCAATTTTTTAACTAAGAATTCACCATTCCTTTCTTAAGTTTAGTATAAGCATTTTATATGTTTATTTATTTTCACTTCACCACTTTAGTTTATATCTATTTCTATTCACATTAGTTCTTCCATTTCCATATAAATTCAATTTATCTTCAATTCAGGATATTGGATTTTATCTTCCGTTTATACTGATTCATATCATTGTTTTAAATTAATTTCATTTCCTAATTTATTTTGATTTCCAATTTGGAATCGTTTTGTCGCTAACTAAAATTTTCCCAAAAAATTCAAAAAAATATTCTAACTCCCAAAATTTCCGAAATTTTTTAGCAGAGTCTCCTTTGTATGGAGGAGCTTTTGCAATTTGAAAAAAGATATGTCGGAAAAACCAAAAATAGTTCATGTTTCCTATTTTTATTGCGTAGGCGTACCTTATTTAGCATTTTTAAGCAAGCGACTTATTTAATTAGCAGTTAGCGAAATCAAATCCAGCCCAATAACTTCCCTGAACCTGTAATTACTCAACTAAAACATGTAAGTATGAAATATATGTGATTTATTAACATTTCACTTTTACTTACATAGCTAAAACTTGAATTCTATGAACAATGCATGCTATACAATTTTCAAAAGCACATGCAAGATTTCGCTACCCATTTTAATTTCTTACAACCAAATCACACATCATTTTACTTAATCCAAAAGGTTAACAACTCACATGCTTACATTCAATTTATTTTTAAACAAATCAAACTCATATTTAATTCAACTGATCTCAACATCAATTTATTTAACTTCTATCAACTCAGAGAACTTTAATTATTTTCGTTTACGTCAAACGACAATTTATACTATGCAATTTTACGATATCCATGTGAATAAATAATTATTTAAGGTTTATAACCAATTTACATTGATTCCAACTCAATTTATTTAAATTCCATTCCAATCTAACTTATTTACAATCCGTAGTTGCATTCCATCCCGTTTCACATTGGTTTTGTTCAAAGCCATTTTGTTATACTCGACATCATCCCATGCTTCTATTAACTTCAAACTTAAGTTAATTTATTTCAATTCACTACCATTTCATAACTTAAGTTCATTCTCATTTTAATTTATTCATACTCGAATTGGATTTATTTTCATCTCAAATCATTTTTATTTTAATCCAATTCCATACAACTTCAATTCATTTTTAATTTACTTACAATTCTAAGTTGAATTTTTATTTATAACTTAAGCTTCATTTCCAAACTCAATTATCTATTCACAATTCAATTCTAAGTCAATAATTTCGAGTTCCATTTCCATATTTCATCAACTAATTTATTATCTAATTAATTCTCCCCTGGTTTAAATTCAATACTTGATTTTTAATATCAGAATCTCTTCATTAAATTTTTTAAGCGCAATTTATTTTATAATTCAAGTTTGGATTTTTCGTTTTATTTTCCAATTCATCAAAAATATTTATTTTGGGTTTTCTGTCCCACTTTTCAATTTTATAAGTCACAACTTATTATTTTACACATTTCCATTCATTCTAGGCTTGAATATATTCATCTTTTATTTTTAACTCAAGATTTACGCTTATTTATAGCCCAAGTATACTTTATTTTAAGGATTTTTAATTCTTTTATAAGTTATTCTAAATTATTTATTCCAACTTATTTTTTTTATCCAACTTACTTCCATTTATTACGGCAAGAATCTATTTCCATTTAATAACACCCATAATTCAATTGAATTTTACACCAATTCAATTCTATTTAACTTAACCCCAGTTAAATCTTTTTGCATACCATTCCTTTGAATTTTGTTAAGCAATGACTTAATTCCATTTAATATCATTCCAATATCCAATTTTCAGTTCATTCACTTACAATTATAAATTCAATTGTTCATTCTCTAATTCACTTCCAACCAATAAATTTTATTTCCAAACATTAATTAATTTTAGTCCATTTGAACTAACTCTGCACTAATTTTTTTTATAAAATTTTAAATCAAACATCATCCAATATTCAGTTTCATTTCAGTTGCATACCATATAAATCATTCGGTTACTTACAAATTTTAAGTCTCAAAACTTTGTTTTATTTAGTCCAACTTGACTAATTTTTCCATTTCACATAATTTAACACAATTCAAATTTTTAATTCCAGTATTCAGTTTTCACATTACTTACTTACAAAGTTGAATTTTATTTCAACAAATTCCAAATTCACAAGTTATCAAACTTTTTATATGCCATAAACATTCTTAGTTAAAATTCCAAAATTTAAACAATCTTTCAACATTTCAAAATTCTCTTTGAAATTACCCATACCCAAAATTCCTTGCATTTTCGAAATCAAACCCAATTTCGCAAACAAACATTAATCCAAAACATCCAGGTAGCAATCCCCTTTTTGGAAACTCAAAAATGAACACCGATGATGTTGCGATCACCATCGGAATTATTTTCCAGTGACCGAAAGAGTTCAATGCTTTTATCGCTTTTAAAACCCTTCAAATATTTTTAAATTCTAAATCCTCTAGATTTTCAAATCCGATTCAAAATATTTCTCACATATATATTATTTTTCCCAACTTTTGGGAATCAATTCCAAATTCAAAGAATTTAAATTTCCAAATTTTCAAATTCCAAATCCTTTAAATTTATATTCAAACATTACTTTGGAATTTTATCTTATTTTAATTATTAATCACACTATAATTCATATTTAGTTTATATTTACAAATCTCATTTGTTTCTTAGTTTTTAATTATGATTTAAATTCCTTAATGTTTTAGTTATTATTTCAATTTCTTATTCAATTCTCGTATAATGATAATAATTTAATATTATCATTACTAACAACCAAGCATCCATATATAACTATAACAATTTATGAAAAATTATTCCTTTATATACAAAAATAATTTTAGGTAAAATTATTTCATTCACCCGATTTAAAACAATACTGTGTCGGTTTATCTTGTTTAAGAGTTTAGAAATTCCTATCGATAACATGGCGTCCCACATATCGATCAGAATCCATAAACACGCAACCGATAAGTCAACATAATATAAAACAATTTTATATTCACTAACAAATGCGCGCTTATATCTATTAATATCCGCAAACTCATTCTAGAGTACTACGGACTCTATTTTATGAGTAATTCCCACCAGAGCCAAGGTTATCACCAACCTGGCTCTGATACCAAGTGTAACAACCCGCAAATCCATACCCCTTGAGTCGACACTATTCTACATCAATCAACTCAAGTTGAAAAGAAATACGAACCATTTGGGTTAAAGAAGAAGAGAAAACAGAAAACAACAACAGAATCTAACCAACGCAGCAGAATAAAATATAATATATATAATAACAGACCTTTACACAAAAGAAAACTATATCTATTTTATACATACATCATCAGAGCACATCATCAGAGTGTCACATCAATAACATACAACTGGATACACAACTACTCAACACAGTGGAATATATATAAAACAAGTACGAAAGTACGTATCGTCATCCAGCTCGTCTCCTAAGCTCCACAGCATCATATCCTGTATCCTGTAATACTTGGTCTGACCCGAGCATTATAGTTAAATAACAACCGAGTCAGTCTGGAAAACCAGCGTGAGAAATCACACTCAAATTGATTATTAAAGTTTCAAAAATTCTTTGAAAACAAAAGCATCTCGTAAGACCACACCACAAATAAACATGTCGGGTTTTTACCTTACGATAGCTAAAACATTTTCTTATTAAAATCCTCTGATATTATAATAGGGTCAATATACAAGTACGTATTAAAATATCCGAAATTGTTACATTCATTAAATTCCAGCTACTAGCCACAGAGTGGGTAATACAAACAAAACTCGTAAAAGGCGCGTACGGAGAATGGATTTTCAACTAATGACTACGCACCGGGGTACCACCTGTCACGGTACGTGGCCTAGATCACAGTACCGAGGATCACTCCCGACCCCTTGCAACATAAGACCAGGACTACCCCTTACTGGATAATCCCGAGTGAGATCACCCCACGGTTGGGATCAGCAACCGCACCACTAAGCCAAAATAAAAGGGACCTCTAGACAGGGATGACCTCACCCTGAATGGGTGCTACCCACCTAGCCTTGCTGCATAACCCCTGATTTTCAGTCATTCCCGGTTGATGAGGCTTGAGGCTAAGCATTACCTTTTAGAACATATCCCTTAGAATGCCCATCATCCACATGACGATGTTCTGAAAGCATTCATCCATACAAGTCCGTCCCGTGTTCGAACGGAACCGAAGGCACTATTCCTACTACATCCATTTTGGAAATATCCTCAGGATTGGTAGCGACTAGCCCTTGCACTTCACTGCTCCAACTTCGAATCCAAACTCGTTTTTCCATGAAAACATACAAACCGGATCGAAGTGGTTTTCGAGAAATAAATCTCGATCCCGGTCTCTTCGAAACGATCAGCGCATTTGGCCAATATTGATAGTCGGTTATTTAACTATCAATTAATATTCACAAACAACCATCAACCAACAAATAATTTCCCAAATTATTTATTAATCCCAAAAATATCTTCACAAGATATATTTTCACTTTTCAAACCCCTTTGAAAACAGTTTCAAACTACCTTCCCTTTTACAGAATAAATTCCAAGTATTTCTATTTCCACTGAAATCACCAAGCACAAAACTTTAGATTTTTAAAATAACTTAAAACGCTTTAGTTTGAAATATACTTTAAAACATCTAAGTTAAAACTACTTCAATAATTTGTTAAAAATACATATTATATAAATATTTGAAAATAAGATTACTTTATAAAATATAAAACTAGGTTTTCACTTTTTAAAATAAAATACTAAGTCACTTTCTAAATAATTACTACGATGGTAGATTTGAAAAATATTTATTTTTGAAATTAGATATTTAGAAATAATAAATTCCTAAAACATGCTTTTTTAAAAACAACATTAAAAACTTTTTATCTTATATTTAAAAATTTACCTTGAACGTACTTGGCTATCCAGAGAAATATACTTCTCTTCACATTCTTCTTTTAAGTTTCCAATTTTAAACACTTCAATCAATTTCCAAATTGATTTCCAATTTATTCCCTTTTATTCCAAAATCCATTAATTTCATATTTTATTCCTTAATTATGGTTTAAAATATTTTTAACTGATTTTAGATTTCTCAACTTACTTCTTAATCTTTTTAAATAAATTTAAACTTTAAATTTTAAAATAATTCTTTATTCCTTTAAAATAATATCACTTGATTTTTCAATTCATTAATTTCTGTTTATTCAAAATCTTTTCATACTCGAAGTTATGTATTAGTATTTTAATATCATTTTCATTTCTTTCAATTCATTCTTAATTTATTCACATTTTCTGTAGTCATTTCGCTTACAAATTTACTTCTTTATTTTCTTTCCAAAATCCAATTTATGTATTTTTGGTGGCTCATTATACCCAAATATATTCAATCAAACCATAGCATTCAATATTCTAATATAACTCATCATAGAATATCAACAATCACAACAGAGAATATTAAATAATTTACAGATATGTTGAGGGATCCAATTGGATCCCTCCAACCTGTTTTCCCTGCATCCACAGATGTTAGCACAATATAAAATACCAATTCCACTTCGAGGTGGAATATCGTGGTATATGGGATAAAATATAATATTATACGCTATTATGCGGCGCATAGGGTCTCATCCGCTATATAAATGCGGGGAATCAAACATTCCAAGATATACTATAATATAGCACAATAAATCCATTCAATCATCTAATCAATTATTTAAATTTAACTATTTAAATTTAAAAAAATTAAACTGAGTGAGATTAACTCACCTTTGATTTTGTATGCAATCCATTCCAATCGACTTGTTTTCTTCTCGATTTCAGACCTTGTACAACCAATTATACAATTCATTAATATTCGAAATAATCGACTAACCAATGTTTCATTTGGTAATTTAATTATCAGTGATTTTATTTTAAACCGATTTCTTTTAATAAATTTATTCAACAAAAATTAAATTTAAAACTAAATTTCCTCTTAAATAAATTAACCAACAAAAATTAAGGTTAAACAAATTTTTTTTTTTGTTTATCTCTTTTTTTCAATATCTTTTAGTAACTAAAAATAATTAAATAAGTCAACCAAATAATTTAACCACTATAATAAATTAGTGGATTGTATTTTGTTTTTATCTTTCCCTTTTTTTTCAAACTACGTATAAAAATAAGCTATATGGGTTTTTAATAAAAATATTATCTTTATATAAACCCTACAACATTTACGATTCCTATATTTTCTCGAAATCTTACATATACATATATTTATTGTTTCCTATATATATACATACATATTTAATTCAAAACAGAATCGTATTCCACCTTGTTGTAACTATATTTTATTTTTTTATTTTATATAAATTTAAAATGTTAACGAGTTAGCAACTTATACTTTTCCACACAAATTTTAAATGCTCAAAAGAGAAGAAAAAGAAATAGAGGTAACCAGCAAGGGGCCGGTCAACGATGGCGACTCTACCTCCTCCCTCATCGAAGACGAAGACCACCTCGTCGCTCGCCTTGCCACGCGTGTTCGAGCCACCCTAACGCGACTCCGAACCCCACCTGACCTCGCTATCGAGCGCAGTCGCGCCTTGCAACTCCACACCCCCAAACAACAGCTCTCCTTCGTCAAATCGAAGTCGACATCCCCCTTAACCCCTCGACCATGAACTGCCCACCACCGTGGTGATGAGGTTGGAATTGCACGAGCAACTTCCATTTTCGGTTTGGGGATTTCGATTAATTGAAGAAGGAAGAAGGTTTATACGAACGAATTCGTGTTTTTAGGTAGATCTCGATTTTGATTTCATTATTATTTTTCTGATGCTCGAGTTTAACTGAATCGAACTCGGCCATTTTCTCTGAGGGATTTTTGATGTTCAGATCTTCTATTATTTTTATTATATATAAAAAGGAGATGTCTTTGGCTGGAAGATAAAGGATAGCGTGATTTCTAAAAACAACAATCTGAAATATTCCTTGCGTGTTAACAGGGTTAAAGTGAAATGAGATGATGTTTTGTATGCTGATGTGAGTATGTAGGTCAATCAACCAATATATATATTTATTTAAATTTTAAATCGTTACGATTTTACAACTTAAAATCTTGATCGTATAGAGAAGATAGCCCTTTTTGGATCAGTTATTATATTGAATTCGATATAGATTTCAACGCGTTTACTTGTCGTACGCTCACACAACAACTCCGATCAATACGAATTTTGAAATCCGATAATAATTCAACATTACGAACCCAATGGAACTGGTTTCGTCGAATTCCGATACTGTGCCTCGGAAAGCTATTTTTAAATTCAATTTAAAACAATAAATTTTCAAAACTTAACAAACCATTTTTAAATTTGATTTCAATACTTCTATCCCCTTCAGTGTTATCAATATAAATTTTATAAGCCTTCAAATTATTTTCAACAGGCTTAAAACTCCAAATTTAACATTTTACCCAACTTCAAATTATATTAATTTAATAATTTATTCATCAAATAAATTGTGATATTTGAATTCAAGTTAAAATTAACCTTAAATATTTAAAATTAATTTAAGTATTCCAATTTTAAATGCTTAAAAATTCCTGGTCATCACAGCGTCCTTCCAATGGCAAAAGGAGGCAAATATGCTAGTGTGGCCGTAGATTGTTTCACGAAATGGGTCGAAGCGGAACCGCTGGCCACCATAATCACAAACAAAGTTATTAACTTCGTTACTAAAAACACCATTTGCAGGTTTGATGTGCCACAAAAAATCATCACTGATAATGGAACGCAGTTCGAAAGCGCCGAGTTTAAAGACTTCTGCAAGCACTTCTAGATTGAAAAGAGCTATTCCGCAGTAGCTCATCCGTAGGCAAACGGGCAAGTGGAGGCAATAAACAAGATCATCAAATCCACCATCAAAAAGTGACTAACAAAAGCAAAGGGAAGCTGGGTTGATGAGCTTTCACTTGCACTATGGGATTACAAAACAACACACATAGCTGCAACCAGCCACACCCCGTTCACTTTGGCGTATGGTTCTGAGGCGATGATTCTTGGAAAACTAGAAGTCTCAACTCTTCGAAGGCTGAATTTTAACCAAAAAACAAAATGAGAAACTTCTACTCGCATCGCTAGACGTGATGGATGAAAAGAGAGAGGAAACTGAGTTGAGAATCGCCACCCACTATAAGAGGGTTGCACGATACTTCAACTCCAAAGTTCACAGTCAAACCTTCGAAGTCGGCGATCTCATGCACAAGCAAGTTTACCATGTCCCGAGAGCCTTCGAATCGAATTGGAAAGGACCATTTGTCATTCATCAGAAGCTTGGTGACGGGACCTTCAAGTTGATGACCGTCGACAGGATCGCAATTCCCCTAGCCTAGAATAGCGAATCACTTTGTCGATATTTCATTTAAAAGCAACTTTATGTAATTTCTAATTTTTAGCAAATAATCCATTACAGAAATGTCGATGGCATTGTAAATAGGCAAAGAATCTGCTAAGCTTTTCTTATTAAAGTTTTCCATTTGAATTATCCAAGTTGTGTTCATAATAATTACCCGACGAGCTGGCGGAAATAAACTGACTCAAAACTGTTGGATCGACGAAACCCGATCCTGGCCCTCCAAAAAATGATTTCGCCCCGGCTGCATCAAGAGAGCCACGAACACAAGTTTCTCATGCCGCCCAGACATAGGCGACGCCACCAAACTCCAGATTCAAGTTTCTCGCGTTATCCAGAGATACGCAATACCGAGTAACTCTAGATTCAAGTTTCTCATGTTGCTCCAAGGTAGGCGGCACTGAGGAACTCCAGATTCAATTTTCTCGCGTTTCCCGGAGATAGAAAATGCCAAGGTACTCCAAATTCAAGTTTCTTCCATTTCCTGGAGAGAGGAAACACCGAGGAACTCCAGATTCAAGTTTCTTGCATTGCCTGAAGATAGGCAACGTCGAGGAACTTCATATTCTCGCATTGCCTGGAGACAGACAACGCCGAGGAACTCCAGATTTAAGTTTCTCGCGTTCCCCGGAGATAGGAAACGCCGAGGAACTCCAGATTCAAGTTTCTCACGTTGCTCGAAGATAAGCAACGCCAAGGAACTCCAGATTCAAGTTTCTCACGTTTTTCGGAGGTAGGCAATGCCGAGGAACTCCAGATTCAAGTTTCTTGCGTTGTCCGATGATAGGAAATGCCGAGGAACTCAATATTCAAGTTTCTCACATTGCCCAGAGATAGGAAATGCCGAGGAACTACAAATTCAAGTTTCACGCATCGTCCAGAGATAGGCGACGTCGAAGAACTCCATATTCAAGTTTCCCGCATTGCCCAGAGATAGGCAACGCCGAGGAACTCCCGATTCAAGTTTCTCGCGTTGTCCGGAGATAGGCTCACACGTTACCTGGAGATAGGCAATGCCAAAGAACTCCAAATTCAAGTTTCATGCATCGTTTGAAGATAGGCGACGCCGAGGAACTCTAAATTTAAGTTTCTCACGGTGCCCGGAGATAGGCAACGCCGAGGAACCCCAAATTCCGACTACTCGCACTGCCTGGAGATAGGTAGTGCCAAGAAACCCAACAAGCCGTGCGCTTAAGCTGAAACTTCTCGTGTTGCTCAGAAACATCGAATACTTGAAGTTTGTTTGGAGTGAACAACCCTGTGAATTAGAGGGCATATATCTGTACGAAGATAGAATTGCTTCAATGAAAATAGTCCATAAGCCCTGTCACCCTAAACAACAATAAATTCACAAACCCTATCTCAAAAGTCAACAAGGATCCATAGCAAAAGTTTGACTTCCTAAGCAAAATTTCCAACTTAAGCAAAACTTCCAACTTTAGGGAAGTCGTTGAAGCCTTATGGATTTCTAAACAGGATTAAGAAGTTTTGAAAAGTGTTACAGGTTTTGTGAACTTCTAAACAAAAATCCACTATTAATCCCTAAGTTCCATTACAGTTCTATCACTTTGAGTGAAGGACTTCAGCCACGATCGTGGGACTAGCAAAGTATGAAATGAAACCAACACATGCACACAGAGTATATATGAAAAGATAGGTGAAAATAAAGTCAAAATACCAGCGTATTGCTTGAAATCTTATGAACATAGAATCAAAATGTGGGGGGACGTACTCACACAACGGCGGCAAACAAAGAAAAATTACAGACTCTACAACCAAGACACAAAGTGCAGACTCTGCACTAGGGGATAAAAACTCAAAAAGAAATGCAACAAGTCTAGCTTCCTGAAAACTATATGAAAAAACGCAGTCCATCGTTGTACTGGCCAATCAACGCTTTTTTTCACCACTTCCTTTCCCACCTCTGGTTGGCAGCTTCTACTTCTTTTCGGAAGAGGTGTCGTTGCCAATAATGTCATCCTATATCTCTGTAGCGATCTCTTCCTCCTCAGAATGTTTTCTAGAAGAGCTTCCCATCCCCTTATGCTTTCTCAACTTCTAGGAGCTCTTCGAGGCCTTAACCACCTCCACTCTCTCCTTCTTAAAAGAAATCAAGTCGTGTGGAGTCTTTTGTGGTTACTTCGTCTGTGCCACCTACTCTTGGCCTCAGCGGCAGTCGTATCACCTTCCAGGGATGCCAAGGGATCGTCCAGGAAATGAAGCACCTCAATCTTCTTGGCCTCTGGTCCCGGTTGTGAGCTAGGTGTAGATATAAGGACAGAAGCAAGAACGAATACAATTTTATAAGATGTAAAGATAGCAGCATGCACAAGCACAGAAGTAACTAGCGTGCCAACAGGAAGAGTAGATAGACCTATAAGATCAAAAAGAAAAGCATTAAACTCCTCTTGCTCCTATGGCGTAAGATAGAGGCCCCCGAGTTCGAGAGAGGCATGAGCGTTACCTGCGCTAGAGGAAGGGTCGTGAACGACAACCTCGAACTCATCTCCTTCGACTTCTTTGGAACTCTTCACCACCTGAGAAACAACATTGACCCCCAGATCATTGGTTGATCCTGAAGCTGTCCCGAAGGTTCCCCCGCATCAGAGATTAAAGACTTGGCAGGCACATCTATAGCAACTATCAAAGCCGCCTTGGTGGTTTCCATTTCTCATTCATCTCGAAGAATTTCTTGGCCTTCAAGCAGTGCCTTCTCGGATTCCTCATTGAGATAGGCATCTTGCAACCCCTGATTTAAATTATGTCACCATTCTCGGCAAACGAGATAAGATTTCCTCCCAAACGAAGGCAAGAATGCATGGGAAATTCAGGCCAAGATAATAAAGGCTCCCCTGGTGCGGTATGGAGTTGATGTAAAAATTTAGGATCGCCGCGTCTAGTTTCTCCATCTTTCGATCAAAAGTATGTTGGGCTCCAGATAATTTGTTGTCACCTCCGCCTTCTCCATCTCAATAGCAGCTTTGTCGACACTGAGTTGTGCGACCTGAGCATGTAATTCTGCAATTGTCCCTTGCAAAATTTCAATTGTCTTGGCTTGATCGAAAATTGTTTTATTATGCCCCTCGACAATCAAATTGTGGCCGGTGATCGTCTTCCATTAAGATTCAACAATAGTGTTGCTAGCGACCACATCTACCTTCAATTTATCTTCTTCCACATGAGCCTTCTTGATTTCGTCTCTATAGACAATTTCGACCCTCTCGTGTGCATTTTTCATCTCCTTCATTAAGCTGGCAGTCCTCTTACTGTCCCAAAGCGCTGCCTCTTTCTCCTCCACCAATTGCTTAATTTTAGCATCCCAATCAGTTAACTCCTTTTCAAAATCTTCTTTTTTAGATTCAAAGGAGAGGATCTCCTGGTAGTTATTCCTATTGGTTTCTTCTAGTTGTTTGCAGAGCTTCTCCTACTTCTCACCCTGCTCCAAATCATCTTGAATACCTTGGAGGCACAGCATATAAGAGTCCCTATGAATGGGGTGATTATCCATGTCAAACTTAATGTATCTTAGGAACCAACCCGGAAGAGCCGCCTCAAGCTTAGGCGGGCCTGTAGGAAGAATGTAGGCCGGTCTCTGTTGGGGATGAGAAGTGCCGGGGGTAGCAGTAACAACAGAAGAAGATGAAATATGCACTGGAGGCAGAATGGGGGCAGAAGAAATGGGAGCCTTTTTTCCCACCGAAGTATGCTTTAGAACGCGCTCAGAAGGATGGGAGCAGTAATCAAACTTGGGCTTCTTCAACAACTCTTCCCTTTCATCATGAGATCGTCTTTTCTCGTACCCATCCCTGTGCAAACAGAACTTATCTCTCTCCTTCTGGCAACGAGCATCTGCCCCAAGTTCTTTCCTTCTCCTATATTCGTCTTCCATCTTCCGAACTTGGTGACGGCTGAAGGAACGCTTCGGGTTCCGTTGTGAATTGGTATAATCCTTGAAATCGTCATAAAACCACGCCCTCTCGTCATACCTGGAACAAAGCATACATGAAAAACTTCAGAAACACATAAGGAATTAAGAAAGCATACGAGAGAATGAAAAATAAGTATAAGTGCAATCCTAGTGTGTCATGTTGTGCATTCTTAATATGGGCCTAAGGCGTCATCACGAACCGAGCGAATGACTGTCGGAGGGGGAATAGGACCGACTTCGATTGACACCGCGGAGTTGGGCTGATGCATGGCATGATATCGCCTGGACATGATGGCATCACGTCAAATTTGAAGTCGTCCTTCATAAGGGCATCGAAGTCGACAAATACATCACTGATATCTCCAAGATCCACCTCGGGAGCCTTGCCAGAAGAATCTTGATGCTTGCTAACCTCCGTGTCCTTGTCTTTGTCATTATTGTCGGAAGGGGGGTGAATCCGAAAGAATGGGACTCATGCTCGGTGTCTCATTGCATGACTCTGAATCTTCACCTTCGGATTCTGACGAAAAGTCATCACTAACCATGGTTTCACCACTGCTGCTTTCAAACTCCCCATCCTCCTTCTCTGAGTCCATCGCGGCTTTCCCTTCTCTGTGCGTAGGCTCAGCTTCTGGTTCCTCCTGGATTGGAGCATTCTAGCGGAACCACTTAAACCGGCCGTGATATCCTCCTCATTAGTCTCGTCGGGTGAGCTTTCGAAGGGGCCGCCTATTTCATGACCCTCATCATAATCATGTAAAGAAGAAGAAGGCCTTATGTGAACTCTTGCTCAGTTAGGAGAGGGAACTTCAAACTGAGCAACGGATCTGCCCGAAGCTAACAGTTCGAATTGGTGCAAATTATTGTCAGAAAGAAAAACTCTAGCGCATCACTCCTCAAAATCATTGGACTTTAGAGTTTGACAGGTTTCATTAAGAGTCATGTGACGCCCCACCTCTATACCCATGCTAGCCAAGGACACTACAGGGAAATGCCGTCAACTAGCACGAAGAATAAGGCTGTTGAGGAGCGACCATCCGTGTAATTTCTTTGTGCGAGTACCGATATGCCAGATAAAAATATAACTTGCATTTCAAGAGGGAATCCGACATACCGATGTAAACTCAAAGCTACTACACGGTGGCTATAATATCTTCGGAAACAAATATAGAAATAAGCATAACATAAATCAGTCACAGAAGTTCATATCTCAAAGGCAGAAACAGATATGAATATTACACATGAAAGTGTATATCAGAGTAGTGGTCAAACAAGATCCACAATATAACAAAAGAATAGATACAAGTGATAGTCAAAAGAATAATTATACATCAATGAGTCTATATCTCGAGTGTATAACGACAAAAACTACCAATCTAGTGTAGTTAGCCAAAAGTCAGGTAATACTCCCAGATGAGGAGTCAAGTAGAAGCACCTGTAACATCTTGGTCTGACCCGAGTATTATTTAATAAGAAAATAATAAACGGATCAGTCTAACTATAAATATCAGATAAAATGATATAGAATAAGAGATATGACAAAAACGTATGATAACCATAAAGCCATACTATGATAAGTATGTAATTGAAAATCAACCAGAGATTAATCAATATCACAAGAATCTTCTCAAAGATCAAAAGAATGTCATGCTCTTTAGTTTTATTCACCAAGTCACAAATATCTACATCATATCGATGCCAATCATAAAAGCTGGTGAAACACAAATTCTAGAAATCATCAATAGAAATCCAGAAATCACAAAAAGGGGGAGGCCTATCATAAAACGGGAGCATGAAAACTCACCAACATGTGTATCACAAATGGGACGCTATCCCATGGTCGCTAACCATAAATTCCGATCATCGACGCAGTACAAACGGTACGTCCAATGAACTAAAAAGCCCGGATATCGATGTAGTACAATAACGGTACGTCCGATGAACCGAAATTCAAACAATTCGGAACATCGACGCAGTACAATTACGGTACGTCCAATGAACCGAAAAGCCGAAACATCGATGTAGTACAAACGGTACATCCAATGAATCGAAACACAAAACAATTCAGAACATCGACGCTGTACAAACGGTACGTCCAATGAACCGAAAAGCCGAGACGTCGATGTAGTATAAACGGTTCATCAGATGAATCGAAACACATTAAAAGTACATGGGTCGCAGGCCTACAAAAATTGAGTCGAAACTCCAAATAATACATAGGTCGTTAGCCTATAAAAGAAATGAGACGAAACTCAATAAAACGAGGTACCGTCCCCTACGTGGACAAAGAAACATAGCATATCTCTAGTCTAAATCACAAAAATGATCATCATCAATCATCAAGAAGTGTCAATTACACTAAGCTAGTCAATATATGAGCTTTGCTTCATGTCCCATAACCACTAGCTTAACTTAAATATTTACGAACAAATTGTAGATCTCCACTCGAACATTGTCACAAGAGATTCAATCGAACAAGTCCAAGAATTAACCAACGAAGTAAACGCAAGCGTTTCATACCACTTGTTTTACTAAGTCGTTTAATTAGATTTCTCATACGAGTGAGGTAAAGGTTTGTATATACTAATAGATTGGAAAACGGTTTAAGAAACGAGCTTTGTAATAAAATAGTGTTGAAATCGTTTTGATGGAAGAGTTTTGATATTTACTACTAGTATTGAAACCTTTATATTTTTAAAGTGACAAAGCACAAAAATGATTGTAGAAACAATCAATCACCAAAATTCATATACGAAGACGTGAATTAATTCCAAAGAAATCGATATCAAATCCATCAAAATGGATATTTCCAAAAATCCCAAAATAAAAGTCATCAAAGTCGAATAACAATTGATACAACAAGTGGAATAAACCCGAATCGATTAAATTTGGAAACACAAGAGAAATAGACAAAAATAGGCATAATAGGCATTTAAGAGCAGGTCAGTCGACTGGCTCAATGAGTTCAGTCGACTGACCGTAGGAAACAGAGCCTTCCTGTCTCTGTTATTTGCCTTTGGTACGCCAACTGGCTACAGCCAGTCGACTGGATTCAAAGTCCAGTCGACTGACTGGAACCTAGGCAGTTTTTCTGCCTATACTAATGACGTGCAAACCCAACCAATTCGTGACCGATCGAGCAATGGCGCTAGGGATTTATGCCAATCGGCAACCCGGCCCTATAGGCTCTTCGATGCATCACCAAAAACATGTTCAAACATCCATAAAAGGATTTTCATAGGTTTTGCTTCCAAAGCACCAAAAGTTGGAATATATACCAAACCAATCCAAACCAAAAGCAAATGCACATGAATAAGTGTTAGGAACTCATATCCAACATCAAAGATAATCATAGACTTATATGTGAGGTAAAAATCTCACTTTTGAACCCAAAAACAGTGAATGAGAAGCCTAAAGACAAGGTAAGATCAACCACACTTCAATCTCAACACAAGAAGTTTGAATCTAAGCAATGCTTCTCTTTGAATTTGGAGCTAGAACTTGATTTGTAAACGGAAACTAGGGCTTAGGATTTTAATTCCTTTTCTTTTCCCCCATTATTCTCTTTAGAACTGAAAAGATAAGGAAGAGGGAATGAATGAAGAGAAGTGGTTCAGTTTGGGGTATTAAGGTGGCTAGTGGGCTGAACCCAAACCCAAAGTGAAAAAGGTCAAATTTTTAGCTAGCTCCAAACATATCAATGTTTATACTCAAAAAGGTTGCAAACGACATTTTGAACTCAATAGAAGGGGTCTCGAGTCCCAATTCGACTGTTTGCAAAAAGTAGGTTTTCGGACTAAAATCCGACGAACGATGAAATATTTAAATATACAATCAATAAATATGCGGGTTGTTACAGACTCCCCTCCTTAAAGAAATTGCGTCCACGCAATACTTAAGAAGAAAATAAAGAGTAACAACCATAAAGGCATATCAACACAAAAGAAATTTGAAATAGGAAGTTCACCATAAAGAGCATGAAAGAGTAAGACTGAATGGGATCGCTCGATGAATTTCCAGGATTCCCAAGAGCAATCCTTAGGATCCGGGAACGATTGAACTTTCACAAGAAGAACATCTTTATTCCGAAGGCGCTCAACCTCCGAAGCAATGATGCGAATGGAATGTTGCTCATAAGTCAAATCTGGTGAAACTTCAATTTCGCAGATAACACTGGGCTCAAGAATAAAAATCAGAATACCTAAGGCATTTCCGTAGTAGAAAGACGTGAGAAAACGTCATGAATAACAGAAAATTGAGCCGGTGTAACGACGTAGTATAATAACAGTATGCCCGAGAAACTAGAAACTCGAATAATTTGGAACAACGGCATAGTACAATGACGGTACGCCAGATGAACCAAAGCTCAAATAATTCGGAACATCGACGCGGTACAAAACGGGTACTTCCAATGAACCGAAGCTCAAATAATTCGCAACACGGACGCAGTACAAAAACGGTACGTCCAATGAACTGAAGCTCAAATAATTCGGAACAACAACGTAGTAAAAAAACGGTGCATCCAATGAACCGAACACCATAAAAGAACATCGGACGCAAGCCCATAAAAGAAATGAGACGAAGCTCAATAAAACAAGGTACATCGAAACATCCGATGAACTTTGTAAAAGAACTTGTTTATTATTAATTTTTTAGGTAGGCATGAGGTAATAGAACATAGAATTAAAATGATAATGAACCAGCAAGGGAAAATGAAATACAAATATGTTAAAGTCATAGGAATGTAAAGGTTAGACATTGATTACCAGGAGGAATTAAAAGCTGATGGCTATTCGTATTATACAATGGATAATGGAAAGACATACGAAATCAAAAGGCATAAGAACCGGTACCGATATAGTTACCATTTTCATGGATTCCACTGCGTATCAAACTTCAAAACACAGAATTGAATATACCGCAGAGATTAGCATGACGAGACGATCAAAACGGTATATAGATATTAGTCATACGATCATCCTATCAAAAGTCGGTAATCGATACCGAAAATACTGCTAATTTGCCGAAAATAAGACAGACATAACAATAGTAGTCCAAATTTGAAGAAACAAAATATGACGTCTCACTCAGAAGATGATTTGCAAATTTATTGTATAAAAATATTCAGTTTTGAAAAACGTTTTATTACCATCAAATATTAACTGATTTAAATTTGAAATAAAATTTACACAATAAAATAAACCACCATATTATCTGATGAAAATTTATCATTTGTTATTTTTAAGTAGACGTATTCCAATTAAAAATTTTCATTAAAAATTTTGTTATTTAAAATTTCACAAAATAAATTCAATTAATAAATTAATAAAACCAAAATTTGTGGGTCGTTACACACAACAACCTACATCTTCCGGTCAAGCTACTGAATATTATTCGGATTCTGAAATACAAGAAGCTCGCGTTGAACCAATGCAAAATGAATCTCTTAGTATTAACTTCTGGTGATAAAATACGGTAATGATAATGATATCCATAATATATCAGAAACACTTGAATATGAACAAAATCACAAATTTCCAAAAAACAACATTTTGCTGATTACATTTCAAAACAAATACATATCCAAGTTACATAATCACATATCATTTCGCAACTAAGGATTAATTATAATCATAACATAAATATTCCAAGAGCGACATATGACGATGCCTCATTGGTTGATCAAAGCAATATAGTCATATCCGACTTAATACACAGGGGAACAAAACAATAAGCAACTCCTAATTAGCTATTCGTCAGCCACCTTCTCGTCTTTGGAAGCTTGATTCGTCAAAAGACTAAAATCTAGAAACCTCAATCCTCAACCTACTCAAATCAATTTTGAGCACCCAAGAATTTAAGAGGAAACAAAAACTTCAAGTCAGACATAAAGCCTAGTGTGAATAATTCTGTTACATCTCGGTTCACTGATATTAAGTGAGACTACCTCACTTAGCGAAACGGGTTTCCCCACACTAATATCCTTTTCAAAGCATATATTTTGCAAGGTTTTCCAGCAACCAAACTGGTTAATCAAATTGATTATATCAAAATAGCAATATCCTTTATGCTAATAAATGGATCATCTATCTGTAAAAAAGGTAATATGTGAATTATATGCCCACAATATAATAGTAAGGTTCGTTGTGCTACAAAAGGACTATTTGTCCATACAACTGGGCTGACTGCCCGCAAACTAGACTAATGTCTGAACCAAAATGGATTAACTGTCTGAATTATTTTCCTATGGTTAACTACCTTTTATCTTTTTCCTTGAAAACCTTTTCAAAATGATTTAACCTTTTAAATCATACTTATACAAGGAAAATATATTCTTTGCATTACTCTAAGCTATTTTTCCATGATATATATATACTTTACTCAAAATAACATTGAAGGATTTTAATGAGGATTAACTATCCTTCCGAAACAAGTTAAAACCCTTTTTAACTTGAAAATACTTAGGCTATATTGCGTATTTAATACCTTCAAACCTTTGTTTAAAACCTTCAAACAACCCTTTCGAAACTATTGAAAGACCCTTTTGAAACCGCTAAATATTGTCTTTCGAAAACAATGGAAAACCTTTCCTTTTTATCCTATGAAAGCTTCAAAATATCAGATATCCTCCTTTAAAACCTTTGAAATATTACCTTCTGAAAATATAGGAAAAACCCTTCCTTTCAACCCTTTCGAAACCCTAGGGAACCACCCTATTCGAAACCATTTACTAAAATCTTTCAAACAGTCGAAATTCGATCCTTTCGAAAGCACTTTGGGCTCAATTTAAAACATGTGGAAACCTTTCAAAACCATTCAAAAATTTACTCATTCAAAACGTATGAAAAACATCTCAGTCGAAACCATTTGGATTCTGCCTTCAAGTAGAGAAAAAGCATCTGTTTCGAATCCATTTAAAACTATCTCATTAGAAACCAATTTGGGTTTTACTTATAAAAAAAGGTTTTTAATACATTTAAGTCAAAAGTATCTACTTCGAAACCATTTCCTAAGTAAAAAGTGATGGTGTTGAAACCATCCCTTCGCAAACATTGGGAAGGTGGCCAAGTATTTAGAAAATAAAACAACCCTTTCGAAACCATCTGGGTCGAAAGGTAAAAAGGCGGCAGCAAAAAGGTTTTGACTTAGTCGAAAGCTATCATTTAAGAAAAAAACGCAACCAATCAATATCACTCCTTTTAAACCAATTGACCTAGTTGAAAGCTAACCAAGTCGAAAGCATCTTAGTCGAAAGCAAGTAGGCGCATTTTCAATTTAAAAACAAAGCAGTGCCTCAACCCCTTCGAAACCCCTCTTTCGACTCCATAGCTATCGCCTACATCCAATTCACCACGTACCAGTAAACTGATACCATATGCATTTGTTTCGACTTGTCAGAAGCGAAGATGAGGAGGCGGAACCTGGTGTCGAAACAGTGAAAAACATGCAGCAAATGGTTCTTTCCACCTAACCTGCCTTACGTGTAATTGTGATTAGTTGCCTCTTTCTTTGCCAATAAAAAGTATTGCACCTTCAAAAGTGCTGCCAACTTTCTTGGGTTAACAAATTTAAATTATTTTACAAAAAGCCCCTTCTGCTCTTTAAATTATATAAAACATTTAACTCCCATACCTCAAATAATTTTATATAACCACTAAAACACTTAGAAAAATCTACAAAAATTCCAGAAAAACTCTTTTAATATGTTTTCCAACATATAAAAATTTTAGACCCCAATCTTTTATTATTTAACCGAAAATAATTATTAACCAAAATTAACATTTTCTTTATTAGAAAATTCATATAAATACCACACAATTTCAAAAAATTCTAAAAATTAAAACCCATCTTCAAAATAATATTTAGGACCTTCATAAAAATTTGCAAGGCATTTGGATGTCTTTTTATTGGGTTTTCACCTTAAAACATATAATAAAATCAATATGAACATACATAAATCATCAACATGTATATATAAAACATTCCATCATTCAAAATCATGGCAAGTCAAAGCAAAATATTTGGCATTCATTTGAAAACCAAAAATACAATCAAAAATGAGATGTAAACATTATTTACCTTAGCTTTAGAGATTAAAGAGATTGAGATGTGAATAGATTTGATTTGAATTAGTTTCTTACTAGCTTTTCTTCCTCTTTTCCTTGTTAATGGTGGTCGGCCCCTTATTTTAAAATTTTGATGAAATCAAAATGGACATGTAGGGGTATATGACCAAATGTTTTAGGCTACAAGCATGGCATCTTTCCTATATTACCCTCCTCTTTTTCAATTTAAACTTCTTATTTTAGTTCATTGTTTAAATGGCATGTCTGCCCTTGATTATAATCAAATCTCAATCCCCCAATCTACACATTATTTTATTTAAGTTTGCTAATTAAATATCCCAAATAATGTTACAAAAAATCTAAGGAGTTACAGGCTTCCTCCTTAAAGAATTTCATCCTCGAAATTACGGTAAGGTATACAACAAACCAAACAAGAAGGTAAAACATACCATCAAACAAGTCAGGATAAGTATCTCTAATCCTGCTCTCAATCTCCCAAGTACAATCCTTGTCATTGTCGCACCACTAGACTTTGATTAATCTGACCATCTTGATTCTAAGCCTCTTCTCATCTTTCGCAACAATACAAATAGGCTTCCTCACTATAGTCAAATCTGATTCTACCACTAAATCATCTAGCACAGTCGGTGCAATAGTAGTCTTCGGGTCACTAACACACTTTTTGAGATGAGAAATGTGAAAAACATCGTGGACTCCTGCTAAACTGCTTGGTAACTCAACTCTATATGCGAGTTTCCTGGTCCTCTCAACAATTGGAAAAGGTCTAACAAATCCTGGTGCTAACTTCCCCAATTTCCCAAATCTAATCACACCCTTCATTGGTGACACTTTGACGAAACTGGTCTCCAACTGAGAACTCTGGATCTTTCCGTCTCTTATTTGCATAACTCTTCTGCCTAGACTGAGCCTCTTTCATTCTGTCCCAAATGACCTCAATCTTTTCTACAGCTTCTCCAACTAAATCTAGACAAAGAACCAATCTATCCCCGGTCTCTAGCCAACATACGGGAGATTTGCATGGCCTTCCATACAAAGCTTCAAACGGTGTCATCTCAATACTAGTATGATAATTGTTGTTATACTAAAACTCGACTAAATGCAGATGGTCTTGCCATGATCCCCTGAAACCTAGAACACAAGCTCTCAACAAATCTTCAGAGATTTTGTTAACTCTTTTCGTTTGCCTATCTGTCTGCGGATGGTAAGCGGTACTCATCTTAAGCTTGTCCCAAAACTTCTTGCAGACTCTTCTAAAATTCGCTAGTGAATAAAGGATATCTATCACTAACTACTAGGAATTCCATGCGGTCAAACCACATTCTTCATAAACAACTTTGCCAGAACAGGTGTCGTTCTGGTTGACCTAACTGGAATGAAATGGCACTCTTGGTCATTCTGTCCACTATCATCCATATACTATCATTTCCCCTGTTCGACCTTGCCAACCCATCAATAGAATCTATGGAGATAGAATCCCACTTCTATACCAGAATATCTAATGGCTGAAGCAACCCACTTAGTTTCTGTTGTTCGACCTTTTCCTGCTGGCAAATCATGCACTGCGTCACACACAACCCAATATCTCAATTCATACCTTCCTAGAAAAAAAATCCTCTTCCTATCTTGATAATTTTAGTACCTCCTGGATGAATAGAGAATTTCGAATGATGGTATTCCTCTAAGACTTCTTACCTTATGTTTCCTACACTCGGAATACATAATCTCCCTTTCTTTCTCAACCTTCCATTCTGGTCAAGAGTGAAATCTTTCAATTCATTGCTCTCGGTTCCATCTTTTAACTTCCTGATCCGTTCAGCTAACACTGGATTCTCTTCCTATTTAGAATCGATCCTTTCGATCATCACTGGTCGAACTTCCAAACAAGATAATACAACTGTATCTCCACTAGACCCAGCCTTGGATCTCCACTGCACTCTGCAATATGCTAATGCTTCTAAATCCTTCCACTCAACAATCATTGCCAACACTATGTTATGATGTTTCCTGCTAAGTGCATCTACAACCTGTTGCCTTTCCCTAGTGTATACTCAATTCTGAAATTATAAGCAGCGATAAACTCTAACCACCTCTGATGTCTCATGTTCAACTCCTTCTGAGAGAACAAATACTTCAGTAACTTATGATCTGTATATAACTAAAACCTTTCTACCAAAAGGTAATGTCTCCACACCTTCAAAGCAAAAATCACTACAGCCAATTCCAAATCATGCGTCAGATATCTAACATCGTGCGGTCTAAGCTGTTTAGAAGCATAGAAAATAACTTTACCTCTCTGCATCAGCACAACTCCTAATCATGTTCTACATGCATCGATGTAAACCACCAAATCTTGATTCCCTTCCAAAACAACCAAAATAGGTGCATCGGTGAATAAGTGTTTCAAACTTTGGAATGCTTTCTCTCATTTATCGATCCATACAAACTTCACATCCTTTCTTGTTGGCTTGGTCATCGGTGCCGCTATCCACGAAAAATCCATAATGAACTTTTGATAATACCCAGCCAACCCAAGGAAACTCTTTATTTCCATCACTGTCTCGAGTCTCTTCCAACAATTCACTGCTTCAATCTTAGTCGAATCTACTGACAACCCTTCCTCTAAGACTACTTGGAAATGTCACTTCGAAAACTTTTCCGTCAGCTGATGTTGCCTCAACGTCTCAAGCACTATTCTAAGATGAACTTCATGCTTTCTTCCATCCTTGGAGTAAATCAAAATATCATCAATGAAAACCAATACGAACCTATCCAAGTGCTCTCGAAAAACCCAGTTCATCAAATACACAAAGAAAGCTGGCGCATTAGTCAGTCCAAACGGCATAACTAACCATTTGTACAACCCATATCTGGCCCTAAACGCCGTCAAAGATATATTATCCTCTGCTACTCTGAGCTGATGGAAACCTGTCGCTACATCCAACTATTAAAATACCATGGCTCCACTCAACTGGTCGAACAAATCGTCAATCCTCGTTAATGGATATCAATTCTTTATCGTCCTCTCATTCAACTTACAATAATCGATACATAGCTTCAACGATCCATCTTGCTTCTTAGCAAACACTACGACCGCTCCCCAACGCAAACTACTTAGCCTAATAAAACTCTTGCTTTCTAAATCCACCAACTGCACCTTTAACTCCCTTATCTCTGTAGGGATCATCCTGCTTAGGGCCTACTCAATGGTTCTGCTTTCGGAACCAAATCTATCTAAAACTCAATAGCTCGTTTTGGTGGCAATCCAACTACAGGCACAAAAACATCTGTGAATTCTCTAACCATGAAAACTTGACTCAACTCATTATCCAATGCCATAACACCCAACAAAGCATTCACTTCACCGCTAGAACCTTCTACTGTATAAACAATTCGATCATTACAATCTGGGTGTCAAAGCGATATTTTCCTATTATGGTAAAATATCCTGGCACCGTACTCACTTAACCAATCCATACCAAGAATGATTCCAAACCCCACAAAATAAATCACAAGCAAACTGCAAACAAAAGTATGACCTAACAAGTCAAACTCTAAATGGTCACATCTCAACCCTAGAGTTGCATACCCTCCTATTGGATTAGCAACCTGTAAGGGAAGTAACTGAATAAGTGGGTTCTGGGTTAAGCTTATCTATCAAACGTCTAGATATAAAATAATGTGATGCACCAGTACCAAATAGAATGCTAACAGACATACCATGAATCTGAAGCGTAACTACCAAGACTTCCTTTCCTTGTTCCTGAGCTGTTGGCTTAGAAGCAACAGGTTCCAATGCATACACTTTCCCTTTCCATTCTTTGCGGCCTCCTTGCACTAGCTTTTATAATGGATAATCTGGTCACAATTGAAGCACCCAACATTCTTCATTCCAACCACCTCCTTAGCCTTCCCAGCACGACACTCATTAGCAAAGTGCCCTTTCTTATCGCATTTGAAATAGACAATCTCAAACTTCCCCTTCTTAGCTGCTTCATCCTTTTGAGCAGCTTTCTTAGGGAAGAACTTCATCCTTTGATTCTACCCAACTTGGACTTCTTTAGCCTTACTCTTCTTCAAAGAATCAAGGATCTCCTCATGCCTTAAGGACATCTCCACTACAAAGTCGGAAGGATCTCTAATATGTGGTAATGTGACCCTAGCTAACTCAGACTTCAACCCCCTTGATAAACTTCTCATTCCTCTTCATGACTGTATCCACTGAAGCATACCCATATCGGGCCAACTCCTCGAACTTTCTAGCATACTCCAGAACTGACATCTCACCCTGCTCTAACTCAGCAAACTTCTTGATCAAAGTTGACTGTGCCATTGCAGATATAAACCTCTCTTGGAACCTCTCCTTGAAATCTGCCCATGACAAAGTTTCCTCATCCACACCAGCCATCACACTATTCCACCAAACAATGTGGCTCCCTAAGATTGTCTAGATGCCAACCTCCTCTTCAGCTCATCATTGAGCCACGATTCTACAAAAATCCTTTCGCAGTGCAAAAAACCAACTTTCCACTTCTATAGCATCTTCCGTCACCAGAAAAGGCTTCCCTCTAAGCTTAACGTAATCTTCGCTCAGCTTTGCATAATGGTTAATTACAGGAACTTCTAGAACTCCTGCCCCTGCATCATCTCCTCCTTCCATTCTAGCTGCAACTCCGGCATGCATCATATTCACAAAAAACTAATGCATAGCTCCCATGTCCATTTGTGGAACTCCAACACCTACATTCTTCGCTTTTGCCTAACCTTGGGTTCTCCTTGTACTAGGTTTGGCATTTCCTTTGGTGCCCTCCCCTCCTGGGTTAACTCTTCCTCCTCTACCTTCCATATCTATATTCAAACCTTATGGGATACAAAAAAATAACCTAACAAGGATAGGAAACTAGATATAAAGCGTATATTTACATATAGCAAATACAAGTACGTTACTATAGCATTATCCCATACCCTAATCTTACACTACTTCCTTAGGATTATGTTTTAAAACCCATTTTTAGTTTAAAGTTTTCATAAACCATTCTATGATACCAAGTTGTAACATCCCGTATTTGGAGGCCAAAAGCTAAGCGCTACAGATGCTGCAATCATCCATATTATAAGCTTCTGGTGACAAAATACAATAATGATAATGGTATCCATAATATCAAAAGTACTTGAATATGAACAAAATCACATATTTCCATAAAAACAACATTTTGCTGATTACATTTCAAAATAAATTCATATCCAAGTTACATGATCCTATATCGTTTCCCGGGTAAAGATTAATTATAATCATAATAAAAAAGGCCATGGGAGAAATATGACAATGCCCCATTGTTTGATCAAAGAAATATAGTCATATCTTACTTAATACACAATGGAATAAAACAATAAGCAACTCCTAATTAGCTATCTGTCAGCCACATGCTCGTCTTCGAAAGCTTTATTCGCCAAAAGACTAAAACCTAAAAACCTCAACCCTTAATGTGCTTAAATCAATTTTGAGCACCCGAGAGTTTAAGGTGAAATAAAAACTTCGAGTCAGGCATAATGGCTGGTGTAAATGATTCTATTATCTCTCAGTTTACAGAAATTAAGTGAGACCACGTCGCTTAGCTGAATGGGTTTTCCCTCACTAATATCCTTTTTAAACATATATTTTGCAATCCTTTCTGCAACCAAACAAGTTAATCAAACCGATTATATTAAAATAGTAATATTCTTTATGTTAATAAATGGACTATTTGTCCGTAAAACAGGTATATGTGAACTATCTGGTTACAATACAATAGCAACGTCCGTTATGCTACAAATGGACAATCTATCCATAAAACTGGGCTAACTGCTCGTAAACTGGACTAGCTGTTCTAATCAAAGTGGACTAACTGTCCAAATTATTTTCTTAAGGTTAACTACCCTATATCTTTTTCATTGAAAACCTTTTCAAAATGATTTAACCTTTCAATTCATACTTATACAAGGAAAATATATTCATCGCTTTCCTCTAAGCTATTTTTCCATGATATATATACTTTACTCAAAATAATGTTGATGGATTTTAATGAGAATTAACTATACTTCCAAAACAAGTTAAAACCCTTTTTAACTTGAAAATAATTATGCTATATTGCCTATTTAATACCTTCAAACCTTTGTTTAAAACCTTCAAACAACCCTTTCAACCATTGAAAGACCCTTTCGAAACCATTGAATATTGTCTTTCGAAAACATGGAAAACCTTTTCTTTCTTTTCAACGAAAGCTTTAAAATATCATACATCCTCCTTTAAAACTTTTTAAATATTACCTTCTGAAAACATAGGAAAAAAAACCCTTCCTTCCAACCATTTTGAAATCCTAGGGAACCACCTCTTCCGAAACCATTCACTAAAACCTTTTGAAACAGTCAAAACTCAATCCTTTTGAAAGCACTTTGGGTTCAATTTAAAACATGTGCAAATCTTTTGAAACCATTCAAAAATTTACCCCTTCGAAACCTTTGAAAAAAGTCTCGGTCGAAATCATTTGGATTTTGCCTTCAAGTAGAGCAAAAGGATCAAAAACCCATTAAAGTCGAAAACATCTGTTTCAAAACCATTTAAAACTATCTCTTTCAAAACCAATTTAGGTTTTACTTATAGAAAAATGGTCTTAACATATTTAAGTCAAAAGCATCTGCTTCAAAACCATTTCCTAAGTAAAAAGTGATGGTGTCGAAATCATCCCTTTGAAAGCATTGGAGCGGTGGCCAAATTTTTAGAAAAAAAACCCTTTTGAAACCATCTGGATCGAAAGGTAAAAGGGCAATAGCAAAAAGATTTTGACTTAGTCGAAAGCTGTCATTTAAAACACAAACTCAACCCAATCTAAACAATTCCTTTTAAAACTAATAGACCTAGTCGAAAGCTAACCAAGTCAAAAGCATATTAGTCGAAAGCAAGCGGGCACATTTTTAATTTAAAAACAAAGCAATGCCTCAACCCCTTCAAAACCCCTAGTTTTGACTCCATACTTTTGGCCTACATCCAATTCACTACTTACCAATAAACTGATACCATGTGCATTTGTTTCGACAATGTCGAAAGTGAAGATAAGGAGGCGGAACCTGGTGCCGATAGTGTCGAAACAATGAAAAACATGTAGCAAATAGTTCTTTCCACCTAACCTGCGCGCCTTAAGTGTCAAATTATGATTGGTTGCATCTTTCTTTACTAATAAAAAGTACTGCACTTTTCAAAAGTGTCGCCGACTTTCTAGGGTTAACAAATTTAAATTATTTTGTAAAAGCCTCTTCCCTCTTTAAATTATATAAAACATTTAAGTCTCATACCTTAAATAATTTTATATAACCATTAAAACACTTAGAAAAAATCTACAAAAATTCTAGAAAATCTCTTTTAATATGTTTTCCAACATATAAAAAATTTAGACCCCAATCTTTTATTATTTAACTGAAAATAACTATAAACCCAAATTAACATTTTCTTTACTAGAAAATTTATATAAATTCCACATGATTTCAGAAAATTCTAAAAATTTAAACCCATCTTCAAAATAATATTTAGGACCTTCATAAAAATTCGTAAGGCATTTGGATGTCTAGGGTTTTCACCTTAAAACATATCATAAAATCAATATGAACATACATAAATCATCAACATGTATATATAAACATTCCATCATTCAAAATCAAGGCAAACCAATTCAAAATATTTGGCATTCATCTGAAAACCAAAAATACAATAAAAATGAGATATAAACATTATTCACCTTAGCTTTAGAGATTAAAGAGATTGAAATGTGAATAGATTTGATTTGAATTAGCTTCTTCCTAGCTTTTCTTCCTCTTTTCCTTGTTAATGGTGGTCGGCCCTTTAAAATTTTGATGAAATAAAAATGGACGTGTTGGGGTACACAACCAAAAGGTTTAGGGTGTAAGAATGACCTTTTTCCTATATTACCCCTTCTCCTTTTCAATTTAAACTACTTATTTTAGTTCATTATTTAAATGGCACGGTCCCCCTTAATTAAAATCAAATCTCAATCCCCTAATCTACTTGTTATTTTATTTTATTTAGCTAATTAAATATCCTAAATAACATTACCAAAACTCTGGAGTGTTACACTCTTCGTGATTTAGCACTTAAAAACCAAAAGCTAATCATAGCCAACCAATGAATTTTGAATGGAAAGATGACTAGATTGGAATATTCTTTATCTACAAGAACGATTAAAATGGAAAAGGCATTAGAAAAGGTTGTTTCAACATTAGAAAAATTTATGTATGAGAATGTTTCGTGGTAGATCATCCTCTAGCTTATCATCTTCGCCATCATCGACACCACCCCCTCGAGCACAGACACCAGTTTATCATGCTCATACTTTAGGGATCTGCTCACAATAGAGGAAAGACTCCTATGCAAGAACAACCTGAGGAGGAAGATGAAGACAGTGATGATATGTACGTATCCAATACTTTGCAATTTCAACATCAATCGTACATGGCATTTCAAGAACTCTCCATTTATGAAGATGAGGAGAACAATGACCAAACACAATGGCCAGGCATGTACGAACAATATCCTTCATCTTATTGGGAATACTATAAGAATTATGGAGGCTTATCTTACTCTTCAAACCAGTACGATTAGCATTTTATTTTAGTTCTCTTTTTACTATTTTTCCATCATTTATGCTTATTCTTGTCTGTTTAACTATTTAAACTCCTGCTACATTGGTCTCTAATTATATTCGAACTTCCTTATTTAATTTTAAATATTCATGATCTTATATATAACATGCTATTAAATGCCTATTTAAGATTTATGTTTATACCTTATACCATTCCTTCCATTTTGATAATGATAAAGGGGGAGGAATTTATGCATATACATAGGGGGAGACAAATATAATAATTCTTCCATTTTGATCGTATAGTTGTCATCATCAAAAAGGGGGAGAATGTTAGAACCTTCAGTTTATTTTTTAATGACAACAGCTATACAATCATATATATACACACATTTTATCAAAATTACAAGTATATACTACAAGAAGACATCATGCTCGAAGATATTAAGACTCCAAGACAAACGACGATCTAACGACTATACTATAGTTAGTAAGGGTATTCCACTGTAAAATAGTCTTAGATAAGATATTGTTAAGGTCTCCTTAAGTATATATATGCATACACGATAGCACACGATTTCATATACATTAAACTTAAGGTGAAAAGCTTCTTTTACAACTCATAGATGTCTGAGGTAAAACAACATACGTCTATGACAATCTTCGGGTAATTATTTTCTGAAGTCACAGACGTCTAAGGTTTTATCATAGACGTCTATCATTTGAAAAACTGCAAAATGGAAAGACACTTCTATTGGAAAAAAAAAAAGAAATTACCCTTCATCGAAAGGTTGCAGCTATTAAAATGAATAGAACTTATCCAATAGTAACAACTCTTCATCTACATCCTTTTGAATCTATAAATACTACCATGATTGAAATGTAGAGATCAACTATATTGAATTAATTAAATCTTTTCTTCCTTGATTTCTTATTACTCTCTTGTGCACACATTGCTTACATATTCTTAACCTATTATAACCAAAATATTATTTTGGCTATATCACTTCTTACAACTAAAAGCATTCTCATTCACATACTCAAAGGAGATCATAGAAAGATTTTTACTATCAGTTAAAAATCATGTTATTTGGAACACAAGATTGTCAGAGATACACTATTATATTAGTCTATTCCTCCGGGCGAAGCGAGGGTTTGTTGGTTAAAGGAAATACCGAAGGAGAGCTTCGGGACTAGACGTAGGATGGGAGGTCCGAACCAGTATAATATATCTGGTGCGATCATTTCTATTATTTATCTTATATTCAATTATTATTCTCTACTTAACATAGTTAATAATATACACACATATTTTTAAGTTGCATTATTTATAAAGATCATATAGACTTCCAAGTAAGATGAACTATGTTTTTTCTATCATACATTCACTAGAGGTGTATGATGCTTCGAAAGGATATCTCTAAACCTTATGTGGGAGGACCTTTCTTAAGGTACTGAGGGCACTTGCATGGAAATCCTACACAACCAATGAACATGCCTTAGCTGTTTGGATTATATGCCTAGTATTGTTGTGATGCACACTCACATGCATCATAACTATGTGATCATTTATATACCGCACCTTAGAAATTATTATATTATCACTGGATTTTATAATATAAATAGTTTGGTTATCATAAGGTAAAATCTTGTTCGTATTTATTTGCAGTGTGGACCTACGAGATACCCTTATTTTTAAGGGTTTTGCAAATATAACAATCCATATGATTTGAGTTTTTCATGCTGGTTTACCAAGCTGATTCGATTGTTATTTTCTTACAATCGGGTCAGCTTGAGTATATTTCTTGATTTAGTTGCGGTTCATTGGAGCTCCTGGAGAGGAGCTAGATGACTTCTTATCGTATTTATTTTCCACTACATTATTTGTTTTGTATCTATCGGCATTTGTGGGGACAGACTCTTATAACTATCCAGGTCGATGATAGGTTAGTTTACTCTGATTGATGTATGTATATCAAAGTTTTCTTTTTAGAAAAGACCTTCTGAGATATTATATGTTATCGTTAAGCATGTGAGATTCTGATATTGTGTTCTTCTTTCTTATTATGTTTCCTTTTCTTTGTCTTTTACCCTAACATTCTTCCTTTCCAGCACTTGGGTGCATGACATGTGAATACCGTGGAAGATTAGTGTTGACTTTCGGTGGTTGAAAAGGTGGACCGTTACATATGTTATCGGAGCTGAAGGTTAAGCGAGAACCTTGGCTTTGGTGGGTATAACTCATTAAGAGATAGGGTAATGGAATGCCTTATTATTAGTTAAATGTTTTATATATTCAAGACTGTGTACTTGTTATTGTTATAGAAATGTTTTGCATTGTGTTGATTGGTCAAGTGAGTGGCTTATGGATTCTGATCAATGTGACTTGCTATCGTTATTGATAGAGGTCTCTAAACACTTAAATAAGGCAAACCAACACGGTATTGTTTTCTGAAATTGGTGGATGAAATAATTTTACCTGGCATTATATTTTATATATAGAAGGATAATTTTCAAAAAAATTATAAAGTTATTTATGACGTGTTTGTTTGTTAGGGAATGATAATAGTCAATTATTATCATTTATTATTTGATTAGTCGTGCTCGACCAGTTTTTGAGTAGTTTTACCTTTCAGTGCATGTTGGGGTAGATAGTAACTTATAGGGACATTGAAGTGAACACCTTGTGAATTCCACAATTTGACTATAAGGTGTTCGTTGATAATGTTGGGTTAAAATTTGACTTTATAAGAAGTTGTTTATTATGATCTTTATAAAGAAAGATATTTTGGGATAAACACTTGTGTGATAGTTTTATATAATAAAGTGATTTTATATAAGTATGGTTTATAAAGTATAAATATGAATATGAAAAGGATTTAAACTGAGAATTTGAGAATTTAAATCTTAGTGTATTTGGAAATTATTTTTCAAAGTTTGTGAAGAGAAAATAGTACTAGTATTATATGGAAGTAAATATTTAGGAAATTGGTTTACAAAATTGATATCATGGTACTTAGTAATATTCACAAAGTTTTTGATACCGTTTTAGAAATGATTTTGGTTAAGTCCAAAAGGCATGGTTTGGATGTACTAAACTCACTCCTATCACCGAAAAATAATTCTGGTGAAGACTCCAGCATCATCGGCATTTATTTTTGAGTTTAAAATGGGGGATGCTACTATAGTAGCTATGCTACAAAGTTGTTTTGGTAAAATAGATTTTGATTTAAATTTTAAAAGTATGATTTGATACAAAAAGACGTATATATTGTTATTTCAAATGATTGAATGGAAACTTAATGTTTAGTTCTTAAGTTTTTTGTTAAGATATTTTACGGACTCGTGTATCCTATACATTAGGATAGTTTAGTTTGTGCATCTCATTATGATATATTGTTTAGAGGTTTTCATTTACTGAAATGAAATGGAATTTTCGACAATTTTGGCTAGTCAAAATTTTGGGATTTATATAAGAACTTGAAGCTAATTTTATAAAAGTTAAGTTTTATATAACACTTGATCTGAAAAGATGATAGAATTTAAACAAATTTTAAATTAATTGAATATCCATGTTAAGTAAATGAATTGGATGATTTTGTGTACACTCTTAGGATGTAGTGGAATATTATATGAGTATGAACTTAAATTATATAATGCTTAATAAATTGAAGTAAAATTTTATGAAATGATTCATAAGTGATTTTAGTATTAAATGAGAAATACTATAAATGATAATGAATTTGAATTAAAAATGGAAAGTAATTGGTGTGGTTAAGAAACTAACAGAATAAATGCGTAAGTTGTACGTAGATCATTTTATTCGTATGTATTAACCAGATTCGAGTACATGGATTTCGAGATAATTTACACCGGTTCGAATTAGGATTTTTCACTAGATTTTTAACAGTGAACACTTGAAACAGATTTTTGACATGATCCTGAAGTTTTCTATCATGGTATATGGCTATGTAAGAAAAACAGAGGTTTCTAATCAACTAATCTGATCGGATTTTGCACCAGGGAGTTCAAGTGAGATATACTAGTTCAGAAGTGAAGTCTATATGATCGAGCTAGTTATTAGATTTGATATTACATATGGATGATAGGTGTATATTATACAGGCTTTAGTATAATTAAACAATGTGTGTTGGCATGTGGAGAGTTCGGGAGGTGACTCTTCGAATGGGTTGGGGTAACATGAGTAATCGACTGAGTTATACATAAAGGTGTTGAGTATAAGGTATGCTTAGTAAATTGTTTATTGTCCTTGTGTGATAAGATTATTTCTAAACCTAGCAACCCACAAGCTTTGTTTGATACTGATAACAGTACCGTGTAGTATTGTTATGTGATGGTTTTTATGGTTGCTAGTGACTGCAATACCATTGGGTATTGTTTTGTGATTGTCGCTTGTGTTGCTCATGTTAGTATTTTGGGGACAAAATTCTTTTAAGGAAGAGTGAATGTAACAACCCGGATTTTCAAACGTTTTACAATTGAATGTTGGAATTATTTAAATATTTAAATCTTGGATTTAATGTGAGTAAAAGTAATTTCAAAAGCTTATTTAAATTCTATATAAATAATAATGATAATAGTAAACTTTTAATTTATAACTTAAAGTGATTAAAATTGTTTTCATAATAATTCTTTTTAATCAACTCTTGAAATCATCATTCTGAAGCACTGTCTCGAATTTTGACAAAACCAGTGTCATTGGATTTGGAATATTAAGTTGTAGTACGCCGATAAGTTTCGTAACGACCGGACATGTTGTGTGGTCGTGCGTGCTCGAAACGCATCGTATTTAATTTAAGAGAATAAAATATAATATAAAGATTACTGTAAATAAGCCACCCCTTAACCTATTTTCTCTTATACCCATTTCTACCTCCAGTAAACATAGCCGCCTCAAATTTCTTCCTCATTTAATTCTTCAGAGAGATTTATATGCAACGAAGACAATCGATTTTGGATTCGGTGGACTCGTATGTTCAAAGGCTCCGCATCTGTAGTGTCAAAAAGGGGTACGGTATTAGTTGGCTGTATGCGACTTTAGGGTATCTGTACTAGGGTTGAGTGCGGTTAGAGTTTTAGGTTGAGTTAGATTAAGTGGCGATGGTCATTGCGATTCTCTTGAGGAGCTGCACATTTTAGCGTTAATGGCAGGCGCTTGATCATCAATGGCAAAAAGCGACACCCAGGCAGTGAATTTGGGGCATTCGGTCGCCATTTTTATGAGGAGGTTGGATGTCAAGTGGTGGGGTGCGTCGCGATGGAGGCGTATAGTGTAGCACGCTGGTGCAGTTGGTTCGCAGTATGGTTGGCTGTAGTGGTCGATGGCGAGGAGAGAGAGTGTGAAGGAGGTGCATGAATTTGGCTCTAAAATGCAAAGAGATGATTTTGGAGAAGAAAGATTGTCAGTGGAAGGTAATTAAGTTAGTGATTAATTAGATTTATTGTAAAGGACAAAATATCCAAATAATTTATCCTCAAGGACACATGCCTATAATTTTATCCTCAAGGACAGGCCCAAAGCCCATTTTTTCTCAAATGCACAAATCTCTCTTCCCCGTGCCCATTTAATCCCGTTTTCAGCTCCGGCCACCTTATCCTGCGTCAACGCCACCTCCTCACCAGCGCCACTATTGCCACCTCCTCCTTCACCCGTTTTGGAGCAACCACCTCGTGCCACCTCCTCCACCCGTTTTGTGTTCACCATCGTCGCAGCGTCACCTCCTCACCAGCGTCGTGCAACTACCCCATGTCACCTCCTCCACCCGCCAACGCCACCCCCTCACCAGCACCATGCTCTTAAAAGCTGATACTGATACCAGTTTTTAGGTATCAGTTTTGAAATTTTAGGTATCAGTTCTGAAATTTTAGGTATCAATTTTGAAATTTTAGGTATCAGTTTTGAAATTCCTTCTGATGCAAACCCTACCCATCGCTTTCAAATACCACACACTATACCACCACCTTCACCGTTTCGTCAAACCAATAACCCATTAGAAATTTTCCACCACAAATCCATATTATTTCCTAAACCACCACAAATCCATACTATTTATTTCATTAAAACTGATACCACATCGCATACAAAACCGATACTGTGTTATTTTATTAAAATTGATACCACATCGCATACAAAATTGATACCCAAAAACTGATACTGTGTTATTTTATAAAAACTGATACCACATCGCATACAAAACTGATACCAAAAAACTGAACACAGTAGAATGATTTCCATCCTCTCGTCATCGCTTCCTCCTCTCGTCCACGGCCTCCTTCATCGTCTTTTCGACATCCTCACTCACGTGCTTGATCTCCATCCCTAACTTTTCACGGTCGCTCTCCGCTTCCTCGCGTGCTCTTTTCTTCTCCGCGAGCTCCTTCATCTCAGATTTTTTTCACAGACTCCATCTTCTTCCGAATTCGCCTCTCGAGCTCGAACTCCGCGCGCAGGTCCTTGATTTCTGCTAAGGTGTTGTCGAGATCTGATAGGTCGACGTCTCGGTCGGAGTTTATTGGGTTGGAGAAGGAAGCGATGGTGTGGGTTTTGTAGCAAGATCTGGAGTTGGAGAGGCAAGTTGCAGTGATTTGTCCTTGAGGATAAAATTTTAGCGGGTTGTCCTTGTGATTAAAAAAGCCCTAATTTTTGTCCTTCACGATAATTCCCTCTTAATTATAATTAATTAGGTTTAAATCTCAAAATCTCATATAACTCGTAACTTTTACATACGATGTCCAATTGAGACGCCGTTTTCAACGTTGCACTCCTATTAGGATTCACTACATCTTTGATTGGTTTGGGCTTGGATGAGTTTACTAACTAGTTAATAGTGTATTATTGTTGTATTAAATATAAATTGTAAAACAAACAATGCAACTTATTACTTTCGGAACCCGCCTTGTTTTGTAAAACAAGTGACAATATTATTATGGAGTATAATATCATTTTTAATCATCTATAACATGTATCCTGGTCTAGACTACTAGTTTACATGTTTGATAGTGCGTTATAAATGTTTGAAGCGATATAGTCGTTACAAACATGCATTGAGATCCCTGATATTTGAAATATGTTAAATTGGATAAATTATGATATATTATGGAAATATATATGTATATATGTATATATATTTGGCTACGCATATATTGATGTGTTTGACATAGAGGAATTGGTTTGGATATTTGTGGAGATTGGAATTGGAAGTTGTAAATGTTAGAAGCGAAAATGTCGCTATTAATACCGTTGTGATTGGTGATTTTAAAGTTAACTTTGGAAGATATCCTAGAACTTCTTCGTATTTTTAATAAGTACCATAATCGTACTTATTATCGAAAAGTATCAAGGTTTAAATATATTACTGATAATCATTTATGGATTTTTCAAGAAATGGTTTTAAATTATAAAATAGGTTTTTATGATTTTCAAAAAAATGTTTTAAAATATAGTATAAGTATTTTAAAAGTAAAATTTTAGTACATATAGTTCTAGAAAATTGTTAAAGATTTTATATAGGAAATAAAAGGCTTTTATATTATCATATCTTTCAAATCGTTTATAGTAATTTATTAAATATCTTGATTTTATAAATAAATTAGTGTGCGTGTGTCTTTTAAAGGTATTTTAGTATATTTGGTAGTTATAAAAAAGGAAGTTTTGTATTTATAAAAGGATATAAAGGTGTTTGTAGAATATAACACTTGTGTTATAATGGATGATTTTGTAAAATTGATTAAAAAGGTATATTGCCTTGTTTACCAAGTGAAGATGTACTTAGAGTTTTAAATGAATGTTTCAAAGTTAATGGCAAGTTTAAAAGTGATTTTAAGTTTATAGTAATGATGTTTGAGCAATATTTGGTTTAACCCATTTAACTATACTTTTGAAAAATAATTAGATCTTTAAAATGGAGTTTTAAAGATAACGCTTAAGTGAACTCTTTTGAATTTGCTGTAAACAATGTTTTAGTAACATTGTTTTTAAACCCTTGAATAATATTATAAAAAGGTAAAATATTGTTAAATGATTTTGGAAAATACTTAGATCTTTAATAATGGGATTTTAAAGAGAATAACAAGTATAAATTTGCTTTGGGTTTGTTGTGACAATGTATTAATAACATTCATCTTTAACCCATTTTAATTAAACTTATGAATGTAAATTGATCTTTGAAAAGAATGTTTTAAAGATAATCATAAGTGAAATGGTGTTGGGTTTGTAGTGACAATGTTTGATTATCATTTCTTTTAAGTCCTTTGAGATAAGTTTGTGAATATACTTATACGGTAGAGATAAATATATAAATACTTTTGAGAATATTCAAAGTGTAGAAAAGAATATGGAAGTTTTAATTAAATAGCTAAGTTTAATTAATAAATGAAGTTTCATTTATAAAGAGTTTGCCATACTGTATAGTATAATATGATACATTTATCCTCGGTGATGCTATATTGTACTTATAAACTCGTTTTGCTCCTTCAAAAGAAATGATAAGGAAACCCGTCCGTTTAAACGATTAGGAGTGATCTCCGGTCTTATGTATTGCTTGTTTATTTCCCATAGAACCGGAGTTGAGTTTACAGAAAATCCATTAATTGATTTTTGGAGCACCCCATAAGTGGTCGGGTGTACTTATATAAGATGACTTGAAACTGTAACCACTCCAAAACTATATACATGCTCTATGGTTCGGAAGAGATTCATGATTAGTTCAAGATGCTAGAATCTATGTGGAGATTCGAGACCTGTTTGAAATGATTGAATACATGTAGTTGTTCGTGACCTATTCAACATGTGGGAATCCATACATGATTCCAAGATCTACTGAATAGTGGGAATCCATGTATGATTTCAAGAGCTGTTGAGGAATCCATGTGTGATTCTAAGATCTATTCTAGTTGGGGACTCATGTGTCGAGATCTACTCGAGTGGCTCATGTGTTGGAATGCCGGACGTAGCTTCACCAATGGGGATGACTAAAACTAGAGATATGAGACATAGCTAGTTGGGTTGGCACATCCAGAGGGTGCATGTGACTCCATACTAGAGATATATGGATATACATGCAGGAGCGATGCATTAGATCTTAGCAAGACCAGCTATGTTTTTCCTATGGAACATTCACTGGAGGTGTACGATGTTTCAGAAGGATATGTCTGATCTTTGTGCCAGGGAACCATTCTCGAGGTACAAAGGGCACCTTAATGGAAATCTTACACAATTAGCGAACGCGTCTTAGTAGTTTGGATTATATGTCTATTATTGTTGTGATGTACACTCACATGCATCACAGCTATGTGATTGTTTATATTTCACACCTTAGACATTATTATATTATCATTGGATTTTATAACAGAAATAGTTTAGTTATCGTAAGCTGAAAACCCATCCGTGTTTATTTGCCACATGGACTTATGAAATATCCTTATTTTAAAGGGTTTTACAAATATAATAATACATATGATTTGAGTTTCTCATGCTAGTTTACCAGACTGATCCGGGTGTTATTTTCTTATAATGCTTGGGTCAGCTCAAGTAAACTTCCAGATTTAGATGTGGTTCATTGTAGCTCTTGAAGAGGAGCTGGATGATTTCTTACTGAATTTATATTCTGCTACATTACATGTTTTGTACCTATCAGCATTGCGCGAACTGACTATTATAATTGTTCAGGCTGATGATAAGTTAATTTACTCTGATTGATGTATGTATATCAAAGTTTTCCTTTTTTGGAAAGTACCTTTGAGATATTATATGTTATCGTTCTGCATATGAGATTCTAATATTGTGTTTTTCTTTCTTGTTCTGTTTCGTTTGCTTTTTCTTTTATCCTATCGTTGTGTCTTTCCGACGCTTGGGTGCATGACGTGTGAATTCTATGGATGTATAGTGTCAACCTTCGAGGGTCGAAAAGGCGGACCGTTACACATAATAAAGGATAAAACTAGAAAACTAAGCTTCAAACTAGGCACGACTGTCTAAAAGTAAGAATGCGCTAGCCACCTGCTGCCTTGTCCACCTGAGGTGGGGAAGAAAAAGAAAAATGGAACAGGTCAAACAAAAAATCTGGTGAATGAGGACAAAACTAATAAGATGATTAAGTGCAATTAATTCTAAATCTAATCTATGTAATATAGATTGCGTATATTGTGTCTATGCAATCTTAAGGTTATATACCTAAGGATACTTGTCTAACATGATGGGTCAATCTACAAATCGAACCTCACACAATCAATCAACCAAATTGGGACCTACTGTCCCCTTTCTACTCATATTATGCCTAGAGAAGGAGAACATTATAATGAAAACTTGCAAAGTGACTCATCTATGCACCCGTGTCCATCCCTCGATCGTAGTGACAAAATGCCTCTTATTGTACCACTACGGTGCCCATCATGTGTGAACTCCCATTGATATCGGACCACATCTATCCTATTGCCACATATTGCCCAGTGCCGATGCCCACTGTATGTGAACTCCCGTTAGTGTCGAGCTCCTTCAAACAATTGTCTTCCTATAGCCACTTATTGTCCAGTGCCCACAACCACCCGTAACACATTGCGCAAGAATATATGCAACACATGGATCTCCCGTTAGGACCGGATTTCTTAGATAGTGTTCCCGTCAGTGCTGAGCACACTGTAACAACCCGATTTTTCGACGCTCGAAAATCGACATCAATACGTCCACTGCATCAAATGGCCGAGCAATCGGATGCCCAAAAACCGAACCATTATGATTAAAGAAGGAGGTAGAAGAAGAAATAGAAACAATATCAGAATCTCACAAACACAGCAGAACAATATATAATAGGTAAATGACTAATCTTTATAACAAAAGAATTTTATATGTTTATACATTACATCATCAGAGTACATCAAAGATCAAAACAATTGCTAAACAGTTATATTAGCTTGTCCTCACAAAAGCAGACTACACAGCTAATCGTACAAAGCAGAATATTTATCAAATGCGTGTGATACGTCTCGTCATCTAGCTCGTCTCCTAAGCTCCATAGCAGTCCATCCAGAATCTGTATTCTATAATACTCGGTCTGACCCGACCATTATAGTTAAATAACACCCGAGTCAGTGTGGAAAACCAGCGTGAGAAAACACACTCAACTGGATTATTAAAGTTTTTAAAATCATTTGAAAACCAAAGATATCTTGTAAGACTACGCCACAAATAAACATGTTGGGTTTTTACCTTACGATAACCAAAAGATTTCTTATAAAATCCTCTGATATTATAGTAGTGTCTATATACAAATACTTATTCAAATAGCCAAAATTGATACATTATTAAATTCCAGCTACTAGCCACAAAGTGGGTTCTACAAACAAAAACCATAAAGGCACATAGGGAGAATGGATTTCCATCATTGACAGGGCTACTGGGGTACCGCCCATCACAGTACGTGGTCTAGATCACCATACCGAGGATCCATCCTGATCCCCTGCATCACAAGACTGGAGCTACCCCTTACTGGATAGTCCGAATAAGTTCACCCCGCAGTTGGGATCAGCAACTGCCCACACAGCCGAAATAAACAGACATCTAGATAGGGGTGACCTTACCCTAATTGGTTGCTAGCCACTTAGCCTTGTGTGCACCTCCCCTATTTTAGCCATTCCCGATTGATGAGGCTCGAGGCTATGCGTTACCTTTTTAGCACACATTCACTTAGAATGCCCATCGTCCTCCTGACGATGTTTTGAAAGCATTCGTCCATACAAGTCCGTTTCGGGTTCGAAGGGAACCGAAGGCACTACTCCTACTACATCTATTTTGGAATCACCCTCAGGATTAGTAGCGATTAGCCCTTGCACTTCACTGCTCCATCTTCGACTCCAAGCTCCTGTCTTCCTCACGAAAACGTTCAAACCAGATCGAAGTGGTTTTCGAAAAATTAATCCCGATCCCGGTCTCTTCGAAACGATCAACGCATTGGCCAATATTAATAGTTTGTTATTTAACTATCAAATAATATTCACAACAACCATCAGACTTTAAATAATTTTCCAAATTATATATTTCAAAATAACCTCACAAGCTATTTTCCATACTTCAACCCTTTGAAAACAGTTTCAAACCACCTTTCTCTCACGGAATAAAATTTCCCAAATATTGTTTATTTCCGCTGAAAATCACCAAGTCCAAATACTTCAGATTTTAAAATAATTTAAATCACTTTATTCTAAAATATGCTTTAAAACATTTAAATTAAAACTACTTAAATATTTTATTTTAAAAAAATATATACTTTAAAAATATTGAAAATAAAACTACTTTATAAAATATAAAACTTAACAATTATCTTTTTAAACATAATACCAATTATCCTTTTAAAATAGTTACCACTATAACTAATTTAATAAATATTTACCTTTCAAAATTTAACAACTTAAATAATAATTTCTTAAAAACATTCGTTTAAACAACTTTAAAACTTCTAACTTATACTAAAAAATCTGCCTTGAACGCATACTTGGCTTCTCAGGGAAATACACTTTTCTTCCACGCCTTTTTAACACAGTTTTCAAAAACTTAATCAACTTCCAAATTGATTTTCAAAATTAGCTCCATTTTAAAATAAATTTCCTTACTCAATTTATTTCAAAACCCATTTAATTCAAATCTAACCTCTTTATTATAATTTAAAATCTTATTTAAACTAAAAATACCAATTCCATATTTTTTCCAAATTTCTTGTTTATCTTTTCCAAATAATTTAAACCTTGAAATTTAAAATAAATTCCTTATTTATTTAAATAATATTACTTAAGTTTAAAATTTTATTTATTCCAATTTATCCAAAAATCTCCTTTACCATACTTGGAAATTTTATTTATTAGAATTTAAAAATCAACCTTTATCATTTTCCAATTCATTCTTTAATTTATCCAAATTTCTATAACTATTTTACTTAAAATTCTCTCTTTATTTTCCCTTTTTTTCTTTTTTAAAAATCTAATCTTTATATTTTTGGTATCTCAATACACCCAAAATATATTCAGTCAAACCATAGCATCCAATATTTTCAATTATCAATATAATCTATCTTGGATTATTAAATAAATCAGATCACAGAAAATTAAAATGATCTAAATATTTGAGGAATCTAGTTGGTTCCCTCCAACCTGTCTCCCTACATCCACAGATGTTAGCACAATATAAAATACCAATTCCACTTCGAGGTGGAATATCGCGGTATATAGGGTCATATCATCTCATTCAGTATTATGCGGCGCATAAGGTCTCATCCGCTATATAATGCGGAAAATAAATCACTCCAATATATACTATATATACTACTATATAATATCACATTCAGTCAATCCAATCATTCAATCAATAATTTAAATTGAACTATTTAAATTTAAAAGGCATTCCAAATGAGTGAGATTAACCCACCTTTGATTTTTATGCGACCCAAACCAACCCAGCTTGTTTTCTTCACAATTCAGACCTTAAACACAAAAACAAATCCTGCCAAACTCTACTGCTCGAACTCGAAGAACTCCCCTCTGCCCTGCCGCTTCCACCATCGGTCATCCTTAAACTCCACCAGGTGCTCTCCTCGACCACCACATCTCTGATGACCTGACCCACTACAATCACAAAACCCACACCGAACACACATGCGACCAAAACCCAGCTTCCATCTCTTGTTCGTGCCACCGAACCTTCCACCCACTGCGAGCATCCTCCATACGACGCCGCGACCCCTGGATCTCAGCCATCGCAGTCCAGTCACCATCACTCTCTCACGTCCACACCTTGGCCACGCGATCAAACCCTAGCATAATTCAAGCTCGACCTTAACTTGAGCTCGAACAGAGAAGTCGCGGAAGAAATCGTGAATGCCAATGGTTAGAAATTTGAGAAGGAACGAATGGATTTGTATTAGGGGATTTTAGATTTAGATAGCTTTGACATTTATTTTTCTGGCATTGATTTTATCTTGTACGAAGAAGACCGGAAGGGGGAAAGATAGAGTTTCGAAGAGGATAAGGAAGCCATACTTTGTTTCATCGATCTGATTCCTTTTTGTTTTGTTCGAGTTTTAAATTTTATTTTGCAACGTGCTTAAAATTCTACTGCATGAATGAAAAATGGAGGAAACATTGTTTCTTTTTGTACAGGTGTTGGAGTGATATATCTTATAAAAAGAAATTGATGTGAATAAGTTTTTGACTAGTCAACATATATGTTATTTAAATTTAAATTCAAATCGTCTCGGTTCTCGCACCTTACAATCTCGATCTCTGATCGAGACGTGCCGCTAGGCGTTTATAATGTTAAACCCCTATTTCGAACGCAATAGAAAAGGTTTCGAGTCCTAATTGATCGTATGGAGAAGATAGCTTTTTGGAATCAGTTATTATATTGAATTTTCGATATAGATTTCAGCGCGTTTATCTATCGTACGATCACACTACTACTCTGAATGCTAGAAAATTGAAATACGATAATAATACACTATTACGGATCCAATGGAACTGGTTTAGTTGAATTCCGAGACTATGCCCTGGAAGGCTATTTTTAAATTCAATTTAAACTATATATTTTTAAAACTGAACAAAACATTCCCAAATTCAAATTTTTAAACTTCTATTATCTCCAATATTATAAATGTAAATTTTCCAAGCCTTTGAAATATTCTCAACTAGCTAAAAACCCAAGATTCAACATTTTAACAAATTTTCAATTATTAAATTAAATAATTTGATTGCCAAATAAATAGTGATATTTGAAATTCAAGTTAAATACCCTTTCAAATATTTAAAATAAATTAAATATTTCAATTTCAAATATCCAAAAATTTCGGGTCGTCACAGTGCCCACCTGATCATAACATCTCTGAGTCTAACGCAAAAGAAATCGCCCATGTTTTTTATAGCTATCCACGTTCAGCCTTGACATCCGCCTAACGATTCACTTACCATTTACGGAACTTTTGGAACTTCCCTTTCCTAATATCATCGCGAACTAAATCCGCCCAACTACTCTAATAGCGAACTAAATTCCCTATTCCCTTACGCATATATCATGGCCCAAAATAGTTCATTTTTTAGTTCATTAAGTATCAACTTCTTATTTATTTTATTGGGCCTAAGGCCAAGGTTCAAATCATTAGGTCTTATTATGTACGGTCAACCCAAACCTTTCCCAAATCGACCGCTATCGGTCGACCTGGGCTACTCCAGGGTCGACCGTACCCATTAAAAATTGTCTGTTCCATATTTGTAATTCATGTGTTTTATTTATTTATTATTTTTTTAGTTCCAGCCAATTAATTTCGAATTTTAACTTAAATTTTCAAATTAACAAATTTCTAGTATTAACCCTAATAGTTTTTAGCAGTTTTAGGCTTTGGAGATCGCAATAATAGATGTCAGGTTAACAGTTATAAGATGTAATTTAAGTGTAAATGGTTTACAGTTTACCGATTAAATTCCAATTCAGCAAATTGATTAGAGTTTTAAAGCAATCTAATCAATTAAAATATATTTAAATTTAATTCTGATAATCAAATCATTAGATTTGTGCCCACTCACCTTAGAGCCTCAACTCAAGATCTGCAAAAGTGGCCTCCAATCGATGGTGCTTCTTTAGATCTTCTAATTGCTTGCCTTTCCTCATTATCTCGCTCTTGATTTGATTTACCTTTAGGTCTGATTGGAGTTTAATTTTGATTTGAGAATTGGAGAAAAGTTTAGGGTTTCCGTATAGATTTTGACAACATCTAGTTATTGTCGTCTCAAATTAGAGATTAGGGTTTAGATTAATGTCTAATTTATAGAGGTAATTAGTTAATTATGGCAGTTGGATTAAATTAGCCATTTTTTGAACCGTTCATAGTTTACTTCGTTCTTAGGTAATACAACTTGGCAATCAATATTAGACCCAACGAAGCAAAATCACGTCTGAAATTCAATTACACTGGTTGATCGCCTTGGAGCCAAGGTCAACCGCTACCTGTCAACCTGGGAGCCCCTTGGGTCAACCCAACCTATATATATTCTTAATGTATTAATTTTAATTTTTTTAATTCTTATGACACTTGTAAATTTCTCATACTAACTTGGATTGCAATAAGTTATATATGAAAATTGTTTCGAAAATCGCTACAGATACAGTGGTGCAAGTCTCGTAGCCAAATTCGAAAGTTTTTGAAAATTTACTTTTAAGTCCTTGTTTTATTTTATTTAATTTCCTTTTTAATTTTAATAAATTTCCGGAGTGTTACCTTCTTCCCCCTTAAAATGATTTCATCCCCGAAATCTCTAAGGATGAAAAATGTAACTCACACACAATAATCAAAACCTACATCCATCATTCATGGCAACCATAGTCCTTATATTCTCTAATGCAGTTATGTATTTATGCAACATGGAATGCACATTAGTCTAAGCTATGCAAGAGAGTAGTAGGTCTACTAACTCAATCAACCTCATGTTTATGCAAGGATGCTCGTGATATGCATCCAAATGTATGCAAGAACCTAATGATATACTGATAATTCTATATGCATGCACAACCACGCGACCATATGCCACATCCATATGTATAACATACATGGATAAAAACAAATAAAAACATTATACACACATGTTATGTGTGTTTGTCTACATGCCTAGGACTACTATCCTAATGTGTAGAAATATAAATGCAGTCAATACATCCATAAGCATCCATACACATCCATTAGCATCCATCACCCATAATATGTCATATTGGCGCGTTTACAAACATTTCTATCGTTTAAGGATTTCCACCTATGGTATACCCTCCTAAATCCTATCATAAAAGTCCTAACCAAAGAAATATTGAAACTTAGGACGTACTTAAAAGAGTTGTGGGTGGGAAGCTCAAATCTTCTCCTCGGGCTCCCATATACTCTCCGTTAGATCGTCTACCCACTGAATCTTGAATAACCTAATCTCATTATTGCAGAGTCACTTTGTGCCATGCTCTAAGATACTCGTAGGTGCACGACAAATGAGTGACTCGCACTCAACCTCTACCTCCTCCAACTGACTAGGCTCAACAACAGCAGTAGAATCATGTAAGCACTTTTGCAAGTGTGAAACATGGAAAACATCATGCAACCTAGCCAACTTTTCCAGAAGCTCAATCCTATACGCCAACTTTCCAATCCTAGCCACAATCGAGAAAGGTCCAACAAATCTCGGTGCTAACTTTCCCGACCTACCAAACCTCATCACATGCCTCAAGGGTGAAAACTTCATGAATACCATGTCCCCCACTACAAACTCCAACTATGAGCGCCTCCTATCTGCATAAGATTTCTGCCTATCTTGGGCAGTCTTTATCCTTTTTCAAATCAAATCCACTTTCTGTGATGTCTCCCTAACCATCTCCAGCCCAAGAATGATACTATCCGTCATATCCCACCAATACGATGGTGATTTGCACGGTCTTCCATATAAAACCTCAAATGGTGTCGTCCCAATGCTAGCCTAACAACTTTTATTATATACGAACTCAACCAACGGTAAATAATCCTCCCATGAAACACATCTGTAGAAAATCTTCTAAAACCCGATTTTCCTTCTCGGTCTGTCTGTTTGCTTGTGGATGGTATGTTGTTGTAACAACCCTAGATTTTTATGTATATTTTAATTTTGACTTTATTTCATTTTGAATTTTTTTAAACTTGTTTCATTTCAAACATTTCATTTTTAAATATAAACTTTGATTATTATGTGAATTATAATTCCAAATGGTATAAATTGAATATTTTCCTGAAATATTGACTTTGGTCAATTCAGGTCAAACTTTGATTTTTAAATTTCAAATTTAAATATTTAAATTATTAAATTTTATTTTTTATTATGAAAATATATTAAAATTTAAGAATACTACTTTTCGTTTCGTTGAAATCCGATTTATATTGTGAAAGTTATGCTTTTTACAATATTGTACGTAAATTGATTTATTTAATAAAAAAATTGTCTATTTTAATTTATATAAAAAAAATATTTTAATTTTTATATATATGTGTAATATTTTATATCATATATTTTTTGTCTTTTAAATATTTTTAAAGTGATGTTTGAATTTTTCCAAAAAATTATTGAATTTGTTTTTTCATTTTTAAAGGCTAGTTTTCATTTTTCTGCTATTTTCTTCATTAAATTATATTTAATTAAAATTTATTTATTCATTTTTATGTATGCATTTTATTTTTATGTTATTACCTTTATTTATAAATATTTTCAAGTACATAGAAATTTTCCGAAGTTTGTTCCATTTATTTTCATATTTCCAAGACTAGTTTGTATTTTTAAGCTATTTTCTTAATCTAATTATATTTAATTAATATTTATTTATTTATTTATTTTTGTTTTTTCCTAAATTTTCGTGTTTTCATCTGTATTTATAAATATATTTCAGTTATAAAAAATTCCAAAAGAAATAAGAGAAATCTAAAGAGTTGTGACCATTGATTTGCTTATGTCCTTCTGTATTCACACCTTTTCACATTTCTACCATCACTTTTCATTCAATTGGCTGCCTTAACTCATTCTCTTCAGCTGACCACTCCCATAACATTTCACGTGAATGTTTTCTCCTTAAATCTGAAAAAAAGTTCGGCCATTCTCTTGGGGAAAATGTTTGGTAAATTTTATTTCCTTTTTCATTGTTTTTCTGCTTGTTTATGTTGATTTTGTGCACTTGCCTTCACCTATTTTGCTCAGCCCTTGCTCCTCCTTCACCATGGCCACCTCCACCACCACCACATCATGCTTCCACCACCTCCAGCCCACTGCCCATCCATGGCCATGCACCACTAGTTGATCAAACTCCACCAAAATTGCAATATCCACCTTGAAAATGTGCATAGCCTAGCTTCTTTGCCTTCACCCCCCTCAAACTCCTCCTTGGCCGACCCATACACCACCACCACCTGCCATAGTTGACCCATACACCTCTTCCACACCTGTAGCTGACCCTACTAGACCTAGCCATGCCAATATTTGCTTGTGGTCGTGACTTATGTTGCCTTGAATCCACTTGTGTTGCCTTGTAGTTGTAGTTTCATGCACACATACCTTTTGCATCATCTTTTCCTATGTATGGCCGACTTGTTGAACCCAAAATTTGATCCAAACCTGATCCAAAACCATCCCATTATAGTGCTTTTGCAGCCCATTGCTGAAGCATATGAGGTTGAAGGCAAGTGCAATTGGTTTGGATTTGATTTGTGCTTGTATATATATAAGTTATTTAAATATATGTGAAGTGTTTATTCATGTATATTGTATTGTTTTGTTTAAATGTTTCAAGGGGTATAGCTTTGACTCTCCACTCTCAAAATTGTAATAGTGTTGTCGTGCCTTCGTAGTGTCAGTATTGTTGCTTTGGTAGCGATCTTCAGCTTTGAACATGTGAGTAAATCTCACCAGACTAGTATGTACTTATGTAGTGATAAACTGACATCACCTGAATCTGTAAATGCATATCATTCTGTTATAACTGCTATATTATATTCATATGATGTTCACACCTATCTTTACACCTGTTATATCATATGTTACTGTTATTTCATGCTATTTTGTTACTTTCATCAGTTTATCACACTGCAAGTTCCCTGTAGACTAGAATCACTATAGGTTGAAATGATACATACCCGAACGGACTTTAGAATAGGAGAAAATCGTTATGGGCTGAAATGATAGGCCTGAATGATTTTCAATTATTTTCTTTTACTTGGGATTGCGGGTTTGAAATGATTAAACCCGGGTTTTCTTTGTAAATTACAGGTTGAAATGATATATTACCTGTATCACTTTACCTAGGCTAGAAAATGAAATACAGACCCGTTGTTAAAATATGTTTTTCTAAAAAATTTTAAAATATTTTAGAAATGTAAATATTATAATATTTTGATTAGATTTGATTAAAAATGATTTTTGTAAAGCATTATTGATTTTCTGAAAATTTATAAGTGAAATAAATAAAGGGTAAAGTTAGAAATCTGAAATGTAAGTTATTTTGGAAATTATAATTTGGTGATAAATGGAATTTAAACTAAATATGAAAATATGATAAATTTATGATATTTTGAATTTAAAAGAATTTAAAATGATTTTATAATATATTAATGATTTTTTTTATAAAGTTAAATGTGAAATGAATGAATATTTATGTTGAAATTTTGAAATATAACTAAAATTGGAAATTTGTGAATTTGGCTTAAAAGTGAATTTTAAGTTAAGTAAATAAAAATGAAATTAAGTTATATTTGAAAATTTTAAACTTAAGTGTTAAGTTAAATTTAATTTAATGAATTTGAAATTTTATGTTGGAATTTAATAAGTGAATTATTATTAAATTTTGATTTTTGAATGGAGATTTAACTTTATAAAATCATGAATATAAGGGTATTTGAATGATTGTTTTAAAAGTGAAATTATATGATTTTATAAGTTAAAAATGATTTAAATAAAAATATGATTATTTGTGAAATTATACTGAATATTTGAAGTTAATTAACTGCATTTCAGAAATGCTATTAATTCTAATGTAAATGATAACACAGCATTTGTAAATGCTGTAGTTGATAATAATGAACCAAATGGCTAAGTTTAATTAAAGGCTATCATAGCATTTTTGTAAATGTTATAATTGTTGAATTTAACTAAGTTTTTATTTGAAACTAATGTAACCCTATCACAATATTTTTTTATGCTATCTTTTGTTAAATTGAATCGTTTTGAATGTAACTTTCTGTAGCAATTTCTAAATGCTGCGAAAGTTGAATTTTCATCTGTTTTAATAAATTAAGTGGATAAATGAATTTTGAAAGACTAAAATTTTGTAAATTTAATAATTTAATTATTAAATATAATAACTTCATTTTATGATTTAAAATGAAGTAATTTGTTTTGAAATATAAACTATTTTGAAATGTGTTTTGTAATGGTATTTAAATTAAATAAAAATGAATGTGGTTAGGAAGATATTATATTTTTGATATTTTGAAATGGATTTTGAATGATATTGAATTTTGAAATGATATTTGATTTTGAAGTATAAAATACCATTTTGAAATTTTAACCACGGGATGTATTTAATTTATAGTTTAACTAATTCTTAAAGGATGGGCGATCCCAAGCATCCTTTAAGTTGTTGTGTATTTCTACTACAGTTCACTTGAGTTGGTTTACATTATATAAGTATATATTGTCCTGACTCGAGTGTTTTGTGTTTTACTTTACGCTCGGGTCAGCCTGGGTATTTACAGCTTAGCTTTGGATTTCTTTTCTGGAGCTAGGAATTGCTGGAGATTCTGCTTGTCTAGTTATCTATCCCTTCAGTTTTAGTTGTTCTATTTCAGCTTTGGTATTGATAAACTGTTATGTAATCGAGATTTCTATTGTATATGTTTTTTTAGACTGATATTATGTATTATGTTTTGAGAGTTTGTTATAGTAGCTTCATGAACTACTATGGTATTTTAATTTCCGCTATGAGTTATTCTGATATTTCTGTGTCTGTGATTCTGTGATTGTATTTCATTTGCTCCAAAATTATTAACAATGCGATATTTTGAGCAATTCAAGTCCAGCATGTGTGGATGTGAATGGCTGAAAATATCGGGTTGTTACAGTTGGTATCAGAGCTTTGGTTTTTAGGCAAACCTTAGCCTGCGGAGCAAAAACTCATTGGAAATAGGGTAGAAATACCCTAGAATGAGTGAAATCAATCTCAGAATCCTTTCTTTGTGAGAGAACGTATTTTCAAAGTATAAAATGATTTTAAAATGGTTTTTAAAGGATTTTTCAAAGATTATTTTGATATAAAATTTTCTTGTTTTAAAAACAATTTTTCTAAACTTCATCCCTTCGGTATCCACCTTGTTAGAAATCTCTTGGTTAGGATTCTTATCGATTAAGATTCCTTGAACTTTGGAACGCTCCCACTTGTTCTGAAATCTATTCTTGTCCCTATTTTATTCTTTTGATTTTGGAGCATTCCATAACTCCACTATGGAATGACCTCTCTAAAGATCGTTAATTCCGCCAATCTTTGAATGATTTGTAAAGGGGTGAAACTTCTTTACAATTGGCATTGATTCACCGGAGAATTCTATATCTTCGGTTTACAATGCTATCTATCTCGTGCTCTATCCGGATTCTATCTCTGGCGATCGATTGTTGATTTGGTTTAGATTTACGAATCGATTATATTCCTGAAGTCACGGTTGACCGGTCAAGGTTGCCCGCGATTTTATAGGCTTACCCATCTTCTGTTCGATAATTAATTATCTCATCTTCGTTTGAGTTTACCTTTGAACTAGAATTCTATTTGATTAGAGTTCCTCTAATTTTGAATCTTTGTTTGTTTGAAATCCTTCCTTGAATCATCCTTTGGAAATTTGTGTTTGGTTGTATTTTGAAATTGTGCATACATCGAAATTATTAAGGATGACCATATTTTGTATATAAAAAGTGAAATGTTTCTGATAAGCATTATATACCTTTTTAAAATGAAAATTTGAAGCTTTGGAAGAATTTGAAATTTTGAAAATTTTATAAGAACTTGATTTATACAAAAATGATTCATAACTGAAGGGTTTTGAATTTGAATTTCGAGCAATCGAATTCCGGTGTTTTGAAATCGGTTTTAAGATTTTGGAAAATATATAATAATAATATGATTTAAAGATATTATTTTTTTCAAATAATAAATGTTTCAAATGTATTCGAATGAATTTCAATGATTTCGAAGGAATTTCAAGTTTTTAAAAGTTAATTGAAGTCCAGAACTCACTTATGTCGCTGGAAAATAATTTCGATGATGAATGCATGCATCATCGACATTGATTTTTGAGTTTATGAGTGAGGGAGAGGCCACTCTAGTAGCTTTGCTATGCGAGTGATTTTGTGAAACCAATTTTGATTTCAGATTTCGAAGTATGGTTTGATATTCGAAAGATAGATCTGTATATATATATATATATTTGAAAAGATTTAAAGTAAGTTGGTGTTCCGTCCTCGAGTTTCAGATTTTGAAACTTAACTTTTGAAATTGATTTACTGATTTAGTGTTGATTTCCAACTCTTGGATTGAAAATATGATTTCTTCGACTATTTTAAGAATCGAGCACTTCCAAATCAGGGTTAACTTTTCAAAGCTAAATTTTTTGAAAGGTATAAGTTATTTGATAAAGAATATAAGTGTAGTTTGTATGTTTCAAGTATGAAATAATGTGATTTGTATAAGTTGAAACTGTTTTGTTAAGTAAATAAATAAGACTATTTTGAATTGTACTAACATGAAATTTAGTTTTGAAATGTTTTGGATAAAAATTAGTCTTCAAATGTTTGAGAAAAATTTGGTTTTAAATGTTTTAACTTAGTAACATCTTTATGAAACTATTATTTAACAAGTTGGAATAGATACATAAGTTGTACGTATGCTGTTTTATTCGCATAATTAATTTGATCGAAGTTTGAGTACACAAGTTCGAGGTGAATTACACCATTTCGTGTTAGGATTTTTCATTTGAGACTTGATGGCGAACATTTGATATGGATTTTGGGCTTGATTCTAGAATTCTCTATCATAGTATATGGCTATGCAAGGAGACTGATGGCTTCTAGTCGAGAAACCATATCGAAGTTCGCATTAGCGAAGTCGAATGGACAATACTAGTTCGAAAGCGAACTTGTGTGATCGAGCGAGCGATCAAATGTAATGCTGCGACATGATGACATATGTAAGTAATAATGAAGTAAAATTTGAGATGTATGAAATTATAAAATTTAGTTTTGAAATATGGTATATTTAAGTCTTGAAACATATTTAAGGTTGAATAGCTTATTTTGTAAATCAAATCTATATTTGAAATTTGATAATATTTGAAATGGTTTTGTTGGAAAACTAAATTAAATTGAAACTGATTGTTTGAATTGAATTTAAATTGGAAATTTCAAATTTAGTTTAATTGAATAATTTTGTGAAATGTAAAGAACTAAAGGAATGTTTTATGATTTCAAATGTATGATTTCGAAATGTTATGATTTTTCAAAGTGTAATGATTTCAAGTATTTTGGTTTCGAAAGATTTATAATTTTGAAAGTATTATGATTTTTGAAAGTGGATATATGTTTGAAATGGAAATGAATTTGTTGACCTAAATTTTGTTGATTTAGAAATTTGGATTATCTTCTAAATCTATTGTTCTAAGAAACATTAAAACTGAATTTATGTAATTTGGAAGAAATGATTTGGCAAAACCATATATGATTGTGAAACTGAAATGTTATTGAAACGGATTAAAATTGAGAACCTTGTTTATTTAAATACTTTCATTTGGGAGTTATCAAACTTACATAAAAATTGATTTGTGTAAGTATGCAGTTGATTTGAAAACTATTGATTTGAGAACTGTTGATTTGAAAAGGTACTCAATTTTGAAAAATGAAATCTTATATAATCGAAATGTATATAAGTGTGATTTGATATACTATTATTTTGGAAAGTATTTGATTTGAAATGAAATATTATATATAATGGACTTTATATAAGTATGATATTTGAAAGTGATTTTGAAAGGTACTATATGATACATATTTTCGAAGTAAAGATATGGAAAGTGCCTTCTGCTTGATATCCGCTTTGTGGCCACACTGTGGATTCATTATATCGATATTATTCTCTCTCTTTGATTTGGGTTTTCCGGATATGATACTCGAGTGTCCATCGAATTCCATAGCGATCCCCGTGGTCTTATGATCGCGACTACATAGCGCAACTGCCTGGCTGAGCTGGCCTGGGGGTACAGATTGTTTCCTGGGGGATCCAGGCGTAACCATTGTGTATCCTGCACTCTATGTAGGTCGCATTAGTAGCGCAAATGCCTGGCTAAGCTGGCCTGGGGGTACGGATTGTTTCCTGGGAGATCCAGGCGTAACCATTGTGTATCCTGCATTCTACTCGTCATCATGGCGTAACTCGCAGGGCTGAGAAAGCTTACGGATACGGATTGTTTCCTAGGGGATCCAGGCGTAACCATTGTGTATCTACGATCCATGGTTAGACAACTGTTTCGGTTTGGTTGATTTGTTTGGATTGTACTTTCCATATCTGTTTTTAAAAGTGTTTTCATTATTTTCACTGGGTGTTGAAACAAGTCTACCAAGTACCTGGAGAATTCTAGCTTTGCGCCTGATCAACGCATAGCCAGAGTCTGCAGGAACGAAAGTAAACTTGTTAAGACATCGAGTTATAAAAGTATTTTGATAAAAGTATCTTGATAAAGTACTATATAAAGAATATTTTGATCAGTTATTTTCCCTTCTAAAAATTTAAAATGTTCTAAATATTGTTTACTTTGAACCATCAGATTTGAATCAAATGACTATTCATCATATTATAACATGTTTAAAATATTATGAAATTTTAAATTGAAATGTATAATGGTTCAAATAATGGTTCATCCTTGTCTTTCAACCTGCTTTACCTCCTAGCTATCTTTTTTTTCCCCCACCTTCTTTCGGGGATGTATTCCAACCTATTGCTCTTTCTTGTTGTTTCTCCGTTTCCTTCCTTTTCAAGGACGAAAAGATTTGAGTGAGGGAGAGTGTAACAACCCTAGATTTTTATGTATATTTTAATTTTGACTTTATTTCATTTTGAATTTTTTTAAACTTGTTTCATTTCAAACATTTCATTTTTAAATATAAACTTTGATTATTATGTGAATTATAATTCCAAATGGTATAAATTGAATATTTTCCTGAAATGTTGACTTTGGTCAATTTAGGTCAAACTTTGATTTTTAAATTTCAAATTTAAATATTTAAATTATTAAATTTTATCTTTTATTATGAAAATATATTAAAATGTAAGAATACTACTTTTCGTTTCGTTGAAATTCGATTTATATTGTGAAAGTTATGCTTTTTACAATATTGTACGTAAATTGATTTATTTAATAAAAAATTGTCTATTTTAATTTATATAAAAAAATATTTTAATTTTTATATATATGTGTAATATGTTGTATTATATATTTTTTGTCTTTTAAATATTTTTAAAGTGATGTTTGAATTTTTCCAAAAATTTATTGAATTTGTTTTCTATTTTTAAAGGCTAGTTTTCATTTTTCTACTATTTTCTTCATTAAATTATATTTAATTAAAATTTATTTATTCATTTTTATGTATGCATTTTATTTTTATGTTCTTACCTTTATTTATAAATATTTTCAAGTACATAGAAATTTTCCGAAGTTTGTTCCATTTATTTTCATATTTCCAAGACTAGTTTGTATTTTTAAGCTATTTTCTTAATCTAATTATATTTAATTAATATTTATTTATTTATTTATTTTTGTTTTTTCCTAAATTTTCGTGTTTTCATCTGTATTTATAAATATATTTCAGTTATAAAAAATTCCAAAAGAAATAAGAGAAATCTAAAGAGTTGTGACCATTGATTTGCTTATGTCCTTCTGTATTCACACCTTTTCACATTTCTACCATCACTTTTCATTCAATTGGCTGCCTTAACTCATTCTCTTCAGCTGACCACTCCCATAACATTTCACGTGAATGTTTTCTCCTTAAATCTGAAAAAAAGTTCGGCCATTCTCTTGGGGAAAATGTTTGGTAAATTTTATTTCCTTTTTCATTGTTTTTCTGCTTGTTTATGTTGATTTTGTGCACTTGCCTTCACCTATTTTGCTCAGCCCTTGCTCCTCCTTCACCATGGCCACCTCCACCACCACCACATCATGCTTCCACCACCTCCAGCCCACTGCCCATCCATGGCCATGCACCACTAGTTGATCAAACTCCACCAAAATTGCAATATCCACCTTGAAAATGTGCATAGCCTAGCTTCTTTGCCTTCACCCCCCTCAAACTCCTCCTTGGCCGACCCATACACCACCACCACCTGTCATAGTTGACCCATACACCTCTTCCACACCTGTAGCTGACCCTACCAGACCTAGCCATGCCCATATTTTCTTGTGGTCGTGACTTATGTTGCCTTGAATCCACTTGTGTTGCCTTGTAGTTGTAGTTTCATGCACACATATCTTTTGCATCATCTTTTCCTATGTATGGCCGACTTGTTGAACCCAAAACTTGATCCAAACCTGATCCAAAACCATCCCATTATATTTCTTTTGCAGCCCATTGCTGAAGCATATGAGGTTGAAGGCAAGTGCAGTTGGTTTGGATTTGATTTGTGCTTGTATATATAAGTTATTTAAATATATGTGAAGTGTTTATTCATGTATATTGTATTGTTTTGTTTAAATATTTCAAGGGGTATAGCTTTGACTCTCCACTCTCAAAATTGTAGTAGTGTTGTCGTGCCTTCATAGTGTCAGTATTGTTGCTTTGGTAGCGATCTCCAGCTTTAAACCGGTGAGTAAATCTCACCAGAATAGTATGTACTTATGTAGTGATAAACTGACATCACCTGAATCTGTAAATGCATATCATCCTGTTATAACTGCTATATTATATTCATATGATGTTCACACCTATATTTACACCTGTTATATCATATGTTACTGTTATTTCATGCTATTTTGTTACTTTCATCAGTTTATCACACTGCAAGTTTCCTGTAGACTAGAATCACTATAGGTTGAAATGATACATACCCGAACGGACTTTAGAATAGGAGAAAATCGTTATGGGCTGAAATGATAGGCCTGAATGATTTTCAATTATTTTCTTTTACTTGGGATTGCGGGTTTGAAATGATCAAACCCGGGTTTTCTTTGTAAATTACGGGTTGAAATGATATATTACCTGTATCACTTTACCTAGGCTAGAAAATGAAATACAGACCCGTTGTTAAAATATGTTTTTCTAAAAAAAATTAAAATATTTTAGAAATGTAAATATTATAATATTTTGATTAGATTTGATTAAAAATGATTTTTTTAAAGCATTATTGATTTTCTGAAAATTTATAAGTGAAATAAATAAAGGGTAAAGTTAGAAATCTGAAATGTAAGTTATTTTGGAAATTATAATTTGGTGATAAATGGAATTTAAACTAAATATGAAAATATGATAAATTTATGATATTTTGAATTTAAAAGAATTTAAAATGATTTTATAATATATTAATGATTTTTTTTATAAAGTTAAATGTGAAATGAATGAATATTTATGTTGAAATTTTGAAATATAACTAAAATTGGAAATTTGTGAATTTGGCTTAAAAGTGAATTTTAAGTTAAGTAAATAAAAATGAAATTAAGTTATATTTGAAAATTTTAAACTTAAGTGTTAAGTTAAATTTAATTTAATGAATTTGAAATTTTATGTTGGAATTTAATAAGTGAATTATTATTAAATTTTGATTTTTGAATGGAGATTTAACTTTATAAAATCATGAATATAAGGGTATTTGAATGATTGTTTTAAAAGTGAAATTATATGATTTTATAAGTTAAAAATGATTTAAATAAAAATATGATTATTTGTGAAATTATACTGAATATTTGAAGTTAATTAACTGCATTTCAGAAATGCTATTAATTCTAATGTAAATGATAACACAGCATTTGTAAATGCTGTAGTTGATAATAATGAACCAAATGGCTAAGTTTAATTAAAGGCTATCATAGCATTTTTGTAAATGTTATAATTGTTGAATTTAACTAAGTTTTTATTTGAAACTAATGTAACCCTATCACAACATTTTTTTATGCTATCTTTTGTTAAATTGAATCGTTTTGAATGTAACTTTCTGTAGCAATTTCTAAATGCTGCGAAAGTTGAATTTTCATCTGTTTTAATAAATTAAGTGGATAAATGAATTTTGAAAGACTAAAATTTTGTAAATTTAATAATTTAATTATTAAATATAATAACTTCATTTTATGATTTAAAATGAAGTAATTTGTTTTGAAATATAAACTATTTTGAAATGTGTTTTTTAATGGTATTTAAATTAAATAAAAATGAATGTGGTTTGGAAGATATTATATTTTTGATATTTGGAAACGGATTTTGAATGATATTGAATTTTGAAATGATATTTGATTTTGAACTATAAAAATACCATTTTGAAATTTTAACCACGGGATGTATTTAATTTATAGTTTAACTGATTCTTAAAGGATGGGCGATCCCAAGCATCCTTTAAGTTGTTGTGTATTTCTACTATAGTTCACTTAAGTTGGTTTACATTATATAAGTATATATTGTCCTGACTCGAGTGTTTTGTGTTTTACTTTACGCTCGGGTCAGCCTGAGTATTTACAGCTTAGCTTTGGATTTCTTTTCTGGAGCTAGGAATTGCTGGAGATTCTGCTTGTCTAGTTATCTATGCCTTCAGTTTTAGTTGTTCTATTTCAGCTTTGGTATTGATAAACTGTTATGTAATCGAGATTTCTATTGTATATGTTTTTTTTTCAGACTGATATTATGTATTATGTTTTGAGAGTTTGTTATAGTAGCTTCATGAACTACTATGGTATTTTAATTTCCGCTGCGAGTTATTCTGATATTTCTGTGTCTGTGATTCTGTGATTGTATTTCATTTGCTCCAAAATTATTAACAATGCGATATTTTGAGCAATTCAAGTCCGGCATGTGTGGATGCGAATGGCTGAAAATATCGGGTTGTTACAGTTGTAATCAAGCTCAGTTCAGTCCTTAATGCCTCTTTTAGACTCCTCTAGAAATCATTAGTGAAAAGCGAGTCTCGGTCGCTAATAGGAACTCCATGAAGCCTAATGACCTCTGTCACATTTAAAGCTACCAATGGTGCCGCCATCTTAGAACTCCTCACTGATATAATATGTTCGCACTTGATCACCATGTCTACTATGACCCAAATGCTCCCATTTCCTTTCCTAGTCCATGGTAATCCATCAATAAAGTCCATAGAAATACTCTTCCATTTCCACTGAGGAATATCTAGTGGTGCAACAATCCTCTTGGTTTCTTTTGTTCCATCTTAACCCTCTGGCAAGTCATACATCTATTTACGTACTTAGCTACTTTCCTCTTCATACCAAGCCAAAGTAAAACTCCCTTCATGTCCATGTACATATTATCACTGTCGGGATGAATGGTCATCCTAGAGTAGTGAGACTCAGCCACCACCTCATCAATCAAATCTGCATTACAAGGAATACAAATCCTACCATCCCTCCGCAACCATCCTTTCGGGTTATGGCATAACGCTTCAAGTGACCTGATGCCTCTTCTCTACCAATCCAATCCAAAATATCCACTAACTTTTCATCCTCACTCTATCGAGATCCAATACACTCCAACAGGGTAGATTGAACATCCAAAGCTGTCAGCAATCCGAGAGTAATATCCGATGATGGTTTGAATATTAAGGTAGAAATATAAATGTCTCCATTCCAAGAATAGAGAACTCAATATTGCTCTTTGCCTGCTCAAAGCGTCCTCTACCACATTACCCTTGCCCGGGGTATAAAATCTCAAAGCATAAGATGCCAAGAACTACATACACCTTTGTTGTCTCAAGTTCAAGTCCTTTTGAGAGAACATGTATCTCAAGGACTTGTGATCAGTGAAAAGCTCAAACATTTTCCTGAAAAGATAATGCCTACATGACTTGAGCACAAAAACTATAGCAGCTAACTCAAGGTCATCTGTTGGGTAGTTCCTCTCATGGGTCTTCAGTTGCCTACTTGCATGACACACTAACTTTCCTTCTTGCATTAAAACTACGCCTAACCTCATACCACAGGCTTCTGTATAAAGTGTAAAGGGCTTATTCTCGTCTGGCAACACTAACATCGATGCACTAGTCAATGCCTCCTTAAACCTAATAAAAGCCTCCTCACACCTAGTATCAAATGAAAAAACAATATTCTTCTTAGTAAGATGGGTCAGTGGAGCTGAAATCCTTGCGAAGTCCTTAATGAACTTCTGATAATAACCCATGAGACCAATAAAACTTTGCACCTCTAGGGCATTCTTCGGAACCTGCCAATCTTGAATTGCTAAGAATTAACTTGGATCCACTGCCAAACCACACTCTAAGACAATGTGTCCCAAAAAGCATACCTCCTCTCTTCAAAATTGGCACTTCAAAAACTTAGCCTTAAGCTTATGTGCATGGAGTGTCCTAAGCACCTCCTCCAAATGCAAAGCATGCTCCTCCCTACTTCCAAGTATATCAAGATATCATCCACAATTACCATCACAAACTTATTCAGTAACCCCTTAAACTCTCGGCTTATTAAATCCATAAAGTGGACGGGTGCATTGGTTAGATCGAAGGGCATGACTAATCACTCATACAATCCATTAGGAGTAAGGAAAGCTATCTTCTAAATACTATCCTCAGCAACTTGTAGTTGATGAAATCAGTATCCAAATCTAACTGAGAAAATACACTAGCTCCAACTAGATGATGGAAGAGATCATCTATGCGGGGCAAGGGATAGTGATTCTTCTTCGTCATCTTATTAAGCTTCCTATAATCGATGCGGAGTCTAAGAAAACCATTTGCCTTGGTGGCAAAGACTACTGGTTCTCCCTACTTATAAATGCTCCTACTAATAAAACCCTTCTCCAACAACTCATTAACCTGCTTATTCAACTCGCTTTTTTCTTTTGGAACTATATGCCTTAGCAGTAAGGCGATAGGTCTAGCATTCTCTACTAGATATATCATAAACTCATCTCTCTTTGGTGCGAGAGACTTGTAACCTCAGAAAAAACATCAAGAAAATTACTAATTATAGGCATTCACTAAGCTCATCATGTGATAGGTCTAGGGAATAAAGATAGTTCAACATAACTGATCCTCGTGGATCATAGAAATTCTCTAAGCTAGGCTCACTACAAATGCTCAACTTAACAACCTATCACATTCTAAAATAGCTCCATACATAGACATCCAATCCATGCCTAAAATCAACCCTAACCTAGAAAATCCTAGTACACAGGCATCACAATCAAATCGACCCCTAATATCATCAACCTCAACCCCAATATATCATAGACAAATAGGCCGATCCACATACGTGGTTGGTCTTCCATAATACTAGTGTCTAAATGTAAATCATCAACAAGTCTACTAGAAATAAAAGAATGGGAAGCCCCAGCATCAAATAAAGTATAAATAGAAAGACCAGAAAGAGATAACACACCTTCAACCACCACATTTTCCCCTTTATCCAGTTGGTTGCACACTAGAACTAGGGGCTGCTTCAAGAGAATAAGTCTAAACCACCTAAGTCGAAGCCTGATAAGAAGCTCTGGGTGATGCTGGACAAGCTCGCTTCATATGCCCAAACTAATCATAGTTATAACACTTCATCCTCGAGAGATCCTTCCATACTCCTTGGCAAAATGTCCATTCTTCCCACACATATAGCACTTCAAGTCCTTCTTCTGAATCTTCCCCTTCGGCCTAAATCCTCCCTTCTCCTTGCCCTTCTAAAACCCGTTCTTCCTAACCTTTGGAGTCTCTTCCTTCACCCTTTGCTTATCAATAGAAGTAAACAAAGCCATCTCAAAAAGTCCCTCAAATGTAACTCCTATCGAAATATGACTCACTGCTAAATCCTGAAGTGACTGATTTAAACACTTAGGAAACTTGAGAGCTTTCTTTTGCAGTGTACTGATCAACTCCATACCAAACCTTGCAAGCTCATTAAACTGGTTCACATACTCTTTAACTGACATTTTACCCTATTTGAGATTGATGAACCTCTCTAACTGAACACCCTCCTAAGCCCCTGATAGAAACTTCATCTCGAACCTCCTACGAAATTCTCCGCAAGCCATGTTACCGTCATCCATCTCTGCCTCTAACACCTCCCACCAGCTAAAAGCCTCACCCTACAGCTTCTAGGTAGCGAGTCACCTCTTAGCTCCATTTGCCAATCCCATAAGACCGAATATCCTCTCGCAAGTGCAGATCCATGCTCTCAAATCCACATAAGATTCCGTCCCCAAGTAAGGCTTTCCTCCTAAACTAAAGAAGTCCTTGCATAGCTTTGCAAAATCAAGAGTGACAGGTGGGAGAGCATGAACCTCACTGGCCGCTGCACCAATAGGCTCTCTCATGGGTGGATGCTCAACCTGTCCACTAGCCTGTAAGTACCAATAGAAACATATGGGCATGTTCATGGTCGGAATCTTAGGAATATTGGCAGTGCCTGTCCTTGCGGGATCAGCCATCTCTATCTGTGAATTGTAACGATTTAATTAGTAAATTCCACAGATAGCTCAAAATGAGGTTAAAAGAGAAGATATAATACAAGCAGGAATCAAAATGAGCATAAGCACGAATATGAGGGATTTTACCAAAATTTTAGAAAATATTTTGAAAATACTTATGTATATATATACACTTTTGAAAGTCTATTTGTGAAAATAACTTTAAAAATCATTTATTTTATCAAAAATCATATATATTTTTATGTCATATGTATCTCATATGATCATAATCCTAAGAATATTGAACCTATGCTCTGATACCAGCTGTAACAACCCAAACTTCTAGACACGTCCAAAAAACCGTCATATCAAGAAATGGGAATTGTTGGGTAAAAATAAACTAGCATCACAAAGACTAAGATCATAATATGAAGAATAAACTATCTAATCACAACGTATCACATTGGAAACAATATAGCAAATTGATAATTTAAGGAAAAAACAGTCTCAGAAATATCATATCATATCGTAGTCTCAAAAAATATCAGTACATAAGTCTAAATCATCAGAGTATATCATAGAAATATCCCTGAAAAACCAAAACATAATAATAACTGTACTGATAAGTAATACAGGATAAAGGATAAGAGTAAAAATCTAAGCTCTAAGCTAGGAACGACTTTTTGAAGCAAGAATAGACCAGTCACTTGCTGCCATGTCCACATAAGGTGGGGAACAAAAAGAAAAATGGAATGGGTCAAACAAAAAGTCCGATGAATGAGAACACCGCTAATAAGATGATTAAGTGCAATTAATTCCAAATCTACTCTAAGTGATATAGGGTGCATGTACTGTGTCCATGCAATCCTAAGGTCGTATACCTAAGGATATTTGTCTAACACGATAGGTCAATGTACAAGTTGAGCCCTCACGTATCAATTGGCCAAATTGGGATCTATTGTCCCCTTTCTACTCGCACTATGCCTGGAAAGGTAGGACACCATAATGCAAACTCGCATAATGACTCATCGTATGCACCTGTGTCCATCTTTCGATTGTAGTGGCAAAATGCCTCTAATTGTACCACTCTGGGGCCCACCGTGCGTGAACTCCATTAGTATCAGGCATCATCTATCTTATATCCACGTATTATCCAACATCGATGCATACTCTATGTGAACTTCCGTTAGTACCAGGCTCCTTTTAACAATCGTCTTCCTATAGCCACTTATTGTCTAGCGCTGATGTCTACCCGTACCACGTTGTACAAGAATACATATAGTACCTGGATCTTCCATTAGGACCGGGCTCCTCAAATAGTGTTCCTGTCAGTACTATGCCCACCCAACTGTAAGACTTCTGAGTCTAACGTGAAATAAATCACTCACATCTCTACATAGTTATTGGTGTGCATGTAAAAGTGCATACTTTTACTTCCATATTTAATCTATACTTAATAAATGAGCATATTAAGGTATTTTACATGTTTAAACCAAAATTTAAATTGTTTTCGAATTGTCATTTATCCATCTTCAAATGGGGGTAAAATGATCATTTTTATGTATGATTTAATTTGAGAAAATTTACTTGGACATTTAATGTTGTTTTGAGAAATTTGGATTCAACTTGGAAGTGGTTTCATGTATGTATGCATGCACAAAAGAAGGAAGCCAAAGAGATGAAGAAATAAAAGAATTCATGTAATCATGGAGGAGCCCACCTACCCACTCACCCATGGACCAAAATTGAAAGCTAATGGAGATTAAAAGCACATGCACATGATAATGATGGTTTAAAGGCATGTCAATGGAGGATTAATTATATGCCAATGATAACTTGGAGGCCCCACTTCCTAAAATGCCCCACATTTTCTAAAGGGAATTTTGGATAATCCTCTAAAATATGGATTAGGATTTTAGGTATGTATAAATACCCCCTTATGTTTCATGTTGCAAGCTCTTACATTCTCTTGAGTTTAGTTGTAGCCACAAATGTAAACATAAACTTTCTTTCTCTTTAATGCTTCTTAGCCTTTTCTTTATGCTTTTTATTTTTATGCAATTTTAATTCATGTTCTTTTCTTTTTTGTTTCTTTTATGTTATTAGTGTAGATCTCTTTCTTTTATGCAAGTAGATTATCTTTTAGTTTATTTTGTTAGCTCTCTTCTTTCATGTTGAAATCACTTTGTGTTATGATGAATTCAAATATAAGAAACTAAGCCTCTTCAATTTAGGGGTTATTGAGCTCTCGTGTATCACAAAACGTTAACATAGTGATTTATTTGATCTATTTTTGTGCTTAATAGAAATTTTTGATGTGGTAAAATCTTTGATAGTTGTTGACACCAAATAGGCTATGTTTAAACAAACATAAACACAAATTACCTCTTCATCTACATATGATTGTGATAATGAAGTGGATTTAGGATCAAAATTTGATGGTCTATGTTACTAATCAATAGTAAATAGATCATGCTTAGAATATATTATATTTTTAATTTCATTATCATTTTCATGAGAGTTGACAGGTAATTTGGATGATGTGTTAAAGTTTGATGGTTTATGTTGGGCTAATTAATAGCACAAATAGATCATACTTAGGATAGACATAACAGCTAAATTCACAAATGACCAAAAAAAAGGATCATAATTTCGTTGCTTGATTTATGTGATCATGAGAAGGGATTTTCCTCTGAATTGCCTTCGACTCTCATATTTTTATTCACTTTGTTTTAGTTAGTTTTTACATTTTTTTAGCTTAAAACAATTTCAAACTCTTTGGGTTAATTTGATTGAGTAGAACTTAAAATTGATTCAATTCCCTACGGATCGACCCGTACTCGCCACGTACTAAAACTGTACGTCGTACACTTGTGATTGTTTTTTATCATAATTTTTAATGACATTTTTCTAACCGATAGGAAATTCTGCCGTTATCAAACAAATTTTTGGCGGCGTTGTCGGGGTATAGATTCGATTTTAGTTTTACTCTTGGAATTATTTTTTTATTTGATTTTATTATGTGTTAATTTTGTGTGTTGAATTGCATATAAAAAAAATTGTGTGTTTGTTGTGTGATTTTTGCTTTCATTTGATTTGTATGTTTTTTGTATTTCTATTTGCATTTGCACTATATATATATATATATATATATATATATATATATATATAACATACACCATTTCAAAACAAATATATTTTATTATATTTGCATTACATTTACATTTTCTGTTTTGATTTTACAACTTTCTTTTTACAAAACTATGCACTTTACAAATGTTGTTTTACAACAAGCAATTTAACTCACTACTGTTTTTTTTTTGCTTCAAGCAGTTCATTCATCTCTATTGCCTGCACAATCATCATCACTTCACTATGCACAGTGCAACACTCTTCCTGCACATCCATAGTGCACACTGCACATAACAACAGACTTCATTGAACATTTCACTTTTGTAACATTCATACTGTCATCACTATAGTGCACACTGCCTGACAAACAACCATCAGTGCACCAACCATTTCAAAATGCACAAACTCTCTGCCTTTTGTCATAACGTATGCTATAACCATCAAAACCTCCAGCCTGCCTTTCATCTTCAACAAACCACTCTTCCCACATACATCAGTGCTCTGTTGCACTTCTGTCTTCATAAAAACACATACTTCAACACTTCTTCCTCCCTCTGTCATACAGACCACAAGCATACTTCTTCACCATATCAAAACTGCTATATTACATATCAATCCTTTCTCCACCACCGACCATTACTACCTCTGCTACAACACTGTGTGCACATACATCCTCCTCTCGACCATCCACTGTTAAACACTCACATTCAACAAACTACAACCTGCCTCCTCTCACAGCACTCCTCTGCCATACTTAACCATAAAAAATACACCGCCATCACCTTCGACCAGCCATAACTCCTACATCTCCAACTATACACCTTCACCGACCTCCTTGCAAGTTCAACACCATTCACCAAACTCCCCACCCCTAAAAAAAAGCTGCAACTTAACTTCTCTGCCATATATTCTATATCACCCGGTTCATCATCCCTGCTTCACTGCCCCTGATACAACTGTACATCATCAAACTTCCCATTTCCCCTGCATACCATCAACCATTTCTTCAACCACCCTTTATCTCTTGCCAACTCCAATCATCTCTTCCCATAACCGGTAAATCACCATCCCACACCCCTCAACTACTGTCAAACCAACCCTATGTACATACATCACTACTTCTATCACTTTGCCAACCAAAGATCAACCATCAACATCCACTGCCCTCTACATTGCAACCTCTAATAACCCCATTACTTCAACATACATTCTTCCATTAACAACAGAAAGCAATCTGAACAACATAAACCATTTCAACCAAATTCATTGCCCAATTCCTTCCTCTCACAAAACCATACTCCCAACCTAACATTTGCCTTTGCCATATAACATTCACCATCAATCAACAGCCTGCCATCCATCATACTTCATCCACTCTCAACTACTACACATTTACCATCCATCAATCACCACCTAACTATGCATAGCTGCTTTCCTACCACAAGCATACTAACCTACACACCATCCTCAACTCACCTGCATACAGCACTCACTTTCACTACTGCATACCGCTAACTCCTGCAACACCTCCACTCCTTTCTTCACAGTGCATCACCTCCATCTTTTAGGGATTTTGCGGTTTGAGACGGATTTGATGGCGATAGAGACAAAGACAATGCTGTACTTCCGACTTCAAGGATCTATGGAATAGATTCTTTCAGACAATAGTTCAACCCACCAGGTACAAACGGGTCATCGAACTATCGACTTTCAGGATTCAATGAAGCCCTATAATAGCGTAATCGGATTCAAAGTTTGTACGACTTTGATCCGACCAAGAACACTTCAGAAACTGTATCTGATGATGCAACTTATAGAGAACAGAATGAAGAGGAAGAAGAGAGCAATTCTGCAATGGTTTCTGATTTCGCAACACCTTAGAGGCGTCACAAAACAGAGCAATGGAGGCACAGCGTTTAGCAACACTTTCTAGCGTTGCAGAATCGCTCTAGGAAGAAGAAGAGGATTTTTCACTATCTGCAACTGTTTCTGGGCGTCGCTATTTATAGACGTGAGGAGGTGTCTATTCGCCAAGCGTCACGACCGTTTGCAACGGTTCGTAACTGTTGTGAACAGATTCAAACTTAAACGTCGCGACCTTTCATTTGCAACGTTACTAATTCCCGCCTTTAATCAAATTTAGATTTTCCGGTTCTGGGTCCTTAACGGGCCGAAATCTGGCCCGTTACTGTTCATATACGATCCAAAAATATTTTTGGATCCGAACCCGAAACCCGTATCCGGCCGGGCTCGGTTCGGTTCGGTCGGACGGACGGCGGCGGCGCGCGTGTGGTGTTGTATGACTTCTCTCCTCACAACAAAGCAAACATGTGGGAGCCCCAAGGCCCCAACATCCATTTGAGAGAGCTATACTTATACAAGTATAGTCTCCTCTTTTCTACAATGTGGGACTTTACTTTCTTTTCTTCTTCTTTCTTTTCTTCTACTCTTCCAAAACAAAACCCAAACCCCAAAAGCTCTTTGAAAATTTACAACAATCTCCCCTAATTTTCAAAATAATAAATAAATAAATAAATAGGATGGCTGCGTCACTAGAGTGATTTCCTACATAACCAAGTGGGATCAAGCCTATGTAGTTCTAAGATCAAGTTTTGCATCATCGTGAAAACCAACACATAAATAAAAGGTATCTTTTGGATTTGAACATTTACTTAGTGTAAACCATTCAAAGCCTTATCGAGATTCTATGGTGAACGAATCTTGAACCAAGTATCCCTAATGATAAAACCGGAACAATCACACATGTTGATTTCCTTAGGTAAAGTGTTCTGTATTGCTCAGCACGTTAATGGCCATGTGCTTAAATCCTGGTTCATGAGTCTACTTAGAAAGCGGTCTTACTTTCCTAGAAAACGGTCTGATTTCCATACTCATATAGGTAAGTCTCTTAAGGTGTTTCTGCGATACACCTTTTAAGGTTTCTAGACTTATTAAGGAAGTATATCCATCCTTTGTTCTTGCAGAATCCAACACTAAATATTATGGGATTATCAATTTAGTGTTCCATAATCATTCGCTTAACTTGTTGGTACCCATTGAACTTTTTCTATCCTTTTCAAGACATGAGTTGGGTTTCTATTAAGGATGATCAACCTTCATTCACAGACCTTAGTCCCATTTCTTGTGACTTTATAGAAACCATTGCCTTTGGAAGACCTTTTGTAAGTGGGTCAGCCAAGTTTTTCTTCGTTTCTATGTAGTCAACAGTTATAACTCCTCTTTTGAGTAACTGTCTCACCATTTGATGTCTTAGACTCACATGTCTAGACTTTCCATTATATGTCTTATTAGACACATTGTATATTGTTGCTTGATTGTCACGGTTAATCAAGACTGATGGGGATGGGTTCTTCCGCAAAGGGATTTCCATTAATAAATTCCTAAGCCATTCCGCTTCTTTACATGCATCTGCTGATGCAATCAATTCTGACAACATTGTTGAGTCAGAAACACATGTCTGCTTCTTGGAAGCCCAAGACACAACAGCGCCTCCTAATGTAAAGATCCATCCAGTCGTAGACTTGGATTTGGATTCTACATTGTTCCAGGTTGCATCACTATATCCTTCTATTACAGCAGGATATCCTTTATAAGATAAACCATATTCAAGGGTTCCTTTCAAATAAGCTAAAACTCTGGAAATGGCTTTCCAATGTTCGAAACCTGGATTACTCGTAAATCGACACAATATACTTATAGCATGCGCGATGTCTGGTCTAGTGCAATGCATAGCATACATAAGACTCCCAATAACACTGGAATACTCTAGTTGAGAGATAGTACGTCCAGTGTTCTTTTCTAATTTAATACTAGGATCTAAAGGAGTAGGTGCTGGTTTGTCATCGTAATGACCATACTTTTGCAGGAATTTCTCTATGTAATGGTATTGAGTTAGTAATAACTCCCTCTCTTTCCTAATAATTTTAATTCTCAGAATTACATCAGCCTCTCCTAGATCTTTCATATCGAATTTAGAAGACAGAAACTTTTTAGTTTCATTCACACAGGATATACTGGAACCAAATATTAGCATGTCATCAACGTATAAACATATTATAACAATACCGTTGTTATCTGATTTGCTATAAATACATTTATCAGCATCATTAACAATGAATCCATATGACAGTGCAACTTTATCAAACTTCTCATGCCATTGCATGGGAGCTTGCTTCAGGCCATAAAGAGATTTTACTAATTTGCAAACTTTCTTTTCTTGGCCTGGGGTTTTGAAACCTTCAGGTTGTTCCATATATATCTCTTCTTCTAAATCTCCATTTAGAAAAGCAGTCTTTACATCCATTTGATGTATGACTAATTTAGGAATTGATGCAAGTGCAATTAAACAGCATATAGAAGAAATGCGAGCAACTGGAGCATATGTATCAAAATAATCTACTCCATGTCTTTGCTTATATCCCTTAGTAACTAATCTGGCTTTAAACTTATCAATGGATCCATTTGTATTCAACTTTTTCTTGAATATCCATTTACATCCTATAGGTTTAGCACCAGGAGGTAAATCAGTTAAAACCCAAGTTTGGTTTAACATTATGGAATTCATTTCATCATTGATAGCTTCTTTCCAGAAATTTGAATCTCTGGAACTCATAGCTTCAGAATAAGTTTTGGGATCATCATCAACGTTCATTACATATTTAGTCACATTAAGGACTTCGTCCTTACTACCTTCTACAAGATATGTAATGAAGTCAGGACCATAGTCCTTCTCTATTCTCGCTCTTTTACTTCTCCGTTGTTCAGTACTATTATCTGGTACCGATACTTCCTTGCTGTTTTGAGCAAGAGCATATTTCTTAATTAGATTCAACTTAATCATGCCGTTACAAGAGTATCCCTGTCCAATGAATTTACCATTCTTAGACAACACTAGCTTATCAGACTCATACACCATCTTGAATCCTCCTTTGTTAAGAAGGTATCCACAGACCAAATTCTTACACATATCGGGTACATAGAATACATTGACTAATGTAAGAACTTTTCCAGAGGTGAGAAGAAGTTCTATAGTGCCTTTTCCCAGAACTTTGCTTGGAACCTTATTTGCTCCAGTAACTTCGTCGGCTTCTCCTTTATTTTCTTCGTAACTCTTGAACAGATTACGGTCTTTGCAAATGTGAATGGTTGCTCCAGTATCGAACCACCAATCATTATCATTGCCACTAACGGAATTTGCCTCTTGCACTACAGCCACAAGCGAGTCTTCGACCACATTCACTTTTTGTTGTTTCTTCCGCAGACGGCAGTCTCGGGCATAGTGGCCGGGCTTGTTACAAAAATAACAACCACCTTTCTTTTTGTTGTTAGTTTTGGAATGATTTTTCTTAAACCGTGTCTCATTCTTTGGCTTTAATTTACCAGTAATTTCAACATTATTTGTCTTAGAATGGGACTCAGTTTGCGGATTATCATCTAGATCGCGTTTGCGAGAGTCTTCTTCAATACGAAGATGACGCTGTAAACCGTCTAAATTATAATCCGTTTCCGCATGCTTCAACTTTTTCTTATAATCATTCCAACTATACGGAAGTCTAGAAATTATAACTCCAACAACAAAAGATTCAGGGAGATCAATTCCAGCATCTTTAAGTTGATTCACCAACAGTAAGATTTCGCTTACTTGTCCAATTATGGACTTATTGGTGACCATTTTGAAATCCATAAATTAGAAATAAGAAACTTTTTATTACTTGCCTTGGATATGCGGTACTTATTCTCCAGAGCAGTCCAAAGTGCCTTCGTTGTTTCCAAGGTCCTATGAGCATTGTAGACTGTGGTAGATAGCGCATTCAAAATATGGCCTCTGCATAGGAAATCGTCCTCTTTGCGCTTTGCACGTTTAACCTTTAGAGCAGCATCATCCTTATCAGTTTCCTCCAGGATTTCTTTCAAGTCATCTTCCAAGATGTAGAACAACTTGATGGTGACCAGGAAAAATTTCACCGTCTCTTGCCAACGAGTGAAATTATCGCCATCAAAACGCTCCAATCGAGTTTGATGCTGATTCATAACTTGTAGAGCGCTCGAACCTTCCATGGTTGAAGACTATTGTCTGAAAATTTTGTTGGGGATTTTGAGGTTTGAGACGGATTTGATGGCGATAGAGATGAAGACAATGTTGTACTTTCGACTTCAAGGATCTATGGAATAGATTCTTTCAGACAATAGTTCAACCCACCAGGTACAAACGGGTTATTGAACTATCGACTTTCAGGATTCAATAAAGCCCTATAACAGCGTAATCGGATTCAAAGTTTGTACGACTTTGATCCGACCAAGAACACTTCAGAAACTGTATCTGATGATGCAATTTATAGAGAACAGAATGAAGAGGAAGAAGAGAGCAATTCTGCAATGGTTTCTGATTTCGCAACACCTTGGAGGCGTCACAAAACAGAGCAATGGAGGCACAGCGTTTAGCAACACTTTCTAGCGTTGCAGAATCGCTCTGGGAAGAAGAAGAGGATTTTTCACTATCTGCAACTGTTTCTGGGCGTCGCTATTTATAGACGTGAGGAGGTGTCTATTCGCCAAGCGTCACGACCGTTTGCAACGGTTCGTAACTGTTGCGAATAGATTCAAACTTAAACGTCGCGACCTTTCATTTGCAATGTTACAAATTCCCGCCTTTAATCAAATTTAGATATTCCGGTTCTGGGTCCTTAACGGGCCGAAATCTGGCCCGTTACTGTTCATATACGATCCAAAAATATTTTCGGATCCGAACCTGAAACCCGTACCCGGCCCGGCCCGGTTCGGTCGGACGGACGGCGGCGGCGCACGTGTGGTGTTGCATGACTTCTTTCCTCACAACAAAGCAAACATGTGGGAGCTCCAAGGCCCCAACATCCATTTGAGAGAGCTATACTTATACAAGTATAGTCTCCTCTTTTCTATAATGTGGGACTTTACTTTCTTTTCTTCTTCTTTCTTTTCTTTTACTCTTCCAAAACAAAACCCAAACCCCAAAAGCTCTTTGAAAATTTACAACACATCTCTCTGTCCATTTCTTTTTGCACATCAACCATCCCATTACAACTTCAACCCCCCTCTGCTATCATTTGCCTCTGCCCTGCCACTGACCAACATCCCCTCTGTCTCGCTTTAATAGCATCTCTGTTTCCTGTAAATAAACATCCATCACAACCAAAACTGCTCCTCCATCCTTCCTTCACCAACCCTACAACCCCACCAATCTCAAGCAAGTCAGCAACAGCCCCAATCTCGACAGCCTCGAATTCAACACACGCCACCACAACCGAACTAATATGCAACCGTGAACACAACCACATGCCTCATCTCAGTTCCTTGAACTACCCTTGAACAGCAGCTACCCAATCCTCATTGCAACCTATCATTTTTGAATTGAATCTGATTTCAATCTGCGTATGTATGAATTGCAAAATGAAAGACGATTCGGAGTTTTGATTTTGATAAAGCAATTGATTAAGGAATTGGATAAAAGGGGTATTGATAAACTGGTATTCGAAGTTTTATTTCAAGTGATAAAGAGAGTAAGCAATAATTTCATTTGTCATCGCTTTGGGGTGGGCTGTGGACAATTCAAAGTTCTTATTTTTTTGTATTTCACTTCATTTGTGAATTCACAAAAAAAAAATAACAAAATCGTTTCCAACTCTCATTTTTCAGCTTGTAGGAAATTAAAAGAAAAAGGAATCGCTGCTAAGAAGAAGACTAGCTTGTTAAAGAATTGCTCCGCTTGCTAGCTAAAAAGTAATAATAATAATTGCAGTTTTAAAATAATTTGCTAATAATTCTGCACGATCTGGTATCGTGCTCCCATCTCTTGTTTTTATTTTGCTTTGTATTGTTGGTTGCTTGCATTTAAAAGTAAAATAAAAACAAAATCAAATTTCATTCGTAGTTGCATCATTAATTCATGTTTAATTCTATTTTGCATTCATACCATCTTATTTTTATTTTCTAAGGGCCTACAAATTGCATATCATCAAAGAATTTGACTAATAATAACTGTTAAACTTTGGACTTAAGGGAGTCACGGGCTCACCTAGGAATTAATTGTACCATGACAAGTTGTCTTTTTTGGACAATTTATATTTTTGATGTCTAGGCTACAGCAGAGCAATAATCATATATAAATATTATGGTGCTTCGTAAATATTATAGTGATTGTTTCTCTAAAGGTACTAAAACCTTCGGAGGCAGTGCTACGGTGATTCGTGGTGCACCGATAACTACCGTATGTTACCTGAGTAAGAACTATTTTGTTGAATTAAAACAAAGTGTGATTATACAATTTTGGTTTATAAGCTATTAAGGATAGAAAATTTGTAACTAAATCCTTGCATTAATTTGCTAACATTAGTTCATGCATATTTTAAAAAAAAAGAAAAACAACAACAAAATCCAAAACTAAAAAAAAATTGTACGTATTTAACTTAGTTTTTTTTAATCCAAAATTCAAAAAAAAAACAAGCATTTTACTTGAGTTAGTTTTTTTAGAAAAACAAAAATCCAAAAAAATATATATAATCTTTTCAAAAACAAAACGTAAAAAAATCAAAAACATATAAAAAAATTTGAAAATCCAAAAAACAAAACAAAAATCAAATCATCATTTTGAAAAATAAATTCATTTTGATAAATGCTTTTCCTTTGAAAAAAACATTTTTGAAAATGTATGAATTTTCTTACTTGCTAGAATTTAATAATAGTTGTGAAAATCAGTACAATCCATATAATTTCACACCAAATACTTATGGATAATTTAACAGCAACTATTATATAAACAATTTGGATTTTGCAACACTTCTCAAAATAATGAGCAACCCTCAACTCTTAAAAAGAGTATTGAAACTATTTGGTCTTTACTTGAACAACGAAATCAAATAATAATTAATTTGAGTACTACATATCTGTGCAATAACTCATGTAAGGATTTCAAAATAATCAAAATATGAATTCACTTCAAAATTCAAACGATTTTGATTATAACCCATGCCAATTCAATTTCGAACTCCAAAATGAAGTTCAATATCAAAATGTAAATGGAAACAACTGTTTAAATGATTTTGGCAATGTGAATAGTTTGAATCATGGTGAAAATTTTCACTCTCAACAATTTCAAATTGAAAATTCTCAAGTTAATAATTATGAATTTGATTTTGTTGAGCAAATGGGAGATAATCCACCTTTTACCAAAATTTGATGAGTCAAATAATAATCCACCTTTTACCAAAATTGATGATTTTCAAATAACGGCTTTTGAAATTGAATATGATAATCTTAATGAAGTTGTCGAAAATGTAGTAATTGAGTTGGATTTCAATTCTTTTGAGAGTGTGGAACCAAATTTAAAATTTGATCTTCTTTTCTTTGATTTTGACATGCAATGATGTTGTGAATAATTCAACAAAGGAAGACGAATTTAGTGAACACAATTTTTTTGGACTTTTCGAACATGAGTTGTTGAATTCTGAAGGGGTAGATTTAAATCACCATTTTGATTTCAAAATCAATAATTTTGAATAAATTGTCAAGAGCTTGAATTTAAATTTGGTAAAAATAAACTTGAACTTCAACCAATTGTTCTATCTACCCCTAGTTCATTGAAAATAAAACAACTCATATGATTTTTAATAAAATGACATTTGTTTTCCCAAATCAACATTCAACTTTAAAATTCTTTGTGATTTGGTTTTTATGCTTAAGCTATGTCTCTCATACTTGATGAGACAAATGAATTGGTCTTTGGAAGACCATTTCATTTACTCTTTAATGGTATATTTTCATATGTCGTATAAATAATAATCGTTTCATTTTCATGTAAATATAGGTCATATTTTTATTTTTCTCCTTTCACTTGGGTTGACTGTGGGGACACAGTCAAAATCAAGTGTGAGGGGAGTCTTATCTTTGTTTTTGGAATTTTCATGGTTTATTTATTTTCATTTTCTTTCCAAAACCCAAAATAAAAAACAAAAAAAATCCCAAAATAAATTTTCTTTTTAGCATATTGATTTACTTTTGAAGAAACACTATAGGATAAGTATATGTTTTTGGTTATTGAATTAAAATTTTTGAAAATTTATCTGTCTCGACAAAAATAAAAATAAAGTTTGATTACAAACAACAATGACTTGTCTAGTATATAGGAAGGTTCATGGGCGATAATTATAAAGTATATTATATTTGTAATTTTTGATTTAAAGAGTGGTTGATTAAAAGTAAAGGCGATAATATTTTCAATCTTCTAAGTTAAGTAGTGCTAAGATGATTTTGTATAACTCTCTCCTTTTAAAAAAAAGGAAAAAAAATAAAACATTAAAAAGATTCTTTTTTTGAAAATAAGAAACACCTAGAGTCATATATGCACATGCAAGTGTGTACACTCGCCATACTCTGTACCCTTCTCACGTAAGCCCGAAAGGCAGCGTATGATCGGTAAATCTTGCCTCGGATTATCTAAGTTAGGTATATGTAAATAAATTTTAAATAAAAATAACCTCCTAGAGTTATATGTTCATATGCAAGTGTGTGCACTTACATGCTCTGTGCCCTTCTCACGTAACCCCGAAAGGCTGTGCGTGATCGGTATATCTGGCCTCAGTTTATCTGAGTTAGGTGTGTAAATAATAATGATGTTAATGCTTTTAAAAAATAGAGAGAGCAAGAAATTAAAATCCAAGCACTATTTTCACTTAGTTGATTCGAATTTTATTCAAGAGAAATAAAAATGCCACTTTGAAAAACATTGATAATCAACTAAGGATCCATTTCATAGTTGCACTATGTTATCAACCGATACAACTAGCAAAACTCGAGTCTTATTGTGATGATAACTTAATTTTTGATGGAAGATTTGACGAGTAAAAGGAATAAAATTTCATGATGATGATCAAAATTTATATTTAACTTATTCGTGTCAATTTAAAAGTAAATTCTTCATTTGTAAACATTTTAAAAAACTTGCATCTATATCTTTGTAAATAAATCTTGCATTTAGGAATTTTTCATGCTATATTTGGATTTTGTGGGTAGCATCCGTTGAAAACCCTCACGAGACAACACTCGTCCTACTAGGAAAACCTAAAGGTTTAACGGCTCGAATGCAATAATGTTTCCTACGAAAACGGATTTACCTTAGTTTTAGTTATTCGAGGATGAATAAAAAGATAAGTGTGGGGTATTTAATGTGCATGTAAAAGTGCATATTTTTACTTTCATATTTAATCTACTTTTATTTAATAAATGAGAATATTAGGGTATTTTACATGTTTAAATCAAAATTTAAATTATTTTCAAATCATCATTTATTCATTTTCATGTGGAGGCAAAATGGTCATCTTTGTGTGTGATTTAATTTGAGAAAATTTACTTGGACCTTTTAATGTTGTTTTGTAGGAATTTGGATTCAACTTGGAAGTGGTTTCATGTATGTATGCATGCATAAGAGAAGGAAGCCAAATAGATGAATAAATAAAAGAATTCGGGTAATCATGGATGATCCCACCTACCCGCTAACCCATGGACCACAATTAAAAGCTAACAGAGACTAAAAACACATGCACATGATCATGATGATCTAAAGGCATGTTAATGGAGGATTAATTACATGCTAATGATAACTTGGAGGCCACACCTCCTAAAGGGCATTTTGGGTAGTCCCCTAAAATATGGATTAGGATTTTAGGCAAGTATAACTACCCACTTATGTTTCATTTAGGAAGCTCTTACCTTCTTTTAAGTTTAGTTATAGCTACAAATGTAAATATAAACTTTCTTTCTCTTTAATAGCTTCTTAGCATTTTCTTTATGCTATTTATTTTTATGAAATTTTAATTCATGTTCTTTTCTTTTTTGTTTCTTTTTATGTTAGTAGTGTAGATCTCTTTCTTTCATGCAAGTAGATTAGCTTTTAGTTTATTTTAATTAGCACTCTTCTTTCATGCTAAAATCACTTTATGTTATGATGAATTCAAATATGAGAAGCTAATCCCTTTCAATTTATGGGTGATGAAGCTTTCATGAATCACATAAAGTTAACATAGTGATTTTATTTGATCTCTTTTTGTGTTTAATGGAAATTTTCGATGTGGTAAAATCTTGTTGTTTAATATAGAATTTAATAGCCGATGTTGTTGACACCAAATAGGTTATGCTTAAACAAAAGCAAATACAAATTACATCTTTATCTACATATGATTTTGGAAATGAAGTGGATTTAGAATAAAAAATTAATGGTCTATATTACTAATCAATAGTAAATAGATCATGCTTAGAATAGATTTTATTTTTAATCTCATTATCATTTTCATGAGAGTTGATAAGTAGTTTGGATGGTGTGTTAAAATTTGATGGTTTATGTCGGGCTAATTAATAACATAAGTAGACCATACTTAGGATAAACACATCAACTAAATTCACCAATGACCAAAAAGAAAGATCATAATTTCATTGTGTTGATTTGTGTGATCATGAGAAGGGATTTGCCTCTAAATTGCCTTCTACTCTCATATTTTTATTCACTTTGTTTTACTTAGTTACATTTTTATAGCTTAAAACAATTTCAAACTCTTGGGTTAATTTAATTGAGTAGAACATAAAATTAATTCAATTCCCTACGGATCGACACGTATCCGTCGCATACTAAAATTGTACGTTGTGTGCTTGTAGTTATTTTTTATCACAATTTTTAACGGCGGTTTTCTAACCAATAGGAAATTCCGCCATTACCAAACAGTTATCCATGTCCAGCCTCGACATCCACCTAACAATTCATTGTACCATTTACGAACTTTTGGATCATCCCTGTCCTAACATCAGCACAAACTAAATCCGCCCAACTACTCTGATAGGGAACTTACTTCCCTTACACATACATCACGGTCCAAAATAGTTCATTTTCTAGTTCATTAGGTATCAACTTTTTATCCATTTTATTGGGCCTAAGGCCGAGGTTCAAATCGCCTATTTTTAATATGTACTGTAAACCCAGACCTTCCGTAAGTCGACCACTATCGATCGATTTGGGCTTCTCCTGGGTTGACCATACATGTTACAAATTGTCCGCTCCATAATTTTAATTAGTGCGATTTATTTATTCATTATTTTGCGAATTCCATCCAATTAATTTCTAATTTCGACTTAAATTTTCAGATTAAAAAATTTGAGTATTAACCCTAACAGTTTCTAGCAGTTCTAGGGTTTACAGTTCATAATAACACATGTCAGGTTAACAGTTATAAGATCTAATTCAAGAGTAAATTATAGGGTTTATAGTTTAACGATTCAATTACAATTTAGCAGATTAATCAGGGTTTTAAGCAATCTAGTCAATTAAAATGAATTTAAATTTAATTCAGATAATCAAATCATTACATCTGTGCCCACTCACTTATAACCCCAACTCTAGATCCGCAAAAGTGGCCTCCAATTGATAGCGCTTCTCTAGATCTCCTAATAGTTTGCCTCTCCTCTTTATCTCGTCTTGATTTGAATTACTTTTGGGTTTATTTGGAGTTTAATTTTGATTGGAGGATCGAAGAAAAGTTTAAGGTTTCAGTATAGATTTTGACAACATCTGGTTATTGTTGTCTCAAATTAGAGATTAGGTTTTCAGTATAGACTTTGACATCATCTAGTTACTATCATCTCAAACTATAAATTAGGTTTTAGTTTAACGTCTAATTTATAAAGGTAATTAGTAAATTAGGGCCATTAGATTAACTCAACCATTATCTGAACCGTTCATAGTTTACTTTGTTCCCAGACAATCAATCATGGCCATCAATACAGATCCAACAAAGCAAAATCATGCCCGAAATTCAATTACACGGGTCGACTGCCTCCAAGCCTCGACCGACCGCTGTCAGTCGACCTAGGACCTCCTTGGGTCGACCTAGGACCTCCTTGGGTCGACCCAACCTATATATATTCTTAGTGCATTTATTTTAATTTGTTTAATCCTTTTGACACTTATAGCTCTCTCACACCAATTCGGATTACGAAAAGTTATATATGCAAATTGTTTGGAAAATTGCTACGGATACAACGTTGCAAGTCCCCAAGCCAAATTCGAATATTTATGAATTTACTTTTAAGTCCTTGTTTTATTTTATTTTATTTCGATAAATTTCCAGGATATACTATTAACCCGCCTTTGAGCCAAAACAGACTTCAATAGGACTTAGAAGATTAAAAAGAGGAAGAAACAACTTGAAAATTGGCAAGCATGCTTAGAAGAGGGAAAGAAAAGATTTGGAAAGTTTCATCCTAAGATTGCCTAAGGAAATCACTCGGCACCGACTCATTTCACTCGGTGCCGACTAATTTTTTCACCTCAAATCGACTCACCAACTTCATACGGCCTATTTTCTACTTCCCCAAAGTGTTCCCAAGTGTTTTCATGAGATTTTGGCGACCTATGATCAAGTTTTAAGAGAGAAAAACTCAAATAGCAAAGCAATCCAAGTGATGTAGAAACTATCACCAACACTAACCAAATTACTAGAGGAAAGGAATGAAACACATCTGCTCAAAGATAAAAAGGAAGTGCAAAAGGGAGGAGTCAATTCCACTTAAAGAAATGACTTAGTACCGAGTCATTTGACTCGGTACCTATTGATATATTCAACTCAAGTGACATCGAGTCTTCTTGTACAACCCTGGGCCAACATCTGGACTCGGCTCCAATTGAACTTCTGGCCCAGCATGCCTGTTTCCTCTATAAATACAAGCCTATTTGCAACGAAAACAGAACATCGAATTCTCTGACTATAGAGACTCTGCTAGTACTTCACATCTAACATCTCCTCCATTGGAATCACCTAGGAAACAGCTATTTGCTATTATAGGACTTAGATAAAAGCTTTTTTTGTTCTTTTAGTCATTGATTTATGGATTGGATTTCACTCAACCCATAGTTGGAAACTAATGATTGGTTCGATCTACAATGATTTTGGATTGGCTCATAATGAGCAAATTATATCTGGTCTTGTTTCCACTTTTCCAGTTAAGGGGGTTCATCATTTGAAGGGAAGTAGACTACTCAACAATTTCACATTTAAATTGTATTTTGTCGTAAATAATAAATTCAGAAAGTTCAAAAGTGAAAGTAAAAAAAGGCATCAAATCCTTAGTACTGGTGACTCACAAACAACCTAGAACTCTATTGTAAATCTATGATCCACTTGATCGTGGTCAGATCCAAGATAATTAGCTATAACCTAGAGAGAATATAATAGTAAAAGAGATTAATGTGGATGTAGGCGAAGATTACTTCGAACCACAATGAAATTTGTGTGTGTTCTTTATTTTTCTGCTATCTCAACTTGTTTGTTCTGGGTTTTCTACTACCTTTTCATTTATCTTAAATGAAATGGTGCTTTCATCTGAATTTTGGTAGTTGATCCATTTTTTGGGTTAACATTTTGGTGCTTTCACTGAGAACAAGAGCTAGATCTAAAGACTTGAAGCTTGAATCTAAGATTTGGGGAAGATGAAGAAACACATCTAAATGACCAAAGAAGCGATGGAGAGAATAATGAAGGAGATGCGGGATAGATTGATAACTAGACAATAGGAAATGCTTGAAGGATTCTTCTAAAGGATGGGACAACAAGGAATAGCCAAAGTTATAAGAATTCAAAACCAAGGACAAGAACCAATAAAGGAGCATCTAGAGTTGGAGCGGAGAAAACAAGAACAATGCCTCCATAAAAAATAACTTGATATCGATCTAAATCAACTCGGTACCGAGAGAATTGCACTAGGGGGGCAATGTTGGTGTGAATGCAGGGATGCCGGGAACGGTAATGTTGGAGCTAGAAATACAAATTAGAATGTGAATGCACAACAACCGAAGAAGTATATGGAGCATGTTCCAGAACATCCCTACGGGAATAGAGGATAGAATGACATTAGAGAAGTAGTTCAAAACACTTACATGCAGCAAGAGGAGTATGTATTAGAATATGTTCCAAGATTCCCATAAATGAGTAGGGGGAAGAATATCGCTTTTGGACAAAGACCATCATTAGATAGGGAAATCCGAATTATTGAATTGATAAGGAGAATAGTTAGAGGTGGACCCCTAAATCAAAGCTTGGAGGATGTGAACAAGAAATCATCCTGATTTCAAGCTTTTGATGCTGGAAATGTACGACGGAAAGTTAGATCTGACGATTCATCTAATAAGATACATCCGACGTATGGAGATGTTGGGTGCCTCTGAAGAATTAACGGGGTGGTGTTTTCTATGTACTTGATGGACTTGGAGACCATGTGGTTTAGGTAGCTAGAGAATGGGCCTATTAGCATGTGGACAGATTTCGTGAGTATGTTCTTGAGATAGTTCATAATTCACGTCTGGCGATCAAAGAATGTGATGATGTTGTTATGCATGAAACAAAGTATAAGAGACCTTTAGAAGCTATTTGACAAGATTTAATGCAACCCCGGCCATAGTCGATAAACCAGACCCATCAATAATCTTAAGAGCGGTAGTATCCAGAGTCATAAGCAAGACCAACTTCAAAGTTGCACTAGAAAGGGATCAATGGATGGATCTTGCGAAATTCTACCATGAAGCTGAGAGATATTTATGTCGGGAAGATGTTGAAGCTGAGGACGATGATGCTGAAATTAACATTGTGGATGATAGAGAACTATCCGGAGTGTGAAATAGAAAAGACAAAGGAAAAGGGAGAGAACTGATGACAACTTCGGGGCACCAAAACGATAAAGGAGGGAGCCTAAATTCTCTTCTTACGCTAACTTGATTGAAACCCCGGAGAGGATATATCTAGACCCTAGAGGTAGACCCTCTGTCTAAAGCCAGCTAGTAGAGAGCTTACTGATCAGGAGAAAAGATCTGGAAAGTTATACATCTTCTATGAGATGGATGGACATGAAACGAATGAGTGCCGACACCTTCGTAATCTGACAGAAGAACTGGTTTGAAGCAACTAGCTGCAACAGTATGTAAGAAATCGATCTATGATGGTGTGGCCGGAGCAACCACTATCTACAATGAATGCATCAAGGAACAACTAGGGATCTGGTCCGAGACTCGAAATCCCATGATTAGGATGAACGGGAATCAGATCTGATTCCCACATTCTGCCTTTCTGTTTCTTTTTCTGCACTCTTCTTTCTATATTAAGTAGTAAAAAAATAATAACCTCAAGCCGCTTACACATTTACAGGATCTCGAACGGTCCCTAGGCACTTTCTGAGTTGGATGCCTGAGATGACTATTTAGGATGATAATAACCTCGGACCGCTTACCCATGTATAAGACTTAGATTGGTCTCTAGGCATGCTCTGAGTTGGATGTCTAGGATGAACACTTAGGATTTCTGCTTTTTTTCTTTGATTTGATTTTAATATTTGAATTTTGAAAAATCCAAATTAACTGTGATTACTGATATTGTTTTCTTTAAGTCCGTTTGGAGAGATAGGACCAAGTGCAAGGTGTATGTCCCCTCATCGTAGATTGAGTTAATGGACTTGTATGATATTAATCGCTTTAAGTCCCGTTCGGAGAGTTGGGACCAAATGCAGGGTGCAAGTACCCTCATCGAAGATTGAGTTGATGGACATATATGATATTGATCGCTTTAAGTCCCGTTCGGAGAGACGGAACTGGAGTGCAGGGTTCAAGCACCCTTTCCGAAGAGCGAGTGGATGGACTTATATGAAAAGTGAGTCCCCTCACTGAAGAGTAAGCAAATGGGCTTACCTGTTCGTTGATTTTCTTTGCCGAAGAGCAAGCAGACCCAGCAAGGATCCAGAGAGATCAAAACCTCAGATTGAATTTGAAATGATCTAAAGAGACTAAACCTTAGAATGTATACAAATTTTATAAAAGGATTTGAATGCCTTGTCCAAAAAAAATCCCAGATGAACAAGGAATTTTTTTGATATGTGATGTAATAGCTCCGAATAAAATTGGAATGATTATGATGTATAAATAACACTCAAGCAGAGATTAGAGTCTTTAGCTACAATAGGTTCTGAACGGCATTTAATTTATAAGAAAATCTAAAGAAACTGGATGATTCACCAAGATTAAGACCAACAAATACCCGGAGAGCTCAACTATCGAAGACTGATTACTTGAACTTGTTCTTAAGTAGAGTGTATCTTATATTCAAAAGGAGTAATTTGGGGGACAAATGTTAACCCGCTTTTGAGCCAAAGCAGATTTCAACTAGACTTAGAAGATTAAAACGAGGATGAAATGACTTGAAACTTGGCTAGCATGCTTAGAAGAGGGAAAGAAGAGATCTTAGAACGTTTCACCCCGAGATTGCCTAAGAAAATCACTTGCCACCGACTCATTTCACTTGATGTTGACTTATTTTTTCTCTTCGAATCAACTCGCCAACTTCATACGACCTATTTTTTACTTCCCTATTGTATGCCCAAGTGTTTTCATGAGATTTTGACGACCTATCATCAAGTTTGAAAAGAGAATAACTCAAATAGCAAAGCAATCCAAGTGATGTAGGAACTACCACCAACACTAACCAAATTACTAGAGAAAAGGCTTGAAACACATCTATTCGAAGATAGAAAGGACGTGCAAAAAGGGAGAAGTCATTTCCACTTAAGGAAATGATTTGGTATCGAGTCATTTGATTCTGTACCAAGTGATATATTCAACTCGGGTGGTTTCAAGTCTTCTTCTACAACCCTGGGCCAACATCTAGACTCGGTTCCAACTGCACTTTTGGCCTAACACAACTGTTTCCTCTATAAATATAAGCTTGTGCAACCAAAATAGGATTCGGATTTTCTGACTGTGGAGATTTTGCTACTTCTTCACATCTAACTTCTCTTTCATTAGAGTCGCCTAGGAAATAACTATTTTCCATTCTAGGACTTAGATCGGCAAATTCCTAGTATTGGTGACTCACAAACATCCTAGAAACACTATTGTAAATATGGGATCCACTTGATCGTGGTTAGATCCGAGATAGTTAGCTGTATCTCAGAGACAATACAATAGTAAAACAGATTACGTCGAACCACTATAAAATTCTTGTGTTCTTTACTTTTTTACTATCTCTGCTTGTTCGATCTGGGATTTCTACTGATTTTTCATTTATCTTAAAAGAACTGGTGTTTCAATTGATTTTTAGATGTTGATCCATTTTTTGGGTTAATGGTTGCATGTTTTTATTGATCAGTCTTCAAACTTGATTATCCTGTACTTGCATAAACCGTTCAATATTCTGCAAAATATTCTATACAACTTAGGAAAATATTAATGTATATATTTATGTGGTTGTTTTCATTAAAATCAATATCCGTGGTATTAACAATCTCTTCCTTTTTTATGATAACAATCATGTAAATATTGTTATTATAAAATATAATGCAACTTCCCTTAAATTGGTTAACTCCCCTTATTTTGAATAACACCCCCTTAATTTATGCATATATTATATTTTATATTTTTCTCTCCCTTTGTCATTAACAAAAATGGATAAAGAAAAATAAACTCCCCCTAAACATGACATAGTTAAATATTATGAAATGTGACAATGCTGTATGTGAAATCAAAGTCAACAATAATTATGAAATAATATTTTTGAGAAATAACTTTATATATATATAATATTACACTTATTTAAACCATACATTGCAATTTTTACACTTATATGCAGTTAATTACATAAAAATAGTTTCCAATTATACAGACCAAAATGTACAAATAATAAAACATATTTTAAATACATATTAAATACATTTTCTTCAGAACTTCAACCCATCCTTTGGATCCAAAGATTTGATTAGTGTTGATAACTTTCCAATTTTTATGTTCCACCTTTTCTTTAGAGTTCAAGCATTCTGAAGTCTCGCCTAGAAATTCTTTAGCAAAACAAGAAATAAAACATCGAAAATAATCAAAATATTTTTCTTGTTCTTTGATCATTTGCATTTGAATTAACTCCAAGTGTCGTTGATTGCAAATAATGAAGTAAAGAGCATTCTTGAATGATTGAAGAGTTTCTTCTAGATTATCACTTAGTTTTTATTGTGAAAATTTAATATTTGAATCCCTTTTCATGCAAAGAGATGTGTAGAGAAGAATAAAACAAGAGGATGAATTGATTTTTGAGTTTTTCTAGAAGAAATATGGTTTTATAGTTGTGAAGAGTCGGACTAAAAACTAATTCCTCTAAATAAAATAACTAATCTTTTTGAAATTCAAAATCTGAAAACACCAGAATATGTCAACATATGTATGTATGGTATGTCGAATACATGTAGCAAATTACATGTTTTTGTTTTATATCTTACATTACTATAGTTTATGATTCCAGGGAACGAAGAACATGATTGGCAACAAAATGAAGCCTCTAAGAAAATTTCATTAATAAAATAGAGGGATACAAATATATAATGAAAAATACGAGGAAATGACATAAATAGAACTAGAAAATATAAGGATAGCTAGCAGATCTAGAATGACGGTGATGAAGAACCAAGCTTTCTAATTATCTTCCCAGAGTATTTGTCAACTTTATTTAAGAGGCTAGTGAATTTCTTACTAAAAGAACGCTTAAGCTTCTTTTGATTATTAAGAAGTCTCTCTTGATTACTAAGGATCTTTTCATTTGAATAGCGAGATGGTTTGTCATAGCTTTAAAGGGATATATCCATTTCCTCCTCCTCTTTCTCTTTTTCTCCCTCCTCTTCTATTTCCATACCATTACTTTCTTCTTTTTAAAGAATCTCTTGCTCTTCTTCTCTTTCTAATCTATTTTTTGGTAGGAGGCTTATAGAGTTCAAATTTAAAAGGAATGTGCATAAGAGATAGGTTTATTTTGCCAAAAACTTTATGAGGCAATTTTTTATTTACTTTTTAGATTAATACCAAAGTAGTTGAAAATTTTAGCAAGTTATACATAATGATAAAGTGTGATTTCATATCTAGAAATTTCCTTTTAAACAAAGTCATCCAATATCACTAGAGCACAATTTATATTATATTTTCGAAAATAGAAAAAGGAGCTTTGAAAACTCTATGAGTGAGATTGTTGTAATTCCCCATCCTAGGTGTTATACTTTCTTATAAAATAAGACCCATTAATCTTACTCTTGGCCTAAGATTTATATCTTTAAAACCATATTCTTCATCATTTGACAACAAATCATGCATTACTTTTGTATTTCCACAATCAATTCCTAAAGTAGAAAGGTCATTTCCACTACTTTTACAATCAAGAATTTGACGAGGAATTTCAGAATCTAAAACAATAATAGTATCGTTGATACTACTTCGAATTGATCTTATTTTCCTTGATAAAACTTTTCATTTAAATTAGCATAAAATATTTTGACTAAATCGGGATAGTAATCAAAATCATTTTGTGATAAATCGATTAAACCAAAATATCACATATTAATTTTTCAAAGCAAGATCTTGTAAACCAGAAAATAAAATTCATTAAAATTAGCAAATCTTCCCAAAAAGACTTTACCATATGTTGCATACTCAATGTATGTTTCAATTGACTCTTGAACGTTAAAAAGTTGATTTTTGGTTCTTTTGGTAAGCCTAATGGCTTTATATGAAGAGGTTTGGTTCAAAGAAGATATTATGAGTTTGTTTTAGAATAAAGAGAGTATTGTTTGATTTTTGAAATAAAGTATGTGTTGAAGATAATGTTAGAAGGAGTGAATACATAGAGTTTGAATGAACATGTGATAGCCAGAAAGGTGTCTTTTCAAATTTCGAATTGAATGCAAAAGAGAGGAAATTTCAAAATTTTAAATTTTGAAAATATTCTTCAAATTCTCTCTGATATTTCGACCTACCTAGGTGGCATATATCGACATATTTACTGGAATTTCGATGTTTAAAAATAAAGAATATATTCATAAAATTATATATATATTATTCATGTATTAAATATTTGCAAAAAATATTAAAAAGTCAAAATTTTCAAAAAGAATAAAATTTGAAATGTAAAAGTATCGATTTCACATTTTCCTTTATTCGACTTGATTAAACTTCCATCACTGTGAAACACATTATGATATTTTCAGTATCCGGTTCATTGTCATTGGATGTTGTGTCAGAATTGCCCAAGTCACATTGAAATCCTTTTTCCCTTTTTAAGTGAATGGTGTTTGGTGAAATCTTTGCTTTCTTTTGATGTGGACAGTCTCTTCGTAGATGGCCAAATTCATCACAGTCGTAACATTTCCTTTTTTGGAATATTTGTTTTTGGTTTTTCGAAAGTTATTCATCTTTCTATATTTCAAAAACTTTCTTAAATTTCAAGTCATAAGAGTAATCTCCTCATCATTACCATTGTCATTTGAATCTTGATCGTCAGTTGTTGCGTTGAATGCAACTGATTTCTTTTTGATCGCCTTCTTTCATTTCTTCGCTGCAACTGTGCTTCATAGAACACTAAATTACCAATTAGTTCTTCAATTTTCAATATACTAATATCATTAGCTTTCTCTATTGCTAATATCTTTTGATCTCATTCTGAAGAGACTGAATTAAGAATTTTTCAAACTTAATCATCGTCTAAGAAATTTTCCCGAATGATACCAATAAATGAACTATATCTTGAAATCCAGAATACGTGTCAGAATTGACTCATTTGGTTTCATTTTAAAAAGTTGAAACTGGTTGGTTAGGATGGAAATCTTAGTTTGTTTTAATTTACTAGTACCATCATGTGTGACTTGCAATGTTCTCCAAATTTCATAAGCATTCTTACAAATAAAAACTCGATTAAATTCATTTTTATCTAGTAAGCAAAATAAAATATCCATGGCCTTTAAGTTATTTAGTGGTTGTGTCTTTTGGTTTATGGTCCATTGTGAATATTCAGTTTGAAATTCGGTGTATTCACTTTTTGTAATGTTCCAAATATTTAAGCCATTGGATTGTAAATAAATTTTCATCCTACATGACCAGTAAGCATAATTACCACCGTTAAATGATGGGGTTTAGCAGTTGATTGTCCTTTTGTAAAAGTGTTAAAAAAGTGTATACCAGCATTACTAGCCATTTATAATTTTCAAAAAAAATCAAACAATGTGTTTTAGTAAAGCTAAGGTTCTAATGCCATTGTGGGAAATGATGCAACATAAATTAGACTAGTGCCAACGGATCTTAACGCTATTTTAATACTAAAAGGGGAGGGTGAACGGTGTTTTAAAATTTGTATAGAACTTTTCTAAGTAGTTTTAAGATTTAAATGCAAAACGCAGATAATCAACATATATATATATATATATATATATATATATATATATTAACATGTAGTCACAGATATATATAAACGCAGTAAAAATAAAGTAAAAGTAAGATAGATGACCCCTAGAGTTTTATACCGGTTCGTATTAACTAATACTACATCCAGTCATGTATAGTATCTATACAGATTTCTTTTAAAATGCATAATTTAATCAGATAGCAAATAAAGCAGAATATAATCTTGATTTTAAGGCAACAAGATACACCCTCCTAACTTTATGAGCTCAGGGTAGACTCTCTTAATTTAACCAGGCAATAAGATTATATACTTGATTTAAATGGGCAACAAGCACACCAAGTTGATTGGAACGGGCAACAAGCACATCCACTTGATTTGAACGTGCAACAAGCACATCCACACAAATTAGTAATAGAGAATTATTGATTCCAAATTTCTACTATTAATAAAGAGAATTCAATGAATAGAATTTCCATGGTATAATTTTGATGTTTCGAAAATAACTCCATCCGTCAATGAAATCTCATCACTGGTTTGCAACATCTGCTACCATTTTCTTTTCAACTACCTATCGACGAAATTTCACTATTAACGGAATCACAAACACTACCAATAAAACAACTTGAAATAAAAATATTGTGACTACTAAAACATTTCAACACATATCTGTCCACTCATTTTTTTATTAAATAAAACGTAGATGTATCTACCTATTAGATGCACATGCGTGCAGTTTATACTAGTACAAGTAGTTGTAACTTGGATACATAATATCCTATAACCTTTTTATAGCACTTTGATCTTTGAATTGGTAAAAGAATTCATGCAAAACCGTAACTAGATTATAGAGAATATATGTAGTGAAGTATGGATTAAATTTGTGTGGAATTGAAGAATATAGAAAGTGGATTTTGTGAAATATATAATGAGAATTTGAAGTAAAAAGAATGGAGAAAATATTGTTAAAAAATTCGTTTTTCAGTCTCATTTATATAGTTTTTGAAGGAACATGTCTATTTGCAAAGTGATGAAGTCAAAAATCATAACTCTTCAAAATTAAAAAAAAACTTTTCAACGGTACATATGTCAAAATAATTAGGAAGAGGCTATGTTGACAAACACTTGTATGTTTGAAAAAACAGCAACACTTTTAAAGTGTTACAAAATTTTGATATTTTATAAAATCATTTAAAGAATAATTTTTAACTACTTTAATATGTAGAACTTTTATAAAATATTTGTAGAGATATATTTTGAAAATAAAATAAATATTTTGATGAGAAAGTATTCAAAGAAAAGAAAGTTTCTATTCAAAGGATTAAACAAATCTATCCAATGTCCATTAACTATTATCTATAGTCTTGAATTCTTTATGTCTCTATCTTTAAACTCACGAGTCTTCAATTATCTTGATCATCTCTAGATCTTAATCTCTAATCTTTTTACCGATTAGTCTTCAAACTTGATTATCATATACTTGAATAAACCCATGTTATATTCTGCAAAATATTCTATACAACTTGAGAAAATATTAGTGCCTATGTTTATATGGTTGTTGTCATCAAATAAATATCCATGATATTAACACGTCTGACCCCCTATATCCTTCTCTTCATTTCGTTATACTCTAATAGGTATATAGAGAGGACTGGTGGCAATTTCGGAGATGCAATGGTGTGATGAAGATAATGTGTTTTGTTAGTTATCTACTATCTATCTATTTGATATTCCAGACATATAGACTATTTATTTTTCAGTATTTAGAGATATTTTGTAACTGAAGACTATTAGTTATAGCTTGTTTTTATTTATCTTTGATTATGGTATTTTTAATATTATATTTATTCCTCTGGCTGTGAGTTTCAAAAAGTGTATATTTTTGTAAATAGCTCTGTGATTTGTTTTATTTACATTAAACCGTCGTATGCAACGTATGCGATGTCCGTACCATTTTATACATGAATCGAGACGTGGTAAATGGTGGGTTGTTACATGTGGTATCAAAGCCTAGGTTAAGTGATTCATACTGATTTAAGGCATACGAGAGAGCGTATTTGTAATTTTATGTTGTGTGTGTGCCTTTTATACATTAGACCCCATATATTTTGACTTGTAGAGGTAGTTGCTAACTTATCTCTTAGAAAAGTAAACAACTATGATTTAAATAAATGTTAAGTTTAAAACAGTTTTGGGTTGAAAAATAAATCCACCGCATATATTATAATTTACTCCATAAAAAATGCTAATAGAGGATCCCTATAACGACTAGCAGTGATGAGTAAATTGCGGGTCTAAGGATGAATAAAAAAAAGAATAATACCATTTGGTCCATAGAAAAGAAGTATGATGTTGATAAAGCATAATGGAGAAGGTTCCTCAAAATTAAAGTTGTGTAGTTAAAATGTTCATTCATTGGAGTTGGACATTACATCGGAGAAGAGGATTAAGGTAGCCAATTTTAGAAGAATGGGAGCTAAAACCCTATGCACTTGAAGCACTATATATGAAGTAGTTGGGTTTGTGTATTTTTTATCCACTTCAATGTTAGGGTTGTCTCGCATATGTTAAGGAGGAACGACGATTTGAAATTGGAATAGTTCCACACCGCTAAATAACTTGGAGAAGTGGTGTAAAAATATGCGTTGGTATGCACATAACATTGAGGATTCATTTTGTTACAATAAAGTATGTGTCAACTCATAGACGTAAGCCACGTGCTGAAAATGGAAAGCTTGGTATGACCACTCTTACAAAACACTTCAACTAAGGTATTTAAATTATTTGAAATGTTTTCCTAAAAGGTTAGAACATTTGTGTTTGGTATATTTGGGAAAATATTGAAGTTGAAGTTTGTTTAGCATATTGAACTAGTAACTCTTTATTTTAAGCTTCAAACATGAGAAAATTTAATAAGAAGTGATTTCATATAACTATTTTAAAGCTTTTATTATGGAAAAAAAAACTAGTGTAAGACACACTATGGTTGCACTTATATTTTGATCTATACTTTTCTTTTGACAATAAAACTTTTGAAAGATAAATTAAAAAGCAAGATATAAAATGCATCTTTTTAAATATTTTTTATTTTAAAAATTCTGCCACATTTAAAAAAATATATTTCATTTTCTTTCGAAATACTCGTGTGAAAATTTCTTATGTATTGAAATAAAATTTAAAAGGATATGTTTTACATGGCCGCTTTTCTAAGTTAAACCGAACCGTTTTGAAAAGGAATTAAATTGAAAAAAAAATCATGATTTTTGTCAAAATGAAACGTTTGTTAAAATTAACATATAATTTTATGGTTTTTGAAGCTTACTGATGTTGTAAAGAATAAGATAGGAAATCAAAGGTTTTGATTTAAAAACTGAATAGAAAAATTTATTGATATTTTCATTTGAAATTTGGTTGGAGTTTCAAAAAAGAAAAGAGATTACAATGCCTATTAATTTTGAATTTATTATGGTAAACTAGCAAGAATAATCAATAGGCTAGTGTGCTAAGGACTTGCCAGTATTGAACATTATGAATTTGTGACGCACTGTGCAGCTAATGCACTTAGCGTTTCCATAACGGTGAAGGTGCAAAAGGTTATAGCGGGAATATAGCAGAAAATAGCTGAGGTGCAAAAAACTTTGTTATATATAAAATCAAATATTTAAAGTTAATTTATTTTCGATCTCACGTCATTTGTAAAAGAAAAGGAAATATTGTTTAGTCTTATATAACAAACTGAAGAATATCATGATTTATGCAGTTCAGATTTGGTGATTACAATATATTTCTTACTAATATTAAGCATCTGTGCCTTAAAATTCTGGCTTTACCTAACTTTGTTGATTTGATTTAAAAAAAAACTAGTCAAAATGACTTTTTTATATTAATGTTGCTAAAGCGGATGCTAAAAAGCCTTAATTTAGCGGGTGTGATAGAAAATAGCGAGCTTAAAATGGATTTACTATTTAATAGTGTTATATTGAAAAAGCATAGCTATCGATGAACGCTATGCGCTATAGCGGAGATTTTACAGGGTTTTAGCTGAGCTTTCACTACGCAGGCGACGCAATATAAGATTCATGATGAAGGAAAAACTAACATAAAAGTTTGATGGCATTTTCAATTGACCGCTCGAGTTGAAATGGTAAAGTGACAAATTGATTTTTTTTATTTTATTTGTTTATTTATTTTGTAATGATAAAGAGTGGGTGCAATTTTGTGCCATTTTATCCAAATATAGTTTGAATTGTTGGAGCTTAGCGCAAGATAACTTGGAAGATGTAATTTGGCTGAAGCTTATTTCGTTTTAGAGTAAGAAGAGAGTAAACCAAAATATTTTACGGTAAAACCACAGAGAAGAGGCTTTAAGCTTTAAGCAACAATGCGTTGATATCAAGGGCTGCACATATGACGTTGTGAAGCATGAGAGTGCAATCGAGTGTGAAGTTTACCTCAAAGGTTGAATAATAGAAGAATATTTGTTCTATGAGACAGTCGACGACTATACTTGTTTACAAGTTCGTTTTTGGAAAACCCAGCTTTTAATATGAATCCCAGTCGGCATATTAATTTCACAAGGCCTGATTTCATCAACTCCTCACAAATACATTCCCCTAGCTGAAATTTCATTGCAAACCCAGATTTTCCAGCCCGTTTTACTGCAGCCTGCTCCCCTGCTAGCCCATTGGCAGGCTTTGTCTCAGCAAGCTCCAGCTAATTAATTTTACACAAAACCCAGTCCGACCCTTGCATTCACGGATTCACACCCTATGCAGCACAGTAACCAAAACCCTCCACGCTTGAAGTTACAAAATAAGCACAGTAACCAAAGCCAAACGCAGCTACAACCAAAACTTTAGAAGATCCCTAACAACTTACGACCTCTTCCCACACGCAGGCCTCTCCTCCCCATCAGCTCTCGTCTACCACTCATACATGGAGCAGCCACTACCAAAACACCAAACCTCCCTACTCCGATCCATTTTCGTTTTTCGCAGATTTGCCAATGGAACAGGCCATGGATCTGGACAGCCATGTTCGGTTGGTTAAGAAAGCAATACTTAATAGTTTAGAGGGTGTGTGCGCACTTAGACAGGAGAGAAGAAGACTTTAGGATTGTTCAGTGATTGCCACGGTATTATGTTTCAAAACAGCTTCCTCAAAAACGAAATATTTTTCGTGAACCATGGAAACCAATAATACGGTTAAAGTAGAAATGTAAACAACAAAATGTTATTGAACAAAATTAGTATTTACTTACAAACAAATCAGCCAGGGAGTTATTCGTCGTTATAAATATATAATCATAACAGTTACATATATAACTCTATAATGACGAAGTCTTTGCGTTATATACTTATTGAAGATTTTTTTTTTATTACTAACCACGAAACTGATTCAATCCAACCACACCACACAAAATAAAAAGTAAACCCAAATTCTTCACAACTCCCTTTAGATTATTAAACCCCAATCCTAAATCCCAAATCAGAGAAATAAGTAGAGAAATTCAATGGACTTTCAGGTTGTCATCCTTGCCGGGGGCTCTTCACCAAAGCTCTCTCCGCTTATATCCGACGTATGTTTATGTTTCTTATCGTTATCTTCTGTTTTTCTTTGTTATTACTTTATTTCATCGTCATTGTATTTCTGCTTTTGAATGTTCAGGAACTCCCGAAACCACTGCTTCCGGTTGCTAATCGCCCTATTCTCTCTTACATCCTTGAGCTACTGGAATCTTGCGATCTTAAAGATCTTATCGTGGTATGGCCTTTTTCTTCTTCAAATTTTCATTCAAAGAATTTTATAGTCTTGCGGAATCGAGATTTTTAGTGTTTGTGGTAGGTTGTAGAAGGCACCGATGCAGCAGTGCGTGTTGGTGGGTGGATATCTGGTACTTATGCTGATCGCCTTCGTGTTGAGGTCATTTTGGTTATGATTATTTTATATTTTGAGTTGTTATTGTATATGAATTGTTTTATGAAATCGCACAGTGTGTTATTCAATTTTCTGTTGTCAGAAATATTTTTAAGATTGTTCCCATCCTGTTATTTCCTTATTTATATTAGACATGCTTAATTAATGATGCATTAACTTATACTTTAATAAAATTAGTGGGAACCAATTGGTGGAAAAATTATACTGAAAAATAATGATTATACCTGTTTTGGTTCTTGTTCAATCAGAGACAGTTGGCTCCAGTCAGGTCAAAAAACCTGTTTGCGGATAGTGGCCAGCAGAACATGGGAGATATATTAGAAATATTTGTGTAGTGATGGAATAAAATTGTTAACCGCAATTAATTGAATAAAGCTTAAGCATGTTGCATTCGTTCTATTTTTAAAGCTTGATCACTAGTGAGCTCAGTTTGGAACCAACTATTTTATTAAATACTGATTAGGAGGTTTTTTTTTAAAACAAGTTTGAAATATTGAATTATGATTATTATGGTTATCCGTTGGGTTGGTTTTGTATTGGTTACCTAGTTAGGGGTTACCCTTGCATGAAACTCTACTTCAGCTCATCTTTCATTAGTTAATTATTTAATGAAACCTTCCATTAGACTCCTAGCTTTACCTTGTAACTAAAAGCTTGATTGTTATATCCCTTTTTAATCCATCTACAATCTGAACTTTATCAGCATATCTTCGTATCTAGAAATGCAGTATAGTTTTTCCTTTCTTGTATGTATTATTTTGAATTACCCACTTTTATGCATAACAAATCACTAAAAATCAATTAACATGTGAGTTGTGTTAAGATAATAAAATTTATAAAAGGTACCGCATAGTTATCAAAAAATTAAAAAACACTAAATAAAGCTGTATGTATTTTTTTAACATTAAAATCAGGCAACTCGAAATCATTGTGTGTATGAGTAATGCGATAACTATTTAAGAAATATAGGTAATGTGGTCATTAAGGTGTCTTAAGCTACAAAAGGCAATGAACTGGGATAGAATCAATACAATTTTGGACAAACACTTTATTGTTTTTCGAAAGGACTATAGAACCGTGGTTCTCATAAAAGTTGAAAAATGTTTGTTTACTACGCACGCACACATCATGGCACATAAAGAGTTTGTGTTATAACTTATAATTGAAGTTTGCTTTGCATCTTTCACTTCTTAGCTTGATGCTTAACCACGAGGCCATTCCTTGAGAGTCTTTTTCTGTATTTGTTTATATATTTCTTTACCACATTTGAAATAGTTACAATAGAAGAAATAAATTTACAGAAATTGCTAATTCATGCCTGAATTTTTGCTTTTGTATTAAATCAATTTAGTCAGTTTGTGCAGACATAAATGGTGCTTGAAAAAGAAATAGAAGTTAATATGTCAATGCTCACATAAAATTATCTTTCTATTATAATAATGCTTTATTAACTTAAAAAGTTAACTAAACTTAATTAAACTACAAAAATAATAATTAGTATTTACATATAAATTACAACTATAGCTATTTGGTTCTCATAATTTTTTGTATGATAATCATCATAATGTTAATGGGAATATGTTTTTATACACTTCAAATTGAGAAGGCAGAGGGAGATCACTCATTTTTTTTGAGTGATTGTTTCTTTCAAAGTTTATTTTAGGACTACATTTCACATTGTGTTATAGATCAGTCAGTGTATCATAATCGTTGTCATTATTATCTTAATCCCAAATGGTTATTGTCACTTTATAAATTTTCATTTTTTAAATGTTTCAATCTTGAGACATATCCTTAAGTTTTGTTTTTTGAAAACATTTTTAATACAATCTTTTCATGTTAACTTAGATCATCCTTTTTGTATCTTACTTCTATGTAAATATTATACATTCCTCTTGTCGGTGTGTCGATACGTTTTCATTATATGGATTCATTATATGTGTCCATAACATCTATAAGTATATTTTCTCTTATTTCCTTCTTTACGAAAGTCACTTCTAATTTTTCTTCTTCTCATCATCTCATTTTTAATTTTATCTTTTTTATTGACTCTAGTTATCTATCTTAGCATTCTTATTTCCATTGCATGCAACCTATTGTCTCGTGCCTATTTTAAAACTCAACACTTCGTACTACGTAGTTGGTCAGATCTCATTTTGATTAAAATTGCATTATAGCTTGTTTGTTATTTTCTTATTGCATAAATTGCCACTAGCTTTTCTCCTTTTAACCCAACTTGGGTTAATTTGGCTTGTTACATCATTTTCAATCTCTCTTTTTGTATAGTTGATCCAACATATTTAAACACGTCTTTTTCGACTTTTTCTTTGGTTTTCTAGGTTTGTAATATTATTCATAATTTCTTCACTATGTTTCCACGTCATGTACTCAGTTTCAGCTGGACTAATTTTTGACTCTTTTAATTCTTGCGTGTTTCTTCATTTTTCTACTTTTTATTCTATTTTTCCTTCTGTTGCGTCTATAGTAGCACAATGTCATTTGTAAATATTATGCACTGCTTTACTCATCTTGAATACCATTTGTTATTTCAGCTAAGACCTAAAAAAATAAAAATATTAAAACCGACCCTTGTGCGATACTACCTTTACAAGAAACTTTGTAGTCCCTTCACATGTAAACTGAACTTTAGTCTCACTCTCCCATAGGTTCGAGGTTGAGCGAACACCAAGGCTTTGGTGGAGTAAACTCATTAGAGATAGGATAAATGACACCTAGAATGAGTATGAGTGTATTATATAGAAGAGTGCGTATTTGTTAGTGCTATAAAAATGTTTTAGCTATCGTAAGGCAAAAACTCATTCGTGTTTATATGCGGCATGGTCTTACGAGATGTCTTTATTTTAAAACGGTTTATAAAATTTAACAATTCCTCATGATTTGAGTTTCTCACGCTGGTTTACCAGACTGATCCAGATGTTATTTTCTTATAATACTTGGGTCAGACTCTAGTATTTTTCTAATGTTAGTTTTGGATGCTTTGGAACTTCAAGAGACGAGCTGGATGCCCCAAGACGGATTCCCGTATTTCTATTTCCGCTGTATTTTCTTGATTGTATTTATCGGCATTTATAAGGACATGCTATTATAACTGTCCAGTGCCGATTATATGTTAGACTCTGACGTTGTTTGAATAATCGAGTTTTTTCTTTCTTGTAAAGATAATTTGGATATTATATATTCTCATTACGGTGTGAGATTCTGTTCTGTCTTCTTTTCCCCCAACACTGTCTTTCTAGCATTGGATGTTCGGCACGTGAATACCGTGGATGTATTGGTAGACTTTTGAGGGTCGAAAAGGCGGATCGTGGTGTGCGTGTTGAATAATTTTTATATGTATCGGTTTCTTTATTTTAGTTCGAAACCCTTATAAATTGTATAACATTCATTGCAATCTGCCTATCATAAATCCAATTGGCGTCAAAGGTTTTTTTCGTTAATCCCTGTTCGGTTAGCCTCGTTCATAGTTGCGTTGTATGACTTATTAAGTTAATTCATTTGCAGCTGACAATTTTTTTTTATGTCTGTTTTGCTATTTAAAAATTAGTATTATTGTGTTTTTCTCCACTTATTTAACATTTGTTTTCCTTTAGAGTTTCATTGATTAATTTTGAAGTTACTCAATGCCTTTACTTCCCGCCTGTTACAGGTATGTTATGTAGACTCATTGCGTTATTCTTCTCCATTTTTTTTGGTTGTGTCCTCTACTTTTTCGCTTTATGTTTTGTAGAGCATATCTGTGTTAAGCAGTTGTTCAAAACATTTTTTTTTTCATCTATTTAGCATACTCATAGTATATTATTTGTACATTTTGTCCGCTCCATATATTGTTTCAAATTATCTCTACTTCTCACTAATCAGCATATATCATTCTTTCTTTTCTAGCTTATTATGTATGGTTGGTATCCCAGTTTTTCGCATGTATGGTGTGTGTATCATTTTTTTTCTTTTCTTTTTTGTATCTGGCTTATTATGTATGTTTTTATAGGCCTTATACTTTGCCACGTCAACAAATTTTGTTTACTCATTTGTCTTTTTTCATCAAAAATTTTCCTTGGTTTCTCATAAGGATTCTTTATCTGTTTATTTGATACCTTTTTTTGTTTTTGTTTTCCCGTATGATGTCTATCTTGACGCTTCCATTCCCTTTTGTTTCTTTTGTGATATGTTAGTTAATTTTCAGTTTATTAGTATTTGTTATTTTTTTATTTAATATTTTTGTCTTCTTTTTTTGTGTTTTCTAAATTCAACCCTTTAGTTAATACGTCTTGCGGTTGGAAGCAATGTTGGCTTGTTAGACTTTTTTCAAGTATCAAACAATAATCAATTTTGTCTTGTTTGTTTCTAAAAATATTTGTTTATTATAGCGAAGTCTCTTGCTGGTCTGCTTGACACACCAGTAGTTTAAAAGTTGAACTTTGGCATATTCTAGATGTTAAAATTGAATTTAACTATGCTTGAGTTGGATGGTAGATGTTGGGTTGGTCGCGAATCTTGGCAAGTACACCACAAATAATACAGAAGATGCATCTTGCTTTATTAGCGAACACTTTTGTTCTTATTATATTGTATTAGATTTATTAGTTTAGTTTACCACAAGCCTAAGTAGTTTTTTGTTCTACATTTGTTAGGTTGCCTCGGTCCCTGAAGATGTTGGAACTGGTGATGCATTACGATATGTGGCACATCATCTCACAGCAAATGACGTCCTGGTAATGAATAAATAAAAGTAAAATAAAAGAAGAAATATGACCGGGTTATCTCTAGCTCATTCCCTTTTCGAAAAAACCTTTTTCGTTTTTTGATTACAGATTATTAGTGGTGATATTGTCACTGACGTCCCACCTGGCGCTGTGGCTGCTACTCACAGACGACATGGTGCTGCAGTTACTGCATTGTTATGTAATACCCCAATCAGTGGGTCTTCTGAACCTGGATCAACTGCAGGGAAGGATAAGGCAAAAAAAACAGTAAGGCATAATATTATCGGATTGGATTCCACAAAGCAGTTTTTGGTACATGTAGCTGCAGGTGTGCCTATTTAGATCGTTGTAATGATATAAGTTTCTAAAGCATTTATTAGAAAATTATGTCCACCTTGATAGCTCAAATGTATATTTGCTTCTAAAGCTTTATAAGATAGCTGTCCACCTGAAAGCTCAAATGACCACTAATATCTGTTGAATCAGATAACATTTCTTGAAACATAGTCACATCAACTTTCATGTGACATGAATAGTTTTTAATGGTAAAAAGAATGTAGTTGTCAATGAGTCACCGACAGTGTATTGGTCCCATATCTGTTATGGTGGGCTTGCAGTGGTGAATAGGTATTGTTGCATGTACGTCAAGTTGAACCGAGAAGATTCCAAATCATCATTAAAGCTATTTTATAAAATTAGTTGCTTAATCTTCGAGTATCGTTGTTGGTGAAAATTAGTTGCACTTTGCTTGTATGTGTGTGGGCGGGCTTGTGCGCGCTCACCTTTGTGTTCAGTAGGCCTGTCCGTGAATACTTTTGGATGCGGATGGTGTCATATCCGCATCCGAAATCATTTTTGGATATCCATATCCGTGGATATGAACGGATATTCGATATTTAGCCGTTCCGCTCATAATTAGTAAAGGTTTTTTTTTTTTTTTTTTTTTTTTTTTTTTTTTTTTTGAATTTTTGGTCCAACATGAACCGTTTTCAGGTATAGTATACCAGGAAATGAAAAATACAAGATAATAATCACTTTTGGATAGCAAATATTCATTTATACATGTATAATATGAATTATCATCATGATAAACCAATAAATGTCATCATTTTATGCAGTAAGATATGCATCATCACAAATACAATCTTGACAGAGATCAGATAGATAATTTTTGGATGTCGATACTACATATCTGTGCCCGTTTTTCGAATTTCAATCTTCTTCTTCTTTGTTTTTTTTTTTTGAATACGATGCGAATGGATTTTGGATTTTTCGGATACTCATTGACAACCTTAGCGGTCGCATGAAGGCTTACTAAATTTCTTGAATAATCAGGAGCTGATGTTGATAAAGATATTCGAGTGCAGAAGAGCATTCTTCGGGCTGTAGGTCAGGTATTATGATATATGGCTGGTTTTTTGTGATCATCATAACGTGTTTGTCGGTTTTCTATTTTGTTTCCACTATGAAATTATCTAAATGCCCCCCCCCCCCCCCTCCATTGCACATTCGAATCTTCATAGCATCCTTCACTGCGAAAACAATTATAAACGTCCATCCTTAAGATGCAATAGTGTATAATATGATTAGTAAGATTATTGTGTAAAAATTACTTGGAATTGACCAGAATATGATAATCTACCTAGCTGCCTGACAAACTGTCTAGTGGATGAACCATTTACTGAATCATTTTGGTTGCACTTCAATGTATACCAAGACTGTAGAAGATAGACATTTTTTTGATAAGTAAGGTTACTATATAAATATTATTTGGAACTGACCAGAATATCATAATTTAATTAGCTGCTCAACAAACCATTAAGTGGATGAACCATTTATCTAATCATTTTGTTCATTATTTATTCGAGGGTTAACTTTAGGAACCATCCAATAACATTATGTTTCTTATCCAGTAACTTTATGTTTCTTATCTAGCAGTATTTCTTTTGAAAGCATCCATCAGAAAATATGTTCGTCTTCTAGGGTCTTGGTATACGTTGAACTGCAACTGCTAAAGCTCTACAAAAATTATTTTCTCCATGTACTGAGCTCCATTTATTCGAATCCATAAGAATATGTCTTTAATGTCCATATTTTGTTCAAACCTTAACATTATTCTGCACACTAGTTAAAATATGAATTTATATTAAGATGAAACGTATTAGCACAGATAAGTCCTACTATGTACTTATACTATATGGCATACTGATTGATGCACGTTTTGATTTGCTAGCTGAGATTTGACACAGCTTCAACATTTAACGATCGATTTAAAAATTAGCAGTTCTTAGACTGCTGAAAATTGTCTAACTTCATTTGACCGTATATTTTTATGGAGTAAAGTGTATCGCTTGATTAAGTATTGCACTTGAGTTTCACACACGTATACATACATACATACATACATACACGCACACACACACACGTGTGTGTGTGTGTGTGTGTGTGTGTATGTGTATTACTAGCACACCACATTCCTAAGTATATTGATTGATTTACTGCAGATGGAGATTCGAGCCGATCTCATGGATGCTCATATGTATGCCTTTAAAAGGTCCGGCTTTATAGTTTATCAATGAACATTTCATAGTTTTATTATCTTGTTAACAATTTTTCTTCCAAATTTGTTTAACAGATCCATCCTGCAAGAGGTTTTAGATCAGAACGAAAAGTTTCATAGTATCAAACATGATGTGTTGCCATATCTTGTTAGGACCCAGCTGGTATGCAACTTATATTGGCATTTCCCATTAGTTGAATTCACCCTAAATGGTCAACTGCATATTTTGTGGCAGTGTTCTAAAATAACAACGAATGGAGCACATAATGGGGAAGAAGTCTCTAACGGTTCACTTTTTTTGTACGATAACTTAACATGGCTCTCACAACATCGAGAAATTGCTCCTTCATCTTTTCTAGAAAATAAAGCCTGTGCAAATGGATCAACCCAGGATCAAAGAACACACAAATGTTGCGCTTATATTGCTAACAAGAGCAAGTATTGTGCTCGTTTAAACTCCATTCAAGCTTTCTCTGACATCAATCGAGATGTGAGGCTACATCCGTGGATGCACTGTTAATTTTTTAAGCTTACAACCTATTTTTCTCTCTTAATTCCTCTGGTTTAACCTAATATAGGTGGTTGGAGAAGTCAGTTATCTTTCTGGTTATTCTTTCTCTACTCAAAAAAATATAGTTCATCCTTCGTCGGAGGTTGGATCTAAAACAACGGTGAGTCATCATACATTTTTTCTATATAATCTTGAACACGTCGAGGTATTTACTGTGTATGCTTGTTATCTATTAATTTTCTGCTCTTTTTTGTAGATAAACTAAATTACCAAAGATTCCTTTTTTGGAGATTATATTAATTAAATTTTAATAATATATTTATATCATAAATTTGTGATCAAAACTAATGCACAAATCATATTCATATAAAGTTGCATTTCTTAGAAATATGTGGTATGTAGCGTGTGCGCATACTTTCCACTTTAATAAATTAGTTTGTTGTTATCACATTCTAGCTTGATTCTCTACTTCAGCACCAGTTTCAATTTATATTTGATATCCTTGTACCATCTTACACGATGGCTATTTTTATTATGCTCTTTGATAGCACAAATATTATACACGTGTATTTAGAACCCGTAATTTTTACACACATATTTTAGATAAATGTCAGGATGTGTTGTTTTAATGGTGAAAATGGTTATCCATTGAACTTCATTACGGAGAGGTGAGTTCAAATTCAAACGATAATTCAAATATTTGCAGCGTGATATTTTCAAAGTGAACAAGGATATTGTGGAAATGAAAAAGTTGAAAATTGCTACTGCCCTCGGCTAAATTAGTTCATCAGCGTTACAAGTTTCAGTTATGTATGGATTGCATGTGACAATTTGGGTACAAGCTTCACCAGTATATTACTTCAGATTATGTTGTATAGAACCGACAACTGTAATCTCACGGTTGGTTTTACCCAAGGGATACACTATTTACTATTGTAATAACTATATTTGTGATATAGATTGGGCCCCAATGCATGGTTTCAGAATGTTCAAAACTGGGAGACAAATGCAGTGTTAAACGTTCCATCATTGGTCGTCATTGTAGAATCGGCTCAAATGTCAAGGTAACAAATGTTTTCATACTAAAACCTGTCAAGGTTGCTGTCTTATCGGGGGAATGAATTTGACATTTTTTGAAATATATTTCAAGATCATTAATTCTGTGGTGATGAATCACGTAACCGTGGAAGATGGATGCATAATTCAGAATTCAATAGTTTGCAGCAATGTGCAACTTCAGGAACGTGCTGTTCTGAAAGATTGTCAGGTAACTCGAGCCCTTCCCATACACTATCCCTAACACATGACTTATACTCACACAACAGACTGCTTGACATTTTTATCTTTCTATAATAAGATTTTGCACATATATATTGAATTTGGTAATATGAAAATCTGGTAGATTTTGATTGATGTAAGTTTGGATACTGACTGTGATATATGAAATATCGCTGTCTGTACATGCTAACAAGATTTGATTTTATGCCAGGCTTACATCTATATTACATTGCTTAACATTTGAATGGGGTGTCAAATACATGCATGCATCTATTAATTATTTTTGCGATACACAGTAACTGTGATAAGTTGCTGTTGTTGCTAATAGGTCTGTCATTGGATACTCGAAATATCCAAAATTAGTCTGTATCCGTATCTGGAAAATGGAAAATATCTGATTTTCCGATATAGATGTGGATATGAAGATATCCACATTTCAAAAATTATAAGATTGCAGTTATTAGTTAACATTAATGTGCATTTTAGTACATTGTATGAATGCCATTTGTTGTTTTATTAAGATAATAGTTTTTAATATATGTATATATAAATGTATTTTCGCTGCTCAGCTTTTTTTAATCGCCATATTCATTTTTTGTATTTTCGTAAACATTGGTACTTGATTGATTTTGTGATAAACCTTTTTTATATCTAGTACTTGAAAATGATTTCGGATACATATGCAGATGTAACACTATTTGCATTCGAAAGTATTCGTCGATTGACCTAGTCATAATCCTTGGCCAATTTTTTTTTTTGTTATCTTGTCTTCATATATTGTATTAATTACGTTGATTAAATAAATTCTAAAATTATCTCTATGCTTGAATATCAAAAAATTGAAGTATATGTTCTATTATGTAGCTCGATTTTTTAAATAAAATGTTTATTCAGGTCAAACCCCTTTTGAATTCATCTTACTTTAGCCAATTTTCTGTGACTGCGTCATGTAGCCATAGATGAATGTGCCAATTTATCAAGTAATTGCTTTGCGTTCAATCAGTTTTTAACTTCAGAGTTGATCTGTTGTAAGCTTGTTAGTATCCTAAGTATATTAAGAGCTACATTATAACATCGGACTTCAAAATGCGAAATATTAACTCATGATGAACAAAGTTTTACTATCGACCAGCTTCCTGTTTTCAAATTATGGGCTTTAATGCTTTACATCACTCGCGCTAGGTTGGAGCAGGTTACATTGTTACGTCAGGCAGCGAACACAAGTCAGAGTCCTTAGCGAAAAAGTAGTGTGCGTAAGTACTTTAGCTTTTTATTGTTGACCTCGGATGCATATGGTTGTTTTATCATCGTTGACAAGCATCGATGCCTTTTTGTCCATCACTAATATTTTCCCATTATTGTAGGTAATTTTTGAGAGAAATTGGAGAAAAAAAAGATCCGACAATCGGTGTGGAAGTGCGAGTTATTTTGTTTCAAGGGAGTCGAATTTTGCAACGTTACTGTCGGGAACCTTCTTAGCTTGTTATACTTATTTTGTGCAATGTATTTATACCACCACTGTTTATGTTTATGTTTTCATTATATCTCTCTCTTACCATCGATTTTTCTTTTCTCCTCTAGTCGTAGTATTCTTTGGGTTCTTGCTTCTGCAATATATTCAATTCCTAGTTTTGATTCATCTGAATTTTATAAATACCATTTGTTCTTAGAGGATTGCAACACTATATTTTTGGTCTTCGTCTTATGAATGGAACAATTTTTTTTCAAATCGGTGTGTGGCTGGTTCTACCTTACATGTGCACGCGGCTAGTTCGCTCAGGAAAAACAGGAGAAAGAGCGAGGTGGATATGTTGGATTGTTGGTAATGGTCTTAGAGGTCATTTGTTCCTAATACCTTTGTTGTTATTTTTTATGCAACCAACACCAAAGTACGTTCAAATAACTAATTCCTCTAAACCATAAGGTCAAAATCTATTTTCTTCCCACTATTCAAAATCATCTTCCATCTTCTCACTAAACTTCATTGTGATTGTTATCCTTCATCTTACAACCAAAAATCAAGGAAAAGGTAATAACAAAAAAGAGCATAACATTATACAACAAAACATTACAATATGATAACTTACAGCGAAAAAAAAAATGCTCGGCTTAAAATCAAGTATCACTTTTGTTCTCAAATATAACTTACATTGAAATTTTTAACGATAATATCAACAAACTTTATATCCTTCAAATTTGCGTTAATCACGAGATCATTAACTTCATCCTGAAATAACAATAAAAAAGCCTAAATAACAAATTTGTTGAATTTATGGTCCATTAAATCTTCACTTGTCTGATTTTTAGGCAAAAAGTCACAAATGTGTTTTTATCTACGGTTTGCAAATTATGTTTTTAAATGAGGCATACGTTTATTTTTTAAGGAGATGAAAAGACTTCGATTGTTTAGGGCTTAATGTAAAATTAGAATTTGGTGCTAGGCGTGTGAAAAAAAATGATATGTATTAAAAAAATAATGATAGCCATAAGCACTTTTCTGCATGTCTACACTTTATTCTTTGAAGAATGTTTGAGTGAGAGTATTGTGCGTTGGAGGCGTTGGATGTGTCGGACGTAAACGGTTCATTTTCCCATCATCACTTCCCTTTATAACCTCTTCTGCTTCTCCTCCTTCCCCAACATCATCTTCACCCCAAATCCGAGAATATACGAGCAAATTGAAGTATTTTGGAGCAAAAGTTCAGTTTTATATATGTACTCGCGTTTATTTTGATTTTCTTTACGATGTATATCTTTCTAAAAAATTTTGAATTTTTATTTTGTTTTTGCATTTACTTTACAGCTTGTTTATGGGATCCTCCAAATCTGCCACCTCCAAGTCCATTGCCCACTAGACCGCAGAGCACACGCTAGGTTTCATTGGTATGTGTAGAAATGATTGAAACTCATGCTGCAATTGTCGTTCTTTTGAATAGCCAAGTTGCACTCGCTTTTAATGCCCAACAAGGCGTTAACTTGCACTTGCTTTCATCGGTGTATGGCATTGTCCACGTGTGTGGCACAATGGAAAAAGAGTGCCTAGGTCTGGTAACAGACCCAGGTTCAAGCCCTGCCTTGCATACACTTCTCGCAAAATAGCATCTGGGGGTTATAGGTGACATGAATTGAAGCGGCAACTTAATTCTCCCTCGAGAGTTTACCGATCCATCAGGTTCTCCTGAGTATAATTCGAAAAAAAGTTGGAAAATTTTGTATATTTTCGCCCACCGAGAGACGGATTATGTGATTATCCGTAATATGGCTAGTCTTATGGAGATTATGGAGTTACTGAATTTCCGAATGGAAACTTTGCACTTGCGCATAATCGTCGGTAGTTTATTTGTCTTGTTTATGATTTTTTTTTAAAATTGTAGTGTATTAATTTTTATTTAAAAACGCAGTAGATCGTTTCTTTTTTAATTTAATGTCTTTTTTATTAGTTTATAATTTGCAATCAATTATTAGAAATCATTCTACAACATTTAAAATAAATAAAACCAAACTACAAATGAAAAATAACAAACATTCGCTCTTTAAAATACCTCTTTTGTAACATAAAAAAAACAATCTTCTTTTGTTAACTTTCCCCTTTCAAAATACCGCTTTCGTTTAACAAAAACACACTCTTATATGTGCTAATATCATGAGTATTGATTTTGATGACAACAATATATAGATATTACTACCAATGTTTCTTCAACTTGTGCAGTGTTTTCAGATATATTATAGACACATTTTATAAAGATAACCAAGAAAACTCAGTGTAAGCAAACGAGTTATACATATGAAGATTAACCGAAACACCCATCTCTGCATACATACTACCAAAAACTATTGCAAAGCAATACTGTCTGATAGTACAAAGAACGTGGCGATACCGGACCATCACACATGAATATTCTCTTAGGCTAACACCAGTACGTATTTCAAAATCACATATTACTTACCTATGTGTACTCGTTATCACACAAAGAAATAAACACATTCTTTTCCAAGATAGAACAATACACAATATAAACAAATCACAGAGAACACAAAAGTCATAACGCGACAATAAATAGAATACATCACATAAGTCCCAGTGGGTTTACAAAAATGTCAAATGCCCGCTATCTACCAAAGAAATACAATATACATGTCCAATATGTATAACCCAACATCATATACATACTTGAGGTTATAAATTACACAATAAGAAACTAATCTACAAATATATTGGCCTCCAACTATGCCCAACAATCACAAGCTGATCTATTTGTTCCTGGACCCTAAATGGTCTCGGACTAGCTCGAGTATTATATAAATAACACACGAATCAGACTATGTCTAGAATGTATATGTCAAAATATATAATAACAAGTGGTATGGTATAAATGAGGATATCTCAAGTGTCATTAAATATCTCAACTATATCAACATCATCCTAGCTATGCACATATAATACCACCCTTAATAAAACATGGTCGATCATATAATCAAATAGCAAAAGAAATACATAGGTGAAATATCATCTAAACAACCAAACTACTATTCAAATACAACACACAATAATGTATATCTCTTCCATCAGCCCATTTGAGGGATAAGAATCCTCAACTGCATGGCCCTAAGAATACATGCACAATGGGATATGCAAATTCATGAACAAACAATATAACACACAACAAACACGGTGATATATCTCGACCAACAGTTCTAATAAGAGAAAATGCTTTCAACTGAATGACCCTAAGAGATAAACACATATGACACAATAATAGATCTCTTAATCAAAAGGCTCTAAGAGAGTGACGGACAAGCATGCAGCTAATCCCCAATGACATATAAAAAGATAGCACACAACAAGTCTACAATTATACTATCTCAAATGACAGACGAGGACACAGCCAGTCTCAAATGTCAACTAATCATCATCTTTAGTGAGGTGATAACATCCAATGTATCATAAATAGTAGATCTACCTAAGTTAACCATATGTGAGACTAACGTACCGTAGCACCGCTCTAGGAAATGCTAGTGACTACAGCCCATTTCCTACAGTCCCTTAGGTACTCCCAGAACGTGACACTCATAACAATTGCATGTCATAAACATGTTGTAAATCTATACCGTGCATTGGTCACGACTCCTATTTTGCCTTGGTAACAGACTGTTGGCCCTTAAGTGACGTCTGGGCAATGGATCTAACGAGCGTAATATATCTCAGCCTCATCCTCTATAACTCATCAAATTGACATCACGAATCTAGGGCACAACCCTGTAATCAAGACCGCTAGGGTGGATACTGGCCAATCTGGCAGGTCCCAATCATGTGCTATCCACAGTGGCGTGAACCCTAAAACGTAGATTTCCAATAAGTACTTTTAACTAGATGAGTACTAATGAGAGTAATAATAAGCGCTCTCGACTTCGTGCATCCAAATGAGAGTATCTCAATAAATAAATCCTCGACTACCAATCTAAGAGTAAATAATAACACTCGACTGGTTATTTCTTGGAGGATAAATATGAAAATTCCGATATAACTCCAACTTGTAAACCTTGGAGAGTAAGAGACTTCCGACTACTAATCTCTATAAAAGAGTCACATCTAAATGAAATCGTAAATTCTTATCTACAATACAAATAAAAGTGATATTTACTTATAAAAAAGAATCGAACAATATCACCTTAGACGTCCCATACCATCCGGTGTTACTCGATCATTTACTCAATGCTCATAAATTACAGTCACATCACATCATAATATTCTATGTAACAAGTCCAAAAAATAACCGAAAAATATTATCAAAAGTCTCGTGCTATATGGTATTATAACTCTGTTTATTTGTTATCCTCATCACGTAGAAAATATAATCGAACATAGCACATGATCCACTTCGAGAAGGAGCTTGATTTATGGGAAAGACTTCAAGTGTTTCAATAGCCTTTATGTACTTCAAAAAATTAAAATATTGTTTTTCCCATTTGGAAAACCAAAATAAGGATTTCAATCTTTACAGATAACTTCCAAACTTTTTCTATATATTTAGAATCTTAGAAACCTTTTATGTAACTAAATACTCCTTATAAAAATCATTTCATAATTTTCTGTAATTAAATGCTACTTTATAGATTCTAAGTCAATTTCTTTTAATTTGAAGTTCATAGAATATATTTTTCCCAAACTCTTATTTATTCTCATAAATCATGAAATACACTTTAAAGCACACGAAGTATTAAGTAGAAACCATTTCATATTTTTCTCGAAATAATTATTTGCAGTCACATTCAAATTTTCCTTTAATAACTTAATGTATTTAATTATATACTTAATATTGATTTAGATAAAAAAAATTCTCAAAAATAATTTCGTATTTGTAATGCGTCAAGTCTCTACGTTCAAAATCTAGTTTCTATTTAATTTCTCAATAAATAATTATTTTTTAAAGCCAATGTATGCACATGACCTGAAAATCACCATTCCAGGCCTCACATCGGTGCACCAGCTACCATGACTGGTCCGCCAGTTCACGGCCTGGAACGGTGATGTTCCAGGTCATGTGACCCTAATTTTTGTCCATTTTGGTTACTTCATGCCTCTCCACCCGAACCATATTTCTAAACCACATCTTAGGCTACATTCCACAAATCCAAAGCACATCCATATCACTTAAGTTCAATCAATGAAAATGCAAAGCAATGGGTTCAAAAGAAGTAGGTTGCACACAATTCAAATCAACATGAAACATGTACATTTAGACATAGATTGTAAGTAGAGAACACTCACCTTTAAGTGACTAAGCTTCAATACTAAAATTGCTCCTTTTATATCCTCTTTTCCTTCCTTCTACAAAAACCAATGTACCAAACTTAATCAAAGTCACAACTTCTTCTTTCCTAGAGGTTAGGTCAAGTGTTGAGAGGGATATACTTTAATTTCAGAATTTTTATATATTTCTATTTTTCTTGAATTTTTAATAAAGAGGATTAAGGTTTTTTATAATTAGGTTTAGTGGAGATGGAAGCAAAAGAGGCACACGAGAAGTGAATTTGAATGCAAGGTGGAGGTTTCTAGACTTCTCATGATAAAATAAAGGACTTGAATATTTTTCTTAAATGTTAAGATGGGCTAACGGGCTCTCTTTTCTTTTGTATTTATTCCTTTTCTTTCCTTTTCTCTTTGCTTATCTATTTCTCTACCATAACAAGTTAGCCCAAAGTTCCAAAAAATTAATAGTTATTTTTTACAAATGTTTTACTACCATTTCATAATTTTCTAATAATTATTTTCTATAATTTATACCAATTAAATAATTATTTTCATATTTACCTCTTAAAGCCCAATTTCAGCAATAATAATTTATAAACTTCTTTTATAAGTGAAATAACATTCTCTTTTTTGTGTAATAATTCCTCTACCGTATTTAGTTTTAATACTTGGCTTTATAAAAATTATTTAACCATTTTTAATATATTTCAAAAATTATTTTGACCTTCAAAAATGTCCAAACCCATTTAATAATCATATTTTTTTCAAGTAAATTATTATATTATTTTGTAAAATTATTATTTCCATATAGTTTCAAAATTAATTCTCTTTAACCATTTTTATTAATTTAAAACCACTTTTTAATTAATTAAACATTTACTTTGAATCCTGATTAATCTCTTCTTAAGTACGAGTTGTCGTAGACTCCCCCTTGAAGAAATTGCGTCACTGCAATTTCTCCTTAGGTAAAATCTATGATTAAGCTAATAACTTCTGACTTTACTACACTTATCTACAAAGAAAACATGCAATCAACTAAATTAATCAATAACATCCCATACAAAGTTCATATAATACAACAACAATTATTAGACCCTTCAGTGGCTTCCTATAACAATGATTATCATCATTTTCCCATCATTTATGGTCATGGGCTATGAGTCGAACAACCAAATTAGGATGCTCCAAAGTTTCATAATAAAAAAACATACTTTAAGATGTTGGAATTTTCAAAAAATTCGAAGTAATCTCTATGACACGAAGAGTATTCCGAGAATTCATAATACAAAAAACATCACAACATCTTTATGTGGGTGTGTGTATGCAAAGTCTTTTAGTTAACTTCAAGGTGTTGAAGCATTTAATTATTCGTTGCTCTTCAAAACTTGTTCATGGCATATATACAGTACAGAGAACCCAAAAATATTCATAATTTTCAAAACTTCAAATTCTAGAAAAACTCTTATATTTATAAATCATGTCCTCATCTTTAAATCTAAATTCCACAAAACAGATTTAAAATTTTGTATAGCACGTGGAACAAAATTTGTGGCATATATTCATAACTTCTCCAAAATCACGAACAATCAAAACATATCATGGTTTATAATCATAATCAACAATTTTAAAATTTCAGCTTGAATTTTTTTTGATATTTACGATACCTCAAAACCTCAAAAGATGATTAACACAATATTTGTTTTATATGGAAACACCTTTTATACCAAAGAAAGATTATCCAAAATCTGAACACAGGATCAAATTTTATAGTGGTCTTGGCATTCTCAAATTTCAAACTTCTATCCAAAATTTCATTCCCATTAAATTCAATTTTCACTTTATTTCAAATAAGCTTACAAAACGTCTTCCAAATAATCCTTTAATTCAAAAGCTCAACTTTCTAAAACATTCTTTTATTTTTGAAAGAACAATTTTCCACAAATCATAAATTTTGCAACTCCTTAATAAAAAGTCCTAATAAAGTATATTATGAATAAGAAAATATCTTACATAATTTTTAAATTGTTTATACGTTAAAAATTCACTTTACTACGCATAGTATTTATCCATCACTTACGTAAAATCTTATTATTTTCTCATATCCTCTAAAATGCCTTATCATATCCTCTAAAATATTTATTATTTTATTTACCACAAAATTATACTTTACCAAAATAATTCACGAAAGCAATACTTTATTCAAATATGCATGAAATACCTTCTCATTTCAAAACCTCTTCCTCTAGTTTTATAAAGTTTACTCTAAATATTTACTTCACTTTACTCTTGAAAACCTTTTTTCACAAAATACTTGTTATTTGAATAAACTAATTTCAAAACAATCAATCCTTCCCTCAAGCTCTAAAATACCATTTTAGTTTCAAAATTTATGTTAAGTTGAAAACTTAAATATATAATCTTTATATCATTATGCATCACATCACAAAAATTTTCACAACATTCACCCAAGTCACAACTAATCATACAACATGACATGCATACAATCACAATATCACATACCATATAAATTTCAAATTCTAAAATATTAGTAATTTAACGATGATGCTTTATTATGAATTCTAGAGGGTCACTTGGTCGATTGGCAGTAGTGTTGACCATGTAATCAACATTAATCGCCTTGCCATTGATTTCAGCCATTCACTAATACTCGATAACTACAATCATCACATAAAACATCTAACCTATGAAAATATTTTAGTTATTTTTCAAACATTCTACTTTATAAAATAATACATCTGTATATTATCATAATAATATATTTACTAAAACATGTCTATAGTTGTAACTCAGTGGAAAGGGGCACTTGTCTGGTAGTAAGACGCGGGTTCGATCTATACCCTGAGCAAATATTATGAGTCAGCAAAATAGGGATCTTAAAGCTAAATTAACACTAGAGGGAGTGTGAATAGTGTTTAATTGATTATATGAATATTATTCAATTTCTTTAAGATTTTACTTGAAATGATGGAATTAACAATCAAAGAAACAATCACATAATCAAAGAACAAATAAAAGCAAATACAATAAAAGTAAAAAGGAAAGAATACACCAGAATTTTATACTGGTTCGAAATTACCCTACATCCAGTCTCACATAATTCTTTGTATGGATTTCTTTTCAACTAGTAAATGCAAATACAATATGGATTTCAAGGCTACAAGACACACCCTCCAAAATCCCGACATTTAGGTAGAGCCATTTGATTTCTGGCCACAAGCACACCTACTAGATTTATGGTCTACTAAGCATACCCAATTAATTTAAACATGCTACAATCACACCTACTTGGAATTTAGGGATACCAAGCACACCATAGAGAATAAGAGTATGGTTTGATAGAGTTTCCAGACTCAGATCTTCGATCTTGATTACAATTGATTCTATAACTCTTGAATAACACTTGATCTTGAGAGAGATGAGAGAAATCAGAGAGTATATGAAAGAGAATCAAACTAGTAATGATCGAATTTGATTCTGGTTGAATTTCGGTAGAATTTTGATAGAAATTATTTTTGAATTCAAGAGAATGAAAAGAGGAGAGAAAAATAAGAAAGTAGTTAATGAAAATCCATTTGGAAGTATGGTATATATAGGAAAATAACGGTCATGTCCGTTCGTGAAGAGAAACGACGAAAATTCGCTTCCATTTAAAATTTGAATTTTGAAATTTACGGCTAGTATGTTGACATATCCTTTACAAAATTGAAAAATATATTTTATAAAAATTATTTTGAAAATCTGCTTCTTTGTAAAATAATTTGTTACTTTATAGAATCTTTAAATTTAGTTTATATAAATTTTAATCAAAATATAACTTAATAAACTTTACAAAATAATTTTGAAAGAATTAGTTAAGAATATTCAATATAATGTAAATAATATATAAAATCAATATAGTTATAAATTATTATAGTATAAACAAAAATTCAATATATATAAACTTAGAAACGCTAAAATAACATTTTAATAAGTATATGATATTTGAAAATCATTTTGGGAAATATTTTGAAAAGATTCTTTTAAAAATAGAATATTTGAAAAGCAATTTTAAAATGAAATTAGAGAAGACGGGAGAGATCAAGAAAGTATTATCAAGGTTTTAACATAAATTCTATAACTTTATAACTTATCTGGAATATATTAAAATTTTGAAATCTTCAACACTCATGATTCTTCATTCTTGAACTCTTGAAATTTTATTTCAGCATCTTGAATCCACTCTTGATATCAGCATGTTGACACTGTATTGTCTTCTTAATCAATATCTATCTAATATCCTGCACTATATACTATATATATCTTGATAAAACACTAGTATCAATATTTTAGATAATGTCCTATAGTTGTTATCTTCAAAACTAATACCTAAGATACTAACAATCTCCTCCTTTTTGACGACGACGACAACTTTGTATATAAAATATATTATAACTCCCCTTGATTTACAAAAATCCCCCTTAATCTATGTCTAGATTTTATATATTTATTCCACTTTGTCATCGACAAAAATAACTAACTAAAAACTATAACTCCCCCTAACTAAGATACTACAGTAATAATGATAAGAATGATATATAAGAAATGATAAGTGATAACAAAAATCATTAATCGATACCAAACTATATATTCATTCAATATCAAAATACAAAGTACACAATCCAATCAGACTACAAACTACACGTATATGTACAAAGTAAAACTGTCAAATCAAATCAAATATACATACCACAGATTAAACAATTAAAGCAAACAACTATAATCCTAACGTGATTTGCTAATGATAAGGGATTTGTGAATAGGGAAATGAGGATAATGAAGGTAGAAGTTCCCTTTTGTTCGATGAGATTTCTGTCTCGATCGAAACGTACTTCTCCGAAACATTGAACTTCGTCATCTTCTTCCATGTGTTCTTCTTCTTCTTCTTCCTCTTCATCGCTGCCTTGAATGGGGTTATGAATAGCCAAATTTGCAGACTCGTCTTCAATAACTATTGGATTTGTAGGATCATCCAATAGATATTTTTGCAAATTGTGAAGAATTCTGCTTTGCTTCTCATGTTCTTTGGTCATATGAAATTGCACCACTTGAATTTCAGTGAGCAATTACAGAATAATCTTCATTTCACCCTCTGTTTTAGTGACCTTGGCCATAGTAGTGCTTTGGAATGGGCCTTGGATAGGAGAAGGGAAGGAAAATGATGGATTCTCTTCTCTAGAACATTTGGGATTAGAGGACACCATGGTTTGTTTGTTTCAGAAGTTTAAAACAGAGAGAATACGGAAAAATGAAAAAAAAAGTTGAAATTTCGTTATTATATAGCCGTAATTTGAATTTTGGAAGGAAAATAAAAAACAGAATTTACCGTTATACGTCGACATATAAGGTAGGGCATGTCGACATACATAGTATAATTTTGATTATTTTGTTTTTTTTATAGTTTTTAATTTTTACTTCATTTTTTTTATATTTCCGACAAAAAAAAATTCCTAACTCTCTTCTTAACTTAGTAAATGATGTTTGATTCAATGGTTTTGTTAATATATCAGCTATTTAATTTTCATTGTTTATAAATTCAAGTGATATTATTCCTTTGTTTACATTATCTCTTAAAAGTGATGTCTTATATCAATATGTTTAGTTCTAGCATGATGGGTTGGATTTTTAGATAGATTGTTCGCACTTGTATTATCATGGTATATTGGTGATTTAGTAAAATTTAAACCAAAATTTTTAAAATTTTGTTGCATATATATGACTTGTGAACGGGCTAATGCTGCTAAAATATATTCTGCTTCTATCGTAGATAGAGATACATAGTTTTGCTTCTTACTAAACCAGGAGACCAAAGAGTGTCCCAAAAAGTGACAAGTTCCACTTGTACTTTTACGGTCTGGTTTGCAATCAGCATAGTCGGCATCACTATATGAAATTAATTCAAAGGAGTCTTCTTTTAGGTAAAAGAGTCCATAGTCAAATGTGTTTACATTTTTCAAAATTTATTTTACGGATTTTAAATGAGTTTCTTTAGGTTGAGATTGGTATCTCGCACAGAGACAAATACTATGCATTATATAAAATCTACTAGCAGTAATATAGAGTAATGATCCAATCATTCCTCTATATAATTTTTCATCTACATCTTTTGAATCTTATTCTTTGTTTAATTTTTCATTAGTCGCCATGGGATTTGGTTTACCGCTGGTATTTGCATACTAAATTTCTTAACAAAATCTTTAGCATAGTTTTCTTGACAAATATAAATTACATTAATTGGTTATTTTATTTGTAATCCTAGAAAATAATCTTGTTCTCTTATATGACTCATTTCAAATTCCTTGGTCGTTATTTTTGAAAAATCTTTATTTAGTTTATTGTTGGGAGATCCAAAAATGATATCATCTACATATATTTGTATTATCTAAATATCATTTTGATCTCTTTTAACGAAAAAGTGTACTACCTACTTTGTCTATTCCAAACTTTGATTGCAACAGATAGGATTTAAGTCTATCATACCAAGCTCTTGGAGCCTGTTTCAGACCATACGAAGCCTTATTTAATCTGTAAATATGATTAGATAGTTTTTCATCTTCAAAAAGTGGGGTTGTTCTATATATATATCTTCTTTAATAAAACCGTTTAAAAATGCATTTTTAACATCCATTTGTTATAACTTGAAATTATTATGATCAGCGAAAGCAAGTAAAATTCATATAGCTTCTAATCTTGCTACGAGTGCAAAGGTTTCATCAAAATCCATTCCTTCTTCTTGATAATAACCTTGTGCAACTGATCGAACTTTATTTCTTACAACTTCTCCTTATTCATTCATTTTGTTTCTATATACCCATTTAATTCCTATTATGGATTTATTGTTAGATCTTGAGACTAATTCCCATACATCATTTCTTGTACATTGATTTAGTTCCTCTTGAATAACAAGAATCTATGAACCATCAGTTGATGCTTCCTTTGGATTTTTAGGTTCAATAGTTGAAATAAAAACAACAGTATTCATTTTACTTAGTTAATTTCCAGTTTTAACAACAGATTCAATATCTCCAAGTATATTTAATATAGCATGATTTTTCAAGTGTCTTATTCTTTTATTTGGATGTGAATTTTCTGAATCTTATTTTCATTTTCGGTAATATCATTGTAACTAATTTCGTTTGGGTTATCAATATTTTCTTATTTATCAATATTTGGATTATAAACTTTAAATTTTTTATCTAATGAGACATGTAATGTCTCTTCAATAGTATTAGTTCTAGTATTGAAAACTCTATAAGCTTTACTTCTATTTGAATGTCCAATAAAGATTCCTTTATCTGATTTAGCATCAAATTTATCCAAATTTTCTTTAGTATTTAAAATAAAACATTTAATACCAAAAATTTAAAAATATGATACTTTAGATTTTTTATTATAGAATAATTCATATGGTGTTTTCTTAGTTAATGGCCTTATTAAAATTCTATTTAATATATAACATGCAGTTGCAACTGCTTCAGCCCAAAAAAATTTAGGTAAATTACCATCATTTAGCATAGTTCTAGCGCATTCTTGAATTGTCCTATTTTTATGTTCTACCACTCCATTTTGTTGTGGTGTTCTTGAAAATAAAAATTTATAAGTTATACCTTTCTTAGTACAGAAATTCTCAAAATTTTCATTTTCGAATTCTCCACCGTGATCGCTTTGAATGTTTTTATTTTTATTAGTCATTTGATTTTGAATTCTTTTAACAAATATTTTAAACATTTCAAAAGCATCACTTTTAAGTTTTAAAAAAATCGTCAAGGTAAACACAGAGTAATCATCTACGATTACAAATATATATCTATTATTTTTTGTAGATTGTATCTGTGAGGAACGGAAAAGATCTAAGTGAAGAAGTTCAAGGGGTTTAAAAGAACTTTTCAAGTTTTCCTAATTGCCATGCATTGCATAAATTATTAACATTAAAATTTATCTTGGAAGACCTCTAACTAGATCATTTTTAGCAATTTTAGATATTAGTTTGAAATTCAGGCGACCAAATCTTTTATATCGAATCCAAGTGTCACTTGATTCAGCCAAAAGACATAAGTTGTCATTTGATATTCTCATACTTAATATATAGATATCTCGTTTCCTAATGCCTTCAAAGCTAATGTTTGAATCATTATCTTCAATATGACATTTATCTTTACGAATTTAGTTTTGAAACTTTTATCACATAATTGACTAACACTCAACAGATTATGCTTTAAATTCCTAACTAACAAAATATTAGAAATGATAGGAGTATTAGAATTACCAACATTGCCGATGCCAATCACATATCCTTAGAATTGCTTCCAAAGTTCACTGATCCTCCATCTTTGTAAACTATATTCTTCGAAATCTCCGAATTTCCAGTCAAGTGTCTTGAGCATCCACTATCCAATATCCATTTGTCCTTTTAAATCTATAACATTTGATCGTCAAGTGTCTGTTCATCATAAGCCATGTAACACATTTGTTCCTGCAATTCATATCTTTTCAAAATATCACGTGACTTTTTATAATGAACCGATGCAAATTATAAGATAACATTATGATGATTTTGCAAATTATCTTTTCAAAAATAGTGTTAAAAATATTATCAAAATTACCATTGAAACTTTTTCAAAAATCATTTTATGAATATTTTGAAAACCAATGCTCTGGTACCAAATATGAGTCAGTAGAATAGGATCTTACGGCTAAATTAACATTAAAGAGGGGCGAATAGCGTTTAATTTATTATATGAATATTATTCAAATTCTTTAAGATTTTATTTTAAACGATGGAATTAACAATTACAGAAATAATCACAAAATCAAGGTATAGATAAAAGTAAATGCAGTAAAAGTAAAATAGAAAAGAATATATCGGAATTTTATATTGGTTTGAAGTTACCCTACATCCAATCCTGCACATTCCTTGTACCCATTTCTTTTCAACTAGTAAATGCAAATACAATATGGATTTCAAGACTACGAGACACACTCTCCAGAATATCGGCTTCTGGGTAGATGATGCAGCGTGGCAGAGCATGAGGAAGAAGGAATCAATAGAGCATACCTTAAATCGCGATCGACCATCACCGTTGCTCCGCGACCTAACTTCACCAACACCGTGAACTAATTCCAACACCATACCTCCTACATCGCTACGGGACTTAGCACCAACACCGCGACCTAATTCCAACACCGGACCTCCTACGTCGCTACACGACTTAACCCACCTCCACAACCTAACCCATCCACGACCTAACCCTCATCACAACCTAACCCATCCGCGACCTAATCCTCATCACCGATAGTTCTCTCGTGAATCCCTAAGTTGCTTCCAGTTCTAGCCTAGGTCGCTGAAGCCTGTCTGAAGCCTAAGTCATTTTCATCAAGCCAATACGTCGAAGACATTTTTAGGTCGTAATGTTTCTTAGGTCGCGTCTTGAAGTTGCGTTGCATTTTGTTATGTCGTTAAGTGTTGAGTTGCGTAACGTGTTATTATATTTGCTTTATGTTGTTATGTTGTAACTTGAGTCGCTGAAACGTGATGTTTAGGTCGTGAACGACCTTGGTTAGGTCGTAGGTCGCATGTACGACCTAGTGTTGAGTTGTAGCCTATAAATAGGCGTGTTTTGTCATTTTGTAGGGGTTGTTGAATTTTGAATAAATTTTTGTTTGTGAAGCTTTGTGCCTCCATTAAATTGGTAGTTGAGTGTAATCTCCTATCTCCACTTTCGGATATTCGAGTGCGCTCGAATCAACGATTGTTGAAGCCAAGTCACGGAATCAAGTGCGCTTGATCAACGTTCAAAGAATTGAAGATCTTCTCTCACTTGTATCGTGCGCGATCAACGTGTCGAAGATTGCTAAAGTCCGGTATCTTCGTGATCAACGGATTTGGGCCTTACGGTATTATTAAATTCATCGATTTATCATCGATTCACCGATTATTTCCGCTAATCGTGTGAGATCCTAGACGGATTCGATTTACATCATCGAATTCGCTTCCTACGCTGGTCAGTTTGGTATCAGAGCTAGATCACAAGGAGTTTGCGTCATTTGAAGTTTGGAGATCGGATTTGCAATTGTTGAGAAGTTGGTGTTCATCGTGTTCATCGTGAAGTTGCAACAAGTTGGGAGTTTTGATCCATATCATTTTGGGTCAAAGTTCGGAAAGTGTTTGAATTTTTTGAATTTGTTTGAAGTTCAATCATGCCACCGAGACGAGCTCAACGTCATCGCAATATTAATGCTTTGTATGGAAGAGAAGAGGCCGATAAAATGGAGCAACGAATCAACGAGAGTTTCACCGAGAAGTTGAATGAAGGGATTGGTCGATTAGAGAGAATGATGCTTGAAATGAATCAAAGTAGAAGAAGGGTTTCTCCTGAATCGAGTCATGGGGGAAACAGAGTTTCACCACAGTCAGATCGGGAGAGAATAGGAGATCATGATCGTAGGACGTTGACGATCGCAAAAGGAATGTTGATGAACGAAATCGAAGAGATGTGGATTATCGTGATCAGAGGAATGTAGATCGAAGAAATTGTGGTGGTAGAGATGTTGGTGGTCATGATCGACAACGATATGCGTCAGATTTTAATGAGGAGTTTGATGGTGATAGAGGAAGTGTTCATTACCAAGATCGAGGTCAAGTGTGGAGTCGAGCTAGAGAATATGAAGATGACCGTAGATGGGAATCGGGAATGAAAATGGAAATTCTGGAATTCAAGGGTGGTATGGTTGTGGAAGAATTTTTGGATTGGGTTTCAAATGCTGAGGAAATTTTTGACTTCAAAGAAGTTCCTGAGAATCGCAGAGTTAAGTTGGTTGCTACAAGATTGAGAGAGAGAGAGCTATGGCGTGGTGGCAGCAGACTAAACTTACACGAGAGAGAACGGGGAAGTCAAAAATTGTTTCATAGGAAAAGATGAAGAAGTTATTGTAAGGTAAGCTACTTTCTTACCTTACAATTATCAATCTCTAATGTACCAACGTTTGCCGAACCTGAGGCAGGGGACAAAGACTGTTAATGATTATGCTGATGAGTTTTATTAACTGATTGCTCGAAATGACATCATGGAGACGGAAGAACAGTTGACCGCTAGATTTGTTGGGGGTTGAGGATCCATATCCAAGACATGGTAAATATGTTTGACCCTAGATCTGTGGCTGAAGAACACCAGAAAGCGTTGTCTTGGGAGAAGCAGGGAAGACGAGGAGGTGGTGTGTTTACAAATTCTAACAATCAAGTGAAGGGAGCTAGTAGCAATGCTAACGTTTCCAAGGCTGTCAGTAAACCAGTTGTGAATGAGGTTGCGAAGGCAAAGGTCAATAGTAGTATCAAATGCTTTAATTGTCAAGAGTTTGGCCACAAGAGCAATGAATGTCTAAAGTCGAAGAAGCGGGCAATGATTGCTGAGATTGAAGATGAGGACGTTGATGAAGGCCATTCTAGTCCAGTTGAAGAGGATGAACAGGATATCGCGTCGGGAGATGAACGATGTAATCTAATGTTGAGGAGATCATGTTTGACACCGAAACAGGAAGAAGAGGCTAGTTGGTTGAGGAGTAATATCTTTCAATCGACATGCACTATACTGGGGAAGGTGTGTAAATTTGTGATTGACGCGGGAAGTTGTGACAATATCATTTCTACTGAAGCTGTGAGAAAGTTGAAGTTGAAGACGGAGAAGCATCCAAATCCTTACAAGTTAGCGTGGTTAAAGAAAGGAGGAGAGGTAAAGGTGGATAGGCGAGTTCATGTTCCATTTTCTATTGGGAAGAAGTATAAAGACGAGATCTGGTGTGATGTGGTGGAGATGGATGTTTGTCACTTGCTTTTGGGAAGACCATGGTAGTATGACCGAGCAGTGCAACATGATGGTCGAACCAACAGCTACAGCTTTATGTTTGAAGGTGTTAAGATCATTTTAGTTCCGAAGAAGAGACGGCAAGGAGAGGGCAAATCAGAAGAGATTGAGGAGTTGAAGACTTTGTTGACTTTGAAGGAGTTTGTTGGAGAAGTAGAGGAAAGTCCAGAGGTGTTTTTGTTGATTGGACGTGAAGCTACTGAATCTGTTGTAGTTCCAGAGGAAGTCAAACCAGTGTTGGAAGAATTCGAGGATGTGTTTCCTGAAGAGCTACCCAAAGAATTACCACCGTTGAGGGATATACAGCATCAGATTGATCTTGTGCCAGGAGCAGTATTACCTCACAGGCCACATTACCGGATGAGTCCTAAGGAGCATGAGGAACTAAGAAGGCAGGTGGAGGAGTTGTTGGAACATGGGCGTGTTCAGGAGAGCTTGAGTCCTTGTACAGTACCGGCCTTATTGGTACCGAAGAAGGATGGGACTTGGCGGATGTGTACGGACAGTCGGGCTCTAAACAAGATCATTGTGAGATACAGATTTCCTATACCGAGGTTCAATGATTTGATTGATCAGCTAAGTGGGGCTGTTGTGTTTTCGAAGATTGACTTGAAGAGTGGATACCATCAGATTCGTATTAGACCGGGTGATGAGTGGAAGACTGCTTTTAAAACTAGGGAAGGGCTACACGAATGGCTGGTTATGCTGTTTGGCTTGTCAAATGCCCCTAGTACTTTTATGAGAGTGATGAACCAGATTTTCAGACCATTCATTGGGAAGTTTGTAGTAGTTTACTTTGACGATATTTTGATCTATAGTGGGAGTATGGAAGAGCATGTCCAGCATTTGCGAGAAGGGCTGTTGATTCTACGACAGGAGCAATTCTATGTTGCAACGAAGAAGTGCATGTTCATGACGCACAGTGTTTTGTTTCTGGGATATGTTCTGTCGAAGGAGGGTATTCAAGTGGATGAAAGAAAAGTGGAAGCTGTCAGGAGTTGGCCACAACCCAAGACAATTACTGAAGTAAGGAGTTTTCATGGGTTGGTATCTTTTTATCGAAGATTCATTCCATATTTTAGCAGTGTGATGGCGCCTGTAACCGATTGCATGAAAGGAAAGAAGTTTGCATGGTCAGAGGAAGCAGGATTTGCTTTTGAGCGAATCAAGGAACTTTTGACGACAGCACCAATTCTAGTTTTACCGGATTTTCAGTTGTCGTTTGAGTTACATACTGATGCATCGAAGGTTGGGATTGGTGGAGTATTGAGTCAGAGTGGAAGACCAGTTGCTTATTTCAGTGAGAAATTGTCTGGAGCCAAGTTGAGATATAGCACTTATGATGTGGAGTTTTACGCGATTGTTCAAGCTGTGAAACACTGGAGACATTATCTGTTTCAGAAGGAGTTTGTTCTTCATACGGATCACGAAGCTTTGAAACATTTGCAAGGGCAGGATAAAATTTCAGCCAGACACGCTTCATGGGTCGCGTATCTGCAGCAGTTTACTTTTGTTGTAAAGCACAAATCAGGGGTGACGAATCGTGTAGCTGATGCCTTGAGCAGGAGGAATCATTTGTTGACGACGATGAAGGTTGAAGTGATAGGATTTGAACTATTGCCAGAGTTGTTTGAGGAGGATCCTTACTTTGCGAAGATTGTTGAGAAAATCAAGGATGGGAGTACTGATGAGTTTGTGTTGGTGGATGGATTTTTATTCAAGGGGAATCAATTGTGCATACCAGGTTGCAGCTTGAGAATGAAAATTATAAAAGAGTTGCATGAAGAAGGACATGTTGGTCGAGATCGTACTTTGCAGTTGATTTCAAGGTCTTATTTTTGGCCATCAATGAGGAAAGAGGTAGAGAGATTTGTGGAGAGCTATCATATCTGTCAGGTTTCGAAGGGAACAACGACGAATGCGGGATTATACATGCCGTTACCCGTGCCTACTAAACAATGGGTTGATATTAGCATGGATTTTGTGTTGGGTTTGCCGAGAACTCAGAGGGGGAATGATTCTATATTTGTTGTGGTGGATAGGTTTTCGAAGATGGCACATTTCATAGCTTGTAAGAAGACAGCTGATGCAGTCCGAGTTGCTCAATTATTCTTTAAAGAGGTGTATTGATTACATGGACTACCCGAATCTATTGTTTCTGATCGAGATACTAGATTTCTAAGCCATTTTTGGTTGAGTTTGTGGAAGATGGTCGGAACGAAGCTGAATTTTAGTAGCGCTTACCATCCGCAAACCGATGGACAAACGGAAGTGGTTAACAAATCGTTGGGAAATTTATTGAGATGTCTTGTGAAAGATCATCTGAAGAGCTGGGATATGAAGTTATGTCAAGCAGAATTTGTACATAATCATGCTGTGAATCGAAGTACTGGATTCAGCCCGTTTCAAGTTGTAAACTCTGCAATTCCGAAGGGACCGTTGGATTTGACAATAGTGCCGTATCAGAAGGGAGTTGATAAGCGGGGTAGTGACTTCGTAAACGAGTTACAGGAGTGCCACAGAACGGTTCATGAACGATTGCTTGCATCAAATAAGAAGTATAAACAACTGGCAGATAAAAAGCGAAGGAATGTTGACTTCAAAGAAGGTGACTTTGTTTACGCAGTATTGATGAAAGATCGTTTCCCTATTGGGACTTACTACAAGTTGAAAGCACGAAAGATAGGTCCAGTAGAAATTTTGAAGAAGATCAATGATAATGCGTATCGGTTAAGATTGCCGAAAGAAGTTCATACTTCTGATGTTTTCAATGTCAAACATTTATTTCCGTATTATGGGGAGAAGCTTGTCGAAGAAGAGGAGAGCGTGAATTCGAGGTCGAATTCTTTTCAACCAGGAGAGGATGATGCAGCGTGGCAGAGCATGAGGAAGGAATCAACAGAGCATACCTTAAATCGCGATCGACCATCACCGTTGCTCCGCGACCTAACTTCACCAACACCGCGACCTAATTCCAACACCATACCCCTACATCGCTACGCGACTTAGCACCAACACCGCGACCTAATTCCAACACCGGACCTCCTACGTCGCTACGCGACTTAACCCACCTCCACAACCTAACCCATCCGCGACCTAACCCTCATCACAACCTAACCCATCCGCGACCTAATCCTCATCACCGATAGTTCTCTCGTGAAGCCCTAAGTCGCTCCCAGTTCCAGCCTAGGTCGCTGAAGCCTGTCTGAAGCCTAAGTCGTTTTCATCAAGCCAATACGTCGAAGACATTTTTAGGTCGTAATGTTTCTTAGTTCGCGTCTTGATGTTGCGTTGCGTTTTGTTATGCCGTTAAGTGTTGAGTCGCGTAACGTGTTATTGTATTTGCTTTATGTTGTTATGTTGTAACTTGAGTCGCTGAAACGTGATGTTTAGGTCGTGAACGACCTTGGTTAGGTCGTAGGTCGCACGTACGACCTGTGTTGAGTTGTAGCCTATAAATAGGCGTGTTATCTCATTTTGTAGGGATTGTTGAATTTTGAATAAATTTTTGTTTGTGTAGCTTTGTGCCTCCATTAAATTGGTAGTTGAGTGTAATCTCCTATCTCCACTTTCGGATATTCGAGTGCGCTCGAATCAATGATTGTTGAAGCCAATTCACGGAATCAAGTGCGCTTGATCAACGTTCGAAGAATTGAAGATCTTCTCTCACGGTATCGTGCGCGATCAACGTGTCGAAGATTGCTAAAGTTCGGTATCTTCGTGATCAACGGATTTGGGCCTTACGGTATTCTTAAATTCATCGATTTATCATTGATTCACCGATTATTTCCGCTAATCGTGTGAGATCCTGGACGGATTCGATTTACATCATCGAATTCGCTTCCTACGCTGCGTTTAGCAGAGCGACTTAATTTACGGGCCATAAGTACACCCACTAGATTTATCGGCTACCAAGCACACTCAATTGATTTAAACAGGCTACAAGCACACCTACTTGGATTTCAGGGATACCAAGCACACCACCGAGTATAACAGTATGATTTGATAGAGTTTATAGACTCAGATCTTCAATCTTGATTATAATTGATCCTATAGCTCTTGAATAACATCTGATATTGAGAGAGATGAAAGAAATCAGAGAGTACATGAAAGAGAATCAAACTAGTAGTAATTGAATTTGATTCTGGTTGAATTTTGGTAGAGTTTCGATAGAAGTTATTTTCGAATTCAAGAGAATGAAAAGAAGAGAAAAATAAGAAAGTATTTAATGAAAATTCTTCTGGAAGTCTGGTATATATAGAAAAACAACGGTCATGTCCATTTACGAAGAGAAACGATGAAAAGACACGTTCAATATTTGAATTTTGAAATTGATGACTAGTGTATTGACATATGGGATTTAGATGTGTCGACATATCCTTCACAAAATTGAAAAATACTTTGTAAAAATTATTTTGAAAATCCGTTGCTCTGTAAAATAATTTGATACTTTATAGAATCATTTAAATATAGTTTATACAAATTTTAACAGAAATACAACTTAATAAAATTTTATAAAATAATTTTGAAAGATTTAAATAAGAATATTCAATATAATGTAACTTATATATATATAATCGATATAGTTATAAATTATTAAAGTATAACCAAAAATCCATTATATATAAATTTAAAAACACTAAAATAATATCTTAATAAATATAAGAGATTTGAAAATCATTTTGGGAAATATTTTGAAAAGATTATTTTAAAAATAGAATATTTGAAAATCAATTTTAAATCGAAATTAGAGAAGACGAGAGTGATCAGGTAAGTGCTATCAAGGTTTTAACATAAATTCTATAACTTTATAACTTATATTGAATATCTTGAAATCTTAAACTATTCAATGCTCACGAGTCTTCATTCTTGAACTCTTGAAACTTCATATCAACATCTTGAAACTACTCTTGATACCATACATTCTTCTTAATCAATACTTATTTAATATCCCGTACTGTATACTATATATATCTTGGTAAAATATTAGTAACTATATTTTATGTAAAGTTGTATAGTTGTTATCATCAAAACCAATACCTAAGGTACTAACAAATATCCCTTGAGAAAAATTGAGCTGGTGTAGTGGAGGTCCAGGGGGTCTAAATATGGTGCAAACTGGATTGCCCTATACCCCCAAGGATGAGCAGTCTGCCGTCGTCATTGGTGGCATTTGTCTTTTTATATTTACTAAAGTATCTTTTAAAGTACCGATTTATTGTGTGGAATAATATATATATATCTTCGTCAAAATGTTTTGTATCATTTCTCATATTATATCTATCTTATTTTCAAAGTACAGTTTATTTAAGTTGTTTCTTTAAAATATTGTTTTTCTTTCAAAACGCTTTTCTTCATTTTCTAAAACCTTATACTCATTTCAAAAATATTCTTCATATCATTCTAATCTTTCAACTATTTTTAAATATAACTTTACTCTAAACATTATTTCAAACCATTGGTTTTAATATAGTTCAAAATATTTCATTTCTTTTCAAAGAATTACATTACTTTTCAAAATTTTATGTCCAAATGTCTCGTCCAAGTTTTTACGAATCTTTGTCGATAAAGTCGATTAGGCGCATCGACTGGAATTCTTAAAAAACTCAATGGCCAGACTAACATGATATTAAATTCAAAATCCCCTTTAAATATTTACTTGTAGATGTACTTTAAACAACTTGATCTTTACAAAACAGTTGCTTTCAAATAATCATTATTCTAATTATATATATTCTAATAAACTTGAATCATAAAAAAATTATTTAATTATATTAAAACAACATCTATTACCACAATTGTATATATAAACACATATACTTTACTACAAAGATTTTTAATCCAACATATGCTTGCTTGTATTAAAAATATTTACAAATAATCTTTATGAAACAATCGAACAATAATTCATATACAACAATCCAAATGACCACTCGCCAACCATACATGTATATAAACAATCAAGCTTTTAATTGAAATTTCATCTCAACATATTTTAACAAAATATTATATTATACTACCATATGAGAAAAACGATTTCCCATTATCTCTTGTAGTAACTTCACTATCGAAGACATCGCAAGGTTCTAATCATCAAAACTCACATGGGATACTAGCCTTGAGTGACAACTCTACTAGCCTTGAGTGATAACTCCTATTGAATACCTCGCCCAAAACTTATCCAACAAAGGTCAATCAATCAAAGCATTCACATAATAAAACCCAATAATCAATCAACTTATCGAAACACCTAAATAACCAATATGCATAGTAGAAATAAATCCATCAGTTTTCACTGCGCACTCTGATCCCTAATAAATCTAATTACTCTACTCAATGCCATACCGAAGTCTAATATTCTTTTACCAGTGTTGACACTTCATGTCAGACAATTGCTTCTACTTTCACTACCCTTATCAGCTACTTTGTATCGCATAAAAGGTTTACACTCAAAATAGGTACAAGTAAAGATATTATTTAATAAGAGAATAACAAATACGTCCCTAGATGATTCCCCGGTGATCATCATATAATTAATTATACATATATTCCGACTATCCCTTACTATAGGATAACTACCCATCACACCCAAGAGAACAAGGACTTTAAGTCTCATCTAAGGCCAAGACTCATGTCTCTTCAATAAGGTATTGTTCTGAATCTACTCTAATACCAACTGAAACACCCCACCTCTATATACGTACTACTAAAGAGTATTTCTAGGTAATACTGTTTAGGAGAATGAAGCGATATTAGACTATCACACATGAATATTCCCTTGGGCTAATACCAGTACGTATTTCAAAATACATATTGCTTACCTATACGGCTCGATATCACACAAAACAAGAAACATATGTGTTTCTAGGATAGAACAATATACAATATAAAATAAACCATAGGGAACACAAAATCATAACATAACAATAATATATTACATCAAATAAGTCTCGGTGGGTTTACAAAAAGTCGAATGCCTATTATCTATCAAAGAAATAGAATGTTTTAGTCTAATATACATAACCCAAACATCATATACATACTTGAGGCCATAAATTACACAATAAGAAACCGATCAACAAATATACCAACCTCTAACTATGCCTAACAACCACAAGCTGGTCTCTTTGTCTCTGAACCTGAAATGTCTCGAACTGACCATAGTATTGTATAAATGACACACAGGTCAGATTATGTCTAAAATATGTATGAAAAAATATATAATAATAACTGGCATGATGTAAATAAGGATATCTCAAGTGTCATAAATATCTCAACTATATCGACATTATAAAAACGCACATATAATACCACCATTGATAAAACATAGTCAATCATCTCATCAAATAGCACAAGAATACATGGGTGAAATATCATCTAAAAAACCAAACTACTATTTAAATACAACACATAATGATGTGTATCTCGACCTTCACCCCATACAAGAGATAAGAATCCTTGACCATATGGCCTTAAGAGATACATGAACAATAGGATATGCAAACTCATGATATAACATATAAACAATATAATACACAACAAACACGGTGAAATATCTCAACTAATAGTTCTAATAGGAGAAAATTCTCTTAACTGGATAGCCTTGAAAGATAAATACATATGACATAATAATAGAAATTACAATTAAAAGACTCTAAGTGAGTGTGACAGAGAAGCACACATCTAGTACCCAATGTCATATAGAAAGGCAATATGCAGCAGGTCTAAGGTTAGGCTATCTCAAATGAGAGAGAATCAGGGAGCTAGTCTCTAATGTCAACTAATCATCATCTCTAGTAAGGTGATAACATCCAATTGTCTCATAAATAATGGATCTACCTAAGTCAACTAGATGAGAAACTAACGTATCGTAGCACTGCTTCAGGAAACGCTAATAACCGCAGCCTGTTTCCTACAATCCCTTAGTTACTCCCAGAATCGTGACATTCATATCCATTGCATGTCACAAATATGCTGCAAGTCTACTCTATGCATTAGTCACGACCCATAATTGCCCTTGGCAATGGGCTGTTAACCCTTAAGTAAAGTCTGGGAAGTGGGCCTAATTAGATATATCTCCTGGCTTCATCCCCCTCAACTCATCAAATTAACATTATTGATTCGAGGTGCGACCCTGAATTAGGACCGCCAGGATGGATACTAGCCCATCTGGTGGGCCACAAAATGTAACAGCCCAACTTTTCTTCTCCATTTGAAGCATCGAAAACCGAGAGCATCGACCAAAACCATCAACCAACTACCTAACAATTGCAAATATATCAACAAGATAATCGTTACTTATAACGTGATCGACTGAGATTTGAGAGGATTGATATAGTCAGCAACATAAGTAAATATCATAAATATAAAATCATAAGTAATACTGACAAAGGTATTCATGCTTGTTCTTTTCCAATTTTGGTTCAACATCCACCTATCCTGAAATCTGATTATATAGAGAAATATATATATACAAAAAATACAGAAATGGAATGTGGACCATGCCACGGTACCAATGTGACTACCTACGTACCCATCATAGGATCAAGCCCAATGCAGTTCTTTTTATCAAAATCATAATCATATACATCACAATCCACGTTGACACTCAGTCTACATCACATTAATCCAAATCACACACTTAGTTTGGAGTAGATTCACTTGGCCTAGTCATATGGATCTAAAATGCACACTTAATCTGGATCAGATCCTAGGATATTTATCCTATCGCAGTCAACGTCCGAACACCAAGTAAGAATACCATAGACTAATAGTGGATTACCCAAGATCTATTGTCTTATACTGCATCGACACTTAGTCTACTTTACATGAATCTAAGCTGCACACTCAATTTGGATTAGATCCTATTGCGACAGGCGTCCGAATATCAAGTAAGGACATACTCTACTTGTTGTAGTACCAAAATGTACCATAGAGTAATAGTGCACTACCCAAGATCTATAATCTTATACTGCACATCCGACGGTAACCATCATTAATGAAATGATCCATCAAAACTCTTTCATAAGTATAAGCAAATTATTCTCTCAAAAGAGTTTTAGAGTTTGTAATCATCTTCTAATATAGGTAACTCTATCCTTTTGAAAACCATAAACTTTCAACTTAGGAAATCATTAAGGAGGTATTAAGTGTCAAAGTTTTAGCCAAAAAGTTATCTTTCTGAAATATTTGACAGATCGTAAAAATATCACATGAGTCAAAAGTTAGGGTGTTGCACCGAAAGATGTCTGGTTTGAATTTATAAATTGTCCAAAAACATAAGTCACTAAGTAATAAAATTTTTGTTGTGGTAAATATTCGAAATTTACTGAGTGTATAAAATAAAATTTGTAAATATTTAAACTGTCTTTCCCACAAGATAAATTTCAATAAAATCTGTTCATAGAATAAATTATAGTCAATATACAGCAAGGTGTTTTTGGATGGTCATCATATTCATTTTGACCTAAGAGCATGCCCGACTTTGCTACTCGATTTCAGTTATGAAACTTTCATATTTGGAAAAGACATAAAAATGAGTATTGTAGATTTTTGAGATAGCTCTCTAGAACATAAAAAAACTAAAATTCGTTTATAGCCAAATTATCGGTCGGTGTTAAATCAATTCCAAGCTACCACTATCTATACCAAACAATTTCCTTATCACGTCATGAAATAACATGAAAGCATATACTTAAATGGTTTTCTCATGCCAATGTTATGTGAATGTAGTCTTTGATTCAATTTTCTTGATTCTCCTTATTTTTCCTCAGGTTTGCATGCCCTAACTAAGTTTATTTTTGTGATCGAAATTTTTTAAAACCAAGAGAAGTGAAGAGATGCAAAGTGTTTAGGAAAGGATATCCTTTTCTCTATATCTTTCAAACGGAGAGAATGCTCCTTTATTTCTAAGTGTAATGTTTTTCATTTAGAACCCTTTATAATCTTATTTACAAAAAATACACTCCTTAATTCCTTCCTCTATAAGCTACGTAATTCCTTCCACCATAAGCTTCTTAACTCCCTCTATTTCAAACTTCTTCTTAAGATGACAAATGTATGTATGTGATAAATATAAGTAACATTAAGCTTATTTACCCTTGTCGTTTTGTACATATGAACATTTCTTTCTTTATTACTTTGTTTGTACCAAAATTGGGCACAACACTCTTCGGATGTAATTGAAGAGATTAGAATGAAGAAATTAAATGGAAAAAGAGGCTACTCCAACAATCACATCAATAAAATCTAATAGAAATAGAAAGAGACAAGAATTTATAGTGGTTCGGCGTTGTATCCTACGACCACTTTGAATAATTTTGCTATTTATTGGTGATTGACAACTGATTACAATAGTACAAATCACTAGCTCTCAAGTTACAATGGATTTACAGCAGAGTAATGGTGTAGAAGCATCAAAAAGTCCTTTTTCGTACGTGTAGGGGTGCTATTTATAGGAGTAGATCTAGAAATATCTCCCTCAAAGCTCGGAATACCTTTTCTCACATGTGGATGGGCCTACGAATCGATCAGGGGTCATTTGGGATCGATCCTGATCGATCCCCATCATCTTCATATCGATCAATCTGTGATCGATCATTGTGGTCTTTCAGATGATAAGAAAGCTTCTGTGAAAATTTAGAGGCATTTGGACTTGTATTTTTGAGTTATAATCGATCTAAGATTGATTTTGTAGCAAGGATGAAGCATGCGTATCGATGCTTTCGTATCGATGCTCCTTCATATTGATGCTCCTTCGTATCGATCAGCTGTGCATCGATGATGTGGAGCGAGAGTTCAGGGAGATCCACATTTCATGCTGATAGGCCGCTTCATTTGGTTAGACCACATCTTTCATATGATGGTAAGTTGTTCCCTTTGTATCGATGCTTGCAAGTCATCTTCGTATCAGTGCTTGCACGTTGCCTTCGTATCGATGCTTGGTTGATCGAAACGAAATGGATGGAAGTGGGATCGATACGGAAAGGGTAGCGGTTGAGTAGGTGGATTGTAATCGATGCCGTTGCTTGATGGATATGTAGGGAATGGATGTGGAGTTGATGGATACGAAACCAACATGTTTCACAGAAAACTTGATCGATCCATAAATTGAACATACGAACTCCGATTGACCTAAAATTTGGAATGTTGTCTTTCATAACTTTGTTTGTTGCACCATGCTAATTATAGCTTGATTGGACTTGGATCAAGTTTTCCTGTATCCATCGTGAATCTATAGATAACCGATCTTCGGGACAGATTGTTTTCAGTCTCTAGTCAAATCTTAGTGTCACGACCTTGCCAAAAGGCGGGATAATATTTGTCCTCCAAATTACGTTTTGTATGAACATGATGTGCTTTGAAAAGTTGCATTCTTTACTCTAAAAGAGTTCTATCCGATTTGTTGAACAGTTATCGTCTTTTCGCCAAGAGATGTAACCCTTGATTAATTTCCAGTAATATAATTGTCGAATTGTAGACTACCAATGATCATGCAGCATTTTGTTGTAACTGAAGGTTGAGTGCTAGCAATTTGTTGTTCACTGTTTTGGTGGTCACCAGGTAAGCATTCAATTCCTATTAACTTTGAAAATCGAATGTTAATTTGGCACACATGCACGTATGTTAACTTGACTCCTGTTCACATTTACACGTTCATGGGTCGTTGTCAAGTTCTTTTGTTCTTGTTTGGATTTAGTTTCATATCGATCCTCTCCTGGATCGATGTGAAATTTGAGTTGTAACAATGATTGATGGTTGCTTTAATTCACTACTTCGTATCGATTCTCTCTTGGATCGATCTGAGACGTTGGAATGTATGCTTCATATCGATGGCTATCGATATGAAATAAATAGTCCTTAGGGATGCTTCGATACGAGGTTTTGGGTCTTCTAATCGATGGATACGAAAATTGACGTTTCGTATCAATGGAGTTGAATGGTTCGACTATAATCTTGCAGTGACTTACGTATCGATGGGTTTCATATCGATGGATATGAAATAAATGAATGGTCATTGATGGATACAAAGTGCCAACGGATACGAACTAGCTGGACTGCCTTGTGTTAATGGATACGAAGCTATGCCTTCGTATCAATGGAAGCGACAAATTCTCTCCGTAGAGAAACTGGGATACGAAACGTCTTTCTCTGGATACAAAACCATATAAAAGGATTTTGGACTTATGAATTTTTTAGTTGCCATTGCCTTAACTTCCTTCTTCGTGTCGATCAATAATACAAGAAATTGTAAAATCCTTAGTCTTCAATCGACTAACCCATTAATCCTTCAATCTGATCCCTTTAAACTAGGTAACTAAATCCATATTAAAGTGATAAGACTTGAGTTTTACACCACTTCATCCAAATTTATGTCCAATTCCAGTGTTGTTGATGCCGAAATGGAGCTGGCATTAAGTTGAGGGAACGATAATCGCACCTTGGAGGCCTGGAGAAGAAGAAGAGTGATCGATTGAGATGATGGAGTCATTGACTTTTGATCTATTGTTTCAAACTTGTATTGATATGATACATGGATCGATCTGAGCAAGTTGGAGATGGAGGAAGGCGGCTTTTCGTACTGATGATAGATGGTAGGGTGATCGATCCGAAGTCAGGATCTTTGGATCGATACGAAGGGCATCGATGCCTAGAGTGATCGATACGAAGCCAAGGCTTTGGGATCGATATGAAGTGTAGTGACACGTGGCTTGATCGATACGAAATCTAACTCTTTAGGTCGATACGAACACAAGCATTCGAGGAACGATCCAAGTTGAACCTTTGAGGGATATGAATTGGTTACTTTTTGCATATTTGAATATTTGACTCCGACGAGCTTTAGCCTTGCATAACTGTACTTGACCATTAAACTGCTTATTAGACTATCCTTCAAAGCTCATCGATGGTATTGTAACGTGACAAACATAACGAAATTTAACGTGGATCATTTTTCGAAGTCAGGATGGCATGGTTAAGACGGTCAGCGATGACGGTAACTCCGGTCGAATCTCGATCTTGTCGTTTTTCCGTCTTTCGAACTTGTAGAAATTTAAAGTATTATGTAGCACTGCACTACACAAAACGATCATTCACTTTACACCGGGGGGACATGGTTTTATTGCCATCTAATGATGATTTTTACCAAGTTCAATAGCCATGGATCCCGGAAGCTCCGAGCTGCAGGAAATTTAAAGTCCTCCACTTCCTAGGCTTGAAGTGCCAGACATCGCGGTAAATGTTGTTAGTCCTGCCCGGATGAACTGCCTGGTGTAGCAGTGGTTTTGAAACCGAAGGATTCAGTTCGTTCCAAAATCTCTGAACATATGCTAGGCAGAATCTGTCTCAAGCATGGTCTATCACTCAAAGACGTTCTACTACCGGGGTCGGAAGATGGAGTGCACAATCCCCCGAAGGGGTTTATTGCTTGCTATAGATTTATGTGCATAGCCGGAACATTGCCCCCGTTCAACCAACTTATTCAGGAAGCGCTGTTTTTTTTGAGGATTGCCCCCTCTCAATTGCATCCAAACAGATATGCTCTTCTCAAAAGCTTGTATATTATCTTTACGGAGCATCTTTTTTGACCCCCGACCCTCGAGGAAATCAGATACTTATTCAACGTCAAGAGTCATGGTCCTTTGTTTACCTTACTTAAAGAGGTCAGGAACTGTCAAGTAGTGGCAGGTGCTTGGAGTAAATTGAGTTACTTCAGGACTGAATGGTTCTTTGTTAGATATCCACCAAGATTTGCTAGACAATGGTTAGTTAGACGTTAGTGCTCCAACTTCTTCACCGATTAACTGGGTAATATAAGTTGATGCTGAGTCTAATACTACGTTTCTTTTATAGCTTCGATTCCCCGCCTGAAGGAGCGTAATTCAAGGAGAGTAAGGACTCTCCAATCGGTGCTAGCTGAACTTAGAGAAATCGGTGAAGTTATTACAGATGAAAACTTGATCATCGTAGGGTTTATAGTGAGAGATCAAAGCATTGGGCTAATAGGAGTTCCTTGGGTGGCTTCGGTAAGGTAAGGAGCAAGAAGAGCTCCTGGAGTCATAATCGTTGAACGGGGCAATGACGAGAGTATGTCAGTTAGGGATAAGCCCGCAGTTGCGCCTTCACAGAGTCTTCAATTATCAGAATCAAAAAGAAAAGTCAAGACTCGCCCATAAATCCCAGAGGCATAAGACCATCGTAGTATCTCTGCCAGCTGCGACTGCTATAGGTCCAGAGATTTCTTCCCCACAAATGGAAGGCTCTTTAAGAGGATTGGCGGATGTTCCTATTCCAGATGACATAGCTTCGTTTCAAGATCTTGGATTAGAAGGGCTCCACTTCCATCACAGACTGACACGGGCTTAAATTCTTTAGATATAAGGGAGCCCACTCCTACGAGCAAGGCCACTAAAATGGGTTGGTTGGGGGGTTTGCACATGCAGACACGCACTTCATGGCATCACATAATTTCTAATTACATGTTTTCTAATCCATGGACCTGACTAATTCTGCTTCTCTTTTCATTTTATAGACATGATGGTGAGGCTGGGGTTTATGCTCAACAATCTTTGCTCCAAACGCCATTCTTCCAGCTCTTACTTTGAATCTCATGGGCATGAAAGTGAAAGAGGCTACAATCGCAGCCACCACTCCAGCCAAGAGCATGAGCATTATGATAGGGAGAAGGAAAGGCCACACCAAAGTAGGCGCTGCACTCAGTCGCGGTCACCACCACCTAAAGGTTCCTAAAAACCATCTGGCTCTGGCAGGTAATCTTCTGAAACTGCACACCAAGTAGCACCTCCTTATACTTTGAAATCCGATGATCAACATCGTAGAACTGAAACGGAAATTCCCATCATTATAGAGCAAGCCGCTATCGGACCCACATGCGAGGGAGCCATTCGAATTTCTAAGTTAAAGAAAGATTTTTCGACTATTTGTTTTAATGGCTTTCACTTTCCTCCAAACTTGAAAAGAATTCCCAATGTCATAGAAAGACTGGTGCAGGACTACGTGCACAATGCATACAACCAGTATAGGGAATGGGTTAAGACGGCTGAGAGAGTGTCGGCGGTATCTTTCGAGTGGGCTAAGAAAATTGAGAAATTGGAGGCCAACCTTGCACAGAAAGACAGAATAATAGAAGTGCTTAATAAAGAAGCTGAATCTTCAAGGAAATCGGAGATGGAGGCCGATAAGATAGCCAATGAGGCTAGACAGTCCATGGAAAACATGCGAAAAACTCACATGGACCTAGTGCAGGAGATGGGCCACCACAATACTGTTATCACTCGGGAAAGAGACGAGGCACGGAAAGAGGTCAAAGAGTTAATGGTGAATTATCCGAGGTCATCAAGGAAAAAGGAATGGCCAATAAAGTCGCCCAAGAGGCATGTGAGCAGGCGGTGGTACTTAAGGAGAAGAGGGATGCAGTGAACTTGAAGGCCTAGGGAGTCGATGTTAGGATGGATAGGGAAATTAAAGCGATGGAGGTCGGGATGGAGAATGAATTTGAAGATCTCCTGGTCACGTACAATGCCAATGTCTTAAGAAACTGCAACTTAAATTGACTCAATGAAGATTATCCTTTTCAACTATACAAGGCTTAATGTCGCTTGGTAGATGACGAAAAGGTGATCCACGATGTTACGACTATCGATGAGTTCGAACTGGAAGCTCAAATACTTGTCAGAGATGAACCATAGGTCCTCCACGATACAATTGTTGCTCTTGAAAAAGAAAAGTTGGCTACCTAGTATCTGGACGCTAGAGAAGGATCTGAAGTTGTGCCTCATGAAGTAGGTTTCGAAGCGCTCCCAGTCTCTCATTCTGAGCCTACTTCTTCTACCGATCCTCCAATTGTCCCAGGATATGACCCTAATAAGCCACACCTTTCTCCAACACATGAACGCGGCTTGGAAGGCACATTAGCTCAACATAGGAGTCAACCCAAGGAAGGTATTTTGGACACTTCTTCCATTCATCCAAATGTAGGACCACCATCAGAAGATGTTACTAATATTTTCTCCTATCTTTATTCAACTCTAGATTCTTCATCAACCGATCCTCCTGCAACTCAAGAAATGCATCACGAGCAGGAGGCAATAATGACGGAGGCTATAACTACAACGGTCATCTCATTGGTCGGGAGATGCACGAAAGCAGTTGTGTTCTTAACGACAATTGATGGAAGCATTCCTTAGCCATCAAAACGACCCGGACATCGAAATTCCTTTCAACATAGATGAAGATGTGATCATTACGGGCTCCTCTGGCACAACCAGTAGCATCCCAATGGGCATTTGGGCAGACCGGGCTGAGAAAATAATGGAGAAGATCAAGGCTGAGATATAGCAAGCTGCGCCGGCTCGTAGCGCTGGCGGCGACATGGCGGGCCTTAGTATGGTCCTGATACTTGTTGTTTCTTCTGATGGCACCATCATTAATACCAGCGTGCCTTCTCGCTCTAACATAGAAAGTGCCACCATCCCTCCGGTTCCACACACAGAGGACACTCCGATCCCTGTGAGTTCCGAGAAGGAGACTGCTTCAATACCCCTGGCCGGAGATAAGCCCACTGGAGCAGGCCGGGGAGGCAAAGGTTCAATGAGGGAGAGGGTTCTAAGCGGTAGCTCTAGCAGGTTTACGCCGAAGAAAAGCAAGAAGGATAGAAAACCAAAGGCATAGACTTGCACTTTTGCTTCCTCTCTTTTTGGTAGATGGCTAGAATAGGCTTTTCTTTTGCTTTTTGTAGGCCATGTATAGATGCGAGTTTGGCCCCTGCTTATTGGAATTCTTAGAACAGATTTTTGTACTCATCTTTTTTAAAGAATAGTGGAAATAAAAATTTTCTCTGTTTTTCAGCATAACTCTATGTTCATTTGTTTAAGCATTTCAGCACTCATGTTCCATTCAATGTACTTGTGAGGCTTTAGTTTCTGAGTCAAACTTGAGTCCAGTCGCCAAATCCTAAAGTCATGGCTTTGGGACATAATCAAACGTCGAGTCAATTCCCAACGTTGCGGTGCCTCGATCAGCGATTGGTACCCGAGTTATGCCCCCAGTCCCGGGGAGAATTGGAGTAGTCAGTTGGCATTCGTTTTCTGCCTTTGCTAATTTTAATTTAACTAAGTCGGAACAAAGTTAAAGTGAAATGAGTTTGAGTGGTTGGATCACACTCGCTCATCTAATAGTATTTACATCCGCACTCTAGGGATTGAACTTGTATGCCGGCGGCCGGTCCCGTCTTCTTATCTCTTAGAATCATATCCACGCTCTGGGGACATGAGCTGATTTACAGACGGTTAGTCATATCCGTTTGGTATTTGGAATTATATCCACACCGGGGACATAAGTTAATTTACGGATGGTCGGTCACACCCATTTAATGTTTGGAATCATATCCGTGCTTCGGAGACATGAGTTAATCTATGGGCGGTCGGTCACACCCGTTTAATGCTTATACTCTGGTCTGTGCTCTCAGGGCCAAAGTCAGTTGATGGATGTTCAGTCACACCCATCTGACATTTAGGATTATATTTTCCATAAGTTGTTTCATAAATGGTTGGTCACACCCATTTAGTGTCTATACTCCGGTCCACGCTCGCGAGACTAGAGTTAGTTGACGGGTGGTCAATCACACCCATTTGGTATTTATACTCCAGTCCGCGCTCTCGGGATTAAAGTTGATCGATTGGTGGTCAGCCACACCTATTTGATATTTATACTCCAGTTCGCACTTCGAGAGTCTGGAGTCTATCGACAGACGGTCAGTCACATTTGTTTAAGTATTAGGATCTTGTTCGTACTTCGAAAACAAGGACTTAATTAAGGTTGTGGATGGTCGGATCACATCCACCTTGATTTGGCAAGCAAAGTCATAGATGGATGGATCATTCCTCTTTGAACTTGGAAGAATGAAGGTGAGGTTGTGGATGGACGGATCCATCATCCTTGAGCTTGGATTTTGGAGTTTTGTACTTCAACTCGCACTCTGGGAGCTGGAGTTCATTATAGGATTATCATGTTTCAATCCTTATTTATTCTATCGTTGCTTTCCCTCAAGCTTGGGGTTTCACTTAGCGAGTGACTAGTTGGATCGCGATCACTTCCTATTTGAATGAGTCCCACCCTAGGATAGGACTTAGCTCTTCATACATTGTAACGGTCATATGATGCATTTCAAGGATTGCCACTCTGGCTTTACGAGTCTGCATTTTTTTGCTGAAATAAGAAGGTATGGAAAAGTCAGTTTCCTTATTACAAGTTCAAATTAAAAAAATGCATAAAAAAATTTCAAAGGAAAAGCGGACTAAAATGAATAAAATCCAGTTATGTGTAATAGCGATGGAGACTCTCGTTGTTTAATGCCCTTGGTAAAGTGAGACCATCACAGTTGATAGTTTGAATGTGCCGTCTCCAAGTCTCTGTTCAATGACATACGATCCTTCCCATGTTGGTTTCATGTGTGAAGGGATCAGATAAATTCTTTTAAGCATGAGATTGCCAATTCGAAGGTTCTACGTCGGACCTTAGCATTCTATAATCGACGTTTCGACTGTGGTGTGCGGCTGCCCTCAAATCTACCTCTTCACGCTTCTCATCCAGTAAATCCAGTGATTCTGCAAGTGGAATGGCATTCATATTTGGATCGTAGTAAGTCACATGATGAGAAGGTACTTCTAATTCAACCAAAATAATGGCTTTAGAGCCATAGGAAAGTGCAAACGGAGTATGGCCGGTTGCAAACTTATGTGTAGTTCGATATTCCCATAGAGCCATGGGAAGTTCATCAACCCACTTGTCTCTAGCCTTCTCCAGTCGTTTCTTCAGAATGGACTTGATAACTTTGTTGATAGCTTCGACTTGTCCATTTGCTTGAGGGTGAACTACTGCTGAGAACTTCTTTTGGATGCAGTAGTGTTGACAGAAATCTTTGAACTCGACACTATCGAATTGGGTCCCGTTATCAGTTACGATGGTGTGTGGGCGACAGATGATGTTGCGCACAACAAAGTTGATTACTTTCTTTGTTGTGATAGTAGCAAGGGGGTCAGCTTCCACCAATTTGTAAAGTAGTCAACTATGATAATGGCATACTTCGCACCATCCTTGGCTAAAGGTGAGGACCCTTGTATATCAATTCCCCATGTGGCAAATGGCCATGGACTGACAATGAGTGATTTTGGTAGGCGGGGCTCTTGGAATCATGGCATGCTTCTGGCACCTATCGCACTTCTTAGCATAATCTGATGCGTCTCGATTCACAGTTGGCCAGTAATATCCATATCTGAGTATTTTCTTCGCAAGGGCTTTCCCCCCAGTGTAATCGCCACACTCTCCTTCATGCAACACTCATTTGATCTCGTCGTGGGTGATACACCATAGAAAAGGAACATAATATCCCCTCCTATACAAAACTCTATTTTGGATAATAAATCGTGAAGATTTTCAAAGAACCTGCCTTTTCTCACTTTTGCGCTCGATAAAGCTCCGTGCTCAAGATAGTTTCTAAACGGAGTCATCCACGACTCCTTCTGGGGCATTGCCTCGTGCACGTAGTCTGTCTCCATTTGGTCAATGCTCGGAGCAGTAAGTGTCTCAACGGGGATGAGTCCCATTTGTTGTGTGTCACCAGTGCTGGGTAGTTTCGCTAAAGAATGAGATTCAAATTTTGCTCTTGCGGTATACAATGGATAGCATAATATTTGAACTGATTCAACATTTCCTAAACCTAAGTAAGGTAAGTGGCTAATCTCTGATCTTTGGCTTGACATTCTCCTCGAACCTGACATACGACCTATTGAAAATCACAATAAATCTCTATAGCAATGACTCCTAAGTCTCTAGCAAGTCTAAGTCAAGCGAGTAGGGCTTTATACTCGGCTTCGTTTTTAGTTGCGCGGAAGTCAAACTTCAAAGAATAGAATATGGATTGACCGTCTCGGATTTCGAGTACCACTCTAGTTCTCGAGCAAAGGTTGTTTGATGCACCGTCGGTGCATAGCTTCCATGTATGCTTAGGAGATTCACTGGTTTCGGACAAGTCCTCCGGTATGGTGAATTTAGCTATGAAGTTCGCCAGAACTTGTCCTTGAATAGCTCGCCTCGGCATATAAGTGATATTAAATTGACTTAGGTCGATATTCCACTTAGGTAATCTACCGGATGTCTAAGGTCGCATAAGGAACTATCGTAACGGCTGGTCGGTGTTGAATATGCGAGTATATGATTTTTTTGATGATAATAAACACACACACATATATATATATATATTCATTTAAATGTATTTGTTAATATACTATTTTATTTTCACAGATTAAATAAATATTTGATGAATAAAATAAATAACACAGAATTTGAATTCAAACGTATATTTTATTCAAACAAATATTTATTAAAATTTTTGAATAGTACAAATTTCAAGCTCTCACTATATATATATACACAATTTCAATTATAATACAAATTTGATTACATTACAATTCACATTTACATTTGCACCTCACTACATATCACTCACACTTGTGTTTATCTTCAACTTCATTCCAATGTGAATCCAGCATCTGACTGCAAAAATATATACTAACACAGTAAAATTGAAAAGGAAATATTTTTTCAATATAAAATAAAATGTATTTTGAAAATATTATTTGCCTAAGTTATTTGGGTTGCTCGTCATCATTTAAATTCGAATTCATCATACACGAACAGCTTGTGACATGCACAGTGTATCACTGTACATGCCACAAGACCGTGCACACCGATATATACACTTGATAAAATTACAGGGACATGTGAGCACAAGGTCAAACCCAAATCAAAGTCGGGTTCAACTCAAGTGAAATCACAAACGAGCACAAGGTCAAACCCGAGCTTTAAAGCTGGATTCAACACAGGTGTAATTCCAAAAAACAAGATGTAGTTCAAGTAAAATTAAAATGAAAAGTGACATGCACAAGCACAAGAACATGTCAGAGAAGCAAGTGCACCACAAACCAAACAGGGGCAAAACTGCAAACAAATACAAACTGCCTCGATGCATACATATAGCCAAGCGATGCATCACTGAGACAATTCACAAATACACACACACATATGTATATGCACATGTATACATACAAGTAGTGACTTAATACAACCAAACCAGTTCAGGTTAAAGAGGCAGTGGTACAAAATACATGAAAATATAATCACAAACATGTACCAACTCAATACATATATGCAGCCTCGATTAAAGTTCAAGTCACACATGAAAACAACTCAGTGCAGCACAACCAAACATGTACATACTCGAGTGAAATAGTGACACAGCCTCAACAATGAAATGGCCATGTTCAAAACAATCGTACATGAACACTTGCAACAGAAGAAAGGCAGAATACAGGTAAAATGAAAATAGGCTAAAGGAATCACAGTGCAGTGAACATTACAAGGAAATACAACACATATATACATACATAGATGTATGTATACACATGGTAGCTGAAACAAATGGCTAAAACTCAACTACAAACTCAAGACCACAAATCCAAACCAAGTTCAACAGTCAAAGTATCACCAACAAAGTGGTACAAACTAATCAAAGACGTAGTAGAATGGAAGTATACAAACAGTGGTGAATGCAGCTACAACACATCAAATGAAACAGTTGCAAACATCATATATGTCGAAATCATGGATCAATAGTTGAATCCCAAAAATGATCAAAGAGGCAGTAAACACAAATGGCTAGAGTCGAGCACAAAGCGACAGCAACCACCAGATTATCAAAAATTCCAAAATGGTCGAGCATCGAAAATGCTACAGTTTTAGTCAAAGCCATGGGTCAAAAATCAAAGCCAAAGTCAAGTAGGAAATTCACTACCGTAACGACTAAGGAAAGATCGAACGGTTATAAATCGAAGCCATGGTAATCAAGGAATCAAGCGAGTTCGAAATCAAAACCATGTTAATCAAGTAAATGAAATTATTCGATATGAACAAATCAGAAATTATCATCAGAACTAAAAAAATCGAACGGTCGAAATAAATCGCGTGACGAATCCAAATAAACGTATACAAACAAAAATCAAGGATCTCGAATCCTATATAAACAAGTAACATCATCGGAAATTGGATTATCGAGTAAAAGCAAGCAAATCAAAAGAAGCAAAAAGAAAAATTTACATACCAAATCAAAGTCGAACTCGATCAAGGAGGAGGAGCCGCGAACGAATCAATTGAAGTAAGAAATCGAAGCACCAACCATCAATTTAAGCGGCGACTTCACAAAGCCCTAATTTCAGAGCTAAGAGGAACGAACGAAAGAAGGAAGAAGGCATTGTTAAACAAAGGAGCGGACCGAATAAATAAAGAGAATAATATTGGGCCGGCCCTTTCTTTCTTTAGTGTTGGTTTATATTAAAAAATAATAATTAGGGTTTTGTTTTTAATTGTTTCTAATTGTTGTTTTTTGTATTTTCTTTTGAAAATTGTGTAATTTCTAGTCGTGTGACTAGGGGACAAACTACGTGGCGTAGTTTGAGAATTCACAACTCAGTGGCTGAGTTGTGGCAGGGTTTTGAGCGTAGAGTTAGGTTAGTCAGTAGAGGGTGTCGCAAGTTTACTTGTGTAAGCGTGTGACTACTTAATTTCTAGTAGAAACCTTGGGGGCAGCACGTAGGCAGGGTTTTGCCGAAGTTGGGTAAATTCTGTGTCGTTCTATTTCTGCATTTATTATTCTGCTATTATCTGTGCTGCTATTATTTTGATATATCTATGTTGAAATAATTTTATAAGCTTCCGCAATAATTTTTATAATTAACAGTATCACCCTATCACCCCCCTCTAGGGTGAAATCGATCCTATAAGTGGTATCAGAGCTAGGAATAGAAGTCAATTTTTGTTTTTAAAAAATTCATTTTTCAAAAACCAATTTTTGTTTTAAAATTTTGAATTTTTAAGATGGCTTCTTTTAATACTGCTTTTGCTGAGGGTCAATTCATAGTTAGACCACCAATGTTCAATGGTGAATATGCTTACTGGAAAAATTGGATGGAAATTTTTCTGAAAACCATTGACGCTTGGGATATTGTTGAGACAGGGTATTGAGCACCAACTATAATTATAAATAATCAGGAAATAAATAAATCGAAGGATCAATGGACAGATCTAGAAAAGAAGTTACATATTACTAATGCCAAAGCTATGAATTTGATTATTTGTTCATTAGATCAGGTTGAATTTAATCGTGTCTCACATTGTCTAACCGCGCAGGAAATATGGCATACACTCGAAGTGACTCATGAAGGAACATCTCAAGAAAAGAATCTCGTCTTGCCATGCTAAGTAGCGAATACGAGAATTTCACAATGACCATGGAAGAAAATGTCAAAAGAAATGTACGGACGAATTTCCAATATCATATACAAATCAAAGGCTCTTGGAAAATCATACACAGAATTGGAGATAGTCCGACAAATCCTCAGAGTCCTTCCATGAAGTTTTAAAGCCAAAGTAACTGCCATCCAAGAAGCAAAAGATTTGAAACAAATGAAAGTCGAAGAACTCACCGGAAACCTCACCACTTACGAGCTGGAGATGAAATTCAAGGAAGAGCATGAAGGAGGAGACACTCGAAAGAAATCAATAGCTCTTAAAGGGACAACTTAAAGTGAAGATGATGATGATGGTGAAGCAGAACTAGCACTATTAATAAGAAGATTCAAAAGGTGGAATCGCAAATATGGCCATCCAGTCAAAAATCAACAAGTAAAGAGCAGATTAAACAAAGCACTAGACAACCCAGAAGAACAGAAAATCATTTATCACAAATGAAATAAACCCGGTCATATCAAGCCAAATTGTCCCTAAAATTGACTCAGTCAAGGAAAGAAATTGAAAATGAGAAGTTTTGCAGCTACGTGTGATGAAAGCGACGAAGATGGAAGTGATAGCACTGGCAGTGAGAGTGAAAAAGCAAATTTGTGTCTTCATGGTGAAAATACTGACAGTGATGATGACGAGCCAAGTGAGGTATCAAAACTTACTCATTCAGAATTACTTATATATTTTCACGAGGTAAATGGGTGTTTTGAACGACTTAGGGAGAAATATGCTAAAATTGAATCATAAAGAGATAGTTTGATTGAAGTAAATGATCAGCTTGAACAATTAGTTAAAAACTATCAAAGTAAGTGCCCTAAGTGTGACAAATGTCCATTGTTTGGAGAAGAAATAAAAAAAAATCAAAAATTAATATAAAATCACTTGAAAATGAAATTCTGATTTTGAAAGAAAGTGAAAATACAAAACGAGAAAATTCTATTAAAAGGTGCACAAGTCCAACAACTATCAACGACCGTAGATAAATTTTCAAAAAGTGAGAAATCGTTGAACATGCTATTAGGAAAACAAACTATGAATATAGTTAGACAAGGATTTGGGTATAAATCTAAAAATGATAGAAATAAGATTAATCAAGTAAATTCAATGTGCAAAATTTGTCGAAAATTTGGACACGATCAAAACAATTGCTGGTACAGACCTAAACACGTGAAACAATTCCAATTTAGGTTCCAAAAGGCACAAATATAAAATCTCTCAAAGTTAAACAAATTTGAATGCCGAAAGGAACATATATATATATAGTTTTGGGTCTCCACAAAATCATTTCTCAGAATCAATTACCACTAACCATCATGGATCTATAAAAACAAATAGGTCACTAAACTTTCTTCTTGTGTAGGTATGCTGGCAGCCTAAGGAACAACAGCAATGGTACTTGGATTTTGGCTGTTCCAGGCACATGACAGGCGATAAATCAAAGTTTCTTAGCCTCGAAAAGTACATAGGTGGCAGAGTCACAATGGGTAACAATGACAAGTGTAAAATTGTCGGTAAAGGTAAAGTGGGTAACAATACATTTACCTTGAGTGACGTACTACATGTTGAAAATCTACACCACAATTTGATATCAATCAGCCAGGTGATAAAGGTATGAATGTTATTTTTGATTCTGACTTGTGCGAAATTGTTAACAAATCATCAAAAGAAATCTTATTTTCAGGTAAGAGGAAAGGTAATATATATTCTCTATCTTTTGATGATCTCACCCTTTCAAAATGTTTGGTAGCTAAGGATATAGAAGTAAATTTATGGCATAGACGATTAGGGCATGCCAACATGAACTTGTTAAACAAACTAAAAAGGAAAAATTTGGTAAGGGGGTTGCCATCACATGATTTCGAGATAGAAAATTTATGTAAGGCATTACCTTGGGAAAACTTAAAAAATCATTATTTCATGCCAAAAACAATGTAAGCACTTCTAGAGTTCTCGAACTAGCTCATATGGATCTGTTTAGACCTAACGACATTGCTAGCTAAGGTGGTAAGAAATATTGCTTTGTGTTAGTTGATGATTACTCAAAATATACGTGGGTATATTTCTTGGCTAAAAAATCAGGAACTTTTTCATGCTTCACAAAATTCACAAAATTAGTCCAAAATGCAAAAGGAGTTCCTATTGTTTCGTTAAGAAGTGATCATGGTGGAGAATTTGAAAATTTTTGTGATGAAAATGGTTTTAAACAAGAATTTTCTGCACCATGTACTCCACAACAAAATGGAGTAGTTGAAAGAAAGAATCGAACATTGCAAGAGTTGGCTAGGTCTATGATAAATGAGTATAAGCTACCTTTGCATTTTTAGGCAGAAGCAATAAATACAGCTTGTTATGTAATGAATAGAGTTATGATTAGACCGATTCTTAACAAAACACTCTATGAGCTATAGTTCAAAAATAAGCCAAACATTGCTTACTTCAAAGTATTTGGGTTTCCTTGCTATATTCTCAATACAAGTGATCAATTAGGAAAATTCGAAGCAAAAGTCGATGAAGGCATATTCATGGGATACTCTTCTAGAAGCAAAGCTTATAGAGTCTACAATAAAAGGAATAAAAAAATTATGGAGTCAATCAATGTGAAGTTTGATGAAGGCATTGATGAACATGAAATGGTCAAAAGAAATGTTGAAGAGGAGAACGAAAAAGATGAGAAGGAAAAACCAAAAGAAACTGCAACAACAAAAGAAGTCCAAAGGAATCTAGATCCAAAGAGATTGAAATTCAAAGCAGATCATCCTCCAGAATTGATAACAGGAAATCCTATCACAGATGTTCAAACTCGTTCCTCCTTTAGAAATTTGTGTGATCTGTGTCTATATAGTGGATTTATTTCAGAAATAGAACCCAAAGACATAGATACAACTCTTAATGATGAAAATTGGTTTATGGCTATGCAAGAAGAGCTAAATCAATTTGAGCGAAATGATGTTTGGAGTCTAGCACCTAGACCTAAGGATTATCCAGTAGTAGGAACAAAATGGATTTTCAAAAATAAATATGATGAATCTGGAAATGTGAATAGAAATAATGCTAGATTAGTCGCTAAAGGATATAATTAAATTGAAGGAGTTGACTTTGATGAAACTTTTACAACAGTAGCTAGACTAGAATCAATTAGGATATTGTTAGCTTTTGCTTGCTACAAAGGATTTAAATTAAGACAAATGGATATTAAAAGTGCCTTTCTTAACGGAATTTTAAAAGAAGATGTATTTGTTAAACAACCAGAAGGTTTTGAAAGTCACGAATATCCTAACCATGTATATAAGCTTAAAAAGGCATTATATGGAATAAAATAAGCTTGGTTGGAGAGTTAAAATTCTTTTTAGGATTTCAAGTCAAAAAAAATGATAAAGGTACATTCATTTCTCAAACAAAATATATCAGGTAACTTGTCAACAAATTTGGATTAAAAGATGCTAAACCAGCTAGAACCCCCAAGAGCACAACAATTAAACTTGACAATGATGAAAAAGGTAAGGCAGTTGATCAAAAGCAATATAGAGGTATGATTGGATCACTCTTTATCTTACCGCTTCTAGACCTGACATCATGTTTTCTGTCTGCTTGTGTGCACGATTTCAATCGAACCCAAAAGAATCTCATATAAAAGCCGTTAATAGAATTATAAAATATTTGTTGCACACCCCAAGATTTGGTCTTTGGTATCCAACAAATGATAATTTTGAATTAAAAGGATTTCAGATGCGGACTATGCTGAAAGTCTAGTTGATAGAAAAAGTACTAGCGGTGCATGCTTTATGTTAGGACATTCATTAGTTGCATGGTCAAATAGAAAACAGAATTGTATTGCGTTATCCACCACAAAGGCAGAGTATATTGCTCTGAGTGGTTGCTCTGCTCAAATCTTATGGATGATACAAACTTTGCAAGACTATGGTCCAAATTTTAAACGTGTACCACTAATGTGTGATAGCAAAAACGCAATTGGTCTCACAAATAATCCTGTGCATCACTCACGAAAAAAACATATAGATCTTAGACATCATTTTATTAGAGATCATATTTCCAAGGAAAATATCTGTATAAATTTCATTTCAACCGATTCTCAATTGATAGACATTTTTACAAAACCCCTACCAGAAAATAGTTTTTGTAAACTACGTCTCAGGTTAGGTGTTTTAGAAATTTGATTTTCTAAATATTTAACATTTTTTTCTCCCTACTAATTATCGAAAAAGTAAATAGTAATTGAAAAAGTGAAGAGTGTTGATATTTATCATATATTGTGACTCGAGACGGTATAATTAGTAAATCTCTTTAGAAACTTAAACCAGAGTTATAAAACTTCTGTTGGTAAAAATTCCATGGCCATCTCTATTTCTATCATATTTCTAACGACTATCACTCATCAAAATACTATATAGTTTGTCAATATGTGGTACTTTAAACAGGAATCATTCGTTTTTCATTTTACATTTTTTAATAAATAATAATAATAATAGTAATAATAAAATAAAATATAATCCAAAGTATTCACTCTCATTTGAAATTCCTCACGGTTATGCATGGGTGAATTACTTGGAATTTGTTATGTGCTTCCATGCTCATTTAAAAGTCCTCACGGTATGCATATATGAGACGCATATCAAAATTGATTTTTTAAATAAACAAGTTGATTCTAATCCTATTTAAAAGTCCTCACGGTTATGCGTGGTTAGAAGATACTTGAATTCATTTTTTTAAATAAAATTGGAGTACTACTAATCTCATTAAAAGTCCTAACGGTTATGCATGGTTGGTAGATATTTAAATTTATTGATATAAATATACCACAAATAGACACAACTGTATGGTTTTATATGATGACATCATTCCCATTATTCTAAATGTGGAATATGCGCCTAACAGAGTATTTACGATTTTTGTTTGATTTTTTATTGAAATTTAATATTTATATTCGATTGAGTTTTAATGTTGTATTATTATCTATCACTTTATCTCTATTTTCTCAAACACTATTACTCTTTTGCTGATAACAAAAGGGGGAGAGAAAAGTTAAGATTTTGTCAAATAAAATCATGCAAAGGTCAAATATTTTCTATTTGCATCTAGGCTCATTTGCATATTTTTAATTGTATGCATATATGAAGGGAGAGCTTTGTGTAGCGAGGAAGCATTCAAATAAGGAGAGCAAATGGAATCATCAAATACATTTAATATATTCAAAATCTTAAATATATGTTTGTTATCATCAAAAGGGGGTGATTGTTGAATATGCGAGTATATGATTTTTGTTTGATGATAATAAACACACACACATATATATATATATATATTCATTTAAATGTATTTGTTAATATACTATTTTATTTTCACAGATTAAATAAATATTGATGAATAAAATAAATAACACAGAATTTGAATTCAAACGGATATTTTATTCAAACAAATATTTATTACAATATTTGAATAGTACAAATTTCAAACTGTCACTATATATATATACACACAATTTCAATTACAATACAAATGATTACATTACAATTCACATTTACATTTGCACCTCACTACATATCACTCACACTCGTATTTATCTTCAACTTCATTCCAATGTGAATCCAACATTTGAGCAATCTGCAAAAATATATATTGACGTAGTAAAATTGAAAAGGAAATATTTTTGCAGCATAAAGTAAAATGTATTTTGAAAATATTATTTGCCTCAATTATTTGGGTTGTTCGTCATCATTTAAATTCGAATTCATCATATACGAACAGCTTGTGACATGCACAGTGTATCACTGTACATGCTACAAGGCCGTGCACACTGATATATACACTTGATAAAATTACAGGGACAGGTGAGCACAAGGTCAAACCCATATCAAAGTCGAGTTCAACTCAAGTGAAATCACAAACGAGCATAAGGTCAAACCCGTGCTTTAAAGCTGGATTCAACACAGGTGTAATTCCAAAAATCAAGATGAAGTTCAAGTAAAATCAAAATGAAAAGTGACGTGGACAAGCATAAGAACATGTCAGAGAAGCAAGTGCACCACAAACCAAATAGGGAAAAAACTGCAAACAAATACAAACTGCCTCGATGCATACATATGGCCAAGCGATGCATCACTGAGACAATGCACACACATATATACACATACATATGTATATACACATGTATACATACAAGTAGTGACTCAATACAACCAGACCAGTTCAGGTAAAAGAGATAGTGGTACAAAATACATGAAAATATAATCACAAACATGTACCAGCTCTATACATATATGCAGCCTCGACTAAAGTTCAAGTCACACATGAAAACAACTCAGTGCAGCATAACCAAACATGTACAGACTCGAGTGAAATAGTGGCACAGCCTCAACAATGAAATGGCCATGTTCAAAACATCCGTACATTAACACTTGCAATAGAAGAAGGGTAGAGTACAGGAAAAATGAAAACAGGCTAAAGGAATCACAGTGCAGTGAACATTACAAGGAAATACAACACATATATACATACATAGATGTATGTATACACATGGTAGCTTAAACAAATGGCTCAAACTCAACTACAAACTCAAGACCACAAATCCAAACCAAGTTCAACAGTCAAAGCATCACCAACAAAGTGGTACAAACTACATCAAAGACACAGCAGAATGGAAGTATACAAACAGTGGTGAATGCTGCTACAACACATCAAATGAAACAGTTGCAAACATCATATTTGTCGAAATCATGGATCAATAGTTGAATCCCAAAAATGATTAAAGAGGCAGTAAATACAAATGGCCAGAGTCGAGCACAAAGTGACAGCAACCACAGATTATCAAAAATTCCAAAATGGCCGAGCATTGAAAATGCTACAGGTTTAGTTAAAGCCGTGGGTCAAAAATCGAAGCCAAAGTCAAGTAGGAAATTCACTACCGTAACGACCAAGGAAAGATCGAACGGTTCTGAATCAAAGCCGTGACAATCAAGGAATCAAGCGAGTTTGAAATCAAAACCGTGTTAATCAAGTAAACAAAATTATTCGATATGAACAAGTCAGAAATTATCATCAAACAAAATTGAATGGCCGAAATAAATCAAGTGATGAATTCAAGTAAATGTATACAAACGAAAATCAAGGATCTCGAATCCTATATAAACAAGTAACATCATCGACAATTGGATTATCGAGTAAAAGCAAGCAAATCAGAAGAAGAAAAAAGAAAATTTTACATACCAAATCAAAGTCGAACTTGATCAAGGAGGAGGAGACGCAAATGAATCAATTGAAGTAAGAAATCGAAGCACCAACCGTCAATTTAAGCGATGAGTTCACAAAGCTCTAATTTTAGAGCTAAGAGGAACGAACGAAAGAAGGAACAAGGCCATTGTTAAACAAAGGAGTGGACCAAATAAATAAATAGAATAATATTGGGCCAGCCCTTTCTTTCTTTAGTGTTGGTTTATATTAAAAAGGAATAATTAGGGTTTTGGTTTTTAATTGTTTTAAATTATTTTTTTTGTATTTTCTTTTGAAAATTGTGTAATTTCCAGTCGTGTGACTAGGGGACAAACTACGTGGCATAGTTTGAGAATTCGCAACCCAGTGGCTGAGTTATGGCAGGGTTTTGAGTGTAGAGTTAGGTTAGTCAGTAGAGGGTGTCGCAAGTTTACTTGTGTAAGCGTGTGACTACTTAATTTCTAGTAGAAACCTTGGGGGCAACACGTACGCAGGGTTTTGCCAAAGTTGGGTAAATTCTGTGTAAAGAACCGAAAATCCGTACTTCCTTGAGCTGGCAACATTCCACCACAATCCAGCCAAAGAGGAACGAACTTCCGAATCTTTAGGGTTTAAGAAGAAGAAAGAGGTAGAAGAAGAGAGAAAGAGAGAAGAAACAGAAACAACCAACAGAAATATGAAGACAATATCAGAATCTCACAATCGCAGCGGAACAACATATAATAGATAAATGAATATCATTAAAACAAAAGAACTATACATTTTACACATACATCACATTACATCACATCATCAGAGTGTACGACAACAACAGCGGAAAGAAATACTATATACAATAGATAATAGACTACGCTATCTAGCTCGCCTCCAGATCTGCACAGCAACTCCCGAATCCAGAATAACCTGATAACCTAACTCTAGACTGCCCGTGTGGAAAATAGTGGGCACCCAGAGTTTAGGAAAGGAACAATAAACTCCAGGTCAGTCATGTGACTGGTGTGAGAACTCAAAACAGTTTATCTTTAAACACGCAACAAGAAAGTTTAAATTTTGAAATCCGCAATGCTTTTTGGAAAATGAAACTACCATAAGGCCTCCCGGCACACACACAATGCAAACGCACACATGGGGGAGATTTCTCCTTATGATAGTCAAACATGCTTACTACGAGAAAAATTCTTTGATATTATTACTAGTGCATAGTGGAAAATATTTCGAAAGTATAATATAAATCCTAGCCAGCATAGGTACCATGATGCTATGCCTACTATAGCTGCCATGTTAAATGGCAGGTTCTACAACTAAAACCGTACAAGGCACGTATTGGATGAATGGATTTCCAACAAATGGTCAGGCTAAGGAACTTCCTACTGCCACATGGGATCGCCTCTGGCGGGACGTCCCGAGAAACTAACGTTACGGTTAGATCTCTGCCAACACAAGGCCGGGTTACCTCTGTAACTAGGTAACTACTACACGAATATGTCATCCCCCGGTCCTTTGGGACCTTTATCCGAGCGCTCGATACCAACAACACCACACAGAAATAGATATAGTGTTTCCACATGAGTAAATATCTGGGCTCCATACCATGATACCACCCTTTTCCAGAAGGAAATGACATACCCTAAAGGGCGCGACCCTCATAACCTTGCCGCATATTCCTGTTTTGACCATTTTCGGGGAGTGAGGTCCTGACGAAGTCTCGTCCACAAAGCTACGCTTTGTGCAACAAAGCCATGCTTTGGGTCCACAGATGACCAAAGCAATAATCACAAAGATAAATGATCAAACAAATGATCATATCACAAATGACCAACCAATGATCATCACACAGCAGCACTCAGCATGCCACATTACCAGATTGGGAAATATCGCTGATAACCTTCAACTACATAACCTCTGAGCTCGTACGTCTCAGAGAAGGGTGTTAAGCTAAGAGAATAAATTCTCCGCCACCAACAGAAATGTATTTGAAAGAAATCTGCTCTATCTCTCAAAATGTAATGTCAGACACGTAACCATACAAGTCTGTTCCGGGTTCGAACAGAACCGAAGGCACTTCCAAAGAAGCCCTTGCAATCCGGGTATTCACAATCCCGATAAAATTTCCCATCACAAAGGAAATCTCCATATCGTAGCTAACGATGCGGAGACAATCGATAGGTCATCCTATCGTTTTCACAAATACCCGGTCTTCAACACCGGTCTTCAAATGCAATCCAAACGACGTATCGCATATTCGGAATGGGATATATGACACAAAGGTCCTCTCCCGGCTAAACCGAATAGCGAGCGCTTATTTTAAAAATAAGTGTGCATTCAATTCCAAACAAACACAATCAATACCATCCAAGGGTAAATATTGATAGTCGGTTATTTAACTATCAATAAAGATGCGCCACATCATCAGATTCCAAATAATTTTCCAAAATTATTTAACCCCAAAAATATCTTACGAGATATATATATATATACACCATTTCCAAATAATTGCCCCAGTTATTTGTTTTACCAAAACCACTTCACGATAAAATTTTCCACACTTAACCAATTGAAAAACCAATTTTCAATTTACCTTTACCATTTGAAAACCAATTTTCAAATTACATTAACCATTTGCAAACCAATTTCAAATCACCTTAACCATTTGAAAACTAATTTCAAATCACCTTAACCATTTGAAAACTAATTTCAAATCACCTTAACCATATGTACCTTTTGAAACAAATTTCAAACCACCAAATAAATCTTTATCGATTTATTTTAACTTACGTTCCAAATTCGTAAATTATATTTTCATATTTAAAAAATAAATCAACATTTATTTTTAAACAAATTTCCCTTCATATATATAAATTCCAAAGTGGATTTAAATTCCAAGCATCTACTAGCATACGATTCCCAAATCGATTTCAAGTTATTTGCTTTCAATTACCTTAAAGGTGAATTCACAAAAACCGTTCCATTTCATATTAGAAAACCATTCCCATGCTTATTTTAAAAATAAGTAATTCACAAATTTATTTATTTTCAACGATTTGAAAATATTCCATATACTTAAACCATAGTTAAGTATTAATTTCATTCCTTTAAAGAAATATTCTTTTATTCACATTTATTTGGGTTAAAAACGAATGTTGCGTAAAACATCGTTACGACAACCCAAAAACACTAGTATATGGATTTGAAATAAAAATGGATACATAAATCCACTACTATTCAAAATATTCCCTTCTATTTCTCGAAATCGTCTATTTCAACAATCAATGTTGAAATCTATGATTTCGATACTTAATATATCTTAAAACGTCTTTAATTAGTTTTAAATTCCATTTAAAACGTTCTTTTCCAAAAACACGTTCATTTAATAAAATAATACATTCACCGTTCAAAAATAGTGAATACAACCCCTTTAACAAATTCCATATTCAATTTATCAAATTAAATTGATTTTTCGGATTTATAACAATGTCCATACATCCCATTTCTATTTATGAAACTTCGTTTTAGAAATCTCCTTTTATTAGTCCAATTCGATTTACATAACTCGATTATATACTAAAATCAATATTATAAGTTAAATACTTATAATATTATCTATTTACCCAAATCGTTCTTTTGAACTTCACCAATTTAAAATCTTATCACTTACAAGATTTCTTTATGGCTTATAATAATTTCAACTAATGAAATCTTCATTTATTAACAATTTCTATAAAATTCCCCTTTTTAATGCCCAAATCCATTTCTATAAGTTAATAACTTATAAACTTAAAATTTTCCAATAACCGTTCGTTTTATAAATTTCACATTTATTAATCTATAAATCCTAGTGAAATTCATGTTATACATCAACTTAACACTTTCTAAATTTATTCTATAACTTCAATAAATTTAATTTAAAAACATCCATTTATAAAATCCTTTATATAAACCATTAATAATAATAACTCCCCAAAAACCAAATTTAACTATTTTATAAAAACCTATTATTGTTAAAAATTTCTTTTAAGTTATATTTTATAAAAATATAAATTTTTAAAACATAAAAATTTATCCATCTATTTATTTTAAAATTTAATCAATTCAAAATTTTTAATAAACCATATTCTTTGAAAAATCGATTTAAAACCCCTTTTAAATTCAAAACCGTTATTTTAATTTTTAAAATTTTGAATCCGATGATGCAACAACATCAGATGGTCAATCACGGGAATAAGTGTCATATATCAATATGATTATCAACAATCAACATAATATTTATAAACAAATAAATATGTGAGGAATCCAGTTGGATCCCTCCAACCTGTTACCCTGCATCCACAGACGTTAGCACAATACCAATTCCACTTCAAGGTGGAATATCGCGGTATATGGGATTTATAAATTATATTATCCGCTTAATAGGCGGCGCAATAGGGTCTCATCCGCTATACGAGGCGGGAAATCAAATCCAATATATACATATGCCAATATATATATATTGCTATATATAGTATATATCCTACTATATCTACTAGCACAATCAATCAACAATTATCAATCAATATTAACTATTCAAAATTTTAAACAAAACCTTTCGATTGAGTGAGGAGTTCTCACCTTGATTTTGTTTCCGTTTTCGGGTTCGTTTCGAATAAAATTAAACGAACGTTTAATTTTACCCGAAATTCACACGTGCTCCAATCGACTCCAAACCAGTTGCATTATGAAGAGCACGACGATACGAAGCCAACGCAAAAAATCTCGTCCGAATCCGACCTCGCATGCAAAAGTTATCACGTTTTAAAGTTACAGGATTTGAATTTTGAATTTAAAAAAAAATAAAAATAAAAGGAAACCTCACCCCCCAACGCACGTGGCCCCCACCTGCGCACTTCTTCCCTGATCAACGCACACGCACCAGGCTATTAACGTGAAAAATGAACCCAATTCCCACCATCTAGGGTTTAGAGCAACGGAATCAAAACTCGACGAAAGTCCATCATACCACCGCCATTTCGAAGCCCTCGCCAAACCCCATGTTCGCCCAAAAGCTCCCTGAGCTCGACCACCCCATGTGCTTTGAAATGCATGCCGAACGCACCACCTTCCAGCCCAATTTGCCGATGATCTACCTTGTTTCGAACGATCTCCACCGTTGGATCGAAAGATCTCGGTGTGCTTGACATCTTTGTAGTTTGAAGTTTTTGCAAATGGCTATCGGATCGAAAGATAATTGAAGGGGAAGTTGGGACATTTCTGGTCGTCGAAGTAATTAGGGCCGGCCATGGTTCTCTAAGCCCTAGTTTATTATTTTTTTATTTTTATTTTGTGATAAAAGTTGCCTATTTATAGAATTTCCTCAATTTAACTACGCATGCAAACGAACTCCGATTTACGCGATCCGACAGGCGATCCTAAGGTTTTTCCGCATTCCGGACACAATGGAATAGGTTTCGGTAGCTAATTCCATCGTATGTGTGAGTTATGGCAATAAACGCTCAATTTAAATTTAAACCGATTTAAACGATTTTCAGGCGTTTTGGCTTGTACCGGACAAACGATAAATCCGATCGACTTGAAATTTGAAATCTTACAATAATATCACATTACGGATCCGATGAAACTGGTTTCGTCGAAATCCGAGACCGTTTGAAAAATGGCTATTTTAACTCGCCGAATTAAAAATTAAACGATATCGATGCGTTTGGAGCTGCCACGGTCACACGACAACTCTGATTGCAACGAAATTTGAAATCCGATAATAACTAACTATTACGGATCCAACGGAACTCGTTTCGTTAAATTCTGAGACTGTTCAAAAATTGGCTATTTTACAGTCGATAATTAAATATTAAAATATTCAATTTTTACAAATTAACTCCAAATTCAGTTTTACAAGTTCTAAAACATTTCTATAACTTTAATATGATATAACAAAATTTTCCAAACCATTTTCAATCATATTTAACCCAATATTCAATTATCTACGGAATTTCACTATTAATTAATCGATTTAAATGACCAATTAAATCCAATATTCAAGAAATAAATTATTTAACTTAAAATTTTCACTTATAAATATTTAAAATTAATTAAATACTCAAATTTAAATTACTAAAAATTCTGGGTCGTTACAATCTTCCCCCCTTAAAAGAATTTCGTCCTCGAAATTGCAAGTTAAGGAGAATGATCCTAAACCGTTTATTATTTTTCCAAAGCTAATTAGTTTTATCAACTTTTCAAACAAATCTTTTTATTAAAGATCTACTATCATTTCAATTAGCTTTCCAAACTCAATTTTAGGTTTCAAACAACTTTGTTTGCTTAACAATTCAAATTTAAATTTCAATTCAAATTTTCAACTTTCAAAATTTCTCAAAATTTTTCTAACACCCTAAATTTTCGAAAAATTTCGCCAGAGTCTCCTTTGCGCGGCTAAATCGGTACGACTACAAAATGGCACTACGACCCCTCAGAATCAAAAGAAAAAAGAGAGCCAAGTGGCTAGAGAAGGAAATCATCAAATCTCATATTAAAATTGAAATACGTACCTTTTTGTCGAGCAATTCAATTTTTTAACTTCAAAATCAAAATCCCAATTCCATTATATACCTGTATATCCTGCTAATAGTAGTATCCAATTCAAACATTCAAACTATTTTGCCAAATCCATTTACAAAATTTCGATACTTACTTTTTATCTCAATTTTAGCTTTACCATTGAAGTTACATATTCTTTCTCATTCATTTCCCATTAGTTTACATTCACTAATTAAATTCACATTGGTTCACTTTCAACTCAACTCGAATTCAATTCTATTCAAATTTATTTACTTCACTTTCAATTTGAATTCAATTACATAGTTTTCAAATGCGCTAATTCAATTTCATTAACACTTAATAAATTTACATACAATCAACCAACAAGCAAATAACAACCAATGTATATCCAATAAAACCAAATTATTAGTTTTTCTCTCACTACATTCAATTTGGTTCAACAGTTTTAATTCCAATTGATTTAACATTCAACTGATTTTCATTCAATTATTCAACTAACTTGAAATGAATTTACACTTACATACATCATTTCATATCAACTTATTCACATTCGATTTGACTAACATTCAATCCATTCTTTAATTCAATTGCTAATTCTTTTTACATATAAAAAAAATTGAATTTCATTTATATAACTCAAGTTCACATCTTTAACAATTTCATTTACTCACTTTATTCATTTATTTTGATATTAACATCAATTCTTTCAACATTACTTAACTTGCATTCCATTTCAACTTTATTTACATCATTTAATTCACTTGATTATTTAACTTTGATGCAAAGATCGATTTTTTATTCAACTTCACTTAAGTTATTCCATTTAAACATCATTTGTTAATTAAACTTAAGTTTTACTTATCAATTCAATTCGGATTTTAAATTCCAAAGTAAATCCTATTTAACTTTTACTTAAGTCAAATTCATATCAATATTCAAATTCATATTCCATTTTACTTAACTTAATTGTTTAACCACTTCAACAACTGGTTTCACTTACATTTTCCCATTTAATAAGTTATAAAACTTATTATTCAACTTCTAACTTATATTATAAGTTCAAAACCTTTTTCACTTATATTTATCAATTTCAAATTGAATTTTAATTTCAAATTGGTTTATTACAACAAAACTTCAATTTTTAATTCATTTTTGTAGCAAATCCATCACATAGAAACTCGAAAATGATACTGATGATGCTGCAGTCATCACCCTTATTATTTCCCAGGGACAATAGTGAAATCAATGCTAATTATTCTTTCAAAAAGTTTTCTTTCTATTCATAAATCACTTTTATAACCCTTTTACTTATATAATTTTTACTTCTTATATACATACATGATTATCTTACAATTGTAAATCATCATTAATTATTATTTCATCTTATGATTCATTGGTTTATACCATTATTCTTTTTACAATAGTCGTTTTTATATAACTTATTCAAACAACTTTGATTGTCTTATATATATATATATATATATATATATATATATCATTTACAACAACCAAGCAATCAATTATATACACACTTCAATAATTCCTGAAAAATTATTTTCTTTTTATATATAAAATATAATCGAGGTAAAATTATTTCATTTACCCAATTTAAAACAATATTGTGTCGAATTGTTCTATTCAAGTGTTTAGGAACCCCTTCGATTCAGTTTTCGAGGCTGCGCCGACGAAGGTTCATATACCACTCAACAAACCAATCATCACAATATAAAACAATTTTATACTCACTAACAAATACGCACTCATATCTATTATTACACTCACACTCATTCTAGAGTACTGCTGACTCTATCTCTAATGAGTAACACCCAACAGAGCAGGTTGTCGCTTAACCATAAGCTCTGATACCAAATGTAAAGAACCGAAAATCCGTACTTCCTTGAGCTGGCAACATTCCACCACAATCCAGCCAAAGAGGAACGAACTTCCGAATCTTTAGGGTTTAAGAAGAAGAAAGAGGTAGAAGAAGAGAGAAAGAGAGAAGAAACAGAAACAACCAACAGAAATATGAAGACAATATCAGAATCTCACAATCGCAGCGGAACAACATATAATAGATAAATGAATATCATTAAAACAAAAGAACTATACATTTTACACATACATCACATTACATCACATCATCAGAGTGTACGACAACAACAGCGGAAAGAAATACTATATACAATAGATAATAGACTACGCTATCTAGCTCGCCTCCAGATCTGCACAGTAACTCCCGAATCCAGAATAACCTGATAACCTAACTCTAGACTGCCCGTGTGGAAAATAGTGGGCACCCAGAGTTTAGGAAAGGAACAATAAACTCCAGGTCAGTCATGTGACTGGTGTGAGAACTCAAAACAGTTTATCTTTAAACACGCAACAAGAAAGTTTAAATTTTGAAATCCGCAATGCTTTTTGGAAAATGAAACTACCATAAGGCCTCCCGGCACACACACAATGCAAACGCACACATGGGGGAGATTTCTCCTTATGATAGTCAAACATGCTTACTACGAGAAAAATTCTTTGATATTATTACTAGTGCATAGTGGAAAATATTTCGAAAGTATAATATAAATCCTAGCCAGCATAGGTACCATGATGATATGCCTACTATAGCTGCCATGTTAAATGGCAGGTTCTACAACTAAAACCGTACAAGGCACGTATTGGATGAATGGATTTCCAACAAATGGTCAGGCTAAGGAACTTCCTACTGCCACATGGGATCGCCTCTGGCGGGACGTCCCGAGAAACTAACGTTACGGTTAGATCTCTGCCAACACAAGGCCGGGTTACCTCTGTAACTAGGTAACTACTACACGAATATGTCATCCCCCGGTCCTTTGGGACCTTTATCCGAGCGCTCGATACCAACAACACCACACAGAAATAGATATAGTGTTTCCACATGAGTAAATATCTGGGCTCCATACCATGATACCACCCTTTTCCAGAAGGAAATGACATACCCTAAAGGGCGCGACCCTCATAACCTTGCCGCATATTCCTGTTTTGACCATTTCCGGGGAGTGAGGTCCTGACGAAGTCTCGTCCACAAAGCTACGCTTTGTGCAACAAAGCCATGCTTTGGGTCCACAGATGACCAAAGCAATAATCACAAAGATAAATGATCAAACAAATGATCATATCACAAATGACCAACCAATGATCATCACACAGCAGCACTCAGCATGCCACATTACCAGATTGGGAAATATCGCTGATAACCTTCAACTACATAACCTCTGAGCTCGTACGTCTCAGAGAAGGGTGTTAAGCTAAGAGAATAAATTCTCCGCCACCAACAGAAATGTATTTGAAAGAAATCTGCTCTATCTCTCAAAATGTAATGTCAGACACGTAACCATACAAGTCTGTTCCGGGTTCGAACAGAACCGAAGGCACTTCCAAAGAAGCCCTTGCAATCCGGGTATTCACAATCCCGATAAAATTTCCCATCACAAAGGAAATCTCCATATCGTAGCTAACGATGCGGAGACAATCGATAGGTCATCCTATCGTTTTCACAAATACCCGGTCTTCAACACCGGTCTTCAAATGCAATCCAAACGACGTATCGCATATTCGGAATGGGATATATGACACAAAGGTCCTCTCCCGGCTAAACCGAATAGCGAGTGCTTATTTTAAAAATAAGTGTGCATTCAATTCCAAACAAACACAATCAATACCATCCAAGGGTAAATATTGATAGTCGGTTATTTAACTATCAATAAAGATGCGCCACATCATCAGATTCCAAATAATTTTCCAAAATTATTTAACCCCAAAAATATCTTACGAGAGATATATATATATACACCATTTCCAAATAATTGCCCCAGTTATTTGTTTTACCAAAACCACTTCACGATAAAATTTTCCACACTTAACCAATTGAAAAACCAATTTTCAATTTACCTTTACCATTTGAAAACCAATTTTCAAATTACATTAACCATTTGCAAACCAATTTCAAATCACCTTAACCATTTGAAAACTAATTTCAAATCACCTTAACCATTTGAAAACTAATTTCAAATCACCTTAACCATATGTACCTTTTGAAACAAATTTCAAACCACCAAATAAATCTTTACCGATTTATTTTAACTTACGTTCCAAATTCGTAAATTATATTTTCATATTTAAAAAATAAATCAACATTTATTTTTAAACAAATTTCCCTTCATATATATAAATTCCAAAGTGGATTTAAATTCCAAGCATCTACTAGCATACGATTCCCAAATCGATTTCAAGTTATTTGCTTTCAATTACCTTAAAGGTGAATTCACAAAAACCGTTCCATTTCATATTAGAAAACCATTCCCATGCTTATTTTAAAAATAAGTAATTCACAAATTTATTTATTTTCAACGATTTGAAAATATTCCATATACTTAAACCATAGTTAAGTATTAATTTCATTCCTTTAAAGAAATATTCTTTTATTCACATTTATTTGGGTTAAAAACGAATGTTGCGTAAAACATCGTTACGACAACCCAAAAACACTAGTATATGGATTTGAAATAAAAATGGATACATAAATCCACTACTATTCAAAATATTCCCTTCTATTTCTCGAAATCGTCTATTTCAACAATCAATGTTGAAATCTATGATTTCGATACTTAATATATCTTAAAACGTCTTTAATTAGTTTTAAATTCCATTTAAAACGTTCTTTTCCAAAAACACGTTCATTTAATAAAATAATACATTCACCGTTCAAAAATAGTGAATACAACCCCTTTAACAAATTCCATATTCAATTTATCAAATTAAATTGATTTTTCGGATTTATAACAATGTCCATACATCCCATTTCTATTTATGAAACTTCGTTTTAGAAATCTCCTTTTATTAGTCCAATTCGATTTACATAACTCGATTATATACTAAAATCAATATTATAAGTTAAATACTTATAATATTATCTATTTACCCAAATCGTTCTTTTGAACTTCACCAATTTAAAATCTTATCACTTACAAGATTTCTTTATGGCTTATAATAATTTCAACTAATGAAATCTTCATTTATTAACAATTTCTATAAAATTCCCCTTTTTAATGCCCAAATCCATTTCTATAAGTTAATAACTTATAAACTTAAAATTTTCCAATAACCGTTCGTTTTATAAATTTCACATTTATTAATCTATAAATCCTAGTGAAATTCATGTTATACATCAACTTAACACTTTCTAAATTTATTCTATAACTTCAATAAATTTAATTTAAAAACATCCATTTATAAAATCCTTTATATAAACCATTAATAATAATAACTCCCCAAAAACCAAATTTAACTATTTTATAAAAACCTATTATTGTTAAAAATTTCTTTTAAGTTATATTTTATAAAAATATAAATTTTTAAAACATAAAAATTTATCCATCTATTTATTTTAAAATTTAATCAATTCAAAATTTTTAATAAACCATATTCTTTGAAAAATCGATTTAAAACCCCTTTTAAATTCAAAACCGTTATTTTAATTTTTAAAAATTTGAATCTGATGATGCAACAACATCAGATGGTCAATCACGGGAATAAGTGTCATATATCAATATGATTATCAACAATCAACATAATATTTATAAACAAATAAATATGTGAGGAATCCAGTTGGATCCCTCCAACCTGTTACCCTGCATCCACAGACGTTAGCACAATACCAATTCCACTTCAAGGTGGAATATCGCGGTATATGGGATTTATAAATTATATTATCCGCTTAATAGGCGGCGCAATAGGGTCTCATCCGCTATACGAGGCGGGAAATCAAATCCAATATATACATATGCCAATATATATATATATTGCTATATATAGTATATATCCTACTATATCTACTAGCACAATCAATCAACAATTATCAATCAATATTAACTATTCAAAATTTTAAACAAAACCTTTCGATTGAGTGAGGAGTTCTCACCTTGATTTTGTTTCCGTTTTCGGGTTCGTTTCGAATAAAATTAAACGAACGTTTAATTTTACCCGAAATTCACACGTGCTCCAATCGACTCCAAACCAGTTGCATTATGAAGAGCACGACGATACGAAGCCAACGCAAAAAATCTCATCCGAATCCGACCTCGCATGCAAAAGTTATCACGTTTTAAAGTTACACGATTTGAATTTTGAATTTAAAAAAATAAATAAATAAAAGGAAACCTCACCCCCCAACGCACGTGGCCCCCACTTGCACACTTCTTCCCTGATCAACGCACACGCACCAGGCTATTAACGTGAAAAATGAACCCAATTCCCACCATCTAGGGTTTAGAGCAACGGAATCAAAACTCGACGAAAGTCCATCATACCACCGCCATTTCGAAGCCCTCGCCAAACCCCATGTTCGCCCAAAAGCTCCCTGAGCTCGACCACCCCATGTGCTTTGAAATGCATGCCGAACGCACCACCTTCCAGCCCAATTTGCCGATGATCTACCTTGTTTCGAACGATCTCCACCGTTGGATCGAAAGATCTCGGTGTGCTTGACATCTTTGTAGTTTGAAGTTTTTGCAAATGGCTATCGGATCGAAAGATAATTGAAGGGGAAGTTGGGACATTTCTGGTCGTCGAAGTAATTAGGGCCGGCCATGGTTCTCTAAGCCCTAGTTTATTATTTTTTTATTTTTATTTTGTGATAAAAGTTGCCTATTTATAGAATTTCCTCAATTTAACTACGCATGCAAACGAACTCCGATTTACGCGATCCGACAGGCGATCCTAAGGTTTTTCCGCATTCCGGACACAATGGAATAGGTTTCGGTAGCTAATTCCATCGTATGTGTGAGTTATGGCAATAAACGCTCAATTTAAATTTAAACCGATTTAAACGATTTTCAGGCGTTTTGGCTTGTACCGGACAAACGATAAATCCGATCGACTTGAAATTTGAAATCTTACAATAATATCACATTACGGATCCGATGAAACTGGTTTCGTCGAAATCCGAGACCGTTTGAAAAATGGCTATTTTAACTCGCCGAATTAAAAATTAAACGATATCGATGCGTTTGGAGCTGCCACGGTCACACGACAACTCTGATTGCAACGAAATTTGAAATCCGATAATAACTAACTATTACGGATCCAACGGAACTCGTTTCGTTAAATTCTGAGACTGTTCAAAAATTGGCTATTTTACAGTCGATAATTAAATATTAAAATATTCAATTTTTACAAATTAACTCCAAATTCAGTTTTACAAGTTCTAAAACATTTCTATAACTTTAATATGATATAACAAAATTTTCCAAACCATTTTCAATCATATTTAACCCAATATTCAATTATCTACGGAATTTCACTATTAATTAATCGATTTAAATGACCAATTAAATCCAATATTCAAGAAATAAATTATTTAACTTAAAATTTTCACTTATAAATATTTAAAATTAATTAAATACTCAAATTTAAATTACTAAAAATTCTGGGTCGTTACATTCTGTGTCGTTCTATTTCTGCATTTATTATTCTGTTATTATCTGTGCTGCTATTATTTTGATATATCTGTGTTGAAATAATTTTATAAGCCTCTGCAATAATTTTTATAATTAACAGTATCACCCTATTCACCCCCCTCTAGGATGAAATCGATCCTACAGTCGATGTAAACAATGATCAGATGAGCCTGGAAATATGGACGGAGCTTTCTCAAGGCTAAGACGAGATCCTGTTAGCCTTTTGCTGATATAATAGAGCATTCATTAAATCCGGTCCTTCAAATTAATGCAGAACTTATTGCATTTACTGAAACCTCCACATAAACTTATAATCTCTCATGATCAACCGGATTCGAAAAAATAGGAGGTGTTTCTAGATGTTGAACTAGTGCTTGGAATGCGCCTTTACATTCCTCTGTCTATTCAAAAATTTTCTTTCCTTTTCTGATCAGATCGAAGAAAGGAATGCACCTGTCTGTGGATCTAGAAATGAATCTGCTTAAGGCTGCTACCTTCCCATTGAGGCTTTGCACTTGCTTTATGGTTTTGGGAGTTTCGAGATTCCGAATCGCCTAGATTTTCTCTTGATTAGCTTTAATTCCTCTGGCATTGACGATGAACCTAAGGTATTTTCCTGATGCTACTCCGAAATGACACTCCAATGGATTGAGCTTCATTTTGTACTGTCATAGTATGTTAAACATCAATTCCAAATCACCGACATGGTTAATGGACAGTTGCGACTTCACGAGCATATCGTCCATATACACCTCCATAATTTTTTCGATCTGGTTAGCGAATAGTCGGTTCAGAGCCTGATAAGTTGCTCCAGCGTTCTTGAGTCCGAATAACATCACCTTGTAGCAATAAAATCCTAGATTGACAAGGAAGCTAGTATGTTCCTGATCGAGAAGACACATCGGGATTTGATTGTAGCCGGAAATGCATCCATGAAAGATAGGAGTTCATGTCCGGCCGTTGAGTCCACCAGTTGGTCAATTCCAGGAAGCGGGAAGCTGTCTTTGGGGCAGGCTTTGTTTAAATCTGAGTAGTCCGTACATGTCCGACATTTCCCATTCGATATTTTGACAAGCATTGGATTTGTAACATCCCGGAATTTTTAACAATATCAATTTAATAATCTGAAGTTAAAATTTAAATTGATATTGATAATCTGTTAATAATTATTCAGATAAATTTAATAATCTTCTTCAATAAATATTTAAATTGGTTATTTTATCTTTTAAAAATAATAAATTGATTTCTATTTACAATATGAATATTTGGTTTATATTTTAAATAGATTGATATTGTTTTAATTTTAATAAGTAAAACATATTTTCTAGTTTTAATAATTTGGAAATTTGTTTTATTTAATATTTAAGCTTTTCAAAGTTAAATAAATGATTTTGGTTTAAATTTAATAATTGAATCATGTTTTAAAATTCTAATATATACATTATAAATTGGAAATTTTGATTTTTAATTTAGTATTGAGTTTTAATAACTATTTCATAAATAAATATATGATTTTAAAATTTATAAGAAAAATATTTAAATGTTTTAAATTAAATTGGCTTGAGTTTTAAATTTAGAATAAATTTAACAAATTGGTTTTATGGCTTAATAAAATGAGTATTTTGTAAAATGATTTTAATTTAATAAAAAGAGATTTATAAAAGCAATATTAATATTGTATTGACTTTAAAAATAAGTTTTGAATAAGATTTGTAATTTTTATTTCAAATTGAATTTATATGTATAACTTGATTTGAAAAATATTTGATTTTGAATTTAGTTGAATTTAAATTTAAAAGTATAAAATTTTAAATTGTTTGATTGTTTTAATTTTTGATATGTATAAGTTCATTTATAAACATAATTTGTTTTTATTTCTTTTGTAAACTCATACACATATTTTAAAATAAACTAACAACTTAAATATAAACTAACAATTTAAATTAAGCTAATATAACATACATTTGTAATTAGTACTAATTATCTTTAAAGGAAATACATGTGTTAGATTCATATGCATTTAAATTGACAAGTGTTGTAATAATAGACAAGTGTTAAAATTAGTTTTAATCTTTCTTTTATTTCATAAATCTGAAATACATTTAGTTGAACTTGCATCTTCATTTCCATATTGCATTTGCATTTTCCTGAACCAAAGAAATCTGCATTTCCAAAATTCAAAACCCTGTACAAATTCCACCTCTTCAAAATCAAATGAATCTGCATACCACAAATTCATCTGCATATTCTAAAATTCAAAACATCAATCTGCATATTCACTTCCTCAAAATCAAAGAGCCTGCATTCTGTTTAAACCTGGGTTGAAAGTGCATCTGCATGCATGTGAGGATCTAGCAACTACATCTATTTTCTGCATACAAGTAACTAGGAAGGGATCATGAGCATTTCATCAAATTGCAACTCAGATTTCAACAGAGCAAACCTGCATTTTTCTTATTCTCTGCAAATTTCAAATGATCAACAGGAGCTCTGCATTTGTTTTCTGCATTCATCAAATGGTGAGTAACATTTAAAACCTTAAACTATATTAGGTTGCTTGATTTAAATGTTTGAGATAAAAATTATGTTTGTGTGCTATGAAATGTCTGTGGTAATTATGATTGTTTATGCATGTTGATTATGTTGAGTAGTGTTCCCAGATTCACACACTGTTTAGAAGAATCTTTACAAATTGATTTAATTTGAGATTTATATCTGTGTTTTAGAATAATAAAAAGAAGATTGTATATCAGAGATTAGAATTCAGTTTATAAAGTAATGTGTTTTAACTTCTTAAGTTAAGATTTAAATTTTTAGGTGAGTTAATACAGGGTGTCATTTCTGTAACACAGGTAATATCATCATGTATGTTTAATTTTATTCAAACTCAATCTAATTAATATAATAATTTAGTAATACAAATCAAAAACATAAGCTGTAACTTGATTTTTAAATCAAGTATTGATATTTTAAAGGGTATGTTTCATTTACAGTTTGGTCTGAAACAAAAATTTGAATTTGTGCAAATTTTATTGATTTTTGAATTAAGAAATCCTGGAATTCTTCTGAGTGATGGAGTAGGTATTGAAGATACTCAGAAAAATCAAAACAAGTGGATATAATTTGTAGATTGACTGCAGTTTTGGATTTTTAGAATTTAGCCCTAGTTTTTATTTGGGGTAAAGGATCGATCATTTCAAGACATAGGAGCGATCGAGTGTACTGATATTTAGGGATTGGGTAGTTGGTGTGTAGAGTAGTTCATGGCCGGAGAGGTGGATTTGCAAGTGATCGGAGCGAGGCGAATTGGCCGTTGACAGGTTTGAGCAGAAACCTGTAATATTTTTCCAGGTTTGGATTGGGGGTTTGGAATTTGTCTACGTGGGTGATAGCTTGATCTGGATGTTTGTGATGGGTTGTAAGATGGAAGTCTGATGTGTAGAGATCGTCCATGGCGATCAACGTGGGCTGGAATCGCCGTGCATATGCACGGCGATGAAAACTTTGATGAACTGTTTTGGTTTGGGGGTTTTCAGGGGATGGTCTGTGAATGACTCGAAGTAGGTTGTAGAAAAACTCGAAGTGGTAAAGCATAAAACCCGAAGTAAAGTTTAGGTTCTCTCGAGTTGAACCTGTAAATTTCCAGGTTACAGAAACCTGTTCTTCTTTTTAAAATTTTGGGTTTTAAACTTTTAAAATCTGTAGTTTTAGGTTTAAACTAAGATTTAGGTTTAAAATTCAATTCTGGTTTGAATTTCTAATTTGAATTTAAATACCAGTTTTTAAATAAAATTTAAGTTTCAGAAATTTAAACTTAATTAACTCTTGGTTTGATAAAATAGTTTAAACACTTTTAGAAATGAGATTTTAAAAATATGAGTGGATTTGAGGTTATTTAAAATCTGGGAATTCAAAAGTTTAATTTGAATTTCAGGTTTAAATTTTAAGGAAGGTTTAAATTGAAGTTTTAAATTAAAATGGAAATTTAAGTTTTCAAAAGTTTTGAAATGAATTTCACTTTAAAATATTTATATAACATTTGTTTGATTTGCAGTTTAAAAAGGTTTTGAATTATTAAAAACTTTGATAAGTTTAAAATTATTCTATTTTAAACTTGAAATTTAAATTGAAATTTAAAGGTAATTTCATAAGTACTTAGTTTTGAATTAAATTGTTTTAAACATAATTAAGTTATGTTTGTCTTGAAATTAAAATTAAACTTTATATTTCAAGATTAATTAAATTTAATAAGGTAATTAAGATTTATTAATTAATTTAATTAATTAATTAAATTTGGAATTAATAGTTGATTAATGATTAATCAATTTGGAATTAAGATCATTAATTAAATTTTTAATTAATGATGAATAGGTATTAATTATGTAATTATGTTTTTAATTAAGGATAATTAATTAATAATTAACTTTAATTAATGAATGATTAAAGATATTTTTAATGGTAATTAATTTAAGTTAATTACCTTATAAAATAATTTGAGGAGGGTTAATGAAGGTCATTAACCATGATTATTTAACAATTAATTAATGTAGTTAATTTTTATAATTAATTTGATTAATTAATTTAATTATAATCAATTGTAATGGTTTGAGTATAATTACTTAGTAAAGTAATTAAGAAATTAATTACCTAATGTAATTAATTTAATTTAATATGATTGTTTATTTTTAATTAATTAAGTTTAATTAATTATAAACACTTGAGTTTTATAAATAATTACTTTATGTAATTAATGATTTGGAAATTACTTAGTTAAGTAATTGTTTAATAATTACAGATTGTAATTAAGGAGATGTTTAAGAATGAGTGATTTGGATTAATTATTTAGTAATTAATCAAGGGATTAATTAAGAAATAAAATTAAGGATAATTAATTTGGTTTAATGTGGTAATTAAGTTTTTGAGTAATTAATTTAAGAAATAATTAAGGATCATTAATTATTTAATTAATGATGTAATTAAAGATGATTAATTATGATTAATTAATCAATAATAGGTAATTAAAGGTAATTAATTAATTAATTAAGGATTAATGTAATTAATTATGATTAATTAATTAATTGAAGTAATTAAAGGTTATTTTTTGTTTAGTTGAGGATAATTAATTTGTAAAATTAATTAATGATAATTACATGAATGTAATTAAGGATAATTAATCAGGAGTGATTAATTAAGGTGATTAATAATGATTGATTAATTGATTGTAATCAATTAAATGATTGAGTAAGCAAGATATATTGATGAAGTAATTAATTTAATTTATTTTAAATTAATTAAAATGAAGTAATTAATTTAATTCATTTTAAATTGATTAGTGATAGAGATAGTTAATTTAATTCATTTTAAATTAATTATATTATAGTATGAGTAAATCATTGCTTATGTATGAATGGATGTCATTGATTGTCTTGGATGCTTTGTGATCTCAGTAATGAGATAAATGATATTGTGTGATATGGATGCTTGGTTGTATTGTGATGATAACATAGGTTATCTATTGTGATGGTGATATATATGGAATATCTATTTGATATTGATGATGTGAATTACCTGTTATGTGATAATGTTAATTATCAATTGTGATTTATGAGTTATCTATCTGTGTGTATATAGATACCGTAATTGAATTATTTTAAACTTTTAAAAACAACTTGGACCTTAAAAGACACGCTTTGGTTTTCGATGAGACCGGGTTCGGGTTTCCATATTTGGATATCCGAAAACCACATCGATTCCAAATAACGTTAGGTCATGTATCAAAGTGGAGCTTTGTGAAGACTCGAGGTGTAAGGACTATGAGTCAGTATAACTCAGTGGGTGATTCCGTAATGAGTTGACGGAATTAGTTCTTATAGATTCGAGATGGTGGTTCAGAGTGCAAGGGTTATTGTCGTTAACTCTGAGGGTGATTCCAAAATGAGTGTAACGAGATAATGCCTTCGGTTTCGTTCGAACCCGGGACAAACTTGTATGGATTGAATGCTTTCAGAACATCGTCAGGTGGACGATGAGCATTCTAAGTGATATGTCCTATAAAGGTAATCGTAGCCTCAAGCCTCATCAACCGGGAATGGCTAAAACAGGGGAGGTGCAGCAAAGCTTCGTGGGTCGCGCCCACTGGAGAGCAAGATTGATCCCTGTCTAGAAGTCCCTTTATATTCGGCTGTGTGGGTGGTTGCTAGCTACAACCACGGGGTTGTCTTGTTCGAAACTATTCAGTAGGGAATGGGTCCGGCTTTGTGTTGCAGGGGGTCGGGAGTGATCCTCGGTACGTTGATCTAGGCCACGTACTGTGACGGGCGGTACCCCAGTAGCCCTGCTATTGTATGGAATCCAAAATCCAATAAGTGCCAACGGTTTTGATTGTATTACCCACTTTTGTGGCTAGAAGCTAAAATTTAATAATGTAACAATTTCGGCTATTTCTTATTTATTTGAAAACCCTAGACACTATTATAATATCATCGGATTTCCTATCAAATGTTTTGGTTAGCGTAAGGTAAAAACTTTTTCATGTTTATGTGTGGGAAGTCTTACGTGATACCTTTTCTTTTCAAAAGGTTTTTAAAAGTTAAGCAACTTAAACCTGTTACTCACACCAGACCCATGTCTGAACCAGAGTTTATTTTTGTTTTTCATAAACTCTTGGGTACTCAAATTTTTATGAGTAGTCAAGAGAATTCAGGTTAGGATTCAGGATTAGCTTTGACGAATTGTGGAGGAGCAATGGAGCAAGAGGCTTCTGCGTGTAGATATATCTATAGTTTTCCGCTGTGTGTTCTCTGAGTTGTTGTATTGAGTTGTATAAGTAGACAGGTGTTTATAATTATCTAGTATGTGTTGTATATCTGTGTACTCTGATAATAGTTGTAAACTATGTAATATTTATGTTATTAATATAATTTATTTGTTCCGCTGTGTAGATTCTGATGTTGTTTCTTTCTTCTCTTCTTTCTTTTCTCTTTTCTATCCCTTTCTTTCTTAAAGATGATGTGATTTTCCGGAGTGGAAAGTCGGGTCGTCATAGGATTAGATACCCACTCTGGGTATAAAGCAGCACGAATAAATCTATTAGACTTGAGTTTATTTAATTTTTCCTTCAGGGCGATGGATCTCTTTGGATTCGTACTATTCCTTTTTTGTTTGACCAGACGTGCTTGGGTCAATATTTAATGCATGGCCCACGATGTCCGATGAGATACCACACATATTTGAATGATTCCAGGCAAACACATCAACGTTCGCCTGGAGAAAATCAACTAATTCCTGTCTCATATGGTGGCTAAGTTGAGATTCGACCTTTACCATTCCAGAATCGTGCTCTTCTTGGATTGAAACATCAATCTTCAACTCCGCCGGGGAAGCCTGACTATCTTTAACTTCCTCCTCATCATTATTACCTCTGGGATCAAGGTCCTTAAGGAACTGGTTGTGGCGCCTAAGCCTAGGCTCATGCGTTAGTTGTCAGTTTTATGAAAAACGGACGCAGAGAGATTCCTTTTACACCCTTTCCTTTCTCCTTCCGCTGCGCATCCTGTAGCTCTGCAATGTAACAGGCGCATCCAGTCGCCTGATCATTATGTACTATTTCAACCCCATTATCAGCGAGGAACTTCAGAGTTAAACACCATGGGGCAATCGCTGCCTGAATTCCGCAAGGGCCGGTCGGCCCAAGAAAGCATTGTAAGGGGAAATTATGTCTAACACCATAAACAGCAACATTCGGACTCGTCGGCGATCTCCAATACCCAGTTCAACGGGTAACCCTACCATGCCAACTGGTATGGTTGCACTTCCATTAAAACCATGTATGCATGACTGACATGGTTTTAAATTTTTCACCTCCATACTCATTTGGTCATAAGCGTGCTTGAAAAGTATATTGACAGAACTTGCGCTATCGACTAAGATCCTTTAATTCAAGCAGACCTACCTGAGCTAAGATAACCAACATATCAATAGTGGGGGCCTCGACTCCGTTAGCATCTCGGTTCCTGAAAACAATATTGTCTTTCATCGTCCTCTGTTGTTTTGCTAGGGCCGCATTAACGACATTAGTACAACATTCAAAGTCCACATGCCTAATCAAACTGGCATATGACTCCATTTCCTTCCAGCTCCGATCAACCGGATGAGGACCACCACTCACAATATTTATTAAGAACCTTCCACTAGTGCGTGCGGGTTCTTCTGGCCTAGCTTGGCCTTGACCTTGATTTGGATTAGATGGGCCTACACCTCCATCCTACGGAGCCCAAACAAACTGCTCTAACTTCCTTTCTCTAATCAACTTCTCGATGATGTCTTGTAAATGATGGCACTCGTTAGTATTATGGCTGTAACAATCGTGGAATCTATAGAATTTCCCAGTTTGAATTTGTTTCTCAGATGATGGTTTCACAGATGACTTCTTACACTGTCCGGTATTACAAGTTTGAAGGTAAATATTTTCCAGCGATGTGTTTAGGGGAGTATATCGATCGAACATAGGAGCTTTGTGTCTCGGTCTGCGATTTGGGTCTCTCTTCTTTCCCCGACATCAGTTACCCTTCTGTTGACCTTGCTTATTTTGAATATTCAATTGCACTTTGCCGGAGCTCTCACCGGTCTGCTTAACAACAACATTACTTTGAATGCCTGCACCACTGGGCCTTGCTACGTCCTGCTTCCTAGATCATCAACTGTCTTCTCTCCTCAAGATTTGGGCTGCCTTAGCATAGAAACGATCCAACGAAGCAAGAGGTTTCGCATCCAACTAATCACCAAACTCGAAATCGAAATCGATCCCTTTAGTCAATGCCATTAGAATATAGTTATTATTGGGGTTGCTAACCTCAATACAAGCAGCATGGAACCTTTTCAGATAACGTCTAAGGGTCTCCCCTGGAGCTTGAGTAACACTGGACAAGGTGTTGACATCCTTTGGTCTAGTAGCATGCATACGGAACTGTTCGACAAACTTAGTAGCCGATTGATCAAAACATGATAAGGATCTGGGTGGTAGAAGAGTGAACCACATAGTCGCAATGCCACCCAAGGAGATAGGAAAACTCCTGCACTTGACCACATCATCAACTCGAGCGGCGTTCATAAGCCATCATATTTAAAGATATGCCGATTAGGATCTGAATTTACTTCGTATACCGGTAGGGTTGGCATCCTGAATCAATGGGGTTCCATGTTACAGGGATGGTCCGATCGTTGTCTACAGTCCGTTCCACACCTCGTTAGCTCCAGATCTTCAGGAAAATAAGGATCCTGAGCATGAACGCATTGATGAGGGACTGGATCTGGTTGGTTCTGGATCACGGCTTCCAGATCTATAGTAGCAGCAGCTACATGGTTATGAACGGTGTGATAAGGAAGTGCTCCTCCTTAGGAGGAGGGTCCGGCTTGATGCCCTGTAGAAGAACCAATCTCGGCTTGTCCGAGATTGACAGCATGCTGATGCCCGGAGGCTTCTACATAGTTTCCATCCAACCGACGACGTGTAGATCTGTGGTTGAAGTCAAATGAAGCCGAGCTTTTGATCGTGGAATGAGAGACATAATCCCTTCTAGATCTCCTTTGCCTTTCTTCGTTCAACTGGTTTGCGAGCTCCACGTTGGCATGGAACTACTGAGTGAGCTCCTGACGACTCTGAGTTAGCTCTTGCAGAAGGGTCTGGAACTCTTCTCTACTTACAAGATCAAACGGATCTAGAGCTCCAGCTGATGTCTGGCCTGCTTTGGTCAACTATGCAGGACTTTGCCTATCCCATTTTATGGATCTACAACATTTGAAGCGATTCTGGTAGTGCGCACCATGATGAATATAGCTCTTTCCTAGATCTGGAGTAATTTGAATAGAATGAAAGGAACTATTGGATGACAAATCTGGATTTCCTCCTTAGATTTTAGCAATCCAAGAACGGCAGGGGATCCACCAAATCAGAGAAAAGCAGAGTTTCTCAATGAAAGCACCAAACTGTTTGTACCAAAATTGAGCACAACGCTCTTTGGATGTAATTGAAGAGATTAGAATGAGGAAATTAAATGGAAAAAGAGGCTAATCTAACAATCACACCAATAAAATCAAACAGAAATAGAAAGAGACAAGAATTTATAGTGGTTCGATATAGTAATTTATGTCCACTATGAATAGTTTTGCTGTTTATTAATGATTGACAATTGATTACAATAGTACAAATCACTAGCTCTTAAGTTACAATAGGTTGCAGCAGAGTAACGAAATAGAAGCGTCAAAAAGTCCTTTTTCCATAGGCGTAGGGGTGCTATTTATAGGAGTAAATCTGGAAATATCTCCCTCAAAGCTCGAAATACTTTTTCTCGCATGTGGCTGGGCCCACAGATCGATCAGGGGTCATTTGTGGGTCGATCCTGATCGATCCCCATCGTCTTCGTATTGATCAATATTAGCTCCATTTGAGCTGCATCGATCATGGTGGTCTGTCAGACGATAAGAAAGCTTTTGTGAAAATTTGGAGGCATTTGGACTTGTGGTTTTTGAGTAATGATCGATCCAAGGTTGATTTTGTAGTTAGGTTAAAGCATGCGTATCAATGCTTTCGTATCGATGCTCCTTCGTATCAATGCTCCTTCGTATCGATCAGTTGTGCATCGATGACATGGAGCGAGAGTTCAGGGGAGATCCACATTTCAAGCTGAGAGCCGCTTCCTTTGGTTAGACCACGTATTTCGTATCGATGGTAAGTTGTTCCTTTCGTATCGATGCTTGCGAGTCATCTTCGTATAGATGCTTGTGTGTTGCCTTCGCATCGATGCTTGGTTGATCGATACAAAATGGATCGAAGTGGGATCGATTCAAAAAGGGTAGCGGTTGAGCAGATGGATTGTGATTGATGCCGTTGCTTGACGAATATGAAAGGGATGGACGTGGAGTTGATGGATACGAAGGGGATGGATATGAAACCAATATTCTTCACATGAAACTTGATCGATCCATAACTTAAGCATACGAACTTCGATTGACCTGAAATTTGGAATGTTGCCTTTCATAGCTTTGTTTTTTCGCACCATGCTAATTGTAACTCGATCCGGACTTGGGCCAAGTTTGCCTATATCCATCGTGAAGCTGTAGAAAACCAATCTTCAGGACGAATTGTTTTCAATCTCCAGTCAAATCCTTGGTGCCATGGCCTTGCCAAAAGGCGAATAATAACTTTATACACTAACCTACAGGTGCATAAATATGTATGTGGTTTTGACTCCTTCTAACGCCTAATCCGTTTAAATAAAATCAAATTATATATATTTTTTGAGTGAAAATGACATTTTGCACGCAATGAAATAGGTTTTGAAGTCTAATTCCATCTCCCATTGAAATTTATGATTTTGCTCTTTTTTTTTAAAATTATGATTTACCCTTTTAATTTGATTATTTAATTTCATAAAATTACAGGGTGTTACATTCTTCCCTCTTAAAAGAATTGTCTCTGAAATTCCAGAGATGAATAATGCAACTTGCTTTACATCGTACAATTATGTAAATATGCATAGTTACATCCATCTAGCATCCAATACATAGCACAAGCGAACTACAACCAAGAATATAATATATATAGGATAAATAAAGTATAATGATATGGTATGAGCTGAGTGCAAATGTAACTAAATCGGCCTCCTATGCAGTGCATTCAACATGTATGCAAACATCCTACTCTATATATATGTGTGTGTGTGTGTATGCATACCTCCATATGCAACATCCATATCAAAGTACAAGTAAATGAACATGTTCATAGATAAAATTAGTAAACACATAAATAAAGGAATAATAAATATAGTATATAATTATCTAACATAAATTCAAATACCAAATACCCTATCTATCCTAGGTTGGAATGTATATACATACAATCTAACCCGGTAAAAACTAAAATGGTATAAATCAAACAAAGCAACCATGTAAACAAACAATGACCTAATGAGCACACTAACATATAAACTAACCAAAAGAGTAACTTATTGGAAGAGAGCTTGTGAGACAATCTTAGGTTCCAAGATGTAGAATCGATGTTGAATCACCACTTAGCAGGGTTACTGTGACGACCTAGAAATTTTGACATTTGAAATTAAAATATTTGGTTAAATTTTATTTTTTTGGAAGTTGATTTACAATTGGATTTCGAATATCAGAATGAAATTGGAAATTAAAATAATTAAATTTAGTTATTGAAATTTGAGTAAAAATTTAAATCTTCAGTTTTATTCTTGTTAAAAATATTTTCAAGGCTTCGAAAATTTATATTGATAATACTAAAGATAATAGAAGCTTCAGAATTGAATTTGAAAATGATTTGTTCAGTTTTGGATTTATGTTGTTTAATTCGATATTTAAAAATAGCCTTCCGAGGCACAGTCTAGGAATTCGACGAAACCAGCTCCATTGGATCCGTAATATTGTATTATTATCGAATTTCAATTTTCTAGCATTCGGAGTGATCGTTTGTCCATACGATAGGTAAACGCGCTGAAAATTATATCGAAATTTAATTAAATAAATGGGTTTAAAAAAGCTATCCTCTTCATACGATCGAATTTGGACTCGTAACCTTTTCCATCGCATTTGGAATAGGGGTATAACCTTATGAACGCCTAGCGGCACGCCTCGATAGGAAATCGAGATTTTGAGTTGCGGAACCGAGACGATTTAAATTTGAATTTGAAATTTAATATAAACAATATGAGCAAAATATTGTAGCTAGTTTCAACACGTATTTTCCTTTTTCACACGTGTTCCACTTTCTCTGTGAAAATCCCACGTACGTTCATCTTTTTAAAATAAAAAACCTAACGGTTTGGTTTTCCGGCATTCGATCGTTCGGCATTTGATAAAGTAGACGTATTGATGACGACTTTCGAAAGTTGAAAAATTGGGTCGTTACAATGTGGTATCAGAGCATTTGGTTAAGCGACAACCTTGGCTCTGCTGGGTGTTACTCATTAGAGATAGAGTCAGTAGTACCCTAGAATGAGTTTGAGTGTAATAATAGATATGAGTGCGTATTTGTTAGTGAATATAAAATTGTTTTATATTGCGTTGACTTATCGGTTGATTGTTTATAGATTCTAGTCGGTGCAGTTTGGCCAACTGTATTGATAGGAGTTTCTAAACTCTTAAACAAGATAAGCCGACACAGTATTGTTTAAAATAGGGTAAATGAAATAATTTTACCCAAACTATTTTTGTATATAAAAGGAAATGATTTTCCATAAATTATTCTAGTATATGGTTGGTTGTTTGTTAGGAAATGATAATATTAAATTATTATCATTGATCATTGAATGAGGAATTGAAATCAAAACCAAAAGCTAAGAAAATAAAAATCCAAATAGGATTTATAAATATAAATTGTAAATATGATTTACAATCTGAAATAGAATTCCAGAGAAATGTTTTTCGAAAGATTTGAAATTTGGAAAAATATGGAAATTAAATCCCTTTTGATTTGGAAATTAATTTTCAAAGGGTTTTGGAAAAACATTTTTTTTGAAGGGATGAAAGCACTTAACACTTTTTGGTCGCTGGAAAATAACTTCGGTGATGACTGCAGCATCATCGATGTTCATGTTCGAGTTTCCAGGAGAGGAATTGCTGCCAAATTGTTTAAAATGGAAATTGTTTGGAAAAAATGGGTTTGGTTTTGAAAATTCAAAAAGTATTTGAATTGATTCAAAAAAAATGTTTTTGAAAAGATTGGAAAGGCTCTGGAATCCGATTTAAAATATTTAGGGAATATAAATGAGTTGATAACTTATACAATTTAAATTGTGATAGAATAAATTTAACTTAAGGGTTGGAGTTAAATTAAAGTAAGTATAAATGAATCAATTAAATGATGTGAATTTAAAGAAAAAGTCTAAAGAGTCCGAGTGAAATGATTACTTAAATAAATTTATTAAGTTGAAAATATTTAGGGTAGAGATAAATGAATTGGAATTGAGTTTGAATTATGGAAATAAATTGTGAATGAATAAATAAATTTACAATTGCAAGTAAATGAAAGTGAAATTGAATGTTGAAATTCATTTCGAATTTGTAAGCAAATAGAACTAGAATTGGAATTGAATTTGATTTGTGATAAACAAAGCGAAGCATTAAAATGAAATTAGTAAGTGAACTAACTAAGGTAGTGACAAATTAAATATGGTTTGAAATGAATTGAATTCAATATTGATAAACAAAAGGTAAATTAAATTCATATGGAATTTGAAATCTAGTTTAAATATAAGTGGTTGTAAACCAAAATGATGAATTGAAATTGAATTGTGTTTGGGAATGAACAAAAGAATAAAACTGGAATTGAAACTGAATATTGAAAACCAATTTGAATTGTGTGAAATAAAATGAAGTTGTAAAAAAATTAGTTCGAAGTTAACTAAAAAAATGAATTGGAATTTGTATTGAATTATTAAATGAAGCTAATTTAAAATAGTGATATGAATCAGTTGTGAATGAAAGATAATTGATAAAATTCAACATTCATAAGGTAAATCGAATCCAAATAGAATTGAAATTGTAAATTGAATTCAAAGAAAATTGAAAATGCAAGATTGAATGGATATATAACTTCAATAGTGAAGTAAAAATGGTATAAGAAGTATATATTGAAAATTTTGTAAAGAAATGTGCAAAACGATAAGCATGATATACAGAGGTGTTAAATGGAATTGGGATTTGATTTCGAAGATAAAATTAAATTGCTCGACAATAAGGTATGTATTTAAATTTCTATATGAAATTTGATGATTTTCTTGTCCAGCCACTTGGCGTTTTGTTTTCTTTTTGAATATGAGGGCCCGTGGTGCCATTTTGTAGTTGTGTCAAGCTAGCCGTGTAAACAAGACGCTGACGAAATTTCTCATAAATTTAGAGTGTTATAAAATTTTGAGAAAATTTGAAATTTGAATTTAAATTTAAATTTGAATTGTTAAAGAAAACAATTTTGTTTGGAACTTATGATTTAATTTGAAAAGTTAGCTGAAGTAATGATGGGTTGTTACTTCGGGGCGAAAAAATATATTTTGGCAAGTTGTTAAAACTGTATGGTTTTGGGAAAGTAATAAACGGGTTAATAATCATTCTTCTTAACTAGTAATTTCGGGACGAAATTCTTTTAAGGGGGGAAGGATGTGAGGACCAAGAAATTTTGACATTTGAAATTATAATATTTGGTTAAATTTTATTTTCTTGGAAGTTGATTTACAATTGGATTTCGAATATTAGAATGAAATTGGCAATTAAAATAATAAAATTTAGTTATTGAAATTTGAGTAAAAATTTAAATATTCAGTTTTATGCTTGTTAAAAATATTTTCAGGGCTTTGAAAATTTATATTGATAATACTGAAGATAATAGAAGCTTCAGAATTGAATTTGAAAATGATTTGTTCAGTTTTGGATTTATATTGTTTAATTCGATATTTAAAAATAGCCTTCCAAGGCACAGTCTCGGAATTCGACGAAACCAGTTCCATTGGATCCGTAATATTGTATTATTATCGAATTTCATTTTTCGTCGCATTCGGAGGGATCGTTTGACCATACGACAAGCAAACGCGCTGAAAATTACATCGAAATTTAATTAAATAACTAGGTTCAAAAAAAGCTATCTTCTCCATACGATCGAATTTAGACTCGAAACCTTTTCCATCACATTCGGAATAGGGGTATAACCTTATGAACGTCTAGCGGCACGCCTCAATTGGAAATCGAGATTTTGAGTTGCAGAACTGAGAGGATTTAAATTTGAATTTGAAATTTAATATAAACAAAATAAGAAAAATATTGTAGCTAGTTTCAACAAGTATTTGCTTTTTCACACGTGTTCCACTTTCTCTGTGAAAATCCCACACGCGTTCGTCTTTTTTTAAAAAACAAACGAAAACATTCCTCTTTCGTTCAAAATTAAACAATAGCTTCAGAAGAAAAATAATAATAAATAGCCACTTGTCTTTAAACTTCAAATCAAATCGAGATCCACCGAAAATAATGCCAGAGCTCAGATTGGATCGGCATTCGCAATCCCCGAACCTATTTTTATCGAATGGCTTCTCGTTCGTATGGCGACTAGAGGCACGGTGGCTTTGGGCTAGGGGTTACTCGCAGCAGGAAGGCTCGCCGATTCGATCTGGCGTTGGGCCGCGTTCGCATGATGGCTTCATGTGTTGGCGACTAGGATGGTGGAGGCGATGCAGTGGAGATCGTAAATTGCGGTTGTCGCATTCGCTGTGGGCCACGGCGGCTCATCAAGGTAGCTCGCGATGGCGTTGGGGTTTCGGTCGCGAGGCAGTGGTGATGGCGATTTCGCTCTGGTGCGACATCGTGGCAGAGGCATCTTCGATTTCAAAGTATAGGACAGTAGTGCACGATTGGGGGTGGAGCTCGATTTCATGGTAAGGGCTCGACATTGGAGCACGAGTACGTCGCGGCGGCCGCGTTCAAGTAGGGTTGGCTAGGGCTTCGTATCAGGCAGTAAGGTAATTTGAATTTTTAAAACATTTTAAATTGAATAACACTTAAGTTTAATCGTGAAAAATATATGAATGCAAGCGGTTTTGATTTAGATTTAAATGTTCATATACAGAAAATAGAAAGTTGTTATATGTAAACAAAGTCTGGAAAAAGAAATATATATATATATATATATATGCATTCGTTCAATTACTAGTTTAAAATCAAATTGTTAGTTAATTAAATTTATCAAATAGGAAGATTTAATCTGTTCGACTAATTCGAATATTAATAAATCGTATAATGTTTGTTACAAGGTTCAAAATCATAAAATCAAGCCGGAATGGAAAATGGATTGCAAAACAAAAGCTAAGGTGAGATCTTTGCACTCAATCAAATTTTTTCTGATTTAAATTTTAAATAGTTAAATTTAAAATTGTTGATTATGTTCTTGGATGATTAATTTATTATTAGTTATATTAGTTTAGATCCTATGCGCCGCATAATAGCGGATGATATTATATTAAACCCATATACCGCGATATTCCACCTCGAAGTGGAATTGTTATTATATATGTATTTGGAGTGATTGATTTCCCGCATTATATAGCGGATGAGACCCTATGCGCCACATAATAGCGGATGATATTTTATAAATCCCATATACCGCGATATTCCACCTCGAAGTGGAATTGGTATTTAATTGTTGTGCTAACGTCAGTGGATGCAGGGAAACAGGTTGGAGGGGTCCAACTGGATTCCTCAATATTTGAATTTTTTTCAATATTGTGTGTTGATTATTTATAATCTGTGTGTGATCATATTGTGATTGAATCGTTAAAGGCTATGATTTAGCCGAATATATTTTTGGTATCGAAGGATACCAGAAATAAATAAAATTGGATTTTTGAAATTTAAGTAGAAAATTTATAGTAAATTAATTTTAGAAAATTGAATAAATTTAACAGAAGAAATTTGTGTCAAAAGATAATAAATTTGGTGTTTGAAATAAATTTGAGAATCAATTTGAAATTTGATTTAGTGTTTTGAAAGGAAATTGGAAAATTAATTTGGTAAAAATAATAAATATCTAGGAAATCGAACTAAAATTTATTTGGTGTTCAAAAATAAATTTTTGGAAAATAAATTTTGAAATCGATTAGGTGTTCGAAATAAATGTTTGGAAAATCAATTCGGGATTTGATTTGGTATTTGAAATAAATTTGATATCAATTTGGAAATTGATTTGGTGTTGAAAGTGAATATTTGGAAAACGATTTGAAAATCGTATATTAGTGGATATTTGAAAATTTAAAATTCACAATGGGGATTTTAAAAAAAGAAAGGGAAATTTGTTTTAAAAATAAATATTGTTTATTTTTAAAAGTGTGGAAAGGAATTTACGGATTTGGAACGTAAATTTAAAATAAATCTAGAAAGATTTATTAATTGATTTGAATGAACCATTTTAGAATGAAAGGTGTACTTTCCCTGGAAAGCCGAATATATTTTTAAAATAGCTTTTGAAGTAAAATTAAAAGTTCTAGATTGGTTTCAAAAGAATATTGTTGGAGAAATTATTTTAGGGAATTGTTTTAAATCTTTTAAGTAAAGATTTATTTAAATAAGTATAGAAGGTATTATTTTAAAGATTAAATTGATATTTGATTTAGAAAATAGTTATTTGAATACTTATACTCTATCTACTAATTTTATTTTTAAAATTAGTTTGGACTTGAATTTTTATTTGAGATATTGGTATAATATTTTCATAACTAATATTCTAAAATAAAGTGTTTTTAGAATAAATTTTACATTAAATATTTCCAAGTATATGCGTTTGGATGAGTAAATTAAATTATTTTAAAATATTTGAACTCGACAGATTTTCAGTGGAGATGAATAAATATTTGAGCATGTATTCCGCGTAAGGAAAAGTGATTTGAAATTTGTTTTCAAAGTATTGGAATGTGGAAAACGATTTGAAATTTGTTTTCAAAGGATTGAAATATGGAAAATGATTTGAAATTTGTTTTCAAATGATTGAAATGTGAAAAGATCTTGTGAAAATATTTTGAAAATAAATAATTGGGGAAAATTATTTAAATCTGGTGATTGTTGTGAATGTTGATTGTTAGTTAAATAACCGATTATCAATATTGGACTTTAATCGGCGATTGAATTTCGATGCGACCAGGGGTCGGATTCCCAATGGATATTCGAAAACCACATCGAACCTTTGTGATTGTGATGGATCTTCTGTTTAAAAGGTCAAAGTGGAAATTTGTTGTGATTTGTTTAAATCTAAATGTAACACTTATTTTTAAAATAAGCGCTCGCTATTCGGATTAGCCGGGAGAGGACCTTGTGTCATAAATCCTATTCCGAATAACGATACAACGAAATGGGATTGCATTTGAAGATGGTGTTGAAGACTGGGTATTTTCGAAAGCGAAAGGATTACCCATCGAATGTCTTTGCACCGGGTTGCTCAGGTATAGAGATTTTATCACAATTTGTGATGGGGATTCCGGTCGTGATTAGTGAATATCTGGATTTGCAAGGGCTTCTTTGAAGTGCCTTCGGTTTCGTTCGATCTCAAAACGGACTTGTACAGATGTGTGTCTGACGTTACACTTTGAGATGTGAAGCTGGTTTCTATCAAATGCATTTCTGTTGGTGACGGAGAATTTATTCTCTTAGCTTAACACCCTTCTCTGAGACGTATGAGCTCAGAGGTTATGTAGTCGATGGTTACTAGTGATACATTCCCAATTTGGTAATGTGGCATGCAAAGTGCTGCTGATCATTTGTTGATCGAAGCATGACTTTTGTGAAAAGCGTAGCTTTGTGGACGAGACTTCGTCGGACCTCACAACCCGGAATGGTCAAAACAGGAAGGATGCAGCAAGGTTATTTGGGGGTAGCACCTCTTGAGGGTATGTCATTTCCTTCTAGAAAAGGGTAGTATCATGGTATGAAGCCCAGATATTTTACCTAGTTGTTACTACAAACTTATTGTACTTTGTGGTTGTTGCTTTGTGGTTGAGGATCCTCGGATAAAGGTCGCAAACGACCGGAGGTGTTATACTCGTGTAGTAGTTACCTAGTTACAGAAGTAACCCGGCCTTGTGTTGGCAGAGATCCAGTTAGGTTCTCGGGGCTTCCCTCTAGAGGCATACCAATGTGACCCAGGAAGTTCCTTAGCCTGACCATTTGTTGGAAATCCAATCACCAATACGCGCCTTGTACGGTTTTAGTTATAGAACCTGCCATCTAATATGGTAGCTATAGTAGGCGTACTATAATGGTATGTATGCTGGCTAAGATTAATATTATACTTTTGAAAAGTTTTCTGCACTATGCACTAATAATAATATTATCAAAAAGGATTTTGCGTATCAAGCACGTTTGACTATCATAAGGATAAATCTACCCCAAGTGTGCGATTGCATTGTATGTGTTTCGGGAGGCCTTATGATAGTTTCATTTTCCAAAAAGCGTTGCGGATTTCTTTTAAATTCTTCTGTTAAAAAATGACCGTTTTTTAGATTTCACACCAGTCCCATGACTGACTTGAAGTTTATTGTTCCCTTTCTAAACTCTGGATGCCCATAATTTTCCACACGGCAGCCTAGAGTCAGGTTATCATTATTCTGGAGCGAAGTTAGAAGAATTGCCCTGGAGATCTAGAGGCAAGCTGGTTGGGGGGACGTATCAATATACTATGTAATATCTGCTGCGTTGGGACTGCTGTAAGTTCAGCTTTAATATGGATTAGTTGTTGTAAATGCCCAGTGTTGAATGGTATCGTTGTAAACTTTGATAATGTGATGTATGTAAAACCGACATAGTTTTTTGTTTTAAAGATTATTCATTTATCTATTATATTTGTTCAGCTGCGTAATGTGAGATTCTGTTATTATTTCTGTCTCTTCTTCTATCTTCTTCTTCTTTAAAAAAACCCTAACGGTTCGGTTTTCTGGCATTTGATACCGTAAACGTATTGATGTCGACTTTCGGAAGTCTAAAAATTGGGTCGTTACAGTTACCAGGGCTTGGGTCTCTTTCTTGGGCAGGACACCAATTCCAGTTCATTATTTTTTGATTTGCCTTTTCAATTCCTTCTTGATTTGTTTTATCATTAAACATATATTTAGTTAAAATTTTGTTTGTTGATTTAAAACTTGGAATCTTAGTGATACATAGTAATAGATTTATATATATTTTTTCAATGAAAGATTTTATAAAATAATGCGATTTACGTATTAACTGGATATTTTTTCTTTTAAATATTCTCAAGCTCCATCACACTCCTATCCAAAACTTTTCTCGCCATACCTGGACCAACTTCACTTTCTTAATTATTATTTTCTAGTTATAAAAGTACATATATTTCTTTTTCAAAGAATTTAAGTATACATACCCTCCTCTTTCTTCAACACAAATAACTTAAATAGATTTCAAAGTTTATATTTAAAATCTTCGTTCAAGGCAAAACCATATTTTTTTCCACATCAATAGTATACTTTATAAATCTTTTTATTTCTTTTAATATATTACTTTAAATGTGTTAAACATCATTTCTTAATCTAAGAATAATAATTTTCTTCAAATTTCCTTTAAAACAATAACAATATTATCGCTTCACATCAAAACAATAATATTTATTTAAGTCATCATTATTTTCCGCAACCACTTTATTCAATGACAACTTTCGTCATTAAATCCCAATATATTTTCTATTGTTATCTATATCAAAAATAATTTAACCAAAAGTAATTTTGGGAAACACCATTCTATTATTATTATTATTATTCTCAAAATACCTCTTATTTTTACTATTTAAGTAAATTTTTTCATAAACTCCATAAAACACTATATTATTATTTGCTCAAAATTTAGATAGTCTTACAAAAGTCATATTGCTATTTATTTGAATTTCACCATACTTTATAATAGTAAGTTATTAATTCCAAATAGATTCTTCCTTGTTATTTTAAAATTTTTCCAAATTTCATAAATAATATCCTCATAAATTTTTAGTCTAAACCCTTATGTCTTAAAAACACGACATCATTTCTAGCTAGTTCGAAGCACATCGGTGTATTAATTATCCTAGCTAGTTTGTCTTAATCAATTCAAACTCTATAAGCTATGTAATTATTCTTAGTTTCAATAAAATTTCAATTGAAGATATCATAACTTTTTAATTTAATTTTTAAATCAAAACCATTGATTTCAAATGTTATTCTTCACACTACTAGTATGATTTGAAAACCATAATTTTCGCTATTAATTATAACGAACATTTAACAAAATCATAAAAAAAATTTCAAATCAAATTCTGTAAATTCTACATAAATAAATTTTTTGAATTTTTTTTCACCTCAAACCTTTATGTAACGACCCATTTTTTCGATGCCCGAAAGTCGACATTGATACGTCCACTGTATCAAATGCCGCACAGTCGAATGCCCATTCCGAATCATAAAACCCAAGGTCCTCTCCCGGCTAATCCGAATAACGGTACGACAAAATGGGATTACATTTGAAGACGTGTTGAAGACCGGGTATTTTCGAAAGCAAAAGGATTACCTGTCGAATGTCTCTGCACTGAGTTGCTCTGGTATAGAGATTTTATCACCCTTTGTGATGGGGATTCCGGACGTGGTTTGTGAATATCCGGATTTGCAAGGGCTTCTTTGAAGTGCCTTCGGTTCCGTTCGATCCGGAATGGACTTGTATGGATGTGTGGCTGACGTTACACTTTGAGATGTAAAGCTGGTTTCTATCAAATACATTTCTGTTCGTGGCGGAGAATTTATTCTCTTAGCTTAACACCCTTCTCTGGGACGTACGAGCTCAGAGGTTATGTAGTTGATGGTTACTAGTGATACATTTCCAATTTGGTAATGTGGCATACGAAGTGCTACTGATCATTTGTTGATCGAAGCATGGCTTTGTGAAGCGTAGCTTTGTGGACGAGACTTCGTCGAGCCTCACAACCCGGAAATGGTCGAAACAGGAATGTTGCGGCAAGGTTTTTAGGGGTCGCGCCCCTAGGGTATGTCCATTTTCTTCTGGACAAAGGGTGGTATCATGGTATGGAGCCCAGATACTTAACTCATGTTGACACTGTAAATTTGTTACTGTGTGATGTTGCTTTATGGTTGAGGATCCTCGGATAAAGGTCGGTAGCGACCGGGGATGGCATACTTGTGTGTTAGTTACCTATGTTATAGCTTGGTTAAAGCGTGAGGTAACGTCGACCTTATTAGCAGAGATCCAGTTAGGTTCTCGGGGAGTCCTTCCAGAGGCGTACCCATTTCGGTGTAGGAAGTTCCTTTGCCTGACCATTTGTTGGAAATCCAAAGAAACAATACGCGCCCTGTACGGTTTAAGTTGTATAACCTGCCATGGAATGTGGCGGTAACCTGTTATTGAACATGATAGCTATAGTAGGCATACAACGAATGTTGTATGTTGACTAAGATTAATATTGTCCTTTCAAAATGTTTTCTACAGTATGCACTAAAAAAATTATCCAAAGAATTTTGCTTATTAAGCATTTTTGACTGTCATAAGGAGAAATCTCCTCCAAGTGTGCGTTTGCATTATATGTGTGGCAGGAGGCCTTATGGCAGTTTCATTTTTAAAATGCATAGCGGACTTCTTCTATTTTCTTTGTGAAAATAACTGTTTTTAAGATCTCACACCGGTCCCATGACTGACCTGGAGTTCATTATTCCCTTTCTAAACTCTGGGTGCCCACAATTTTTCCACACGGGCAGACTAGAGTCAGGTTAGTAGTTATTCGAGAGCAAAGTCAAGAAGTTGCGGTGGAAACAAGAGTTGGAGCTGGATGGCGAGGCGTATCACTTATATATGTAATATTTCTTTCCGCTGTTTGTTGTTGTACACTCTGATAATGTAATGTGATGTAATGTAATAACTGATATAGTGATTCTGTTCAAAGATATTTATTTATCTATTATATTTGTTCCGCTGCGATATGTGAGATTCTGTAACGACCCGAAATTGTAATGACCCAGGATTTTTATTAATTTAAATTTGATATTTAATTTAATTTTGAATATTAATAAGTGAAATTTATAAGACGAATAAATTTTATTTCGAATAATTGGATTTAATTGAATAATTAAATCGATAATTTAATATGTGAAAATATAGAAAAAGTGAAAATTGAGTAAAATATGATTGAAAATGATTTGTAAAATTTTATTATATCATATTGAAGTTAGAACGATATTTTAGAACTTTTAAAATCGAATTAAAAGTTTATTTGTGAAAATTGAATATTTTAATATTTAATTATCGACTGAAAAATAGCCAATTTTCGAACGGTCTCAGAATTGGACAAAACCAGTTCCATTGGATCCGTAATAGTTTGTTATTATCGGATTTCAATTTTCGTAGCAATCGGAGTTATCGTTTGATCGTGGCAGCTCGAAACGCATCGAAATTGTTTTCATATTAATTTGGCGAGTTAAAATAGCCATTTTTCAAAAAGTCTCGGATTTCGACGAAACTAGTTTCATCGGATCCGTAATGTGATATTATTGTATGGTTTTAAATTTCATGTCAATCGGATTTACCGTTTGTCCGGTGCAAGCTAAAACGCCTAGAAAATCGTTTAAATCGGTTTAATTTAAATTGAACGTTTATTGCCATATCTCGCACAGATGACCGAATTAGCTTTCGAAACCTATTCCATTGCGTCCGGAACGCGGGGTAAACCCCAGAAACGTCGGTCACCGCGCGTAAATCGGAGTTTGGAAATTCCGGAATGAATAGTGTCGTTCAAACTTCTATAAATAGCCCCCTCTCTTCACAAAATAAAAAAAATTAGGTTTTAAAAACCCTAGCCGCCAGTAGCTTCGACCAATGGCCGAAAATTGTTTACTTTCTTCCCTCAATCTCTTCTAATCCATCAATTAATTCGAGAAATCTTCAACATGAAAGTTGTAGATCTAAGTGAGAGCTAGAGATCTATACGGATATGATCAATTTTAAAGCTTCGAGTTGGCGCAGTTTTCGAGGGGAGTGCCATGCGTTTGTGCACGGTTTCTGGTGCCGATAGATGACCGAGCTTGAAGCTCTTCTAGCCGATGGTGGGGGAAGTGATGGCCTTCGACGTGGAGCTCCTCGATCAATGTGAAAGTGGTTGTGAAGGTCGCGTTTTGGAACCCTAGTTTGGAGCAATGGGTTCGGCTACAACAGGGAGCACGCGCGTGAACGAAGAAGAAGGGCAAGGGGGACGTGCGATCATGATGCAAAGTGCTGGAGATCCTAGGGCTGTGGCAAGTTAGGGTTTTAAATATAAATATATGTTGTAAATTATGAATATAAAATTCGTATAAACTTTGAAAAATCATATCCTTTTCATACAAGGTCGAAAACGCGCGAAACCAGTTGCGTTGGAATCGTACGGACGAGCACTACGCTATGAATTGGATTGGAGTCGTTTGAAGTTAGCGAGAATTTTGGGTAAAATTAAACGTCCGTTTAATTTTATTCGAAATAAATCGCTAAAACGAAATTGAAATCAAGGTGAGAACTTCTCACTCAATCGAATCAGTTTCGATTTTAATTTTAAATAGTTATATTTAAAATACCTGAATGCATGTTTGAATGATGATTGATATCTATTGATTGTTAATAGACATTTTGCGCCGTTAGTAAGCGGATGTTATTTATTAAAAACATATACCGCGAATATTTCATAAACAGTGAAATTGGTATTACATATAATAGCAATATATATATATATATATATATATATATATATATATTGGCATATGTATATATTGCAGTTATTGATTTCCCGCATTGTATAGCGGATGAGACCCTATTGCGCCGTCTATTAAGCGGATAATATTTTAAATCCCATATACCGCGATAATTTTGTACTGGAACGGAATTGGTATTGTGCTAATGTTTGTGGATGCAGGAAAACAGGTTGGAGGGATCCAACTGGATTCCTCAACAGTATTTATTTGATTATGGATATTTTGATATTCGTTGATTATCATATACGATATATGATATCGTTGTAGTCCTGATTGACTATTTGGTATGTAGCATGATTGGACCAAATTTTGGAATTTTAAAAGGATTTTTAAAGTGATTTTTGAAGAGTATACGTTATAAAATATTTTTGGAATTGATCCACTATAAATAAATAAACGTTATAATTTTAATGTTATAAAAATTATGATTTTTTGAGAAATATAGTTAAAAGTTGATTTTTGAGAAATATGGGGTTAATGATTTTATGAAATAGTTAAATTGGGATTTTTGAATTTATTATAAAAAGTTTAAAAATAGGATTTATAAAATTTAATTATTTTATAAATAAAAACGGTGAAATTATAAAGGAGTTTAAAGATGTTTTAAAATAATAGTATAAATTGATTTATATAAGGAATTTATAAATTGATATTTATAAATTAAAATATTTGAATTATAAAACGAGTTTTTATAAGTGTTAGAATGAATTGTGAATGAATTTCATAAGTGAATGAAATTCATAGAATTATAAACGGTGAAGTTAGAAATGGAATTTTATAAACAGTAGGTTTATAGAATTTGTAAAGTTATTAAAAAAAATAGATTTGGGTAAATAAATGAATCTTATAAGTTATAAGATTTATAATTTGGGAAGTTAAAGGAACGATCTTGTAAACAAATAATCGTTTTATAAGCATTTAACTTATAATATGAACCTTTGGTTTATAATTGAGTTATGAATTGAATAGGTTAATAAAGGAATTTATAAACGTTGTTTTATAAATCCGCAAAACGACTTATTTTGATAAGTAATTGCTATAGCATATTAAAGGAGTTATATTCACGTTTTAGACAGTGAATAATCCTTTAAGATAAAATGAATAAGAAATGATGAAATTGGTTAACGTAGTATATTCACGTTTTTGAATAGTGAATAATATGTTAAAGAAATGTTTTGGATGAGATGTTTTTAAATAGAATTAAAACGATCTAACGATGTTTTAAATGTGTTGAGATTCGAAACCATAGATTTCAACATTTATTGTTGAAATAGACGTTTTCGAGAAATAGAAGGAAATGGTGGACTATAACACTGTTGTTATAGTAAATGATTTCCGAAAGGAAATGTTTTGTATAGTATTGGGATTTATATATCTATTTTAATTTCGAAACCCTATACTAGTGATTTTGGATTGTCGTAACGATGTTTTACGCAACATACGTTTTAGCCCAAATAAATATGTTCAAGAGAATGATTTCCTTAAAGAATGAAATATGTACTTAATCTCGATTTAAGTATATTGAATATTTTCCAAGTGTTGAAAATAAATGGATTTGAGAATTACTTAATAAGTAAGTATGGAAATGTTTTCCAATATAAAGTGAATATTTTGAGAATTTATCTTTTTGAAGATAAATTGAAATGAATAATTGAAATCGTATATGCATGGATATTTTGGAATGTAAATTCACTATGGAATTTATAAAAGAAAGTGGAATTCGTTTAAAAATAAACATTGATTTATTTTTGAAGTGTGAAAATTATTTATCTTGTAAAGATATGAATTTTGGAAAATAAATAATTTGGAAAATTATTTGGAATCTGGTGATGTTGTGCATATCCATTGATAGTTCAATAACCGACTATCAATATTTACCTTTGAAAGGTATTTGTTCGGATTTGCTGAATTTGAATGCTACACTTATTTTTAAATTATTGCGCTCGTTATTCGGATTACCCATTCCGAATAGTGATACGACGTAATGGATAGCATTGATGACCGGTGTTGAAGATCGGATATTTGCGAGAGCGATGGGATGACCTGTCGATTGACTCTGTACCGAGTTGCTCCGGTATAGAGTTCTCCATATGTGATGGGGAATCCGATCAGGATTGTGGATATCCGGATTGCAAGGACTTCATTGTAAGTGCCTTCGGTTCTGTTCGAGCCCGGAACAGACTTGTATGGATTGTGTGTCTGACATTACAAATTGAGATATAAAGCTGATTTCTTTCAAATATATTTCTGTTGGTGGCGGAGAATTCATTCTCTTAGCTTAACACCCTTCTCTGAGACGTACGAGCTCAGAGGTTATGTAGTTGAAGGTTATTAGCGATATATTCCCAATTTGGTAATGTGACATGCTGAGTGTTGCTGTGAAATGATCATTGTGTTGATTATTTGTGATAAGATCATCTGTTTGATCGTTTATCTTTGTGATCATTTCTATGATCATTTGTTGACCCAAAGCACAGCTTTTGTATAAAGCGTGGCTTTGTGGACGTGACTTCGTCGGACCTCACACCCCGGAATGGTCAAAACAGGAAAGATGCAGCAAGGTTATGAGGGGTAGCTCCCTTTAGGGTATGTGCATTTCCTTTTGGAAAAGGGTGGTATCATGGTATGGAGCCCAGATGCTTACTCATGTTGAAACACTTATTATTTGGTGTGATGTTGATTACGAGCGCTCGGTTAAAGGTCCCAAAGGACCGGGGTATGACATACTCGTGTCAGTTGTTACCCAGTTAGGGGTAACCCGGCCTTGTGTTGGCAGAGATCCGGTTTGGTTCTCGGGGACGTCCTTCCAGAGGCGTTCTCATGTGGCAATGGGAAGTTCCTTAGCCTGACCATTTGTTGGAAATCCAAAGAAACAATACGAGACTTGTACGGTTTTAGTTGTAGAGCCTGCCATCTAATATGGTAGCTATAGTAAGCATAATATAATGGTACCTATGCTGGCTAAGATTTATATTCTACTTTCGAAATCGCTTTATACACTATGCACTAGTAATAATATCAAATGTTTCTTTTTAATGCGTATCAAGCATCTTTTACTATCATAAGGAGAAATCTCCTCTGATTCTGCGTTTGCATGTGTGTGTGTGCGGGAGGCCTTATGGTAGTCTCATTTTTAAAAGCATTGCGAATTGACTTTAAAAATATTCCTCTATTTTGATTTTAAAGATAAATAAACTGTTTTGAGTTCTCACACCAGTCACATGACTGACTCGGAGTTTATTGTTTTCCTTCCTAAACTCTGGGTGCCCACCAATTTCTACACGAGCAGTCAAGAGTAAGGTTTATCAGGATATTCTGGAGTTGCTGGAGGCAAGCTGGATGGCATGGCGTATTACTAGTGTATAGTATTTCTTTTCCGCTGCATTGTTTGTTGTTGTTTGATGTTGTACACTCTGATGTAATGTAATGAAATGTAATGTAATAACTGAAATAGTTCTTTGTTTAAAGATTATTCATTTATTTATTATATGTTGTTCCGCTGCGATTGTGAGATTCGGATATTGTTCTGTTGTTTTCTGTTCCGTTCTATTTTCTATCTTTCTCTCTCTTCTTTTATCCTTTTTCTTTTTCTTTCTTTTTTTTAAACATTTAGAATTCGTATTTCTTTTCATCTTGAGTTAATCTATGGAGATTAGTGTATATTCAAGGAGTACGAATTCGCGGGTCTTCACAGGTGGTATCAGAGCGTATGGTTAAGCGACAACCATGGTTCTGTTGGGTATTACTCATTAGAGATAGAGTCAGTAGTACTCTAGAATGAGTTTGAGTGTAATAATAGCTATGAGAGCGTATTTGTTAGTGAATATAAAATTGTTTTATATTGTGATGATTGGTTTGTTGAGTGGTATATGGATTCTGGTTAATACGAGTAATTAACGTTGTTGATAGGGATCTCTAAACACTTGTACAGAACAATTCGACATAATATTGTTTTAAATTGGGTAAATGAAATAATTTTACCTTGATTATATTTTTATATATAAAGGAATAATTTTTCAGAATTATTAAAGAGTATATAAGTTGATTGTTTGGTTGTTGAATAAGATGTTTGAATAATCTAAATAAAAGAATTATAAGAATTAAATTATAACTAAAGTGATTTACAATTGTGAAATAAACTTATATATATAAGAAGTGAAACTATATGAATATATTTATGAATATGAGTTATAAATAAAAATGAAATTAAAGTTAAATGGAAATTTACTTTAGAATTAGAATCTGAATTGGATTTATAAGTTGGAATTTAAGTTAAGTAAAAACAAGTGATGTTTATAAAATGGAATATGACTTAGTGATGTTGAATGAAGTTGATATTGGTATCAAAGTAAAATAATAAAGTGAAGTGATAAATGTGAACTTAAGTTATGTAAATGAAATTCAAATTTTGTAATTGAATTGAATGAATGGATTAAATGTTAATCAAATGAATGTAAATTAAGTTGATAAGGAGTAATGAATATAAGTGTTAATTCATTAAAATCTAATGTTATTGGAAGTTGAATAATTGAATGGAAATCAATTTAATTAAACCACTTGAAAGCAAAGGAATTTGGTTGTAATAAATATACATTGGTTGTTATATGGTTGTTAGTTGATTGTATATAATTCATTAAGTGTTAATAAAATTGAAAGCTAAAGTAATTGAAATTCAATTGGAAGTTAAGTGAATCTTAAATAGAATTGAATTTGATTTGGTTATGAATGATAGTTGGTTGATGTTTGCACTTGTTGTTTTGTTTCATTTGCTATGTTGGCATATATAGTTATTATGTTGCTATATGTTGTATATTGATACTATTTTCATATATGCATGTTTCTCATGTTGTTTGTTGAGTGTTTAGTAGGTGCAGATCGCGTTTGCTTCGCATTTGAAGCTCGCTTTCGCGCTATATTAGCCGTATATGCTCGCTAAATATATATAAGGTACATATCTCGGATTAAATATCATAGTTTTACACTTTTTTCCCTGCGGGATGCCTTATTACTTGATGAGATGTATATTTGTGATATATATACTGTCTTTTTTTTTCGGATCGAACCGCGCAAAGGTGACTATGGCGAATTTTTTCGAAAATTTAAGGCGTTAGAAAAATTTTGAGAAAAATTGGGAAAGTTTGTGAAAGCTATAACTTTGAATAGAAGTTGAAAGTTAAACAATAGTAGTTGTTTTTGAAAAGATAACTAAGTATGATTTGAAAACTTAGTAAATATATTGTAAGAAGTTTAACTATGGATTTTGGGAAAGTTAATGGATTCTGTAACTTTTCTTACTTGTTAATTTCGAGAACGAAATTCTTTTAAGGGGGGAAGTATGTAACGACCCAGGATTTTTATTAATTTGAATTTGATATTTAATTTAATTTTGAATATTAATAAGTGAAATTTATAAGTCGAATAATTTTTATTTCGAAGAATTGGATTTAATTGAATAATTAAATCGATAATTTAATATGTGAAAATACAGAAAAAAGTGAAAATTGAGTAAAATATGATTGAAAATGATTTTTAAAATTTTATTGTATCATATTGAAGTTAGAACGATATTTTAGAACTTTTAGAATCGAATTAAAAGTTTATTTGTGAAAATTGAATATTTTAATATTTAATTATCAACTGAAAAATAGCCAATTTTCGAACAGTCTCAGAATTGGACGAAACTAGTTCCATTGGATCCGTAATAGTTTGTTATTATCGGATTTCAATTTTCGTAGCAATCGGAGTTATCGTTAGGTCGTGGCAGCTCGAAACGCATCGAAATTGTTTTAATATTAATTTGGCGAGTTAAAATAGCCATTTTTCAAAAAGTCTCGGATTTCGACGAAACTAGTTTCATCGGATCCATAATGTGATATTATTGTATGGTTTTAAATTTCATGTCAATCGGAATTACCGTTTGTCCGGTGCAAGCTAAAATGCCTAGAAAATCGTTTAAATCGGTTTAATTTAAATTGAACGTTTATTGCCATATCTCGCACAGATGACCGAATTAGCTTTTGAAACCTGTTCCATTGTGTCCGAAACGCGGGGTAAACCCCAGAAACATCGGTCACCGTGCGTAAATCGGAGTTTGGAAATTCCGGAATGAATAGTGTCGTTCAAACTTCTATAAATAGCCCCTCTCTTCACAAAATAAAAAAAATTAGGTTTTAAAAACCCTAGCCGCCAGTAGCTTCGACCAATGGCCGAAAATTGTTCGCTTTCTTCCCTCAATCTCTTCTAATCCATCAATTAATTCGAGAAATCTTCAACATGAAAGTTGTAGATCTAAGTGAGAGCTAAAGATCTATACGGATATGATCAATTTTAAAGCTTCGAGTTGGCGCAGTTTTCGAGGGGAGTGCCGCGCGTTTGTGCGTGATTTCTGGTGCCGATAGATGACCGAGCTTGAAGCTCTTCTAGCCGATGGTGGGGGAAGTGATGGCCTTCGACATGGAGCTCCTTGATCAATGTGAAAGTGGTTGTGAAGGTCGCGTTTTGGAACCCTAGTTTGGAGCAATGGGTTCGGCTACAACAGGGAGCACGCGCGTGAACGAAGAAAACGGGCAAGGGGGACGTGCGGTCATGATGCAAAGTGCTGAAGATCCTAGGGCTGTGGCAAGTTAGGGTTTTAAATATAAATATATGTTGTAAATTATGAATATAAAATTCGTATAAACTTTGAAAAATCATATCTTTTTCATACGACGTCGAAAATGCGCGAAACCAGTTGCATTGGAATCGTATGGACGAGCACTACGCTATGGAATTGGATTGGAGTCGTTTGGAGTTAGTGAGAATTTTGGGTAAAATTAAACGTCCGTTTAATTTTATTCGAAATAAATCGCTAAAACGAAATTGAAATCAAGGTGAGAACTTCTCACTCAATCGAATCAGTTTCGATTTTAATTTTAAATAGTTATATTTAAAATACCTGAATGCATGTTTGAATGATGATTGATATCTATTAATTGTTAAAATAGACATTATGCGCCGTTAGTAAGCGGATGTTATTTATTAAAAACATATACCGCGAATATTTCATAAACAGTGAAATTGGTATTACATATAATAGCAATATGTGTGTGTGTATATATATATATATATATATATATATTGGCATATGTATATATTGCAGTTATTGATTTCCCGCATTGTATAGCGGATGAGACCCTATTGCGCCGTCTATTAAGCGGATAATATTTTAAATCCCATATACCGCGATAATTTTGTACTGGAACGGAATTGGTATTGTGCTAATGTTTGTGGATGCAGGAAAACAGGTTGGAGGGATCCAACTGGATTCCTCAACAGTATTTATTTGATTATGGACATTTTGATATTCGTTGATTATCATATACGATATATGATATCGTTGTAGTCGTGATTGACTATTTGGTATGTAGCATGATTGGACCAAATTTTGGAATTTTAAAAGGATTTTTAAAGTGATTTTTGAAGAGTATACGTTATAAAATATTTTTGGAATTGATCCACTATAAATAAATAAACGTTATAATTTTAATGTTATAAAAATTATGATTTTTTGAGAAATATACTTAAAAGTTGATTTTTGAGAAATATGGGGTTAATGATTTTATGAAATAGTTAAATTGGGATTTTTGAATTTATTATAAAAAGTTTAAAAATAGGATTTATAAAATTTAATTATTTTATAAATAAAAACGGTGAAATTATAAAGGAGTTTAAAGATGTTTTAAAATAATAGTATAAATTGATTTATATAAGGAATTTATAAATTGATATTTATAAATTAAAATATTTGAATTATAAAACGAGTTTTTTTAAGTGTTAGAATGAATTGTGAATGAATTTCATAAGTGAATGAAATTCATAGAATTATAAACGGTGAAGTTAAAAATGGAATTTTATAAACAGTAGGTTTATAGAATTTGTAAAGTTATTAAAAAAAATAGATTTGGGTAAATAAATGAATCTTATAAGTTATAAGATTTATAATTTGGGAAGTTAAAGGAACGATCTTGTAAACAAATAATCGTTTTATAAGCATTTAACTTATAATATGAACCTTTGGTTTATAATTGAGTTATGAATTGAATAGGTTAATAAAGGAATTTATAAACGTTGTTTTATAAATCCGCAAAACGACTTATTTTGATAAGTAATTGCTATAGCATATTAAAGGAGTTATATTCACGTTTTAGACAGTGAATAATCCTTTAAGATAAAATGAATAAAAAATGATGAAATTGGTTAACGTAGTATATTCACGTTTTTGAATAGTGAATAATATGTTAAAGAAATGTTTTGGATGAGATGTTTTTAAATAGAATTAAAACGATCTAACGATGTTTTAAATGTGTTGAGATTCGAAACCATAGATTTCAACATTTATTGTTGAAATAGACGTTTTCGAGAAATAGAAGGAAATGGTGGACTATAACACTGTTGTTATAGTAAATGATTTCCGAAAGGAAATGTTTTGTATAGTATTGGGATTTATATATCTATTTTAATTTCGAATCCCTATACTAGTGATTTTGGGTTGTCGTAACGATGTTTGACGCAACATTCGTTTTAGCCCAAATAAATATGTTTAAGAGAATGATTTCCTTAAAGAATGAAATATGTACTTAATCTCGATTTAAGTATATTGAATATTTTCCAAGTGTTGAAAATAAATGGATTTGAGAATTACTTAATAAGTAAGTATGGAAATGTTTTCCAATATAAAGTGAATATTTTGAGAATTTATCTTTTTGAAGATAATTTGAAATGAATAATTGAAATCGTATATGCATGGATATTTTGGAATGTAAATTCACTATGGAATTTATAAAAGAAAGTGGAATTCGTTTAAAAATAAACATTGATTTATTTTTGAAGTGTGAAAATTATTTATCTTGTAAAGATATGAATTTTGGAAAATAAATAATTTGGAAAATTATTTGGAATCTGGTGATGTTGTGCATATCCATTGATAGTTCAATAACCGACTATCAATATTTACCTTTGAAAGGTATTTGTTGGGATTTGCTGAATTTGAATGCTACACTTATTTTTAAATTATTGTGCTCGTTATTCGGATTACCCATTCCGAATAGTGATACGACGTAATGGATAGCATTGATGACCGGTGTTGAAGACCGGGTATTTGCGAGAGCGATAGGATGACCTGTCGATTGAATCTGCACCGAGTTGCTCCGGTATAGAGTTCTCCATATGTGATGGGGAATCCGATCAGGATTGTGGATATCCGGATTGCAAGGACTTCTTTGTAAGTGCCTTCGGTTCTGTTCGAGCCCGGAATAGACTTGTATGGATTGTGTGTCTAACATTACAAATTGAGATATAAAGCTGATTTCTTTCAAATATATTTCTGTTGGTGGCGGAGAATTCATTCTCTTAGCTTAACACCCTTCTCTGAGACGTACGAGCTCAGAGGTTATGTAGTTGAAGGTTATTAGCGATATATTCCCAATTTGGTAATGTGACATGCTGAGTGTTGCTGTGAAATGATCATTGTGTTGATTATTTGTGATAAGATCATCCGTTTGATCGTTTATCTTTGTGATCATTTCTATGATCATTTGTTGACCCAAAGCACAGCTTTTGTATAAAGCGTGGCTTTGTGGACGTGACTTCGTCGGACCTCACACCCCGGAATGGTCAAAACAGGAAAGATGCGGCAAGGTTATGAGGGGTAGCTCCCTTTAGGGTATGTGCATTTTCTTCTGGAAAAGGGTGGTATCAAGGTATGGAGCCCAGATGCTTACTCATGTTGAAACACTTATTATTTGGTGTGATGTTAATTACGAGCGCTCGGTTAAAGGTCCTAAAGGACCGGGGGATGGCATACTCGTGTCAGTTGTTACCCAGTTAGGGGTAACCCGGCCTTGTGTTGGCAGAGATCCGGTTTGGTTCTCGGGGACGTCCTTCCAGAGGCGTTCTCGTGTGGCAATGGGAAGTTCCTTGGCCTGACCATTTGTTGGAAATCCAAAGAAACAATACGAGACTTGTACGGTTTTAGTTGTAGAACCTGCCATCTAATATGGTAGCTATAGTAAGCATAATATAATGGTACCTATGCTGGCTAAGATTTATATTCTACTTTCGAAATCGCTTTATACACTATGCACTAGTAATAATATCAAATGTTTCTTTTTAATGCGTATCAAGCATCTTTGACTATCATAAGGAGAAATCTCCTCCGATTCTGCGTTTGCATGTGTGTGTGTGCGGGAGGCCTTATGGTAGTCTCATTTTTAAAAGCATTGCGAATTGACTTTAAAAATATTCCTCTATTTTGATTTTAAAGATAAATAAACTGTTTTGAGTTCTCACACCAGTCACATGACTGACTCGGAGTTTATTGTTTTCCTTCCTAAACTCTGGGCGCCCACCAATTTCTACACGGGCAGTCAAGAGTAAGGTTTATCAGGATATTCTGGAGTTGCTGGAGGCAAGCTGGATGGCATGGCGTATTACTAGTATATAGTATTTCTTTTCCGCTGCATTGTTTGTTGTTGTTTGATGTTGTACACTCTAATGTAATGTAATGAAATGTAATGTAATGTAATAACTGAAATAGTTCTTTGTTTAAAGATTATTCATTTATTTATTATATGTTGTTCCGCTGCGATTGTGAGATTCGGATATTGTTCTGTTATTTTCTGTTCCGTTCTATTTTCTATCTTTTTCTCTCTTCTTCTATCCTTTTTCTTTTTCTTTTTTTTTAAATATTGAGAATTCGTATTTCTGTTCATCTTGAGTTAATCTATGGAGATTAGTGTATATTCAAGGAGTACGGATTCGCGGGTCTTCACAGGTGGTATCAGAGCATATGGTTAAGCGACAACCATGGTTCTGTTGGGTATTACTCATTAGAGATAGAGTCAGTATTACTCTAGAATGAGTTTGAATGTAATAATAGCTATGAGAGCGTATTTGTTAGTGAATATAAAATTGTTTTATATTGTGATGATTGGTTTGTTGAGTGGTATATGGATTCTGGTTAATACGAGCAATTAACGTTGTTGATAGGGATCTCTAAACACTTGTACAGAACAATTCGACATAATATTGTTTTAAATTGGGTAAATGAAATAATTTTACCTTGATTATATTTTTATATATAAAGGAATAATTTTTCAGAATTATTAAAGAGTATATAAGTTGATTGTTTGGTTGTTGAATAAGATGTTTGAATAATCTAAATAAAAGAATTATAAGAATTAAATTATAATTAAAGTGATTTACAATTGTGAAATAAACTTATATATATAAGAAGTGAAACTATATGAATATATTTATGAATATGAGTTATAAATAAAAATGAAATTAAAGTTAAATGGAAATTTACTTTAGAATTAGAATCTGAATTGGATTTATAAGTTGGAATTTAAGTTAAGTAAAAACAAGTGATGTTTATAAAATGGAATATGACTTAAGTGATGTTGAATGAAGTTGATATTGGTATCAAAGTAAAATAATAAAGTGAAGTGATAAATGTGAACTTAAGTTATGTAAATGAAATTCAACTTTTGTAATTGAATTGAATGAATGGATTAAATGTTAATCAAATGAATGTAAATTAAGTTGATAAGGAGTAATGAATACAAATGTTAATTCATTAAAATCTAATGTTATTGAAAGTTGAATAATTGAATGGAAATCAATTTAATTAAACCACTTGAAAGCAAAGGAATTTGGTTGTAATAAATATACATTGGTTGTTATATGGTTGTTAGTTGATTGTATATAATTCATTAAGTGTTAATGAAATTGAAAGCTAAAGTAATTGAAATTCAATTGGAAGTTAAGTGAATCTTAAATAGAATTGAATTTTATTTGGTTATGAATGATAGTTGGTTGATGTTTGCATTTGTTGTTTTGTTTCATTTGCTATGTTGGCATATATAGTTATTATGTTGCTATATGTTGTATATTGATACTATTTTCATATATGCATGTTTCTCATGTTGTTTGTTGAGTGTTTAGTAGGTGCGGATCACGTTTGCTTCGCATTTGGAGCTTGCTTTCGCGCTATATTAGCCGTATATGCTCGCTAAATATATATAAGGTACATATCTCGGATTAAATATCGTACTTTTACACTTTTTTCCCTGCGGGATGCCTCATTACTTGATGAGATGTATATTTGTGATATATATACTGTCCTTTTTTTTTTCGGATCGAGCCGCGCAAAGAAGACTATGGCGAATTTTTCCGAAAATTTAAGGCGTTAGAAAAATTTTGAGAAAAATTGGGAAAGTTTGTGAAAGCTATAACTTTGAATAGAAGTTGAAAGTTAAACAATAGTAGTTGTTTTTGAAAAGATAACTAAGTATGATTTGGAAACTTAGTAAAGATATTGTAAGAAGTTTAACTATGGATTTTGGGAAAGTTAATGGATTCTGTAACTTTTCTTACTTGTTAATTTCGAGGACGAAATTCTTTTAAGGGGGGAAGTATGTAACGACCCAAGATTTTTATTAATTTGATATTTAATTTAATTTTGAATATTAATAAGTGAAATTTATAAGTCGAATAAATTTTTTTTCGAATAATTGGATTTAATTGAATAATTAAATCGATAATTCAATATGTGAAAATACAGAAAAAAGTGAAAATTGAGTAAAATATGATTGAAAATGATTTGTAAAATTTTATTATATCATATTGAAGTTAGAACGATATTTTAGAACTTTTAAAATCGAATTAAAAGTTTATTTGTGAAAATTGAATATTTTAATATTTAATTATCGACTGAAAAATAGCCAATTTTCGAACAGTCTCAGAATTGGACGAAACCCGTTCCATTGGATCCGTAATAGTTTGTTATTATCGGATTTCAATTTTCGTAGCAATCGGAGTTATCGTTTGATCGTGGCAGCTCGAAACGCATCGAAATTGTTTTCATATTAATTTGGCGAGTTAAAATAGCCATTTTTCAAAAAGTCTCGGATTTCGACGAGACCAGTTTCATCGGATCCGTAATGTGATATTATTGTATGGTTTTAAATTTCATGTCAATCGGATTTACCGTTTGTCCGGTGCAAGCTAAAACTCCTAGAAAATCGTTTAAATCGGTTTAATTTAAACTGAACGTTTATTGCCATATCTCGCACAGATGACCGAATTAGCTTTCGAAATCTGTTCCATTGTGTCCGGAACGTGGGGTAAACCCCAGAAACGTCGGTCACCGCGCGTAAATCGGAGTTTGGAAATTCCGGAATGAATAGTGTCGTTCAAACTTCTATAAATAGCCCCCTCTTTTCACAAAAAAAAAAAAATTAGGTTTTAAAAACCCTAGCCGCCAGTAGCTTCAACCAATGGCCGAAAATTGTTCGCTTTCTTCCCTCAATCTCTTCTAATCCATCAATTAATTCGAGAAATCTTCAACATGAAAGTTGTAGATCTAAGTGAGAGCTAGAGATCTATACGGATATGATCAATTTTAAAGCTTCGAGTTGGCGCAGTTTTCGAGGGGAGTGCCGCGCGTTTGTGCGTGATTTCTGGTGCCGATAGATGACCGAGCTTGAAGCTCTTCTAGCCGATGGTGGGGGAAGTGATGGCCTTCGACATGGAGCTCCTTGATCAATGTGAAAGTGGCTGTGAAGGTCGCATTTTGGAACCCTAGTTTGGAGCAATGGGTTCGGCTACAACAGGGAGCACGCGCGTGAACGAAGAAGAAGGGCAAGGGGGACGTGCAGTCATGATGCAAAGTGCTGGAGATCCTAGGGCTGTGGCAAGTTAGGGTTTTAAATATAAATATGGAATGCAAAAGTTTACAACCCATATAAACCCGGGTAAGTTATATCAATTTCCACTTCATAAGTTGTTATAGACATCACTTATTCCACACATCAATTTCTAAGTGCTAGAACTTAGATTTTATGATCCAATTCACTTAAAATCATTCCAATATACCCTATTGATTCCACGCATCAATTTGTAAAGAATCGAAGTGATTTCCGGTATTAACTAATACCTGACTCCGGTCTCTTCGAATTCAATGTTATTAATTTACCTTCCCTTTTCACAATAATCAGATCTATCCTTGAATTAATCATGCTCATAAATTTACTAACCCTCCATAAATTTTGTTACACTAATTAAACAAGTAATTAATCCTCAATTAAGTAGTTACCAATAATTACCCCCTTTGATTTATGATATTAAATAATTTTTCTTCGATTGCTTTTATTAGCAAATTCTATTAACTACATTGATTAATTACCTTAATCAATCATTGATTAATTACCTTAATCAATCATTGATTATTCCAAATTATTAATTACTCTAGAATTAATTAACCTTTAACAGACTCACTAAATTATCTTGAAGTTAAATTATCATTAACTGTTAGAACAACACCTTTATTTAAAATATCGATTTAAGTGAAATAATAGAAAAAAATTATTTATGTTATCTTTTGTGTGAAAATACATCTTTAAAGTAATTTACTTAGTATACTCAACCACCATGAAAAGAAACCCATCAAATTGTTTATCAAATCGAAGATAAAAATCTAACAAGTACGGCATTTTCTTAGAAACAAACATGTTCATTTCGGGCAGAAATTTAACCCGAGCTTGCACCTCAAATTCATATATATAGATGGCTGAATTTTAAAAGGTGATACAAATGAAAGTTATAGGCCTTTCCGTTAGCTTTCCAGAATGACCAAGATCATCGAATTTGGATCAACGCTTCAAAAGTCATGATCATTTTACTAAAAACATTAAGCTTAGCCTGAACTTACGCATTTGCAGGACAGCGACCAACAATTGCAATTTTAGCAAAGAAAACAACGAAATCAGGCAAAATGAATAAAGTAAAAGTTGTAGCTTAGTTTCGAAGCTTTCCGAAACATTAAAAATTACCGAATTCCAATACGAATTGTAAAAGTTATGGATAAAACAATTCTAAGATTTGAATTTCACAACTTCTGTCATTTTGTCTCGGGACAGCGATAAATAATTATAATTTTGGCCAAGATAACATAGAAATTTTGGAAAACTCAAAACTTAATAGTTTTAGAACAAAGTCTAAGCTTTCTGGAACATCTAAATTTATCGAAATCGGTTAAGGAACGAAGAAGTTATAGCCAATTTAGTTTCAGCCTTAAGCACAGAGCTAATATTGGTTTTGCTCTCGGGATTACAGTAGAAAAATTCAATTTTTACATAGCTAACATCCAAATTACAGAAAACACATAACATCAAAGTTGTAGCACATGAAATAAGATTTCTAGAACATCCAATAAATCGAAATTTCATTCAGAATTAAGAAAGTTATGGTCAAATTACTAAGCTGCGTTTTTGATAGAAGCGAGCCACTTTTACTTGCAACTATCATCTCTTCAAGAATAACATGAATACTAGAAATTCAAATAGTTTTTCTCACCTTACACTTGTGTATTTGACTTGACTCCTTTTTCCTTAACTTTCTCCAAGCTTTTTCACTTTGTCCTACTTTTGTTTCTGCTTTTTGAAAGTAAGAAAAAATAAGTGAACATTTCCACCCTTTATATAGTAATTTTCAAGGCTAGTTTGGTAATTTTAGTTTTGGACACTTGTTTACTTCTCTTTGCACAAGCTTTAGAATGTTGACACATGTCTACTTAGGTGTCTTAAGATTTTTTACACATGGACACCTAATGGGCTTATGTGTCACTATTTTATTTAATCTTGTGACACATGTCCTTCATTTTTTTATGCAAGCCTTATTTGATGACACATACCTTGTTTAGCAATCATGTAAGATGTTCTAGAAGTGTACACCAAAGTGATATATGTGTCATAATTCTATTTCATCTCAAGATAGGTGTATGGTCCATATTATGCCACTTGTCTTTACCATGTCATGCCAATTATCCTATACTTATAAATGTATACATACTTATACCTTTTGTATTATTTAAAAGCATACATAAATATAAATAAAATAGAGATGGTGTAGTTAGTATATTTTCAAAACCGAACAAATCACCTTTAAATTAAATTTCAACCATTCTATTATCTTCAGTATCATCATTATAAATTTTATAAGCCTTCAAATTATTTTAAACAGGCTTAGAAATTTCAGATTCAACAATTTACCCAATTTCAATTATTAAATAGAATGTTTAAAATATATAATTCAATGATTTAATTTTCAAGTAAATATTTATATCTCAAATTCACGTTAAAATTAACTTTTGAATGTTTAAAATCAATTCAATTATCCCATTCTACATTGTTAAAAATTCTATGTCGTCACATTCCTCCCTCCTTAAAAGAATTTCGTCCTCGAAATTACCAGTTAGGAAGAATGGACTAATACCCGTTTACCTTTTCTCCAAAATTCACAATTCAACACTCTACCAACTATCTTTTATTAAAAGCCCACTATCACCTTAACTAATTTCCTAAAACCTTCTATAGTTTCAAACAACACCCCTTTGCTCAATCATCTAAATTTCAATTTTTAAATCAAATTTTGAATTATCAAAAAATTTCTAACTCTCTAAATTTCCGACAATTTTTGCCAGCGTCTTCTTTGCGCGGCTAGCTCGGTACAACTACAAAAGGCCTCTACGGGCTTCCAAATTCCAAAAGAAAACAAAACACCAAGTGGCTAGATCGAAAAGCCAATCCAATTTCATACAGAAATTTAAATACATACCTTTTTGTCGGGCAATTCACATTTATCTTTTGGAATCAAATCCAATTTCTTTTTCCTTTAATACCTGCGTATCTTACTTAGCAACAATATTCAATCGCAACCTTTCAAATTATTTTATACAACTCTTTACAGAAGTTTTCACATCTACTTCTATGCAAATTAGTTTTTTCCCGTTTTCATACGAATTCAATTTATTTTCAATTTTGAATATTGGATTTTAACTTCCCTTTATAACCGATTCATACTAGTTTCATCTACTAATTTATTTTAATTTCCAATTTGTGATCGTTTCGTTGCTAACGAAATTTTTTCAAAAATCTCCAAAAATTTTCTAACTCCCAAAATTTTCGGAAAATTTTGGCGGAGTCTTCTTTGTACGGAGGAGCTTTTGCAATTTGACAATAGATACAAATATGTATACATCGACCCACACGGTCGGAAAAGGCAAAAACAGTTCATATTTCCTATTTTTATTGCGTAGGCGTACCTTTATTTAGCATTTTAAGCAAGCAGCTTATAAATTTAAGCAATTAGCGCAATCCAAACCAACCAAACAGTCTTCAAGTACCTGTACTATCTCAATTTAAATATGTAAGTGCCACATATAGAAATTCTATTAGCGTTTCACTTACTTTTAAAGGCTAAACACAAGCATTTCAAAAGCAACAAACACCGAACGCTTACCATAAGCGATTTATATAATTTAAAGTTAATCCAATTGCTTCCAACCAACTTTATATGCCATCACATTCAATTTTAATAGTTTACAATGCAATTGCTTACATTCAATTCATTTATAAGCAAAACAAACTCCTATTCATATCAATTGATTCAAAAAGCAATTATATTTGCTTCCACTAATTCATAGAATTTAATTAAATCTCGTTTACGTTAAACGACAATCATTTCTACGCGATTTGATAATATCCATGTGAATAAATAATTACTTAAGTTTTATAACCAATTAAAATTGATTCCAACTCAATTTTATTTAATTCAATTCCTTTTTAATTTATTCACAATCATTTTATTTAGCTCGACACATTCCATGCTTGTGTACTACTAACCATTCCCAAATTAATTTAAACCGAGCTTTTATTTAATGGCTTTTACCCTTATTCGAAGGCAAGCTTCCTTAAATTTAAACTTAAGTTACTTTAATTTATTCCAACATCAAACTTAAGTTTACTTCTATTTGATTCTCATTTAATCAAATTCCATTAAACTCAGTTAGCCCACCATTTCATTTTAATTTACCTCTACAATTTATCAAAATAATATCCAAGCGTATACTTAACTCATTTATGCTTCAAATCAATATGCCACCGAACTTAAGTTCAGTCTGATAATCCAATTTCAATCACAACCTTGATACAGTTTTTTTTTCAATCAGACTTTGTCCATTTATTATTTAATTCCATTAACTCATTTTATATTTCACTTTCTTAATTCATTTGCGAATTTATTTTATTTATACAAAGCCATTCTCAATTTACTTGCAACTTTCGTTAAATATTATTCATATCACGTTTGAATTTTATTTGTAATTCAAACCATCACTTTTCCAATCCAACTCTATTTTATTTCTACAACATCTCTTCTTATTTAATTCATTATCAAATCCAAGTCGAATTCTATTGACAAATTCGAATTCATTTCCAAACTCTATTATTAATTTACAATCCATTTGTTTAATCGAGTTAAATTTTATTAACATACTTTATCAAATAATTATTTATTAGCTTACTTCCAACTTTTATTACAAAGAAAATTACTTCATTAAATTTTCCTGAGTTCAAAGTTATTTTTATAATTCCAGTTTGGAGTTTCCCTTTTATATCCCAAAATTTCAACACTTCTATTTTAAAAATTTAGAAATGCTTTTAAACCCACCTCATACTATTAAAATAGCTTTTATAAAAATATTTCTTATAACTTGATGTCTCATCCAGTCCATTCTTGTTCTCACAGAAATTCAGTCATACGTTGATCAGGCGTAGGACTGAAAATCTATAAGTACTTGGTAAACCCGTTTGCAACATCCAGTGAAAATACTTGGAAAATAATTTTATTGAAAATATAGGAAACGGTTTTTGAAAATAGAGGAAATATCTTTGGGGACAATGCTCTGAAAATCATCACCCCCATCCATGGTCACAGTTACATTCCAGGGTTACGTTGCCGTCGCAGCAAAAGTCCATGCAAATGTAGGCTCTCCACGGCCTCTCGATTACACCATGGAACCCACACAACAGATCACAGTTACATCCATAGTTACGTTGCCGTCACAGCAAAAGTCCATGTAGCTGCAGGCTCTCAGCGGCCTCTGATTTTCGCTGTCGAAATGAAACCTCTCCACTCCTACATAGGTCGCAGTCTGCCGATATAAAATCAAACATAGACTGTTGGCTCTCAGTGGCACACACGACTTTCACTATGTTATACCATAGGCTGCAGTTACATCCTGGGTTACGTTGCCATCGCAGCAAAAGTCCATGTAACTGTTGGCTCTCAGCGGCACACACGACTTACACTATGGTATACTCAACTCATAATCCTCAGGAACTAGTTTTGTCCGGACTCTTCACAGGATCAACTTTAGAACCCCCCCTTGGGGCTCAAGGCAGCACCACCCGGTGGCACTCCTGAGAAGTTCATTCCAAGGGAGCGTCTTTTTTCCCAGAGCCATCATCAAAACACTTTATACTATACACATATAGTATCTTTCAAATCATACACCTAGTATGAATTTTATCAAAGCCCCTTTACACAAAATCGATTATCCCAAAATCGATAATTCTCAAAATAGGCTTTCCAAATTCCATATAATGATTTTACCCAAAAAATCAAAAGCCTTTCCAAATCCAAAGGTTCCCAAAACCTTTTCCAAAATCCTCGTAAGATCCTTTATATATATACAGATATATATATAATTTTTAAGACTTTGGATCACTTTAAACTCGCATAAAATTCCTTTTATACTTCAAACACTTCCAAAATCCTTTTTCTTCCAACAATAGATTCAACAAGGTAAGAATATATAACAAAGATATAACTTTGTTTACCCAAAATCAAATATTCAAATTTGATTACTCTTTTCAATATCAATTTCCTTTCTATTCACATTAACCTAAAATTTCATTCACTTATTCACATTTGCCTTAATCTCTATTTGGATTATTACCTCAATTCTTATCCCAGTTGGGTATTTAATCAATAACAGTTTGAACTCCGACCAGTTTATATTTAGAAAACAGCTTAAAATTTTTAAAAATAGAGAAGTAGTTGAAAAATAATTATTAGTTTACAAAATATCTATAAAATAGTTGGAAAATAGCTAAGTAGTTATTGACATCTTAGATAATTACAAAATAGTTGTAAAATAATAATTAATTCGTAACTTAGTTGAAAAAAATAGTAACTATAGTTGAAAAATGGTTAAATAGGTCCAAAAATAATTGTAAAACAAGTATAAAATAATTTGGCTTTAAGAAAGAAGGGTTATATATATTTAATAACTTGGAAAAATAAGTTTATATTAAAACAATTTATATTGAAAACAATCCAGAGTCAAAACTGTTCACTGCCCCAACATTTCAATTTAAATTTCCACTCCCATTTAAACTGACCCAATTCCAAATTGAATAATCTTCAATTTCCATTGAAATTGATTTAATCCCAATTCAGGTTGAATTGATTCTCAATTTCCTTCCAACTTCAAATCAAATTCCTTTTGATCTTTAAACTTGTACAACTTTAATTACAATTTCTATCTTACAATTTCTATTTACAATCAATTACATTCACATTTTGCTTTTAACTCGGAATTATACATTTTATTTAGCCAATATATTATTCCATAAACATTTTAAATCAAGATTCCAGAGTTTAAACAAATTTTCAAGATTTCAATATTACCCTAGAATTCAACTATATCCAAAATTCTTTGGCAAATTCAATTATCCTTTTGAATTTCAAAACCAAACCCAGTTCACAAACAACTCCAATTTGAAACAATTTGGTAATAATTTCTCTTCTAGAAACTCGAAAATGAACATCGATGATGCTGCAGTCATCGCCGACGTTATTTTCCAGTGACCGAAAGAGTTCAATGCTTTTATCTCTTTAAAAACATTTCCAAATATTTTTAATTTTAAATCTCCCAGATTTCAAATTCAACACAAAAAAATATTTTTGAAATAATACTATTATTGTTCCAAAACCTTTGGAAACCACTTCCAAATCCAAAGGAATTTTAAATTTTCCCAAAAATTCCAAATTCCCAATCCAAATTTATATTTAAACATTACTCTGGAATTTTCATCATACTTTATTTTCAAATATTCTCTGGAATTCTATTTCAAATTATAATCTCATTTATTATGAAGTTTATTTCAATTTATAAATTACATTCACAATCTATAATTCAAATTCCATTTTGTCATATAAGTTTATTCTTCAACTTTGGTTATAAGTTTCAATTTGATCGTATTTTATATTGCTTCTTAACTTAATTCCAATAACTTAACAACGAATCACCTAAATATTCATTAGAAGGGAATATTGCTTTATATATAAAATATATCCTTATGCAAATTCATTTAAAATCTTCATAAGAAAATAACAAGTACGCCCTCATATATATACTCAACTCATTCTAGAGTACTACGGACTCTATTCAATGAGTAATCCCCACCAGAGCCAAGGTTCTCGCTTAACTTTCAGCTCTGATACCAAATGTAACGACCCGAAATTTTCGAAGCCGAAAATTCCAGATAGTTATGAAAAAGAAGAAAGAGATAGAAGAAGAAGAGAAACACCAAACATCTCACATTCGCAGCGGATAAAATATAATAAATAATAAATGTCTACAAAAGAATACTATATCTGTTGATTACATTTAATATATCAGAGTTCCACACATATACAGTCACTGAATAAATACAAGTATCATGTCTCAGATTAACGAATATATAAATATAGCGGAAATACTCTACTCGTTACTACCATCCGGTTTGCCTCCTGAGCTCCAGAACGTACCTACCTGAAAATCTGTAATACTCGGTCTGACCCGAGCATTACACCAAAGTAACACCTGGGTTAGGCTGGAAACCAGCGTGAGTAAACCCAACTAACATAGAATGCAAAAGTTTACAACCCATATAAACCCGGATAACTTATATCAATTTCCACTTCATAAGTTGTTATAGACATCACTTACTCCATACATCAATTTCTAAGTGCTAGAACTTAGATTTTATGATCCAATTCACTTAAAATCATTCCAATATACCCTATTGATTCCACGTATCAATTTGTAAAGAATCGAAGTGATTTCGGGTATTAACTAATACCCGACTCCGGTCTCTTCGAAATCAATGTTATTAATTTACCTTCCCTTTTCACAATAATCACATCTATCCTTGAATTAATCATGCTCATAAATTTACTAACCCTCCATAAATTTTGTTACACTAATTAAACAAGTAATTAATCCTCAATTAAGTAATTACCAATAATTACCCCCTTTGATTTATGATATTAAATAATTTTTCTTCGATTGCTTTATTAGTAAATTCTATTAACTACATTGATTAATTACCTTAATCAATCATCGATTATTCCAAATTATTAATTACTCTAGAATTAATTAACCTTTAACAAACTCACTAAATTATCTTGAAGTTAAATTATCATTAACCGTTAAAACAACACCTTTATTTAAAATATCGATTTAAGTGAAATAATAGAAAAAAATTATTTATGTTATCTTTTGTGTGAAAATACTTCTTTAAAGTAATTTACTTAGTATAATCAACCACCATGAAAAGAAACCCATCAAATTGTTTATCAAATTGAAGATAAAAATCTAACAAGTATGACATTTTCTTAGAAACAAACATGTTCATTTCAGGCAGAAATTTAACCCGAGCTTGCACCTCAAATTCATATATATAGATGGCCAAATTTTAAAAAGTGATACAAATGAAAGTTATAGGCCTTTCCGTTTGCTTTTTAGAATGACCAAGATCATCGAATTTGGATCGACGGTTCAAAAGTCATGACCATTTTACTAAAAACATTAAGCTTAGCCTGAACTTATGCATTTGCAGGACAGCGATCAACAATTGCAAATTTAGCATAGAAAACATCGAAATTAGGCAAAATAAATAAAGAAAAAGTTGTAGCTTAGTTTCTAAGTTTTCCGGAACATTAAAAATTACCAAATTCCGATGAGAATTGTAAAAGTTATGGGTAAAACAATTCTAAGATTTGAATTTCACAACTTCTGTCATTTTGTCTCGGGACAGCGATAAATAATTATAATTTTGGCCAAGATAACATCGAAATTTTGGAAAACTCAAAACATAAAATTTTTAGAACAAAGTCTAAGCTTTCTGGAACATCTAAATTTATCGAAATCGGTTAAGGAACGAAGAAGTTATGGCCAATTTAGTTTCAGCCTTAAGCACAGAGCTAATATTGGTTTTGCTCTCGGGATTACAGTAGAATAATTCAATTTTTACATAGATAACATCCAAATTACAGAAAACACAAAACATTAAAGTTGTAGCACATGAAATAAGCTTTTCAGAACATCCAAGAAATCGAAATTTCATTAAGAATTAAGAAGGTTATGGTCAAATTACTAAGCTGCGTTTTTGATAGAAGCGAGCCACTTTTACTTACAACTATCATCTCTTCAAGAATAACATGAATACTAGAAATTTAAATAGTTTTTCTCACTTTACACTTGTGTATTTGACTTGACCCCTTTTTCCTTAGCTTTCTCCAAGCTTTTTCACTTTATCCTACTTTTGTTTTTGCTTTTTGAAAGTAAGAAAAAATAAGTGAACATTTCCACTCTTTATATAGTAATTTTCAAGGCTAGTTTGGTAATTTTAGTTTTGGACACTTGTCTACTTCTCTTTGCACAAGCTTTAGAATGTTGACACATGTCTACTTAGGTGTCTTAAGATGTTTCTACACATGTACACCTAATGGGCTTATGTGTCACTATTTTATTTAATCTTGTGACACATGTCCTTCATTTTTTTTGTGCAAGCCTTATTTCATGACACATACCTTATTTAGTAATCATTTAAGGTGTTCTAGAAGTGTACAACAAAGTGATATATGTGTCATAATTCTATTTCATCTCAAGATAGGTGTATGGTTCATATTATGCCACTTGTCTTCACCATGCCATGCCACTTATCCTATACTTATAAATGTATACATACTTATACCTTTTGTATTATTTAAAAGCATACATAAATATAAATAAAATAGAGATGGTGTAGATAGTATATTTTCAAAACCGAACAAATCACCTTTAAATTAAATTCAACCATTCTATTATCTTCAGTATCATCATTATAAATTTTATAAGCCTTCAAATTATTTTAAACAGGCTTAGAAATTTCAGATTCAACAATTTACCCAATTTCAATTATTAAGTACAATGTTTAAACTATATAATTCAATGATTTAATTTTCAAGTAAATATTTATATCTCAAATTCACGTTAAAATTAACTTTTAAATGTTTAAAATCAATTCAATTATCCCGTTCTACATTGTTAAAAATTCTAGGTCGTCACAGATTCTATTATTGTTTTTGTTTCTTCCTTCTTCTTCTTCTTCTTCTTCTACCTCTTCTTCTTTAAACCCTAAAGATTCGTAAGTTTGTTCCTCTTTGGCTGAATTGTTGTGGGAGTTCGCCAGCTTAAAAAGGGGTACGGATTTGCGGGCCTTTACACTTTATTATTAAATCATTTCTTAAATTAAATGTATCTTAAGTTAAATCACTTCATATCAATTCCTAAGCCTCCTTATAAAACAAATAATATAATTTCTATTTCCAAAGCTAATTTCTTTTTAACATTTTTTAAAATATCCACTTTTAGAACTGTTCAACCTGATAAATTCAATCCTTTATAGTTTTTCCAGTTTAGTCTTAATTACTTAGAAAATAGTTTCATTTGAAATAGCTGCGATTATTTTTTTTTGTAGTACTCGTACATAATTGTTTTTTGCACATCATTCCATATACTTTAAACCATTTTATTATGTATATATATAAGCATAAATCATTTTTGTCTAATAACTAGTCAATTTCAATCATCGTAAACAATAACTAATGTCTAAAAAATTATATTCTTAAATTCATTTTATTTTATAATTAGTCAATTTTAAACTCCTTTTATTAACAGATCATATATGCACATAAAAATATATTTTTTCAAAATTCAATCAATTTTTTTGTGCTAACTATATTCATGTGAGCTTTGGAATAATTTCCAATTTTTTTAAATAATTTATTAATGCATGTTTCAAAAGTTTATATTATAAACCCTTCAAATTCCATTCCAAAAATACATATATTTTACAACTGAAAAATTCCACACGTTTAAAACAATAATTTTAAATTCATATATAAATATATATAACTCTTTTTTTCCACTTCATATTCCACCTAAAATTTTTCAAATTTGACATAAAAATAAGCTTATAAATCCCACCTTTCTAAATTTTACAAATAAGGGATTTTTACAAAAGCGCAAGGAAAGTGTAATATTTTAAATAACCTTTTTTTATTTACTTTCAAAAGTTCCTTTGTCAAAAACCAAGTGTGTCTCAAAAGATAATTGCAAATAATATGCTTTATACTAAACTTTTACAAAATAACCTTAAAAATATTTTTAGAAAATGACTTCTCATTAAATTTTCTTACGTTGAAGCTTACTTTATTTCAATATTTTAAGTGAACTTCAACTTATATATTTTCCCTAAAATATCAAACACTATTATCTCTAACCTTTTAACGACAATATTTATTCTAATTTCAATTAGTTTAATTACTTTAATTGGAGTAGATCGTATCTCACAAAAGCCCGACTATCTAAAAGAATAGTTAGGTACCTTTGTCACACTATATTTTATGGACTTAATGGTACTGCTCTTCTTTTTATTCAACACCAGTCCCAGAATTTATTCCACTGCTACTTCGCATAATAACTATTTTTAGACAATTCTTTGTGGAGTAAATTGCAATAAACATTTTATCTCCCACCCCAAACTATTTAAGTATCAATATTTAATTAACTCATAGTAAATATTTAATTACTCATAGTTGTTTACTTTGGTAAGGGATAATATGGGGTGTGACATACTAATATACACAAATATAACTTTTCAATATAGGAAAAATACCATAAACTTCATGTACACCATACAAATATACTAACCCATAACCCCAGTCGTAGGTATGATGCCTTATCCTATCCATCTTAATTATCAAATTATCGGTATTTTCATTGAATTATTCTATGTAAGGCAAATTCTACTTAGTGAACTTTAACTTAGGCATCTTACTGAAGCTCTGATACTAACTGATGTCTGTCTCACTGTGGCCATCACTAGTACCTTAGACGCACTAGTTTTACAGCCAACCTCTCGACAGTTTAACCAAACCTAACGGGTACATGTAGGTGTAAGAGTCAAAGCTTCGCCATTGATCACAAAGCGAGAGCCCTCTATCACATTGCACTCAACAACTAGCTTTGATACCAACTGTAATGACCTGACTTTCCACCCCCATTTGAAGCACTAAAAACTGAGAGCATCGACTAAACCATCAACTAACTACCTAGCAATCGCATAATATATCAACAGGATAAAGCATTACTTATAAGTTATAACATTTTCGAATATATCCATTTCCAAAAATCATAACACTTCAAAGTTGTAACACTTTTGAAATTATAAAGCTTCTAAAACCATAACACTTTAGAAATCATAACTTAGAAATCATAATACTTTGAAAGTCATAATACTTTGGAAATCATAATTTAGAAATCATAATACTTTGGAAATCATAAAACTTTCCTTTAAACAGTTTAGATATTGATAATGTTATATATATAGTAAAATAGTTTATAAAATAAAATAGTCTATTTAAAAATACTTATAAGCGAAAATAGTTTATAATAAAATAAGTAGTATATTAAAATAGTTTATATAAAAAATGATTTATATTAAAATAGTTTATATTAAAATAATTTATAAAGTAAAATATAAAATAGTTTTAAGTATAATTTAAAATACATTATATAATAAAATAGTTTCTTCAAATTTCAAAAATAGATTCAAATCCTCGGATTCCAAATTTCCAATTTAATTAAACCTCATGAAACGACCCGACTTTCTTACCACATAAAATCGCATCATTTTTAAGAAAGAAAGGGATAGAAAAGAGAATAGAAAGAAGAGAAGAAATAAACAACCTCAGAATCCAACGGCGGAACGAATAAATTATATTAATAACATAAATATTACATAGTTTACAACAAATATCAGAGTTACACAGATATACAACACATACTAGACAGTTATAAACACCTGTCTAGTTATACAACTCTATACAGCACAAGAAACTACTCAAAGAAAACTACACAGCGGAATACTATATATATCTACACGCAGAAGCCTCCTGCTCCATTGCTCCTCCATAATTCATCAAAGCTAACCTGAATCCTAATCTGAATCCTTTGGCTACTCGTAAAAATTTGAGTACCCAAGAGTTTAAGAAAACAAAAGATAAACTCTAGGTCAGACATGGATCTGGTGTGAGTAACATGTTAAGTTGCTTAACTTTAAAAACCTTTTGAAGAGAAAGGTATCACGTAAGACTTTCCATACATAAATATGGAAAAGTTTTTACCTTACGCTAACCAAAACATTTGATAGGAAATCCGATGATATTATAACAGGATCTAGGGTTTTCAAATAAATAAGAAATAGCCGAAATTGTTACATGATTAAATTCCAGCTACTAGCCACAAAAGTGGGTAATACAATCAAAACCGTTGGCACTTATTGGATTTTGGATTCCATACAATGGCAGGGCTAATGGGGTACCGGCCATCACAGTACGTGGCCTAGATCAACATACCGAGGAGTACGCCCGCTCCCCTACAACACAAGGCCGGACCCATTCCTTACTGAACAGTTCCGAACAAGACAACCCCGTGCTTGTAGCTAGCAACCACCCACACAGCCGAATATAAAGGGACTTCCAGACAGGGGTAAATCTCGCTCTCCAGTGGGAGCGACCCACGAAGCCTTACTGCACCTCCCCTGTTTTAGCCATTCCCGGTTGATGAGGCTTGAGGCTACAATTACCTTTATAGGATACATCACTTAGAATGCTCATCGTCCACCTGAAGATGTTCTGAAAGCATTCAATCCATACAAGTTCGTTCCGGGTTCGAACGAAACCGAAGGCATTACCTCGCTACACTCATTTTGGAATCACCCTCAGAGTTAACGACAATAACCCTTGCACTCTAAATCACCATCTCGAACCTATAAGAACTAGTTCCGCCAAACTCATTACGGAATCACCCACAGAGTTATACTGACGTATAGTCCTTACACCTTGAGTCTTCACAAAGCTCCACTCTGATTCACGACCTAACGTTAATTTGGATTGATGTGGTTTTCGGATATCCAAATATGGAAACCCGATCCCGGTCACATCGAAATCCAAAGCGTGTCTTTAAGGTCCAAGTTGTTTTAAAGTTTAAAACAATTCAATACAGTATCTATATACACAGATAGATAACTCATAAATCATAATTGATAATCAACATTATCAAATAACAGGTAATCCACATTATCAATATCAAAATAGATAATCCATATATCAACATCTCAATTGATAATCTATGTTATCATCACAATGCTACCAATCATTCATATCACACAACCATACATATCTCATTACTGAGATCACACATCATCCAAGACAAGCAATGTCATCCATTCCTACATAAGCAATGATTTATTTCATCACAATATAATTAATTTAATATGAATTAAATTAACTATCTCTACTACTAATTAATATAAAATGAATTAAATTAATTACTCCATCTTTAATTAATTTAAAAAAAATTAAATTAATTACTTCATCAATATAAATCTTGCTTACTCAATCATTTAATTGATTATAATCAATTAATCATTCATTATTAATCACCTTAATTAATCACTCTTCATTAATTATCCTTAATTACATTCATGTAATTATTCTTAATTAATTCCACAAATTAATTATCCTCAACCAAATAGTAATTAACCTTTAATTACTTCAATTAATTAATTAATCATAATTAATTACATTAATTCTTAATTAATTATACTAATTAATTACCTTTAATTATTTATCATTGATTAACTAATCATAATTAATCAACTTTAATTACATCATTAATTATAATAATTAATGATCCTTAATTATACTTAATTAATTATCTTCTTAAATTAATTACCCTGAGTAATTAACTCATAATTATTAATCTCCAGATTTATTTCATTTAGTAATTAACTAACTTAATTACCATATTAAAACAAATTAATTATTCTTAATTAATTAATTAATTAATTAATTAATCCCTTGATTAATTACTAAGTAATTACATTCCAAATTTCTTCATTCTTAAACATCTCCACTTAATTACAAGCTGTAATTATTAATCAATTACTTAACTAAGTAATTTCCAGATCATTAATTACATACAGTAATTATTTTTAAAACCCAAGAGTTCAAAATTTAATTAAACTTAATTAATTAAAATAAACAATCACATTTAACTAAATTAATTATATTAAGTAATTAATTTCTTAATTACTTCATTAAGTAATTACACTCAAACCATTCACAAATGATTATTGTTAAATTAATTAATCTAATTAATTATAAAAATTAACCATATTAATTAATTGTTGAATAATCCTGGTTAATGACCATTATTAACCATTCTTTAATTATTTTTATTATGTAATTAACTTAGATAATTACAAATTAAATCATCTTTAATTATCCATTAATTAAAGTTAATTATTTAATCAATTATCCTTGATCAAAACTTAATTACGTAATTAATAATTCATCAATCATTAATTTAAAAATCTAATTAATGATCTTAATTATAAATTTATTAATCATTAATCAATATTTATTTATCCCTAACCAATTAATTTATTAAATTAATTAATTATTCCTTAATTTCCTTATTAATTAAATTAATTTCAAAACATTAATCTTAACTTAATTTTAAGATAAAACATGTCTTAATTATGTTTAAAAACAAATTTATTTTAAACAAAGTACTTTTGAACTACTTTTAAATTTCATTTGAAATACATGATTTAAAATAAGAATAATTTAAACTCATCAAAGTTTAAATAATTTAAAACTTTTTAAATTGCAAGACAAACAAACAAGTGCTATAAAATTTTATAGTTAAATTCATTTCAAAATTTTAATAACTTAAATTTACATTTAGTTTAAAACTTCAAATTTAAACCTTTCTTAAAATTTAAAAACTGAAGTTCATTTTCAAATTTAAAATTTCCAAATTTAAATAAACTTCAAATCTTACTCATATTTTTAACAAACTTCATTTTTAAAAAAAAAACCAAAGCTACTTTACCATAATAAAGTAGTAACTTAATTTTAAATTTAAAACTTTTTTTTTAAAACTTCAGATTTTTAGGAATTTAAGTTTGATTTAAACCCAGATTTACAGGCTTTCTGTAACCTGAAGGAAAACAGAGCAAACTCGAGAACAAACAAATCTGCTTCGAGACAAATGCTGCTCTACTCTGAGTCTTCAATCTACTTGCTTCGAGCAAATTCACAGATCTCCCCTGCAACAACCAAAACCCCAAACACTTCACCTGTAAACTCATCGCTGTGCATATGCACGGCGACCAACGCCTACTCTGATCATCAGAGATGATCGTAATACTCCCCGCAACCCTCCTATAATCATATGCGAACGTCAGACCGAACAATTATACAAAGAATCAAAATTGAGCTCCCCATCCCCAAAATTGGAAAATGTTACAGGTTTCTGCTCAAAACCTGTCAACGGTGAATGTTCGTCACTCCGACCATCTGAGGTCCACCCACTCCGGCCTCGAACTCCTTCACACTTCAACTACACAATCCCCAAATATCAAAACACTCGATCCAACCTTCATCCCGAACTGACCCAAATCATAAAACTCATCAAAAACTAGGGTTTAATACTGAATTTCAAAACTGCGTCCAATTTAATAATTTTTAATCACTTCTCTGATTTTTTTAAGAATCCCCTATACCTACTTCACCACTCAGAAGAATCCCTAAACTTACTCAAGTCATAGATCACAAGAAATTGCACAAGTTTCATTTTCAGTTCAAGTACTAACTGCTACTTAAACTAAACTCTAAAAATCCTAATACTTGATTTAAAAATCAAGTTCCAGTAAATGTTTTTAGTTTATGAAACTGGATTTCAATTTTAATATGATTGGGTTTTGATAAAAATAAACATGCATGATGTTTCCTACTGTTCCAGGGTCAATACCCATATTTTACTTTCTTGAATTATTTTTTTTTATATTAGCTTAAGAAAATAACAACTTTGCTTTATAATTTCCATTGTATCAGGAAACAAATTAAGTGGTAAGTATTCAAATAAAATTGTAGGTGCCAGGAAAATCAAAAAGAAACAGAACAGGCAATTGAAAAAGAAACAGCATGCACATCATTTATATTCATATCAACAGTTATCTATAACATAAGAAAATAGCTATTCCTTTTCAATAAACTAGCATGCAACCTCTTTTAAGATTTTAAAGTTAAAAAGTTACTCACATTATTAAATGCAGAGCTCTGCTTGACTTGCTTTTGAATTTTGCAGAAATAAAAATACGCAGGCAGGATCTTTGTGTTTAAAATCTAAGTTGCAATTATGTTGAAATGCTCATCATCCCTGACTACAAATCCTTGCATGCAGATGCATTTGAAACAGCTTCAAACTGAGGTTGTGCAGAGAAAAGGTGCAAGCTTGATTATTCCAGGTTTTAAGAACAAAATGCAGGCCCTCTTTTTTTAAGTGACATGCAGATTTGTTTATAGATTTTGGTGAATCAATGCAGATTAATGTTTGAATATGAGGAAGTGCAGACCATCATGATAAAGGTGTTTTGATTTTGAGATGAATATGGGTTTGATTTATGCAGGCTTTGATTGTTAATATGAAGATGATTTTGATTTTTGAAGAGTTTTGAAGTTTTCTCTTTTTGATCAAAGAAATGGAAAACATGTATGAAAGAAAATTCAAGTTTATATAAATGAAATTTTCAGATTTAATTTAATAAAAGAAAAATTAAAACAATGATTTACACTTGTCCAATTTTATACATTTGTCAATTTATTATGTTAGTTTTTGAACAAATGTTACATGAATGTTAAAGAATGAAACACTTGTTTCTTTAAAATAATTAATACTTGATTTACAAACTAATATGTGTATTAGCTTAATTTTAATTTTGTTAGTTTATATTTAAATATGTATATAAATTTACAAAAAAAATAAAAACAAACCATATTTATAAATAAAACTTATACATATAGAAATTAAAACAATTAAGATTTATACTTTGGAATTTAAATTCAAATTAAATTCAAAATCAAATATCTTCAAATCAAGTTATGTATATAGATATAATTTGAAATAAAAATTACAAATTTTATTCAAAACCTATTTATAAAGGCAATACACTGTTAATATTGTTTTTTTATAAATATCTTACAATTAAATAAAAATTATTTTAAAGGAAATAATATTTTTATCAATAAAATATCTATTTTATTAAGCCATAAAACCTTTTCGTTTGTTTATTCTAAATTTAAAACTCAATCCAATTTAATTTAAACATTAAATATTTTTCTTATCAATTTTAAAGTCATATATTTATTTATTAAATAGTTTTAAAAACTCAATACTAATTTAAAATAAAATTTCCCAAATTAAAATGTATATATTTGAATTTTAAAACATGATTCATTTATTAAGTTTAAACCAAGATTTATTCATTTAACTTTGAAAAGATAATATCAAATAAAAACAAATTTCCAAATTACTACAAATATTAAAACTAGAAAATATGCTTTATTTATTTAAATTAAAACAATGCTAATTTATTTAAAATATAAACCATATATTTATATTGTAAATAGAAACCAATTTATTATTTTAAAAGATAAAATAACCATTTTAAATATTTATTGAAGATGATTATTAAATCCATTTTGAATTATTATTAACAAAATATCAATATCAATTTAATTTTTAATACAGATTATTAAATTTATATTGTTAAAAATTCCGGAATATTACAATCCTTCCCCCTTAAAAGAATTTCGTCCCTGAAATTTAAAACAAAGGTAATTTAATAATCTCATAAAAGATTTATTTTTAAAATTCAAGCATATATCAAACATATGCTAACAATAAAAACAACCAATTTAACCAATCAAACAAACTTAATTATCCAGACAAAATTCTGGATAGAACCTTCTCGAGTTTCCCCAAGTATATATATATAGATACTCGCTCTAGAGAATCCAAACAAACAATATTATGAAGCTACAAAGCTCCTATTCAACTATATCTACAACACTAGACAAGATATCAGACTACAGACAAGTTTGACTCATCAACCAAAACTCCAGAACTGCCGGTTCTAAAATCAGAGATAGATCATACACGTGCTCCCTCAGAGATACGTGAAACTCATCGAATCGCAGTTATCCAAACTGGCAATCCAATCCTGTAGATAAATCACTTATTTTCCAAGATCACAGAAAAGATCCAAAACACTTCAGAGCTAACTTCTCAGACTTACCCAATCTTATAGCTCACTTTTGATCGGATAAAAACTTATCCAAAATCAAATCTCCGACTTCAGAATCCAAATTTCCCCGTCTCTTATCCACAAAATCTCCAAACGATTCTGGGCTGCCTACAACCTTACTGATCAGCTCAACCTTGCTGATGCCTCTAGAAACCAACTAGACCAATCAACTCATCAAATGATCTTCTCAAGATCAACCCTACTCTTCAAACATCAGAAGTCAACAACTCTTCTGTCCGGAGAAGAAAAGCAGATGCACTTCCAAACTGCTTCCGCTGCTCAACTCTGATCCGAAGAAGAAGAAAGTGCTGAAGAAGAACACGAGAACAACTCAACAACACACCCTAGAGATATGGTTCAACAAATCCATAAGAAAAATTCAGAAGTTCCTCCAAAACTCTAAGCTGCTACACCATCTCAACCTCTAGGAACCATTCTTCTATAAAGCTGAACCAACGACACTACTACAGAGCCTAGGTATTCACTCAACCTAATGTTCTGATACCAAATGAAACGACCCGACTTTCTTACCACATAAAATCGCATCATTTTTAAGAAAGAAAGGGATAGAAAAGAGAATAGAAAGAAGAGAAGAAATAAACAACCTCAGAATCCAACGGCGGAACGAATAAATTATATTAATAACATAAATATTACATAGTTTACAACAAATATCAGAGTTACACAGATATACAACACATACTAGACAGTTATAAACACCTGTCTAGTTATACAACTCTATACAGCACAAGAAACTACTCAAAGAAAACTACACAGCGGAATACTATATATATCTACACGCAGAAGCCTCCTGCTCCATTGCTCCTCCATAATTCATCAAAGCTAACCTGAATCCTAATCTGAATCCTTTGGCTACTCGTAAAAATTTGAGTACCCAAGAGTTTAAGAAAACAAAAGATAAACTCTAGGTCAGACATGGATCTGGTGTGAGTAACATGTTAAGTTGCTTAACTTTAAAAACCTTTTGAAGAGAAAGGTATCACGTAAGACTTTCCATACATAAATATGGAAAAGTTTTTACCTTACGCTAACCAAAACATTTGATAGGAAATCCGATGATATTATAACAGGATCTAGGGTTTTCAAATAAATAAGAAATAGCCGAAATTGTTACATGATTAAATTCCAGCTACTAGCCACAAAAGTGGGTAATACAATCAAAACCGTTGGCACTTATTGGATTTTGGATTCCATAAAATGGCAGGGCTACTAGGGTACCGCCCGTCACAGTACGTAGCCTAGATCAACATACCGAGGAGTACGTCCGCTCCCCTGCAACACAAGGCCAGACCCATTCCTTACTGAACAGTTCCGAGCAAGACAACCCCGTGGTTGTAGCTAGCAACCACCCACACAGCCGAATATAAAGGGACTTCCAGACAGGGGTAAATCTCGTTGTCCAGTGGGAGCGACCCACGAAGCCTTACTGCACCTCCCCTGTTTTAGCCATTCCCGGTTGATGAGGCTTGAGACTACAATTACCTTTATAGGATACATCACTTAGAATGCTCATCGTCCACCTGACGATGTTCTGATAGCATTCAATCCATACAAGTTCGTTCCGGGTTCGAACGAAACCGAAGGCATTATCTCGCTACACTCATTTTGGAATCACCCTCAGAGTTAACGACAATAACCCTTGCACTCTAAATCACCATCTCGAACCTATAAGAACTAGTTCCGCCAAACTCATTACGGAATCACCCACAGAGTTATACTGACGTATAGTCCTTACACCTCGAGTCTTCACAAAGCTCCAGTCCGATTCACGACCTAACGTTAATTTGGATCGATGTGGTTTTCGGATATCCAAACATGGAAACCCGATCCCGGTCTCATCGAAATCCAAAGCGTGTCTTTAAGGTCCAAGTTGTTTTAAAGTTTAAAACAATTCAATACAGTATCTATATACACAGATAGATAACTCATAAATCATAATTGATAATCAACATTATCAAATAACAGGTAATCCACATTATCAATATCAAAATAGATAATCCATATATCAACATCTCAATTGATAATCTATGTTATCATCACAATGCAACCAATCATTCATATCATACAACCATACTTATCTCATTACTGAGATCACACAACATCCAAGACAATCAATGTCATCCATTCCTACATAAGCAATGATTTATTTCATCACAATATAATTAATTTAATATGAATTAAATTAACTATCTCTATTACTAATTAATTTAAAATGAATTAAATTAATTACTCCATCTTTAATTAATTTAAAATAAATTAAATTAATTACTTCATCAATATAAATCTTGCTTACTCAATCATTTGATTGATTACAATCAATTAATCATTCATTATTAATCACCTTAATTAATCACTCTTCATTAGTTATCCTTAATTACATTCATGTAATTATTCTTAATTAATTCCACAAATTAATTATCCTCAACCAAATAGTAATTAACCTTTAATTACTTCAATCAATTAATTAATCATAATAAATTACATTAATTCTTAATTAATTATATTAATTAATTACCTTTAATTATTTGTCATTGATTAATTAATCATAATTAATCAACTTTAATTACATCATTAATTATAATAATTAACGATCCTTAATTATACTTAATTAATTATCTTCTTAAATTAATTACCCTGAGTAATTAACTCATAATTATTAATCTCCAGATTTATTTCATTTTGTAATTAACTAACTTAATTACCATATTAAAAAAAATTAATTATTCTTAATTAATTAATTAATCCCTTGATTAATTACTAAGTAATTACATTCCAAATTTCTTCATTCTGAAACATCTTCACTTAATTACAACCTGTAATTATTAATCAATTACTTAACTAAGTAATTTCCAGATCATTAATTACATACAGTAATTATTTTTAAAACCCAAGAGTTTAAAATTTAATTAAACTTAATTAATTAAAATAAACAATCATATTTAACTAAATTAATTACGTTAAGTAATTAATTTCTTAATTACTTCATTAAGTAATTACACTCAAACCATTCACAAATGATTATTGTTAAATTAATTAATCTAATTAATTATAAAAATTAACCATATTAATTAAATGTTGAATAATCCTGGTTAATGACCTTTATTAACCATTCTTTAATTATTTTTATTATGTAATTAACTTAGATAATTACAAATCAAATCATCTTTAATTATCCATTAATTAAAGTTAATTATTTAATCAATTATCCTTGATTAAAACTTAATTAAATAATTAATAATTCATCAATCATTAATTTAAAAATCTAATTAATGATCTTAATTATAAATTTATTAATCATTAATCAATATTCAATTATCCCTAACCAATTAATTTATTAAATTAATTAATTATTCCTTAATTGCCTTATTTGATTAATTATTCCTTAATTGCCTTATTAATCAAATTAATTTCAAAACATTAATCTTAACTTAATTTTAAGATAAAACATGTCTTAATTATGTTTAAAAACAAATTTATTTTAAACAAAGTACTTTTGAACAACTTTTAAATTTCATTTGAAATACATGATTTAAAATAAGAATAATTTAAACTCATCAAAGTTTAAATAATTTAAAACTTTTTAAATTGCAAGACAAACAAACAAGTGCTATAAAATTTTATAGTTAAATTCATTTCAAAATTTTAATAACTTAAATTTACATTTAGTTTAAAACTTCAAATTTAAACCTTCCTTAAAATTTAAAAACTGAAGTTCATTTTCAAATTTAAATAAACTTCAAATCTTACTCATATTTTTAACAAACTTCATTTTTAAAAAAACCAAAACTACTTTACCATAATAAAGTAGTAACTTAAGTTTAAATTTAATTTTTTTTAAAACTGAGATTTTTAAATTTTACTTAAATTGAAATATTTAAACTTTGACTTAAAACTTGAATTTAAACTTTCCTTAAAAAAAGTAAAACTTCAGATTTTTATGAATTTAAGTTTGATTTAAACCCAGATTTACAGGCTTTCTGTAACCTGAAGGAAAACAGAGCAAACCCGAAAACAAACAAATCTGCTTCGAGAAATGCTACTCTACTCCGAGTCTTCAATCTACCTGCTTCGAGCAAATTCACAGATCTCCCCTGCAACAACCAAAACCCCAAACACTTCACCTGTAAACTCATCGCCGTGCATATGCACGGCGACCACCGCCTACTCTGATCATCAGAGATGATCGTAATACTCCTCGCAACCCTCCTACAATCATATGTGAACGTCAGATCGAACAATTATACAAAGAATCAAAATTGAGCTCCCCATTCCAAAACCTGGAAAATGTTACAGGTTTCTGCTCAAAACCTATGAACGGTGAATGTTCGTCACTCCGACCATCTGAGGTCCACCCACTCCGGCCTCGAACTCCTTCACACTTCAACTACACAATCCCCAAATATCAAAACACTCGATCCAACCTTCATCCCGAACTGACCCAAATAATAAAACTCATCAAAAATTAGGGTTTAATACTGAATTTAAAAACTGCATCCAATTTAATAATTTTTAATCACTTCTTTGATTTTTTTTAAGAATCTCCTATACCTACTTCACCACTCAGAAGAATCCCTAAACTTACTCAAGTCATAGATCACAAGAAATTGCACAAGTTTCATTTTCAGTTCAAGTACTAACTGCTACTTAAACTAAACTCTCAAAATCCTAATACTTGATTTAAAAATCAAGTTCCAGTAAATGTTTTTAGTTTATGAAACCGGATTTCAATTCTAATATGATTGGGTTTTGATAAAAATAAACATGCATGATGTTTCCTACTGTTCCAGGGTCAATATCCATATTTTACTTTCTTGAATTTTTTTTATATATTAGCTTAAGAAAATAACAACTTTGCTTTATAATTTTCATTATATCAGGAAACAAATTAAGTGGTAAGTATTCAAATAAAATTGTAGGTGCCTGGAAAATCAAAAAGAAACAGAATAGGCAATTGAAAACGAAACAGCATGCACATCATTTATATTCATATCAACAGTTATCTATAACATAAGAAAATAGCTATTCCATTCCAATAAACTAGCATGCAACCTCTTTTAAGATTTTAAAGTTAAAAAGTTACTCACATTATTAAATGCAGAGCTCTGTTTGACTTGCTTTTGAATTTTGCTGAAATAAAATTACGCAGGCAGGATCTTTGTGTTTAAAATCTAAGTTGCAATTATGTTGAAATGCTCATGATCCATGACTACAAATCCTTGCATGCAGATGCATTTGAAACAGCTTCAAACTGAGGTTGTGTAGAGAAAAGGTGCAAGCTTGATTATTCCAGGTTTTAAGAACAGAATGCAGGCCCTTTTTTTAAGTGACATGCAGATTTGTTTACAGATTTTGGTGAATCAATGCAGATTGATGTTTGAATTTGAGGAAGTGCAGACCATCATGATAAAGGTGTTTTGATTTTGAGATGAAAATGGGTTTGATTTATGCAGGCTTTGATTGTTAATATGAAGATGATTTTGATTTTTGAAGAGTTTTGAAGTTTTCTCTTTTTGATCAAAGAAATGGAAAACATGTATGAAAGAAAATTCAAGTTTATATAAATGAAATTTTCAGATTTAATTTAATAAAAGAAAAATTAAAACAATGATTTACACTTGTCCAATTTTATACATTTGTCAATTTGTTATGTTAGTTTTTGAACACATGTTAAATGAATGTTAAAGAATGAAACACTTGTTTCTTTAAAATAATTAATACTTGATTTACACACTAATGTGTGTATTAGCTTAATTTTAATTTTGTTAGTTTATATTTAAATATGTATATAAATTTACAAAAATAAAATAAAAACAAACCATGTTTATAAATAAAACCTATACATATAGAAATTAAAACAATTAAGATTTATACTTTGGAATTTAAATTCAAATTAAATTCAAAATCAAATATTTTCAAATCAAGTTATGTATATAGATTTAATTTGAAATAACAATTACAAATTTTACTCAAAACCTATTTATAAAGGCAATACACTGTTAATATTGTTTTTTTTATAAATATCTTATTATTAAATAAAAATTATTTTAAAGGAAATAATATTTTTATCAATAAAATATCTATTTTATTAAGCCATGAAACCTTTATGTTTGTTTATTCTAAATTTAAAACTCAATCCATTTAATTTAAACATTAAATATTTTTCTTATCAATTTTAAAGTCATATATTTATTTATTAAATAGTTTTAAAAACTCAATACTAATTTAAAATAAAATTTCCCAAATTAAGATGTATATATTTGAATTTTAAAACATGATTCATTTATTAAATTTAAACCAAGATTTATTCATTTAACTTTGAAAAGATAATATCAAATAAAAACAAATTTCCAAATTACTACAAATATTAAAACTAGAAAATATGCTTATTTATTAAAATTAAAACAATGCTAATTTATTTAAAATATAAACCATATATTTATATTGTAAATAGAAACCAATTTATTATTTTTAAAAGATAAAATAACCATTTTAAATATTTATTGAAGATGATTATTAAATCCATTTTGAATTATTATTAACAAAATATCAATATCAATTTAATTTTTAATACAGATTATTAAATTTATATTGTTAAAAATTCCGGAATATTACAATCCTTCCCCCTTAAAAGAATTTCGTCCCCGAAATTTAAAACAAAGGTAATTTAATAATCTCATAAAAGATTTATTTTTAAAATTCAAGCATATATCAAACATATGCTAACAATAAAAACAACCAATTTAACCAATCAAACAAACTTAATTATCCAGACAAAATTCTGGATAGAACCTTCTCGAGTTTCCCCAAGTATATATATATATATATATATATATATATATATATATATACTCGCTCTAGAGAATCCAGACAAACAATATTATGAAGCTACAAAGCTCCTATTCAACTATATCTACAACACTAGACGTGATATCAGACTACAGACGAGTTTTGACTCATCAACCAAAACTCCAGAACCGCCGGTTCTAAAATCAGAGATAGATCATACACGTGCTCCCTCAGAGATACGTGAAACTCAACGAATCCCAGTTATCCAAACTGGCAATCCAATCCTGTAGATCAATCACATATTCTCCAAGATCACAGAAAAGATCCAAAACACTTCAGAGCTAACTTCTCAGACTTACCCAATCTTATAGCTCACTTTTGATCGGAGAAAAACTTATCCAAAATCAAATCTCCGACTTCAGAATCCAAATTTCCCCGTCTCATATCCACAAAATCTCCAAACGATCCTGGGCTGCCTACAACCTTACCGATCAGCTCAACCTTGCTGATGCCTCTAGAAACCAACTAGACCAATCAACTCATCAAATGATCTTCTCAAGATCAACCCTACTCTTCAAACATCAGAAGTCAACAACTCTTCTATCCGGAGTAGAAAAGAAGATGCACTTCCAAACTTCTTCCGCTGCTCAACTCTGATCCGAAGTAGAAGAAAATGCTAAAGAAGAACACGAGCACAACTCAACAACACACCTAGAGATATGGTTCAACAAATCCATAAGAAAAATTCAGAAGTTCCTCCAAAACTCTGAGCTGCTACACCATCTCAACCTCTAGGAACCATTCTTCTATAAAGCTGAACCACCGGTACTACTCCTGGAATCTTAGTCGATAAGGAAACTCAACCTTTAGATGCGAACTTCTCTGAAGACATCCAGAAAAACTCAGATAACCCAAGAGATCACCCAAACAATCGCAAGTCACTTTTGCGATCAACCCAAGCCAAATCCAAGGAAAACCCGTTCTCCCTTTACCGAACAGAACAGCTTACTCTTCACTAGCCAACCCATCGAAGAAACGAGTCCACTCAACCGCTTCTGAACTCCATTTCAGAAAATTGCTAAGCCAGAAGATTTCTTGCCAATACCAAGAACACTCCAAGCTGCATTGCTGCCACAGATGCCAAAGAATTCCAAAACAAAGCTCTTCGAGAAACTCAAACCTCAAAGCAAACAAAAACACCAGCTGAACACAACCGCAACACCTAAGCAGACTCACCCCCTTAACTTGTTCCAAAAAAACATCTTTGGGAATATCCATAGTCACTGCATCTCATCACACAACTATTATCCCCTGAGGTAAAAAAATTCCATTGCTCACTTCTGCCCAATCGACAGATCCAAACTCTACTCATCTAACTTCAGAAATAGACTCCGAACCTTAACAGGTTACCTTCAGAGATCAATGAAATCCCTCATCACTACAGAACTCACTCGAGACGGTATTAGGTCTACCGTCTCGACAGATACACTTCCAACCTCAAATATTCAAACTCCAACAAATGGTAGTCGTGTTACACACTACTACCTTATCTACCTTTATAACTTATATTGGAAAACCTGAATAGGTAACCCAACAGATAGGTAGTAATATATATATATATATATATATATATATATATATATAGAGAGAGAGAGAGAGAGAGAGAGTTATATATAAAAATACAAGTACGTTCTCTCAAGAAAGACACTACTACATAGCCTAGGTATTCACTCAACCTATTGCTCTGATACCAAATGAAACGACCCGACTTTCTTACCACATAAAATCGTATCATTTTTAAGAAAGAAAGGGATATAAAAGAGAATAGAAAGAAGAGAAGAAAGAAACAACCTCAGAATCTAACAGCGGAACGAATAAATTATATTAATAACATAAATATTACATAGTTTACAACAAATATCAGAGTTACACAGATGTACATCACATACTAGACAGTTATAAATACCTGTCTAGTTATACAACTCTATACAGCATAAGAAACTACTCAGAGAAAACTACACAGCGGAATACTATATATATCTACACGCAGAAGCCTCCTGCTCCATTGCTTCCCCATAATTCGTCAAAGCTAACCTGAATCCTAACCTGAATCCCTTGGCTACTCGTAAAAATTTAGGTACCCAAGAGTTTAAGATAACAGAAGAAAAACTCCGGGTCAGACATGGGTCTGGTTTGAGTAACAGGTTAAGTTGCTTAACTTTAAAAACCTTTTGAAAAGAAAGGTATCACGTAAGACTTTCCACACATAAATATGGAAAAGTTTTTACCTTACGCTAACCAAAACATTTGATAGGAAATCCGATGATATTATAATAGGATCTAGGGTTTTCAAATAAATAAGAAATAGCCGAAATTGTTACATGATTATACTCCAGCTAGCCACAAAAGTGGGTAATACAATCAAAACCGTTGGCACTTATTGGATTTTGGATTCCATACAATGGCAGGGCTACTGGGGTACCGCCCATCACAGTACGTGTCTAGATCAACGTATCGAGGAGTACGCCCGCTCCCCTGCAACACAAGGCCGGACCCATTCCTTACTGAAGAGTTTCGAACAAGACAACCCCATGGTTGTAGCTAGCAACCACCCACACAGCCGAATATAAAGGGACTTCTAGACAGAGGTAAATCTCGCTCTCCAGTGGGAGCGACCCACGAAGCCTTCCTGCACCTCCCCTGTTTTAGCCATTCCCGGTTGATGAGGCTTGAGGCTACGATTACCTTTATAGGATACATCACTTAGAATGCTCATCGTCAACCTGACAATGTTCTGAAAGCATTCAATCCATACAAGTTCGTTCCGGGTTCGAACAAAACCGAAGGCATTATCTCGCTACACTCATTTTGGAATCACCCTCAGAGTTAACGACAATAACCCTTGCACTCTAAATCACCATCTCGAACCTATAAGAACTACTTCCGCCAAACTCATTACGGAATCACCCATAGAGTTATACTGACGTATAGTCCTTACACCTCGAGTCTTCACAAAGCTCCACTCTGATTCACGACCTAACGTTAATTTGGATCGATGTGGTTTTCAGATATCCAAATATGGAAACCCGATCCCGGTCTCAACGAAATCCAAAGCGTGTCTTTTAGGTCCAAGTTGTTTTAAAGTTTAAAACAATTCAATACAGTATCTATATACACAGATAGATAACTCATAAATCATAATTGATAATCAACATTATCAAATAACAGGTAATCCACATTATCAATATCAAAATAGATAATCCATATCAACATCTCAATTGATAATCTATGTTATCATCACAATGCAACCAAGCATTCATATCACACAACCATACTTATCTCATTACTGAGATCACACAGCATCCAAGACAATCAATGTCATCCATTCCTGCATAAGCAATGATTTATTTCATCACATCATAATTAATTTAATATGAATTAAATTAACTATCTCTATTACTAATTAATTTAAAATGAATTTTAATTACTCCATCTTTAATTAATTTAAAATAAATTAAATTAATTACTTCATCAATATAAATCTTGCTTACTCAATCATTTGATTGATTACAATCAATTAATCGTTCATTATTAATCACCTTAATTAATCACTCTTCATTAGTTATCCTTAATTACATTCATGTAATTATTCTTAATTAATTCCACAAATTAATTATCCTCAACCAAATAGTAATTAACCTTTAATTACTTCAATTAATTAATTAATCATAATAAATTACATTAATTCTTAATTAATTATATTAATTAATTACCTTTAATTATTTTTCATTGATTAATTAATCATAATTAATCAACTTTAATTACATCATTAATTATAATAATTAACGATCCTTAATTATACTTAATTAATTATCTTCTTAAATTAATTACCCTGAGTAATTAACTCATAATTATTAATCTCCAGATTTATTTCATTTAGTAATTAACTAACTTAACTACCATATTAAAAAAAATTAATTATTCTTAATTAATTTCTTAATTAATCCCTTGATTAATTACTATGTAATTACATTCCAAATTTCTTCATTCTTAAACATCTCCACTTAATTACCACCTGTAATTATTAATCAATTACTTAACTAAGTAATTTCCAAATCATTAATTACATACAGCAATTATTTTTAAAACCCAAGAGTTTAAAATTTAATTAAACTTAATTAATTAAAATAAACAATCATATTTAACTAAATTAATCACATTAAGTAATTAATTTCTTAATTACTTCTTTAAGTAATTACATTCAAACCATTCACAAATGATTATTGTTAAATTAATTAATCTAATTAATTATAAAAATTAACCATATTAATTAATTGTTGAATAATCCTGGTTAATGACCTTTATTAACCATTCTTTAATTATTTTTATTATGTAATTAACTTAGATAATTACAAACTAAATAATATTTAATTATCCATTAATTAAAGTTAATTATTTAATTAATTATCCTTGATTAAAACTTAATTACATAATTAATAATTCACTAATCATTAATTTAAAAATCTAATTAATGATCTTAATTATAAATTTATTAATCATTAATCAATACTTATTTATCCCTAACCAATTAATTTATTAAATTAATTAATTATTCCTTAATTGCCTTATTAATTAAATTAATTTCAAAACATTAATCTTAACTAATTTTAAGATAAAACATGTCTTAATTATGTTTAAAAACAAATTTATTTTAAACAAAGTCTTTTGAACTACTTTTAAATTTCATTTGAAATACATGATTTAAAATAAGAATAATTTAAACTCATCAAAGTTTAAATAATTTAAAACTTTTTAAATTGCAAGACAAACAAACAAGTGCTATAAAATTTTATAGTTAAATTCATTTCAAAATTTTAATAACTTAAATTTACATTTAGTTTAAAACTTCAAATTTAAACCTTGCTAAAAATTTAAAAACTGAAGTTCATTTTCAAATTTAAAATTTCCAAATTTAAATAAACTTCAAATCTTACTCATATTTTTAACAAACTTCATTTTTTATAAAAATCAAAACTACTTTACCATAATAAAGTAGTAACTTAAGCTTAAATTTAAAACTTTATTTTTGTTTAAAATTGAGATTTTTAAAGTTTACTTAAATTCAAAAATTTAAACTTTGACTTAAAACTTGAATTTAAACTTTCCTTAAAAAATAATAAAACTTCAGATATTTATGAATTTAAGTTTGATTTAAACCCAGATTTACAGGCTTTCTGTAACCTGAAGGAAAACAGAGCAAACCCGAGAACAAACAAATCTGGTTCGAGACAAATGCTGCTCTACTCCGAGTCTTCAATCTACCTGCTTCGAGAAAATTCACAGATCTCCCCAGCAACAACCAAAACTCCAAACACTTCACCTGTAAACTCATCGCCGTGCATATGCACGGCGACCACCGCCCACTGATCATCAGAGATGATCGTAATACTCCCCGCAACCCTTCTACAATCATATGCGAACGTCAGATCGAATAATTATACAAAGAATCAAAATTGAGCTCCCCATTCCCAAACCTGGAAAATGTTACAGGTTTCTGCTCAAAACCAGTCAACGGTGAATGTTCGTCACTCCGACCATCTGAGGTCCACCCACTCCGGCCTCGAACTCCTTCACACTTCAACTACACAATCCCCAAATATCAAAACACTCGATCCAACCTTCATCCCGAACTGACCCAAATCATAAAACTCATCAAAAACTAGGGTTTAATACTGAATTTCAAAACTGCATCCAATTTAATAATTTTTAATCACTTCTCTGATTTTTTTAGAATCTCCTATACCTACTTCACCACTCAGAAGAATCCTTAAACTTACTCAAGTCATAGATCACAAGAAATTGCACAAGTTTCATTTTCAGTTCAAGTACTAACTGCTACTTAAACTAAACTCTAAAAATTCTAATACTTGATTTAAAAATCAAGATCCAGTAAATGTTTTTAGTTTATGAAACTGGATTTCAATATTAATATGATTGGGTTTTGATAAAAATAAACATGCATGATGTTTCCTTCTGTTCCAGGTCAATACCCATATTTTATTTTCTTGATTTTTTTTATATTAGCTTAAGAAAATAACAACTTTGCTTTATAATTTTCATTATATCAGGAAACAAATTAAGTGGTAATTATTCAAATAAAATTTTGGGTGCCTGGAACATCAAAAAGAAATAGAATAGGTAATTGAAAAAGAAACAGCATGCACATCATTTATATTCATATCAACAGTTATCTATAACATAAGAAAATAGCTATTCCATTTCAATAAACTAGCAAGCATCCTCTTTTAAGATTTTAAAGTTAAAAAGTTACTCACATTATTAAATGCAGAGCTCTGTTTGACTTGCTTTTGAATTTTGCCGAAATAAAAATATGCAGGCAGGATCTTTGTGTTTAAAATCTAAGTTGCAATTATGTTGAAATGCTCATGATCCCTGACTACAAATCCTTGCATGCAGATGCATTTGAAATAGCTTCAAACTGAGGTTGTGCAGAGAAAAGGTGCAAGCTTGATTATTCCAGGTTTTTAGAATAGAATGCATGCCCTTCTTTTTTTTTTAAGTGACATGCAGATTTGTTTACAGATTTTGGTGAATCAATGCAGATTGATGTTTGAATTTGAGGAAGTGCAGACCATCATGATAAAGGTGTTTTGATTTTGAGATGAAAATGGGTTTGATTTATGCAGGCTTTGATTGTTAATATGAAGATGATTTTGATTTTTGAAGAGTTTTGAAGTTTTCTCTTTTTGATCAAAGAAATGGAAAACATGTATGAAAGAAAATTCAAGTTTATATAAATGAAATTTTCAGATTTAATTTAATAAAAGAAAAATTAAAACAATGATTTACACTTGTCCAATTTTATACATTTGTCAATTTGTTATGTTAGTTTTTAAACACATGTTAAATGAATGTTAAAGAATGAAACACTTGTTTCTTTAAAATAATTAATGCTCGATTTACAAACTAATGTGTGTATTAGCTTAATTTTAATTTTGTTAGTTTATATTTAAATATGTATATAAATTTACAATAAAAAAATAAAAACAAACCATGTTTATAAATAAAACTTATACATATAGAAATTAAAACTGTTAAGATTTATACTTTGGAATTTAAATTCAAATTAAATTCAAAATCAAATAATTTCAAATCAAGTTATGTATATAGATTTAATTTGAAATAATAATTACAAATTTTATTCAAAACCTATTTATAAAGGCAATACACTGTTAATATTGTTTTTTTATAAATATCTTATTATTAAATAAAAATTATTTTAAAAGAAATAATATTTTTATCAATAAAATATCTATTTTATTAAGCCATAAAACATTTTCATTTGTTTATTCTAAATTTAAAACTCAATCCAATTTAATTTAAACATTAAATATTTTTCTTATCAATTTTAAAGTCATATATTTATTTATTAAATAGTTTTAAAAACTCAATACTAATTTATAATAAAATTTCCCAAATTAAAATGTATATATTTGAATTTTAAAACATGATTCATTTATTAAGTTTAAACCAAGATTTATTCATTTAACTTTAAAAAGCTAATATCAAATAAAAACAAATTTCCAAATTACTACAAATATTAAAACTAGAAAATATGCTTTATTTATTAAAATTAAAACAATGCTAATTTATTTAAAATATAAACCATATATTTATATTGTAAATAGAAACCAATTTATTATTTCTAAAAGATAAAATAACCATTTTAAATATTTATGGAAGATGATTATTAAATCCATTTTGAATTATTATTAACAAAATATCAATATCAATTTAATTTTTAATACAGATTATTAAATTGATATTTTTAAAAATTCCGGAATATTACACCTCAATTCATCAATTTCAATTCAATTCAGTTTCTAAATAAACCATTTCAATTGCTATCAATTTCAAATACAGATTTGAACCACAAAATAAAACATTTCCATTTCAACATATTTCAAAGCTTTAAATATTCAACATTTCAAAATAAATTTGACAATTTCATATATATATCAAATTCACTTTACTATTATTTAGTTTTAAAATATTTACTTAATAAATCCAATATCATTTACATAACCCCAAATTTCAAATCCCTATATATTTCCTTCAATTTATTTAAACTTGAAATATTCATTTAATCAACTTAAACCAACATCAAGATATAAAATCATGTCCCTTAAAGATCTCAAATTTAATAAATTCAAGTCGGTTTAATTAACTAAAAGTCTTAGTTAAATACCATTTCAAATCAATTTCAAATCTACCTTCCCATCCATAATTTATTAATTTTTTTATTATAAACTCTATATTTGAATAAAATTTTTAAATAAATACTTAAACATGTTATATATAAATTAAATCAACTTTATTAAATTAAATCTTATTATCAAACCTATTTTATAATAAAACTAATATATACATATTTTAAAATAGTAAAATTATAAGTAAATTCTTAAAATATAAAATTTCAAAACTAACTTATAATTTATAAAAAATCAAAACATATAATTTTAAAATCATGAATTTTAAAATTTATAAAATACACATTTTTATATATAATATCTTGAAATTAATATTTATTAAACCATATACTTCTTTCCAAAACCATAGAAATCATTTTCAAAATATTTATATATAGACCAACTGTGTCTGTATATAATTTTCTATCTTATGGTCAAGTGATTATTTATCATTTCAATCCACAATTTAAATATATATGGGTATATATCATTTCAACCCGCGATCCTAAATTCAATTCAATGAAAATCGCCTGGGTTTATCATTTCAACCCATAATGATTTTCTCCTATTCTATAGATTGTTCGGGTATGTATCATTTTAACCCTTAGTGAATTATACACTAAAAGGGAACTTGCATAGTGATAACAAATATGATAAAATATAACATGCATATATCATCAATATACATAACATATAATGGTGTAAGATGTCACAGGTGAACAGATACAGATAATGGTATATATATAGCAACGTAAATAAACAAACATCAGCATATTTCAATTGTCATTTCATTTGAAATCAAATTTAATAAATATAAGAACGTTAATCGTGAGTGATTTCTCAACTTTCAAAGCTAGAGAGATAGACAATGAAGTTGAGTTACGAAATCCAGGCACGTAATCACAAAACAAGGTTGGCACGAATTGACAAATAGAGCTGATAACAGGAATCGACAAAATCGCACGACAACTGGATTGATGAAGATTAGTTGTATAAGTGAATCGATATAGATATAACATATATAACTATATATATACAAAATCACATTCTAATTTCAAACTCATATTAAATATATATATATACATGTGTTTTCAAAAATCATTATTTTAAATTAAAACATATATTATTAAAACCAAACATATATACATAATATAATTTGAAATATATATATATATATATACAAAAAAACAAAATACTTACATACATTATGTTTGTTCATTTGAAATATATATATATATATATACAATAGTCAATTTAAACATAATTTTCAAATTAATAATCAATTTAAACACATAAAAGTGTCTATATATAAATTTAAAGACCAAACTAATGTATACTTGTATATATAAACTAATACATATATATACATACATACATTAAAGCCAATATTTACATAAAAGAATCAATATAAAGTCCAAATATACATGCTTTAACCCAAAAAATGTAAATACATATGTACGGTCCCACATACTATATATATATATAACATATATAAATCTATAGAGGTACAATAATTTATAACTCATGAACAACTATAGAGATATGAAACTTTATATATATCCTTTCCAGGCAAAAATCAGAAATAAAATCCTTTACAACAAATTATATTATAACATCAAATCATATTATAAAGTACTCTGTAAACATATATATTAAAATAGCCATGCCAGCATATATATATATATATATATATATAACAATGTATAATTAACTACTTTCAAATATCCATAGTAACTTATATTACATATAGGAAATATATATATATATATATGCAGCAGAACACCAAAAGTTTAAAATGATATATATATATATATATATATATATATATTTGTAAACAATATATGTATAAATCTATATAAACTGTATAAAGGAAAAATATAAAAACCAAATCATAACTTATACATATAACTAACATACTGTTACAACCAACATATATATAATACTTCCTTATACATTCTTATATAATATACATAAACAAATCTATAACCTTACATATATTATATATACATACAATCAAACAGGTTGTACGCAACTTGTCTAAACTGTATAACATATAAAGTTTAATATATATATATATATATATATATCTGTAAACACATGTTATACTTTCTATAATATATATACTTACATCTATACAACATAAGAGGAGAAGGAAGGAGAAGCTACGTCGTAGGCACTTGCCCAGGCGAGTGCGGGCAGGAGCTTGGTGGGAAGCTGCGGTTTGGAATGGTGGCAGAGGTGAGCTGAAGGCCGATGTTGTGTTTAAGTGGCAGAAGTGGTAGCAAAGGTCAAGCTGAGCAAGCTGATATTGGATAAGTGGGTAGGTGGCGGTTTGCTTTCCTTGCGTGGGGGTTGCTGCGCATGGAGATGAGGCTCGATGTGCTAGGTGCTGGCGGTGATAGATGCAGCACACAAGTGGGGTGATAAAAGGAAAGCAACAGAGGATGGGAGGAAGAAACATGGCCGCTTATTGGAAGGTGGAAGAGGCAGCCATGCGAGATGAAGAAGAAGCCAGAAAGGTTGCAACTTGCAAGCAAAGAAAGAAAGTTTGTACAATAAAGCTTATATTATTTTGTTTACGAACTACATAATAATATGAACCAACAAAGGTAGAATCACAAAAGTCAATGTTAAATTCAGGAGAATTAATATGAAGTGGTTGTTTAACTTAAATAGGTAGACAAATGAAAGGACATGGGAAGTCAAAAGTTTGAAAAAGGGTTACCGATATGGTAATCGTTTTGCTGATTCGTGGCGTGCCAAACCTTGAAATATACAATTGAATATACTGTGAAGATCAGCACGATGAGACGATCAAAACGGTATCCAGATATCTATGGTACAATTATCCAATCAAAAGTCGATAAACGGTACCGAAAATGCCACCAATTTGTTGACAATAAGATAAACGGAGCAATAGTTGTCCTAATTTGGCGAAACAAAATATGACGTCTCACCCAGAAGATGATTTACAAATTTATTGTATAAAAATATTCAGCTTTGGAAAATATTTTATCATCATCAAATATTAACTGATTTAAAATTTCAAATAAAATTACACAATAAAATAAACTTCCATATTATTTGATGAAAATTTACCAATGCTATGTTAAAGTAGACGTATTCCAAATATCAAATTTCTATTTCAAAATTAATTATTTCAATATTTCACAAAAATTTAGTTAATTATGTTATTGAAACCATTAAAATTACGGGTCATCACACTCTCCCCCACTCAAAACTTTTCGTCCCCGAAAAGGAATGAGGTAGGAGAATGGAAACAACCAGAAAGAAATAGATCGAAATACAATTAAAACAATTTATTTAAAACCATATAGATTTAAATTTTAGATTTATTAACATTCAATAATTTATTTTAAATTCAAGGATTTTCATTAAGTTGATTTACTTTCAATTTTATCAATTTCCTCAAAACAAAATTTATTTTGTTTATCTCATTTATTCGTTATCCTATTATTCAACTTATCTAAATTAACATTTCTATAATTTTAAATTAAGTGTAAAAATTTTATTATAACCACTCAAATTTATTTATAAATTATTTTAACATCATTTTACATTGTAAATTATTCAATTACATATTCAACTTCTGAATGATTTAGGTAAGTTATATTGGAATGTAATTGAGTATGATATAAGTAAAAAAATTCCAATTCAATTATTTCAAATTTAAAAATTTATTAAAAATTTTAGCTTCATTTTATAATTGAAATTATCCCTTATCAAAATTTAAGAATTAACCTTTTGGTTTCACTTCAAATCATTGAGAGATAAAATACACACACACACACACATACATACATACATATATATATATATATATTCTATATATGAAATCAAATCTATAAATATATACTTATATATATAATCCAAATCATACTTCAAAAATTCAAATCAAATTCATTTCAAAACAAAAGTGTAGCAAAGCTTCAGAATGGTTTCTCCATTTTGAAACTTGAAAATGAATGTCGATGGTGCGGCCGCCATCACCGAAATTATTTTCCAGCGATAAAGTGAAAAGCACCGATTTAAACTTAAAAAATTCTTTGGAAATGATTTCTATTCGAAATACTTTCGATAATATATATTTTAAAAATTTTAGAACCAAAGTTTGAAATTACAGAAAATTAAATTCTGAAATGCTTAATTTAAATTCATTTAAATTCTATATAAATTTATAAACCATGTTTTACAGTTCAATTATTTGTGTATGAGACAAAAGTCAATGGTTTACAAAACCATAAATAAAATCAAATATTATTATTTCTTAATAACCAATTAAATTAACTATTTAATTTCATAAAATTATACTTATATATATAATATAATCATAAAATTTATTTCATTTACCAAATTAGAAAACAATATTGTGTCAGTTTGCTCTGTTCAAGTGTTTTGGAATTCCTATCGATAACATTGATCAGACGTATCGATCAAAAATCCAAATCAACATTAAGAACTCAACCAACTCAATATATAAAACATTTTTAGATTAATTACTACTATACTCCCTCGATCGATGATACAAAACAAAGATATGGATTCAAATTCAAGGGAACCCTAATCAAAGCGAATTCTAACTGGAATATAGGCTCGAAACGAAGATAAGATGATTAAATAACAGAATAGGAAGATGGATATACCAATATTAATCGCGGGTGACCTTAACCAAGTCAACCATGACTTCAAGAATAAGACTGAAGCAGAATTCTAAAGCAAATCGACATTCGATCGTCAGAGATAGAATTTGGGTATAGCAAAAGATAGCAGCATCCAAACCTAGGATATATAAATCTCTGGCGAATCAATGCTATTGCAAAGGAGTTTCACCCCTTTACAAATCATTCAAAGATTGGCGAGACCGACAATTTATTACAGAGATCATTTGAAGTGGAGTTACGGGATACTCCAGAATTAAAAGAATACGAATAGAGAGAGACAAGAATGGATTTTGGAACCGAGGGGAACATTCCAAAATTCAAAGGAAATTCGAATCAAAAAGGAAGGACTCAAGTTCGAACGAAAGTGATTCTGTAATTAAATTTACTCTATATGCTGAGTTTTACCTAAAACCAGAGCTCTATACCATATGTAACATCCTGATATTTTCAACCATTTGCATTCGCACATGTCAAACTTGAATTGCCCAAAATATCATATTGTTAGTTTATATTGGCAAAACTCAGCATATACAGTAAATAAATAAATGACAGATACAGAGTAATATAACAATAAGCAGCGGAAATAAAAGAATAGTAGTTTATGAAGCTACTATATATACAAAAAAGTTAAATAAGATACAACAAAAGTCTCAAATACAATAGTCAAATACAAGATCAGAATACATCACTGGAATCAACTGAATAACTGCAAGGTGAAAAGATGTAGGTGGATCTCCAAACGAAGTTCAAACTCCAAAGATGAGTCTCAAAGGCTGTATCACTCTATCTGACCCGAGCGTAAAGCAAAACACAAAATACTCGAGTCAGGATTAACATTCTTATATCAATAAATCCAATTCAAGTGAAATATCAACTGAAATACAAGTAACTCAAAGGATGTTTGGGATAGCCATCCTCTAAGGATCCGTTAAACTATCTACTATGTAGTAATATACGCTATTATAATAATGTCTAAAGTAAAGTAAACTATTAAAATGGCATTAAGGCGTTACCCATTTCCCCCTTAACACATTTTATAGTGTCAATAATCTATACAGTACCGTAATACCTCCTGATCAGGAGGCTATTAGAGGATACTCCATAAGTATGACACAAAACAAAATCATAGTGGTCTCGGTAAGGTAGGTGACACGGCACAACTAGGCAATGCCAGAGTAGATATACCAATTACACTTCCGGGCTGGTGGTAACGCAAAGCCCCAACTACGGAGCACCTCGATCCACGCTCCTAAAATCAAAGGTGCACCCGAACCAATCACAAAGTAATAGAATGGTATCGATAAAGTGTGTCCGATCGAAGGTGCTACCTCACTTGGCCCGTCAATCGCTCCTATTTTAGCCACCTTATTCCAACTCATGGGATTCAGGTCCACGTATATACCTCAATAGGACATCGCCACCATCCTACTTCATTCTGGAATCTCCACCATGTACACGGTTGTTAAAGTGGTTTTCGGCATTGGCAGAGAGTATGATAATAATAGATCCAGGTCTCTTTAACAACCAAACGTTATTACAACATCGCGGTCATTCCAAAATAGTATATACTCCAAAACCAAAATCTCATTTCCATTTCAAAACCATATCAATACGATATCATTTTCATTTCAAAACCAAATACGATATCATTTCCATTTCAAATATATCCATTTCCAGAAATCATAACACTTCAAAGTTATAACACTTTCGAAATTAATAAGCTTCTGAAACCATAACACTTTAGAAATCATAACTTAGAAATCATAATGCCTTGGAAGTCATAATACTTTGGAAATCATAATTTAGAAATCATAATACTTTGGAAATCATAACACTTTTCTTTAAAAAGTTTAGATATTAATAATATTATATATATAGTAAAATAGTTTATAAAATAAAATAGTCTATTAAAAAATAGTTATAAGTTAAAATAGTTTATAATAATAATTAGTATATTGAAATAGTTTATATAAAAAATGATTTATATTAAAATAGTTTATATTAAAATAATTTATAAAGTAAAATATAAAATAGTTTTAAATATAATTTAAAACACTTTATATAATAAATTAGTTTCTTCAAATTTCACAAATCGATTCAAATCAACTCGGATTCCAAATTTCCAATTTAATTAAACCTCAATTCATCAATTTCAAATCAATTCAGTTTCTAAATAAACCATTTCAGTTTATATCAATTTCAAATACAGTTTTGAACCACAAAATAAACCATTTCAATTACAATATATTTCAAAGCTTTAAATATTCAACATTTTAAAATAAATTTGACAATTTCATATATATATATATATATATATATATATATATATATATCAAATTCACTTTACTATTATTTAGTTTTGAAATATTTACTTAATGAATCCAATATCATTTATATAAAACCCCAAATTTCAAATCCCTAAATATTTCCTTCAATTTATTTAAACTTGAAATATTCATTTAATCACCTTAAACCAACATCAAGATATAAAATCATATCCTTTAAAGATCTCAAATTCAATAAGTTCAAATTGATTTATTCTTAATTAAATACCATATCAAAACAATTTCAAATCTATCTTCCCATCTTTAGTTTATTAAATTTTTTTATTATAAACTCTATATTTGAAAATAATTTTTTTTAAATAATACTTAAACATATTATATATAAATTAAATCAACTTTGTTAAATTAAATCTTATTATCAAAATTATTTTATAATAAACTAATTTATACACATTTTAAAATAGTAGAATTATAAGTAAATTCTTAAAATTTAAAATTTCAAAACTAACTTATAATTTTAAAAAAAATTCAAACATATAATTTTAAAATCAAGAATTTTAAACTTCATAAAATACACATTTTTATATATAATATCTTGAAATCAATATTTATTAAACCGTATATTTCTTTTGAAAACCATATAAATCATTTTCAATATATATATATATATATATATATATATATATATATATAGACCAACGGTGTCTGTATATAATTTTCTACCCTATGGTCAAGTGATATAGATATTTATCATTTCAATCCGCAATTTAAATATATATGGGTATATATCATTTCAACCCGCAATCCCAAATTCAATTCAATGAAAATCGCTTGGGTTTATTATTTCAACCCATAACGATTTTCTCCTATTCTATAGATCGTTCGGGTATGTATCATTTCAACCCATAATGTACTAGCGGGGAACTTGCATAGTGATAACAAATATGGTAAAATATAACAGGCATATATCATCAATATACATAAAAGATAATGGTGTCAGATGTCACAGGTGAACAGGTACAGATAATGGTATATATAGCAATGTAAATAAACTAACATTAGCATATTTCAATTGTCATTTCAATTGAAATAAAATTTAATAAATATAAGAACGTTAATCGTGAGTGATTTCTCACCTTTCGAGGCTTGAGAAATAGACAATAAAGTTGAGTTACGAAATCCAAGCATGAAATCTCAAAACAAGTTTAGCATGAATTCGATGAATAGAGCTGATAACAGGAATCGACGAAATCGAATCACAACTGGATTAACGAAGATCAGTTTTATAAGTGAATTGATATAGAGATAACATATATAATTATATATATACAAAATCACATTTTAATTTCAAACTCATATTAAATTAATATATATATATACACACACATGTGTTTTCAAAAATTGTAAAAAACACATATTATTAAAACCAAACATATATACATAATATAATTTGAAATAAATACATACATACATACATATATATATACACACAAAAAAACAAAATACTTACATACATTATGTTTGTTCATTTGAAAAATATATATATATATATATATATATATATATATATATATATATATATTCAATAATCAACTTAAACATAAATTTCTAATTAATAATCAATTAAAACACGTAAAAGTCTCTATATATAAATGTAAAGACCAAACTAATGTATACTTGTATATATAAATTAATATATATTTTCATGCATTATAGCCAATATTTACATAAAAGAACCAATATAAAGTCCAACATACAAATGCTTTAACCCAAAAAATGTAAATACATATGTACGGTCCCACATACTATATATAACATATATAAATCTATATGCAGGTACAATAATTTATAACTTATGACTAACTATATAGATATGAAACTTTATATATATATCCTTTCTAAGCAAAAACTAGAAAAAGAACCCTTTACAATAAATTATATTATAGCACCAAATCATACTATAAAGTACTCTGTAAACATATATATTAAAATAGCCGTGCCAGCAGATATATATATACAACAATGTATAATTAACTATTTTCAAATATCCATAGTAAGTTATAATATATATAGGAAATATATATATATATGTGTGTGTGTGTATATATATATATGCAATAGAACATCAAAAGTTTAAACTGATATATATATATATATATGTAAACAATATATGTATAAATCTATATAAACTGTATAAAGGAAAAAGTATAAAAACCAAATCATAACTTAAACATATAACTAACATACTGTTGCAACTTATATATATAATACTTATACATTCTTATATAATATACATAAACAAATCTATAGCCTTACATATTATATATATATACACACAATCAAACAGGTGGTACACAACTTGCATAAACTGTATAACATACGAAGTATAATATATATATATATATATATGTAAACATATATTATGCTTTCTATAATATATATACTTACATATATACAATAGAAGAGGAGAAGGGAGGAGAAGCTGCGTCGGAGGCGCTTGCACAGGCGAGTGCGGGCCGGAGCTTGGTTGGAGGCTGCGGTCTAGAATGGTGGCAGAGGCGGGCTGTAGGATGATGGTGTGTTTAAGTGGCAGAGGTGGTTGCAAAGGGCAGGCCGAACAAGTTGATATTGGAGAAGTGGGTAGGTGGCGGGTTGCTTGCCTTGCATGGGGGTTGCTGTGCGTGGAGATGAGGCTCGGTGTGCTAGGTGCTGGCAGAGATAGATGCAGCATGCAAGTAGGATGATTAAAGAAAAGTGACGGAGGATAGGAGGAAGAAACATGGCCACTTGTTGGAACGTGGAAGAGGAGCAGCCATGCGAGATGAAGAAGAAGCCAGAAAGGTTACAACTTGCAAGTAGAGAAAGAAAGTTTGTAAAGTAAAGCTTATATTATTTTATTTATGAACTAAATAATAATATGAATTGATAAAGGTAGAATCACAAAAGTCAATGTTAAATTCAGGAGAATTAGTATGAAGTGGCAGTTTAATTTAAATAGGTAAACAAATGAAAGGACACGGGAAGTAAAAAGTTCGAAAACGGTTACCGATACGGTAATCGTTTTACTGATTTCGTGGCGTGCTAGACCCTGAAATATACAATTGAATATACTGCGAAGATCAGCATGACGAGATGATTAAAATGGTACCCAGATATCAATGGTACGATTATCGATCAAAAGTCAACAATCAGTACCGAAAATGCTGCCGATTTGTTGAAAATAAGATAAACGGAGCAATAGCTATCCAAATTTGGCAAAACGAAATATAACATCTCACTTAGAAGATGATTTACTAATTTACTGTATAAATATATTCAGCTTTGAAAAATATTTTATTATCATCAAATATTAACTGATTTAAAATTTTAAATAAAATTACATAATAAAATGAACTTCCATATTATCTGATGAAAATTTACAAATTGCTATGCTAAAGTAGACGTATTCTAAATATAAAATTTCTATTTCAAAATTAATTATTTAAAATTTCACAAAAATTCAGTTAATTACGTTATTGAAACTATTAAAATTATGGGTCGTCACAACATGAAAACATGTATTTGAATAGATTTTTATCATGCAAACGTTATGTAAATGCAGTCTTTGATTCAATCTCTTAATTCTTCTTATTTTTCTTTAGCTCTGCATATCTTAACTTTATTTATTTCTGTAGTGGAAAATTTTTAAAACTAAGAGAAAAGTGCAAAGTGATTTAGGAAAAGAGGTCATTTTCTCTATATCTTTCAAATGTAGAGAATATTCCTTTATTTGTCAGTGTAATTTCTTTCATTTAGAACCCTTTATGATCTTATTTACAGCAAATCGACTCCTTCCATCTTAAGTTATTTAATTCCTTCCTCCATAAGCTACTTAATACCTTCCACTATAAGCTTCTTAACTCCTTCACTTTCAAGCTTCTTCTTAAGATGACAAATGTATGCATATGATAAATTTAAGTAACATATAAGCTTGCTTACACTTGTCATTTTGTACATATGAACATTCCTTGCTTTATTACTTTATACACCAAACCTATATGTGCATAAATATATATATGGTTTTGACTCCTTCTAATGCCTGATCCTTTTAACCATAATCAAATTACACATATTTTCTAAGTGAAAACGACATTCTGCACGCAATGAAATAGGTTTCGAAGTAAAATTCCATCTACCATAGAAATTTACGATTTTGCTCCTTTTGTTATTATTACGATTTTACCCTTTTAACTTAATTTCGTAATATTACGGGGTGTTACGTAATCACATGCTCTCCGCAGTAGCAAGAATCCTATGACTTTGATTCCCAACAAATATTTTTGACTAGATGAGTCGTAATGAGAATAATAATTAGTTCTCTTGACTCCACACGTCCAAATAAAAGTATCTTAGCATAATAAATCCTTGACAACCAACCCTAGAAGTAAATAATAACACTTGACTAGTTAGTCATTGGAGGATAAATCTATAATTTTCAACATAAGTCCAAATTGTAGCCCTTAGAAAGGAGAGTAAGAGAATCCTGACTCCTGATCTATATAAAAGAGCCACTTCTAGACGAAATCATAATTCCTAACCCACAATACAAATAAAAGTGACATTTACTTATAAAAAGTAATCAAACAAATATTAGCTCAGGCATCCCATACCACCTTATGTTACTCACTCATTTACACAATGCTTGTAAATTATACTCGCATTAATACTCTATGTAACAAGTCCAAAGAATAACCAAAGAAATATTATCGAAAGTCTCATACCATATGGAATTATAACTCAGTTTATGCTATATCCTCCTCACATTAAAATATAATCGAACATAGCACACTATTCACTTCGAGAAGGAGTTTGCTTTATAAAAAAGATTTCAATTGTTTCAAAAGCCTTTATGTACTTTAAAAATTTAAAATACTTTTATTCCCATTTGTATAGAACCAGAAACAATGATTTTAATATTTATAAATAACTTCCAAAGCTCTTTTCTATATTTTTGAAGTGTTAGAAACCTCTTATATAACTAAATACTACTTATAAAGACCATTCCAAGATTTTCTGTAACTAAGTACTCCCTTATAAAATTCTAAGTCAATTCCCTTTTATTTCTAGCTATAGTTTATATTTTTCCCAACATCTTGTTATACCCACAAATCATGAAATACACTTTAAAACCCATACAGTATTAAGTAAAATCCATTCCATATTTTTCTTGAATTTTATAGAATTTTTTTAATAATTATTTGAAGTCACAATTAAATTTCCTTTAATAATTTAATTTCTTTAATAATATAATTAATATTAATTTAAATAAAACTTTTTCTCTAAAATAATTTCATATTTGTAATGTATCAAGTCTCTAATTTCAAAATTAAGTTTTTATCTAATTTTTTATGAAATAATTTTTCAAAAGGCGATGTATGCACATGGCTTAGAAATCACCGTTCCATGCCCCACACTGGTGCACCGATGGCCATGACCGGTCCACCGTTCCATGGCTTGGAGCAGTGATGTTCTTGGTCATGTGACCTAAATATTTGATGACTCTAGTCACCTTATGCCCCCACACCTGAACCCCATTTCTAAACCACACCCATTCCACATTCCATCAATCCAAACCACATTCCATCAATCCAAACCACACTATTGTAGAAGTTTGCTATTTTTCCCTTTATATTAAAATTATGGTTTTACCCTATTAATTTAATTTCGTAAAATTACGGGGTGTTACACATATAAAAACCAAAATATTTATTATTATAAATAACACACACACACACACATATATAACTTATAAGATAATCTCAAATAGTTTATGTATGTGCTTCACTTATCACTATATATAAATATGTTACAAAATATTTTAACTAATTTAAAATTAGATCTGGATCCAAAGAAAAAGAATTCATTAAACTTTAATTTTTAAGACAATAACGAACTAAAGTTTGGATAATATAGGCATATATAAATTTATTGTATTAGATAGGAGATCTAAACTAAATTAACAAATGTAACACTTAATCATAATGAGATGTAAAGATAAGAGACCTAAACCATGATGTAAAATATATTTAAAAGAGATTTAAAGTTAGCTCTTGATAAACGCAAAAGTCACACCTTGAGTGAATGTAAAATACTAGACCTACCTGAATCACCTCTCGAAATTGCAACAATCTAAAACTCCACTCTTGTATTTATTTTATTTTATTTGTTTTGATTTTGATTTGGGAAATTTTATGACTTGGAGCCATGGATTTTTGACCAAACAAGAGAGAGCAGGAGAAAATGAATTATCGGGGAGAATTAATGAATGAATGAAAGGAATTTTATTTTAAATGAATAATTGAAACCTCTCAAATTCCTTCCTTAAAACCTTCTCTCTTTAATTTCCCATTAAATCTCAATCAAATCTCTTCCCTTTATTATGCATGACTGACTAAGATAGGGATATATGGGCCCCCTAAATTTTCGAGACCATTTAGTAATTATTGCTTTAAATCAAATTCAAATATTTCATCGATATTATATATATAGATATACGCATACATTACTTATATATGTGTGTGTGTACGCACACACTTTTTACTAAATACCAATGGCATTCAAACATAAAATAAAATAAAATACTATAATAATATTTCATAAATATTTATTAATTTACAATGATTATAAACTATTTATATCGTGTAGTTATTTGGATTATTCATCATTACAGTTGTGCGACTCAAAGATATAAATTTAGTCAGTGATTATTATCAAACAATTCAAGCATTTATATTCATATATCACCTTAGCTAGTGGTGTGACATTTTGCCTGAGCTTGTTACTTACATATCTTTTCGATAAAAATCTAACTTTACTGTTATAAGCATTACCCAATAGTAATGATTATTTACACCATTTCTTTTTGTAAAAACTATATCACTTTAGGACTTATGGAATTTTTTTGGGTCAAATTTCCAATATCATCCACATTCAACTTGATTATTCCAAACACAATATCCTTGGTTCAACAACAATAATAATTATTAACCCTATCACTCTGGTCAGGGACTTGACTTTGAGTTGACTACAGTCGACCCTGATACTAACCACTTATAACCAAGGAGACAAATTCCCTATCGAATAGTGTTTCACTTTTAATACTTCAACTTAGACCAAACTATAGTCGTCTGATGGATCGCCACACCGTGATTTAGCTATAACCAAAATGGAGCATCCATATTGAAGTTCCACGGTATTCTTAAGTCGAGGAAATAGTATAACATCATCACTTTGAGATAAGGATGGCAATGGGGTGGGTCTAGGGTCCAAACCCGGTCGACCCACCCCTGTTTTGGCCCATCCAGACCCACCCCATTGGGTCATTGGGGCGGGTAGACCTGTGACCCATTCTTGAGTGCTCCGGGTCTAGGGTCAGGTCGGGGCTCGGTTGACCCGCCCCAACCCGACCCGCACTACTAACATCTCATGAAACTGCTTTGTTACTATAATGATTTATTAATCTTCTTAGATATAAGTGATTCTAGCATGGATATTAAAATGTTTCAATAAATAATCTATATAAAAAATTAGAGTATTAAGTTGCGTCATTGATAATTATACAATAACATATGTGCATATTTTCTGAATTGTTATTGTACACATCATTTTTACTAAAAAAAATTAGACACGTTGTTATTTGTATTTCATGTATTATTTGGTGATAACGAGTATAAACAAATAAATATATGTAAGTTGGTACACAATTTTGAATCAATACATGAGACTCGTCAGGTCTTGGGGCGGTTCGGGTCTAACCTGACCCGTATGGGTCCCGGGTATGGGGCAAAATTCCAGACCCGCACCGGGGCTGCGGGGCGGGTCTGGGGTGAGGTCTAAAAAATTCGGGACGGGTGTGGGGCACTAAAAACCCGCCCCAACCCGCCCCATTGCCATTCCTACTTCGAGATTCTCTTGTTGATCTTAGTTATGTTAACTAGTAAAAAACTCTCAAGTGAGTTAGTCCATAATTATCTAATAACTATCAGAAAGTAACACCTTGGTGCCCCCCAATAGCCATGTATAATACATTACCCAATATACAGAGAGCGTTACATACTCTATTCTCAATGGATGTATTGATATCCTTTCTTGAAACATCTTGACTAGTAATATTTAAAATAATATGTTATTTTAATACGATAAATTTCTCATAATTACAACTTAAAATACTATCACATACCACATTATTTAAGGACTTTATATTTAATATACTTTAGATTAATTACTTAATTAATTATATTACAATATAACAAATTATACTATAGAAATCAAATACTTTTAATATGAACAAGATTACTTATTGAATTGGATATATGTAACAAATTACATGATTGAGCATAGGGCTCACCCCTAACTCTATCAATATTCCACTTGTACTTGGGGTCAATTATGGAAGTTTTAAATTTTAGATTTTAATTAATATATTTAATTGAATAAAATATTTAATTAATGTTAATTGACTAAAATGTATATATTGATATATTTGTATAATAATAATTGTTGTAGTTATTTATTAATCTTAAAATTGTTTATGATAAACAAAATTGAAATTTTAAATTAAATTGTTTAATTAAATAAATTTAATTAAAATTTAATTAATTAAAATGTCTACATATATTGATATTACAGAAAAACAAACTGTAGATGTTATATTTGATTAGCTGTCTTAATTAGTTTAAGATGAGCAATATAAAATTTAATATAAAAATAAATTAAACTAATTAAATATGATTTAATTAATAAGAATTAAAATTCATAAAATAAGATTCGATTAATAATATACATAAAAATATGGATGTTTGATCCATATTAGATCATATACAAAAGCATGTTCCAAAAGAAGTGGTCGTGGCTGATTCAATCAAAAGGCTAAGTATATCGCCTTAAACATCGTGTAATAAAAGCAAAGTATATTATAGAAATTAAACACCTTTACTATGAACAAGATTGGTTATTGAATTTGATATGCATAGAAAATTACACAATTGCTCCGAGAGGATACACCTAACTCTATTAATCTCGCATTTGCACTTAGAGTCAATTATGGAATCTTATTCCAAGTTCTTCCATTGGTTTTCTCAAACTAATCAAGCTAGTCCCTTACTGAAGCTAGTCCCTTACTGAAAGGATATGCTATATTGTCTTAACTATCCGCTTTGTCAATCAACTCTCTCCGATGCTGATAAACTGCATTTATCATATGATTTTTTTGAGTATTTCTTTGACTTCCAATGAGTTCTAGGTTCTTTTATGATCTGTATCATGCCATTATTATCATATAAAAATGGTATTGGATTCTTAACATTTGGAATCACCCCTAGTTCAGTTATAAATTTAAGCATGCATACATTGCTTTTATTACGGTGCTGTTTAAGTCGATGTACTTAGACTTTTGATTGACTTGGTCACAGAACATTTCCAATTTAAACCTCTTTAACTGAGTTTGAATATAAATTAAGAATGAAATACTATACTGGAAATCATTTATGAAGTTCGTGCATGAACACTCCTCGATAAGGAGTGCATTATTTCTAGAAACAATTCTCTAATATTTCGCAAATACTCGATAATACCTTTAACTACCATTTAGTGATCTTAATTAGGATTTGATACTTTCTCTATTATCAAATACATAAGAAAAATGCGATATTGTAGATAATAATACATGATAATTCATATTGCCAATGCATAAGGAATCTATTTTATATGCCCCATATTAAACGTTTTAATATAATGCATGTATATTGTTTGGGGTATTCCCAACATTCTTTTATACCGATTATAAAAGGTTTTTCAAATTCTATATTAAAAATTAGACAACCAAAGTAAAATGATTGTAAAATCCAGAATTTTGGTCATTAAATTTTAATATTTAATTAATTTTAAAATATTTAAATTATTGGATTTTTGAAATTTATTAACTTGTATTCAATTATAGGGATTGTTTAAATATTTGAATTATGAATTAAGTATCAATTAAATGTATTTAATAATCTTATTTAACTTCTTTTGATTAATAAATAATATTGGTGAATTGAATTCGTAAATTTAATTACTAAAATAAATAGATAGGATAAATATTGATCTTGGATCGAAAATATAAAACAATATTTAAATAGTGTTAAATTATCATTCTTGGGCACTGTCTAAGATTTTAATGAAACTAGTGCCATTGGATCCGGAATAATAAATTGTTGTACGTCGACAAGTTTCGTGACTACTGGACGTACTGTGTGATCGAGCCAGCTCGAAACATATAACGATTAATTTTAGAAAATTAAAATATTATAATTTGATTTAAAAAGATAACTTTTGTATACGATAGAATCATCTTTCGAAAATAGTCCCATTGAGTTCGGAATAGGAGTAATTAGGTAGCAATGCCAGTGAGCACGCCTTGATTGGAATTCGAAAATTTTAGAGTTTGAATAGTGTCAAGGCATGCCTATATAAGGACCTTATCTGTATTCTTTTTGCCCAAACCCTAGGAGAAATATTAGCCTCTGTTTTTAATTTTTCATCCAGCAGCCATCGATCATCGGAGCCACTTGGGGCCATATCGCGCGAAGTTGTCGCCTGAAGATTTGTTTGTCGTGATGAGGGGTTGAGGTTTGACGGTCGGATTGAGGTGGCTCATGGCATGGCGGAGGGGATCTTGATTTGAACGTTCTAGACGTTTCTTGGTTTGTCTTGGATATTTAGGCATCGTAGGGAGGTCTAGTCGATGGCGTTTGGTGGACGTTGGCGAGGGCTTCCTCTGGTGAGGATGCAATGGCCGGATTGGCCTACAGTGGCGGCAACAAGCAATCGAACGGAAGGCGAGGTTTCGATGTTACGTAGCCTGGGTTGATTTTGAACGAGGAGGGATTAGAAATAAACATTATAATTAATGTTAAATTGTTAATTAATTAGTTTAATTGGCTAATTTATTTGTCAAATGTTCATTAACTCGTAACTTATTCATACGAGGTTGGATTCGAGTGCGGTGAGTTACAATATACTCATGGAATCAATGTCTACATTATGGAATTGGATTGAAGGAGATTGGAGCATGCATATTTTCAAGCTAAAATCGAATATCCATTTAATTTTAGTTCAAAATGAAATGCTTTGGCAATAACTGGAATTTCTATGAGTTTACTCACCTTTAAATTAGCCATATAATATATGCGATGCTTTAAATTTATTATTGAATGCTTGGTTGATAGTTTAGATGTTGTTATTTGATTATTTGTTTGGTTGAAATTTTCGTTTTAGAAAACGGATGACATATTAACTTGATTTCTATGAACCCATATGATTGTATATATTGTTTAAATCATGATATTCTATTCAAATTGTTTAAGTGTCGTTATAGCAATTTTCGTTATAACGTCAATTATTGAATATCATCTCCTAAACCCTTCGTATGTGTTGTCTTGAGCTTGTATTTACACAAAATAGATATTTAAATTTATTAATTATTTTGATTAATGATATTTTAATTTACTTAATCATTTTAATTAATGATTATGTGAATTTAATAAATTGTTTTAATTAATGATGTTTAAAATTAATTATTCATTTTAACTAATGATATTTGAATCTAATTAATCATTGTAAGTCATGATGTGTTAAGTTAATAAATTATTCTAACCAAAGGTGTTTAAATTTAATTAATTGTTTTGGTTAACGATATTTAAATGAATTAGTCATTTTAGTTGATGATATTTGAGTTCAATAAATAATTTTAATTACTGATGTTTTAAGGTAATTAACCATTTTAAATATGATACTTGAGTTTAATTAATTATTGTAATTAATGATGTTTTAAATTTAGTCAATCATTTTAATTAACGATGTTTGAATCCAATATATCATTTTAATTTATGATATTTTAATTAATTTATATTTTTAACTAATGGTGTTTTAAAAGTTATGTAATTGATCTAATGAAAGTGCTTTAAAGTTAATTAACTAATATAGTGTATTAAAGTTAACGAACTGATTTAATAAGGTTTAAAAGTTACTTTACTGATTAAATAAAGAAGTTTTTGACATAATTAACCATTTAATAAAGATATTTGATTGGTTTATTAAAAGTGATTATAAATTTGATAAAATATCTTTCAAGATAATTAATATTATTTTTAAAATTTATAAAGATTATAATGTGATTAATTATCTTTCGGGATAATTAATGTTGGGTTAAATTTATAAAAAAGATTTTAATTTTGGTTTATTTCTTCGAAGTAAATTAACGTTTTTTTAAATATATAAAAGTTATTTAAATTTGATTTATTATCTTTTAGGATAATAAATATTATTTTAAAATTTATAAATAATAGTTTGTAAACAAGAAGATCGTTTAAAAAAGAATTATATCAGATAAAGCTAAGTGTAAATTGTTTTGGATTTATAATAAACAATGTTTTGACATTTATTTTGACCTTGGTTTTAATACACTTGGAAAAATTAATTTGTTCCTTTAAAGGATATTTTAAAGAATGTTTTTAAAGTTTCTTTAAAAGTATTGTGATGTGAAAATCAAGCGCCAGTGATAACAACCATCTTACCATTTCCGATAGTTGATTTATCGACTATCGACTTTGATTCTTCTTTCTTCTTTATATTTCGTCACTTTAAGATGATGTGTTGCTCAATTGAGCTTTGTTATCATTTGTCGAAAATGACTAAACCCAAAGAGTGAGTGGAAGCCAAGCTATGTGAGGTTGCTTTCATTAGGGTATTTTCACATTAACTCTAGATTGGATTCGTTTTGCACATTAAGATGTGAAAAGGTCGGATTCTGATAAGGTTGGCAGGGTCTGGTTTGGACGTGTTCAAGAGGTGTCACAAAGTATATGACCTTGTCAAGTATACTACTAGAGGTATACTTTTGCTAAGGGGGGCACCCTCATAGTCATTGCTGGAAAAACTTCTCTTTTTCCCTTGTTGTTAATTCAAATCTTTGAATTGTTTCCTTAATTGCATTGAGAACTACCTTGTTCCCTCCTCTATATTTAATTATTTGTGTCCATCCTTTCAAGTCTGGAATTTGATATTATTTATTTTAATTCATTAAGTATGGGATTTGTTCTTACTAGTACCCACCCTTTTTATTTGGATTGTTTCTGTTGTTTATTTCCATTCTTTCATGATTTGATTATTGTTCTAATTTGTTTTCCATTCCTTCATTTATGGTTGTTGTTCTTGTAAGGTAAAAACCCGTTCCGCATTAGTGGCGTGGTCTCATAGAATTTTTATATGTTCATCATATTGCTTGAGTTTTCTTATGCTTGTTTTCCAGACTGACTCGGATGTTATTTTATTACAATGCTCAGGTCATACCAAGTTATTCTCAGGTTGGATTTGGTGATATGGAGTTATTGGAGAAGAGGTGGATGTTCACCTATCTAATGTTTTATTTTCCACTATATCATATATTATACCTATCATCAATTTGCAAGGTTAGAAAGTTAATAACTGTCCAGCTGATAAGGCTTGTTTTTAACTCTGATGTACTTTGTATTTTGAAGTGACAGTTTTCATTTTCTTTGTTATATTATATGTTGTCGATTCCACTGTGAGATTCTAATTTCCCTATTCTCTGTTCTTTTCTTTTTATTTTACCCTAACAATCTGCCTCTTCGAGGATTGAATGTTCGGTGTTTGATTACCATGGATGTATTCGGTGTCGACTTTCGATGGTCAAAAGGGCGGGTCACAACAATTTAGTATTAGAGATGAAGGTTAAGTGAGAACCTTGGCTTTGGTAGGGTATGGATCACTAGAGATAGGGTTAATAATACCCTAGAGTGAGTAACTCATTAAAGATGGGGTAAGTGACACCCTACAATGTGTTTGGGAGTATTATATATTACGAGAGCGTATTTGTTATTGCTATCAAATCTTATTGTGTTAATTGATCTATTGAGTTGTTTATGAATTCTAGTCGAGATGTGGGACGCTCCGGTATCGATAAGGATTTCTAAATAATTGAGCAAGCTAAACGGACATGATAGTGATTTTTAAAAATTAGGTAAATGGAATATTTTACCTCTACCTTCGTATATAAAGGAATAATTTTCAATTCATAATTATTTACAGTGTTTGTTTGTTAACGATAATACTGCTTTATTATCATTATTGTTTGATTTGTCATGCTAAGATAGTTTGAGAGCACTGACTATTGCTTGTTAGTTGTTAATCCATACTCAACTAGTTTATGAGCATATATTGTTTGATAATTGTAAGTACATTATGACGAGCCCTTTGTGAATTAAGTTCACAATTTGACTACAAGGTGTTCGGAGTAAATGTTAAGCTAAAGTAATCTTTTAATAAAAGTTGTTTAAAATAATCTAAATGGTAGGATAAGACATTTAGAGAATAACTATTTGAGAAAATTTTATTATAATAAAGGAGAAATTATTACAATATGAAATGATTTTATATAAAAGTAATTTTATATAAATTTGATTTATAAAATGTATTTTAAAAAGGGATTTTGAATTTAAATTCCGGAGTTATTTGAAATAATTTCGAAAGGCTTTTGAAAAAATAATATAGTAATACTACTTGAAAGTATTTATAAGTAAAAATATTTTAGAAGATAGATTTTAAAGAATGTATTCTCTTTTGGGTAATTCGGAGGAAAACATCTTGAATAGTTTTGTAGTAATCTGAATAATCTACTAAGTGACGATCAGATGTTTGTTTAGGCGAACGTTGTAGGGCACTTAGTAAATTATTCTCATTATCATTGTGCGATCGAAACGAGTTCAGATCCGGACGAACCTAAAGTGAGTTTTAGTAAATCAATTGTTTGAAGTTATTTTATAAAATAATATAAGTGGTATGTTTTCAAAAGTAGATTTTTGAGATAAAAATCGGGTATTTAATTTTTAAGTTCCCTTAAAGCGAATCGATTTCAAAATAAAGTTATTTTGAATAATAATTTAGAAAATGAAAATTTTAAAATACTAGGATAGAAAAGAGATAATTTAATTCAAGTTTAAATGGGTTAAATTAGATAGAAAGGTTTTGGTAAATTTATTTAACTAAAACCATAGTTTTGTTAACCAGATAAGTGGTGTAAATTATTTAATGATATTGAGCTAACCCATGGACATTTTTCCTTAGAGCACTCTAAGATAAAGAGGTCACACGGTAGACTCAATTTTAAAAGACCCATATTTTGATGTGGTCTCCATCTAAATTGTGAAAAGTATGCTATATCTATCAACAATTTGTAAGGTCGAAAATTTTATAACTATCCAGTTGATAAGGCTTGTTTTTAACTCTGATGTATTCTGTATTTTGGAATGACAATTTTTATTGTGTTTTTTATATTATATGTTGTCAATTCTGTTGTGAGATTCTGGTTTCCTTATTCTTTGTTCTTTTCTTTTTATTTTACCCTAACAATTTGCCTTTCTGGCGATTGGATGTTCGACATCTGAATACTGTGGATATATTCGGTGTTGACTTTTGATGGTCAAAAAGGCAGGTCATTACATGATTTTAGCATGGTTACCGCGTTAACAATTATAATATTTTTGTTTGTTTAATTTTATAAATATTTTAGTACCTATTAATATTCTTTTCCATAGACAAATGTTTCAACTGCATATTGAATTGAAGTTAAAACTGTTTGGTTTCTATATCAAAATACTTGCTTAACTATGATGCATATCAAATAATATTTTCACATCATTTCTTGTATAAATTTCTTGTATCAAATCCAGTACTCATAAATTTCAGTTATCGCTTCCACCGACTACGAGATATGTTGGTTGTTATGTGCAAACTGTCTATTCTATATCATTATTTTGAGTTCCCATTTCAACATACGTATACCTTGACTCAGAATCATACCAAATGATAATTTTGCGAGTAAAATCTAAATTAATATTTGCATTGAATGATTATTCTATTACGTCAATTTCAATAATTGAAATTTACGATGTTGTTCTATCAACATATCTTACCATATTGCAATTACATTGATCTTCTTCTCGGAGATACTTTTGTGATCGAGGGATCATCTCCCTTCAAGTACAACTATAAAAATCATATTTTGATAATGTACTTGATATCCATTCTGGATTTTTGCATCATGACATATGGTAGAGTTAATACTTTAATGGCTTATTGACAACTGAGTGACTTCTTTTCTTGACCTCGATAAGGTCATTGTTTATCTTTAATGTATGAAAGTCATTATTAGACATTCTAATTAGTTGTTTTTATTTGAGCTTGGTCAATTTCATTTCATCTTTTGTAGTTGATTTGAACTTTGGATTATATCCAAATCCATTTTACTCCCAATAATTTTTAAAATTAACTCCTTCGTCATGAAATTGGTGTTTCTTGAAACAACAATTGTTTCTTAGTGCAATGAAATAGGTATTTATAAACATTTTATGAATTAATATATGTGTGTGTGCGTGTACAACTAATTCTGCTTTGAGTTTATGAAATAATGTGAAAAAATAAATTGATCAACTAATATTGGTCGGTCACAAACTCATTTAGGGTGGTCTACCCAAGATCCTTCACGAACAAGTATTACGTGCAGTCTCTTGATTCACGCAACTTGTTAACTCCTTGACCTAAGATATGTAGGGGTTGTTTCTATCAACTCTTGTCTTGTATAATTTTGTAAACTATGCTTTACATGAATTAAATTTGACCATATGTACTTACTCTTGAATACACATCCTTGCAGAAAGAAATTAACTCAACTTCACTCATTACCAATCGTACTTTGTCCAGTAAAGTTTACTTACTCCTTATCGGTACATCATTATTGATCATTGGGATGACTGACTTTTGAGATTGAATCTCATTCGTTTCTAGATATATCTGAAACTCCCTTCTAATGCATCCACCTATTTGATCAAATTGAATTATTTTCTTTTCTTTTGCATGATATATTATTTACTTGTTTTTTACATTTTATGAACTTATTACAGGCCTACGACATATGCATTAAATACATATGTTTATGTTTATGACAATTCTTCATTGAATTTAACAAAGTATATGGAACTCTTTTGGTATCATTAGACCTATGATTGCATACATCTATATGTATCACTCATATCACCAACTCTTATGTTGCTCGCACTGAATAGGTGCTTTGCCCTTAATCGTTTGAGATACAATTAGTACCATATGATTAAAGAATTATTTCTCAATCCCATGACTTATGTAACATCCTGCCTTTTCGCACACTTTAAATCGACGATAAACCATACACGTTAGACTTAAACCATACAAAAGGGCAGATTGTTATGGGGTAAATAAGAAAAAGTAGAGAAAGAAAAAAAACAAAATAGAATCTTGCAGCGGAACGATAAAATAAAAAAAATCAAATAACAGTTCATGAAGCTGTTTTAGAAAAACATTTGGTTATATTTATACAATACATATCAGAGTACACATACCAGAGAATAATAATTAATGCAGCGGAATTAATGGTGTAGTGGAGTAATATAGTAGATAATAGTACTAAAAATCTTCGTCCTCCAGAATAAAATCTTCAAATGCTGAAACGCTCGGACTGATCTGAGCGAATTGAAAGGACAAAACACTCGAGTCAGAACTAAAATATCTTATGTGAGTTAAATCGACAGAACTAAATATGAGTGCAGTAACTTAAGAGATGTTCGGGATTCACATCTCTTAAGGATCCGTTAAACTATTTATTATGTAGTAATATACACTATTATAATAATGTCTACAGTAAAGTATAAAATACTGAAAATAACGTTAAGGGGCTACCGTATAGCCCTTAACACACTTTTATATTCCCATAGTCTATACAGTACCGTAATCTCCCCCATACTGGGCGTCGTCAGAGGGCACTCCATAGGTATGGTACAAAACAAAATCATATAAGGCGCGCTAGGGTTGGTGACACGGCACAACTAGGCAATCCCAGGGTAAATATACCAATTACGCATCCGGGCTGGTGGTAACGCATAGCCGCAGCTACCGCCCACCTCGAACAAACACCCCCAAAATCAAAAAATAAAGGTGGCCACCGAATCAATCCAAAGTCAGAGTATAGTATCGAAGAGATGTGTCCGATAAAGGGTGCTACCCCCTTGGCCCGAGAATCGCTCCTGTTTTAGCCACCATATGCCAACTCACGGGAGTCGGGTCCATGTGTTTACCTCAAAGGAAAGTCGCCACCATCCTACTTAGTTCTCGAATTTCCACCGCGTGCACGGTTGTTAAAGTGGTTTTCGGAGTTGGCAGAGAGTATGACAACTTTCGATCCCGGTCTCTTCAACAACCAATCGTTATTATAACACCGCGGCCTTTTCAAAATAGTTTATACTTTTAAAACCGGAATAAAATATCCATTTCAAAACCATATAGAACGATATCATTTCCGTTTTAAAAACCCAAATTAATATGATATTATTTTTATAAAACCCAAATCAATATAATATTATTTCAAATATATCCTTTCAAAACCATAACATTTTTAAAGTTATAATATTCCGAAATTAAAACTTGAAATAAAGCCTTTCAAACATAAACTTTGAATTTCATAACTTTGAAACATAACCACACCACTTAAATGGTTTAAATATTAAATTACTTAATTATATAATAAAATAGCTTCTTCACCTTCACAAATCATTTTCAAATATAGATTTAAATCCCCTATTAAACCGTTTCAATTTCCATATATTTCAAAGCTTTAAATATTACACCATTTCAAAATGAATTATTTGATAATTTCATATATATCGAATTCCATTACTATTATTTCGATTTGAAATATTTACTTATTAAATCAAATATCATTTAAGTAAAACCTTTTAAATTTCAAATAACTGGATATTCTTCCAACTACATTAAACTGATAATATTCATTTAAACAAATTTGATGTTCATTTAAATCCTCTAAACAAAATTAAGTTATAAAATCATACCCTTTAAATCTCAATTTATTTATATTTTAAATCAAAATTTTCAAAGATAATTCTTAAATACTTTAATTCAAATCAAATTTACATTTATCTTCCAACCTTAATTTTATTTAAATCATTATGCACTCTATATTAAAATAAAATGTAAATACTTACTCACTTTTATTTTTATAAAAATCAAACTCTATTATTAAACTTAAATTTTATTTGACAACTTATAAATAGCTTAAATTCAAACATTCAACTATATATAAATAATATTTATATAGTCTCAAAATCAATATTCACTAACCCATTTTATATAAAATAATCAAACTTATTATTGGGCTTATTTTATATTTCAAAGCATATTTATATATAGCTAGAATCAATAATAAGTTTGACATTTATATATATTAAAAATCAATATTTACATAACCCGTATATTTCTTTACAAAAACATAGAAAATCATTTCAAATTACGTTTATATATAGACCGCGGTGTTTGTATATAATTTTCTATCTTATGGTCAAGTGATACAGATATTTATCATGTCAATCTGTAATTTAAAATAAAAATTACGGTTATATATCATTTCAAACCATAATCCCGAGTGAAATAAGAATGCATAATAACTTGCAAGTTATAACAATATAAAATACAGCATCCATTCACCCAATAACAATCATCAACCATTTATTACAATCATCATCCAATTCAAACAAAAACATCAATATAGAGCATATGATAAATAATAGGTAATTACTGACAGTTTATATTCAAAAATAAATTAAACAACTGTTTAACTGGCAGTTTATATGCAATAATAAATAAAATTTAACTGGCAGTTTATAGGCAATGAAAAATTAAATAACAATTTAATTTAATAAATGCAATTTAATTGAGAGGATGATTAAAATACGCCAAACAATCATAGATAAATTTTAAATCAATCAAAAATTAATTTAACAAACATAAGAAATCTTAGATGCTGTGAGTGGGTTAAAACACTCACCTTTTGAATTTAAATTTAATTTAAATCCAATTTAAACCCAAAAATTGGACAGTCTCAAAATCCATCCAAACCAGCGTCAAAGTCTTTGGAATTTCAATACGATCCTAATAAAAAAAACTGCGCGTGAAACAGACATCGTATGAGAAAGTTACACGTGTTAAATCGTTTGAAAACAAAATTAAATTAAATAAAAACAAAACAAAACCTATCTAAAAAAAATGCCTCGTCACCCCGTAAATCACGCTACCTTCTTCCCAGTGCACGCGCACAGTACACACAAGACCGAACCCATTCTCATGACCGAAGCCATGCGTTGACCACCCAAATACTCCACCCTTCGACCATCTTAGCCGACGCCGCCGCCACCATTTGCCTCGCCTTCGCCGCACGCACCCACGCCGTAAAGGCCATCTCGTCCGGTTCCCCCCTTCGACGACATCGTCGCTTCAAAGATTAGGGTTTTCGAACCCTAATTTACCAATTCCCGCCGCCATAGATCGATTCAACTCCGATGACCACCACCATAAGCTTCCCTTCCACACTCTCTAACAAACCCATATCTCAATTTCGCCAATCGCTGTCTTGATTGAAAACCCCGAACTAGAACTTTGACCGTGATTTCCGGTTAATTCGATCACTGTCTCAAAAAACAAACAGCAGACGTAGGTTCGTATCATTGAGATCTTAGATATATATATTTTTTCAAATTTTTCCGAGGAGTTTGAATTTTTGTAGTTGATTTTTGAATTGAAATTTGAATTGGATAAATTAGGATTTACAGCCATTGAGAAAGTGGAGAACAGGAGTTTCTGTATGTATAGAAATGAGGAATAGAGACTGCTAGGATTAATAGCAGGATATATATAGGCAAATTAAAATAGAATAAATGGATCCGGTTGAATATACGTGCTGAACGATGAATCGCCCGAAAAGCCCGTTCTAACTCCGGAACGAATTTGGGTCAATCCATATATCAAAACAGATGTTTTAAAATATTCTAAACACAATGGAAAAGGTTTCAAGTCCAAATTCTATCGTATGAAGAAGTTATGCAAAAATCAATATTTTTCAAATTGATTTCAATTGATTTCAATTTCGTTTATTTCAAGGCGTTTCGACTCCGTACGATCAAACGACAAGCCCGACCTTTACGAAACTTGAGACCCAATAATAATTCACCGTTACGGATCCGATGAAACTTGTTTCGTCGAAATCCGAGTCAGTGGCTAAAATGGCTATTTTTTAGTTAAATAAATAAATTAAAAAATCAATAAATTAAATCCAATTTTTAATTTCACTTCTAAAATCGACAATTTTTATCACCTTTATTTTTCTTTATCAATTCACTAATTTACCCAAATTTAAATGTCAGATTAGAGTTGATTAATCCATCAATTCCAATGTTAACCTCAATTTCAATATTTAATTTAAATTTCATTAAATTTAGAAATTATAAAATATAACTCCAAAAATCCATTTATTAAATAAATTAATTATTACTCCATTTATTCCCGTCAAATAGATGGATTAAACCTTGGATTCAAAACCATTACATAGATATTCTCACTCATCTAAATTCCCATGTTAATTATTTAATTCATTTAATTGCAATTAACCCTTTTATCATGAATTAAATTCCAATATATTGATAAAATTTTATTTCCATTCTTTTTATTCACTAATCATCATATTATGATGAATATTTACGTTATTCCCTATTATTACCTTAATTTATTTTAGCATAACATTTAATTTAGATTTATTGCAATGATTTCTAATTTAATTGAATGGACTATATATATATATATATATATATATAACTCATAATAATTTTTGTCAAAATTCTTAATCACACATTTATAAGTTTATTATTTCCACTCCAATATTATAGCTATTTACAGAGTATTGTTTTTTATTCAATCATCATTTATTATATATATTAATTAATTAATTCCATATTTAAGTTCGTTTAAATTTATTACCAAGCACACATTTACCTTATTCCAACAAATTGGAATTCCATTCAATTACTATAAAAAATCATTTTCCCATCCACACTTTATTATCAACCCACAATTGCAATTCATCATCTTATTTTGATTTTATCCAATTACCATTAAATTTACATTCAATTACTATTCAATGTATATTAATTCATTAATTAATTCGATATTTACGTTTTTTTCCTTCCATTTGATTTATAACCTAGTATACATTTACATTAATCCCATTTCATTCCATCCATTAATGGGTATTGGATTGAAATCTAATTTATTAGCTTATATCAACATTATTACCATTGATTGCAATTGGATTACCAATTTTATTCAATACCCTAAATAAATAACATATATTAATTCAATACTTACATTCGTTTACCTATGTTTCATTTATACAAATTATATTATTCCACACATTAATACAATAATCGCATTTGTTCTTATTATATTCCATTTATAGCTAAGTCAAAACATTTGAATTATTTTATTAAATTGGAACGTTCATTCAAGTTCATTAATTATTAACTTGCATTAACACGTTTTCTTAACTTACAATCAATTACTGTAACAATGTGTTCTTACATTAACTAATTCAATGCCTACCCTATATTTTCATATTCAATTTATATCCAGGTATATTACTTACACCATTTCATTTATTGAAATTTTATTCAAATTACTAATAAATAGGTTTTAATTACCATTTATATATTTTATTTTAGCATTCATTTCAATATTAATTTATAAAGTTTTTATTTCTACTAATATTTAATTACAAAAATCTCATTAACTTAACCAATTTAAATTGTCGAAAATTACGGGTCGTTATACTCTCCTCCACTCAAAACTTTTCGTCCCCGAAAAGGAAAAAGATGGGAGAAGAAAGAATTTAAATAAACAATACGTCTTATTCAAAATATTAACTTTATAAACAAATAATTTACAAAATTTATTACTTTAAATAAAATATACCCATTTTATAACCATTAATCTTTTTATACTTAAAGTAATAAAGTTTGGAAAAATATTTTCAAAAATTTTCCAAGTCCAAAATTTACGAATTTTTTTGGCAGAGTCTCCTTTGTACGGGAAGGCTCGGGTGAAAATATAATATCAAAATATAACAATATACAACATATATTTACCAAGATAATATATATCCCAACCTGGGAAAACAATATAATAACGCTATAAACTATAATCCGAAAACGTACCTATTAGTCGGGCAATTAACGCTTATTTTATGAAACCAAAAGCAATAGCAATTGCTTCCATAACCTGTATTTCACTTATATCATCCAAAAGGTTAACAATTATATAAAATGAAATATTTAAGGTTGTTTCAACCACAAACAACAATTAATACAACAACAATCAATTGCAACAAACAGCATACAACCATCATACAGAATCAACACAATTCACTATCCATCCATATCAAACAAAACAGGTAGTTGTTTGGGTTCAAAACTTTAAATTGTATAGAATGAAGAATAAACTACTATGTGCATCATTTACTCAACAGTCTTAGATGAGACTAAATAGATTATTCATACATCCAAGCAAATTTAAAGTATCCTTGCCCAACAACCATAAATCAAACAAACAACAATTTCAAACAATGGATCAAGTTAATTTATTAAACTCATTTTCATATATTTGTTGGTCGATTTCCTTTTTCATTCTTACAATAATTTATCCTTTCAATTTACATTTTATTTTATTCATAAATAGCTTCAACCATTTCTTAAATTTATTATCATTCATTTATACTACTTAATTTCATTTATTTACTTTTATTTATTCTAAATTTCATTTATAATACTTACCTTTCTATTTCAATTAGTAGTCTTTTCAATTACACTTAAGATTATAATACTACAACATCAAATTCTTTTTATTAAGGTGATTCATTGAACCCTTTAATTATATAAATTTTCTTGTACAATTTTTCATTACATTTTCTTATTAAACATTACAACTTTTAATATTTGGTAAGTTATATATATGCTTTTAAGAATTTAATTGAAAATCATACAAGTTTATCCCATTTCTTTTAATTAATGTAATGTTCAATAATTACATCTTTGTTTTATAAGTTACAATTTCAACTTTCTTTAAATTTTATTTGTAACTTAGCACTTATGTCTTATTTTAATTAAAGTTTCCAATTATTAATAAGTTACATTCCATTTCACTACAATAATTGAACTATTAATTAACGGAAACTTAAGAATTTAAATACCGGGTTTAAATTTTCAAATCATTTTAAAATAATAGATAAATGTATATATTTCCAGTTTATATATCCAATTATATTTAAAATAATTTAAAATTTATATTTGTTTATCAAAATAAATCTGCAGTAAAACTATTATAGTGGCCTTCCCACTTTGAAACTCAAAAATGAATGTCGATGATGCGGCCGCCATCACCGAAATTATTTTCCAGCGACAGAGAGGGGAGTACAGAACTTATTTATTTTTCCAAAATTTCTTTAAAATAATTCTTTCAAATTATATTGAAATATTTATATCATAAAATACTTCTAAATAATATTATTATTATATTCCAAAATCATTGAAAGAATTTTCAAAACCCCGGGACTTAAGTTCTAAATTTCCAATTTCCTTTTATTTTGTTTTCAACCTCATTTCAATTATTATTTATAATTTTATTTCCTAACAACCAATATATTGCAACCAAATATAATCTTGATAAAAATTTATTTTATATATATAGAAAATATAATAGGCCAAATTATTTCATTCACCTATATTAAAAACAAATATTGTGTCGGTCTGTCCTATTAAGTGTTTAGAAATCCCTATTGATGTCATAGCGTCCCATGCACCAACCAGAATTTATAAATACAAAACGGAACAAATTAACACAATATTAAAACCTTTTATAACACTAACAAATACGCTCTCTCATATATATGCTCAGTGACTCCCATAGGGTATTATTACCTTATTAGTAAAGAGTCAGACCCCACAAAGCTAAGGTTTATCGCTAAGCCAAAGCTCTGATACCAGATGTAACATCCTGCCTTTTAGCACGCTTTAAATCGACGATAAACCACACACGTCAGAAAACCATACAAAAGGGCGGATTGTTATGGGGTAAATAAGAAAAAGTAGAGAAAGAAAAAAAATAGAATCTTGCAGCGGAACAATAAAATATAAAAAATCAAATAACAGTTCATGAAGCTGTTTTACAAAAACATTTGATTATATTTATACAATACATATCATAGTACACATACCAGAGAATAATAATTAATGCAGCGGAATTAATGGTGTAGTGGAGTAATATAGTAGATAATAGTACTACAAACCTTCGTCTTCGTCCTCCAGAATAAAATCTTCAAATCCTGAAACGCTCGGACTGACCCGAGCGAATTGAAAGGACAAAACACTCGAGTCAGAACTAACATATCTTATGTGAGTTAAATCGACAGAAATAAATATGAGTGCAGTAACTTAAAAGATGTTCAGGATTCACATCTCTTAAGGATCCGTTAAACTATTTACTATATAGTAATATACGCTATTATAATAATGTCTACAGTAAAGTATAAAATACTGAAAATAACGTTAAGGGGTTACCCGTATAGCCCTTAACACACTTTTATATTCCCATAGTCTATACAGTACTGTAATCTCCGCCGTACTGGGCGTCGTCAGAGGGCACTCCATAGGTATGGTACCAAAAAAAATAGTATAAGGCGCGCTAGGGTAGGTGACACAACACAAGTAGGCAATGCCAGGGTAGATATACCAATTACGCATCCGAGCTGGTGGTAACGCATAGCCGCAGCTACCGCCCACCTCGAACAAACACCCCCAAAATCAAAAAATAAAGGTGGCCACCGAATCAATCCAAAGTCAGATTATAGTATCGAAGAGATATGTCCGATAAAGGGTGCTACCCCCTTGGCCCGAGAATCGCTCCTGATTTAGCCACCTTATGCTAACTCACGGGAGTCGGATCCACGTGTTTACCTCAAAGGAAACATTGCCACCATCCTACTTCATTCTGGAATCTTCATCGCGTGCACGGTTATTAAAGTGGTTTTCGGAGTTGGTAGAGAGTATGACAAGTTCTGATCCCGGTCTCTTCAACAACCAATTGTTATTAAAACACCACGACGTTTTCAAAATAATTTATACTTTTAAAACCAGAATAAAATATCCATTTCAAAACCATATAGAACGATATCATTTCTGTTTTAAAAACCCAAATCAATATGATATTATTTTTATAAAACCCAAATCGATATAATATTATTTCAAATATATCCTTTTCAAAACCATAACCTTTTCAAGTTATAATATTCCGAAACTAAAACTTGAAATAAAGCCTTTCAAACATAAACTTTGAATTTCATAACTTTGAAATATAACCACACTACTTAAATGGTTTAAATATTAAATTACTAAATTATATAATAAAATAGCTTCTTCACCTTCACAAATCAATTTCAAATATAGATTTAAATCCCCAATTAAACCGTTTCAATTTCCATACATTTCAAAGCTTTAAATATTACATCATTTCAAAATGAATTCTTTGATAATTTCATATATATCAAATTCCATTATTATTATTTCGATTTGAAATATTTACTTATTAAATCAAATATCATTTAAGTAAAACCTTTCAAATTTCAAATAACTGGATATTCTTTCAATTACATTAACCTGATAATATTCATTTAAACAAATTTGATATTCATTTAAATCCTCTAAACAAAATCAAGTTATAAAATCATACCCTTTAAATCTCAATTTATTTACATTTCAAATCAAAATTTTCGAGGATAATTCTTAAATACTTTAATTCAAATCAAATTCACATTTATCTTCCAACCTTAATTTTATTTAAATCATTATGCACTCTATATTAAAATAAAATGTAAATACTTACTCACTTTTATTTTCATAAAAATCAAACTCTATTATTAAACTTAAATTTTATTTGACAACTTATACATAGCTTAAATTCAAACATTCGACTATATATAAATAATATTTATTTACTCTCAAAATAAATATTCACTAAACCATATTATATAAAATAATCAAACTTATTATTGGGCTTATTTTATATTTCAAAGCATATTTTTATATACCTAGAGTCAATAATAAGTTTGACATTTATATACATTAAAAATCAATATTTACATAACTCGTATATTTCTTTACAAAAACATAGAAAATCATTTCAAATTACTTTTATATATAGACCGCGGTGTTTGTATATAATTTTCTATCCTATGGTCAAGTAATACGGATATTTATCATTTCAATCCGTAATTTAAAATAAAAATTACGGTTATATATCATTTCAAACCGCAATCCCGAATGAAATAAGAATGCATAATAACTTGCAAGTTATAACAATATAAAATACAACATCCATTCACCCAATAACAATCATCGACCATTTATTACAATCATCATCCAATTCAAACAAAAACATCAATGTAGAGCATATGATAAATATCAGGTAATTACTGACAGTTTATATTCAAAAATAAATTAAACAACTATTTAACTGGCAGTTTATATGCAATAATAAATAAATAAAATTTAACTGGTAGTTTATAGGCAATGAAAAATTAAATAACAATTTAATTTAATAAATGCAATTTAACTGAGAGGATGATTAAAATATGCCAACCAATCATAGATAAATTTTAAATCACATTAAAATTTAATTTAACAAGCATAAGAAATCTTAGAAGTTGTGAGTGGGTTAAAACACTCACCTTTTGAGTTTAAATTGAATTTAAATCCAATTTATACCCAAAAATTGGACAGTCTCAGAATCCGTCCAAACTAGTGTCAAAGTCTCCAGAATTTCAATACGATCTTAACAAAAATACAGCGCATGAAACAGACATCGTATGAGAAAGTTACACGTGTTAAATCGTTTGAAAACAAAATTAAACTAAATTAAAACAAAACAAAACCTACCTAAAAAAATGCCACGTCACCCTGTAAATCACGCTACCTTCTTCCCAGCGCACGCGCACGGTACACACGAGACCGAACCCATTCTCACGACCGAAGCCATGCGTTGACCACCCAAATACTCCACCCTTCGACCATCTTAGCCGACGCCGCCACCGCAATTCGCCTCGCCTTCGCCGCACGCACGCACGCCCTAAAGGCCATCTCGTCCGGTTCCCCCCTTCGACGCCACCATCGCTTCAAAGATTAGGGTTTTCGAACCCTAATTTACCAATTCCCGCCGCCATAGATCGATTCAACTCCGATGACCACCACCATAAGCTTCCCCTCCACACTCTCTATCAAACCCATATCTCAATTTCTCCAATCGTTGCCTTGATTGAAAACCCCCAACTAGAACTTTGACTGTGATTTCCGGTTGATTCGATCACTGTCTCGAAAAATGAACAGTAGATGTAGGTTTGTATCATTGAGATCTTCGATATATATTTTTTTCAAATTTTTCCGAGGAGTTTGAATTTTTGAAGTTGATTTTTGAATTGAAATTTGAATTGGATAAATTAGGGTTTACAGCCATTGAGGAAGAGGAGCACGAGAGTTTCTGTACGTATAGAAATGAGGAATAGATGCCACTAGGGTTTATAACAGGATATATATAGGCAAATTGAAATAGAATAGATAGATCAGGTTGAATATACATGCTGAACGATGAATGACCCAAAAAGCCCGTTCTGACTCCGGAACGAATTTGGGTCAATCCATATATCAAAATTGATGTTTTAAAATATTCTAAACGCAATGGAAAAGGTTTCAAGTCCAAATTCCATCGTATGAAGAAGTTATGCTAAAATCAGTATTTTTCAAATTGATTTCAATTGATTTCAATTTCGTTTATTTCAAGGCATTTCGAGTCCGTACGATCAAACGACAAGCCCGATCGTTTCGAAACTTGAGACCCTATAATAATTCACCGTTACGGATCCGATGAAACTGGGTTTGTCGAAATCCGAGTCAGTGGTCAAAATGGCTATTTTTTTAGTTAATTAAATAAATTAAAAAATCAATAAATTAAATCCAATTTTAATTTCACTTCTAAAATCGACAATTTTTATCACCTTTATTTTTCTTTATCAATTCACTAATTTACCCAAATTCAAATGTCAGATTAGAGTTGATTAATCCATCAATTCCAATGTTAACCTCAATTTCAATATTTAATTTCAATTTCATTAAATTTAGAAATTATAGAAATAAACTCCAAAAATCCATTTATTAAATAAATTTGTTATTATTTCATTCATTCCTGTCAAATAGATGGATTAAACCTTGGATTCAAAACCATTACATAGATATTCTCACTCATCTAAATTCCCATTTTAAATATTTAATCCATTTAATTGCAATTAACCCTTTTATCATAAATTAAATTCTGATATATTGATAAACTTTATTTCCATTCTTTTTATTCACTAATCATCATATTATGAATAATATTTACGTTATTCCCCATTATTACCTTAATTTATTTTAGCGTAACATTTAATTTAGATTTATTGCAATGATTTCCAATTTAATTGAATGAACTAAATATATATATAGCTCATAATAATTGTTGTCAAAACTCTTAATCACACATTTATAAGTTTATTATTTCCACTCCAATATTATAGTTATTTACAGAGTATTGGTTTTTATTCAATCATCATTTATTATATATATTAATTAATTAATTCCATATTTAAGTTCGTTTAAATTTATTACCAAGTACACATTTAACTTATTCCAACGAATTGAAATTCCATTCAATTACTATAAACAATCATTTTCCCATCCACACTTTATTATCAACCCTACAATTATTGTAATTCATTATCTTATTTTGATTTTATCCAATTACCATTAAATTTACATTCAATTACTATTCAATGTATATTAATTGATTAATTAATTCGATATTTACGTTTATTTCCTTCCATTTGATTTATAACCTAGTATACATTTACATTTATCCCATTTCATTCCATCCATTAATGGGTATTGCATTGAAATTTAATTTATTAGCTTATATCAATATTATTACCATTAATTGCAATTGGATTACCAGTTTGATTCAATACCATAAATAAATAACATATATTAATTCAATACTTACATTCGTCTACCTATGTTTCATTTATACAAATTATATTATTCCACACATTAATACAATAATTGCATTTGTTCTTATTATATTCCATCTATAGCTAAGTCATAACATTTGAATTATTTTATTAAATAGGAACGTTCATTCAAGTTCATTAATTATTAACTTGCATTAACACGTTTCCTTAACTTACAATCAGTTACCGTAACAATGTGTTCTTACATTAACTAATTCAATGCCTACCCTATACTTTTCATATTCAATTTATATCCAGGTATAATACTTACACCATTTCATTTATTGAAATTTTATTCAAATTACTAATAAATAGGTTTTAATTACCATTTATATATTTTATTTTAGCGTTCATTTCAATATTAATTTATAAAGTTTTTATTTCTACTAATATTTAATTACAAAAATCTCATTAACTTAACCAATTTAAATTGTCGAAAATTACGTGTCGTTACAACTTAGTCCATAATTCCAAAATAATCATAATATTTCAGTTACTTCTATATTTTCTAATCCATCATTTTGTTATGAAAACAAATACCATTTTCATAGTTTTTTCTTATAATGAATATTCATATTAAAATAAAACTATGTCTATTTTTAGTCAATACTTAAAATAGTTATTATTACCTAAATAACATTTGATATGTTTATGAGAACGATACTGTAACCTTATGTGTCCACTAGGAAGTATTACATGGTATTCTACTTCTATTTCCACTATTACTATAATAGTATATGAAATACGAAGTTCCAATCAACCACTTATTATGAGATTTTATTTCATTCACTGTAACTAGTTTACAGTCATGAATTTTAAATCAATTATCTTGAACTCGAAGAAATAACTTTTATAGTAAATAATTTTGTCTATGTAAATACATTTGTAATAGAAACCAGATTTCTCATTCCACTATCTTATTAAATTTTAAAAGATTTTCGTTTCTGATTTCCTTTATGAAGTAGAAGTGACAATTTACTCTCTTCATCCCAACTGTGCTTATTTTACATCCACTCTCAAACATTCGAATTTCTTTCAAATGATTGAACTATTCAAAAGAAAACTTTACTATAAGACTTTACTAAATTCTCTACAAAAGAGCATTCGAATATTCTTGACATTTAAGAATATCATATGAGTTGCACCTTATTAAGCTAATAAAGCTAAAATTTCAGCGATCGAATTCGTAGGTCTATCTTTTAGCTCTTAGTCTAATGCTACATGTGACACAATAAGATCATTATTATAATCAATCGTATTGTCTAACGACTAGTATTATGGTTTACCTGCTAATTATGAATGAACTAATTTCATTGTTCTTACGTTACGAATCGTAACAGTTTACCATAAACATTTATATGCAATCGAATATGGATCAAATATCCATAATATTGATTGTTAGGTCAAAATTTGGTTCAACCTAATTTAGTCAAGCATGTTAGAATTGAGTCCATATGGAGCATTATGCAAATAATGCTTTGTTAAGGTCCTTCGTTAGAAGGTCACAAATTAAAATATAACCTAACGACCATTAAAGTCCCAAACTTATTCTTCTTTATTATGCACAAGATAAAATGAAAGTGAGAAAGAAGAAATATATACCTAATGACCATTAAAGTCCCAAACTTTCTCCTTTTGGATTATTGTCTCTCTTTGCTATGTTTTCCATCATCAATAGCCCATGTATCTTGGTTGAGAACTTTGATCGGCTTTTCAACGACTTTAATATTTGTTCTGAGTTTTGTTATCCGAAAAATCAAGAGTTTAGATGATCATTCTCCTTTGAATGGTTGCTTCAATCAGGTCTTGTAAGTTTAAGCGGTCATTACTCTTGGATGGGTATTTCAGCCTAGCATAGCGGAAGGACCAAAGGCTTAACTTTCTATCACTTTTTCGATGGATGCTTCAGCCAGGCCTTACGGTAGCATGGGCTTAACTGACCATCACTCCTTGGAGGGTGCTTTGACTAGGCCTAGCAGCCGGACCGAGGGCTTATCATCCTCTCCCTTAGATGGTGCTCTGGTCAGGCCTTGAGGCTGGACCAAAGACTCAATTGACCATCACTCTTTAGATAGATGCTTCGGCCAGGTCTCACATTGGCACCGAAGGCTTCTAGTCCATCTCCCTTAGATGGGTGCTTTGACCAAGAAATGAGTTAGGACCAAAGGCTTCACTGACCACCACTCTTTGGATGGGTGCTTCGACCAGCCTTGTGGTGAGACCAAAGGCTTTTCATCCATTTCCCTTGGATGGGTGCTTTGGCTATGCCAGGCGTTGAGACCAAGGCCTAATAGACCATCACCCTTTGAGTGCTTCGGCCATGACTTGTGGTAGGACCAAAGGCTTTTCGTCCGTCTCCATTAACGAGTGCTTTGGCCAGTTCTAGCGGTGGGACCAAAGGCTTAATTGACCTCTTTCAGATATGAGATGTGCTTTTGCTTAAAATCTCGCTATCCTCATTAGTTTAGGAGCCAACTTAAATATATTGCATCTTAGTCTAGGGGCTATTATTTCAAAAAATCTTTTGGTAATCCACTTTATTCATCCAGCGTTATGAAATAAAAAGTCTCAAATATTTAGCATTTCATGTGCTGGCTATCACATTTCCATTTGGTCAATTTAATCGGTAAGTTCCTAGAGGAATCACTTCATGAATGACTAATGTCCTTCCTAATTTGGTTTTAGTAGGCCATCTATCAGATCCTTTGTGTTTTCCATTACTGTTCTTAAAATTAGATCTTCTTTCTTGAATGCCCTTCCTTTTTACTTTTGAATTGTATTATTTGGAAACTCTTCGCTGGTAATCAGCTAGTCGCACTACAACAAAAAGTGTCTTTTATAGCGGCATATAGCCGCTATTAATCACAACCATAGCGGTTTGATAAGCACTGTATATCGACATGTTATAAAAAACTGTTGAATATGTATAACACAAAATATGCCGCTATGGTTGAGCTTAGTTTTATAACGCACATTTGTCGCTATGGTACATTAAGTCAACAGCTCATTATAGCCGCCATAATACAACTAAATCTCAACGGAACTGGAAATATTTATAACACCATTTTGCCGCTATAAAATATTTATTCAATAGCTCATTGTAGCCGCTATAATACAGCTAAATCTCAACGGAATTGGAAATCTTCATAACACCATTAAGCATTATACATATATTATAATACAGCTAAGAGATGTAACACGTTATGCTAAACATACAAAATATTTATACATATAATATCTCATAATTTAAAAACCTAGACATTTCATTGTACACTTTTCTACAACTTCAGAAGTATTAAAAGTTATTAACAATGGGCCTTTACACGTTCAACTCTAGATTTATTGTTATTAAGCAATGGTTTCCCGGCATTGACTTCATCAAGGAACGATTACAGGAAATATACAGACAACACTGCCCACATTTCTCCCTTACCACCACCATCAATCACACACATTCATTCCTCTGCACTAGCCTGTACACTGCTCAAACCGACACTTGATCAAACCAGAATTCAACCCATCACATTGCAACCAAACTGTCTACAACAACAGCTGTTCCTCTGTAGACACCAAGCTGTGCACATCATCCCCTACATATATACACAAGCACAATTGTCTGCCATCACAAACTTGCCTCAATACCCTCCTCTCATCAAAGCAGCCATCAGTGCATACATCTTACCCTTACTTCAACCACTCATACTTGTAACCAAAACGCTTCAAACAAATAGACTATCCACACAATATTCATTCAACTGCCCTGCTTGGTTCCTCCTCGACAATATACCACTACTTCTACACGATCACTCCACTGCCCAACAATGCAGTAAAACAGCTCTGTCCACTGAACCACATCAAAGCATATCCAAGGCGACTATCCACCATTTACTTCCCACTGCCTACTCCTCCTCTCCTTCAACAGCCACTATCATAAACTTCCACATAATCAACTTCTACATAAGCACCTCCTTGCCAATAACCAAACTCTACTGACAACATCCCCAACCTTCCATCATGACAAATAAGTGTGAAGAAGAACAGACCTTTGGAAACTAGCTTTTAACTCATGACAAATAAGCCATCATCATTCGAAAAATAAGTGTAATATCAGTTTCTTCTCCGGTTGTCTAAGCATGCTTTTTCTGGAGTTGGAATTGCTTATGATTTACCATCACAAAAATTTACCTGCAAAACAATAATGAAGAGCAGAAAATGATTTAATTAATTTGCGCTTTTATAAAAAATGATATCCATAGAATTATTAGACAAAAAAACGTGAGAAATGGCATAGATTTTGAAAGATTTTAAATCCTGCAACAGAAACCAAGCATTTGTTACTAAGATTGCACCATATATTATATGCCTAGCAATAAGAGAAAACCTGATATTGCAATATATTTGGTAACAAATGAAAAAATAAAAGGTTATCAACGTTTAAAAATATGTACTAGTAAAATAGAAAATTTAATACCTTTACTGCCTATATGTTTCTCATGCTTCTGTAAATTCAAAACACTGTTACATCTGTTTTTATTTCCTCTCTGTTTTCATTTCTGTGTCACTCCGCTATCTCCGCCCTGTTTATTTACCACAACATCTACTTCCACATTTTCTTCACATTGCCTAGCTACAACATTACCACCTTACAGTGCCATACAAACTGCAACAGTCTTCATCTCAACATCACATACATTTCTGCCATCCCCTACAACATCCAGCATCATATTTATATTGCCTTACTTTAACTACTTTACTTCAATTGCCACTCCACAAAAACACTACAGCAACACAACCAGTCACCCACCTGATCACAGTGCTGTACAAAACCTACCCTCTGCCAATACTCTTCTATTTCTGACCAACACCATATCACAACAACCCATTGTCTTATACTCCTCAATCTAATTCCGTAGCCCAATTTCCATCGAATCCACTGCCACATCAACAACCATCCACTTCATTTTCACTGATACCATCCCTGTTTCGCAACTGCCTACACCAACAATACAACATCCTGCTCTTCCATTATCAACTCCCTCCACAATCACTGCCTGCAACCAATACAAACTGAACCTTCCAACCGAGCATTGTCAAACAGCCTTCCTCCTTCACCATATTCCCTGCCTGAGAACAACACAGCCAACACCATATCACAACTTCATCTCCATCATCAATCACCAGTGCCACTGTCTCAAACAAAACAACACCACCCTGTTCCACCGACTCAACCACCCTCCATTCTCAAAACGTGCCCGATGCATTGATCCTGCATGCTCCGATGATCTAATTTCAATTTAACAAACTAGTTTTTTGATATCTTGAAATATTTCTGGTTTTACAGTACTATGTTGAGGATGAGGCTGCGGTTAAAATTCAGGAAAAATACCGAGCTTACTTTGTAAATTTGCTACACCCAATATTTGGAAATGTTTTGCTGAAAGATACTAGTAACAAATTAATACCTATGTGAACCATAATTTAGTAGCTCTGAAGGATTATTAGATTAGAGAATAATAAATGAAAAAAACAATTCAGAATACCATCATAACAGCATGAAGAGAAATTGAATTATACATATCATTTGTTTGTGTAGGCATGAAAAGCACTATGTGCGCTTAGAGGTCTAATAAAGCTACAAGCATTAATAAGAGGGCACCTGATGAAAATGAAAGCAACTGAGACTCTAAGACAAACGCAAGCTCTAGTTGCAGCACAAGAAAGAGCTCGTGTATAAAGAATTCAAATGGTCGAAGTACAAAGCATTTTATATTGCACACCAAATCATAGAAGATCGCCTCAGCATCCTAGATTTCAGCAATCATATATAAGTCAGTCAATTGATTTAGTAGCAGAATTCCATAACACCCTTATTGTTGCATTTTGAATTTCAAGCTTACCACTTTTAGGATAAGAAGTGTGAACCGTTTTGATATGAAGCAACTTTGTGAAAAATGACCAAGTTCAACAAAAAACATCAGATTGATAAAGACCTCTAGTACTTAATGCAATAGCTCTAAAAAAAATGAACTATAGGAGCATTTCTTGCCCCTGGATGGCCAATTTACACTTGGAAGAATTAAATTTGAAATAAGAAATAGCTATATGCCATAAGTTGCAGTTGAAAACCGCAGATAAAGTAAACAAGCTGATTGAGATATTATTACTTGTGTATAAGCACAACTTTTACTGTACTAGTTTAAAAACTGACACAACTTACAAGCTGACATATATACGAGGCAAAGGGTACTTAGAACAAAAACAGAGATTAGAATTAGTTTTATCAGCACTTGTGTACCAAGGTTTTAACAGCACTGCATTAGTTGAACAATTGAATGCTAAAGAAAAAAAAGGGTAGTTTATTTAACAGCACTTTTGTATCAAGGTTACCAATTTAATTTCGTTACCCAGGTCCAAATTACAATAAATGCAGCCCAGCTACCAGGATTAGAATTATAGTAAACGTACACATTATTGATGAGCTACATCACTTTCACCATTAGTCGTTTCTTGGTTTCCCGAGTGGTATTTATGTTATCAGTAAAATGATTTAACACCACTTTCAAAATTTGAATTTATTCAGGAACCGTTACCTCGTTTTACATGATATAAATAATTAAATCGAAGAGAATAAGTTAGACTACTCTTCTTTGGTGCGTGCTAAATGATAACGCTACGTAGTAGTGTTGTGAATAGTACTAGTCAAAGTGAAGTAATGGAATTAAGTGGCCTGTGTTTTTTATTGACTGAATGGTAGCTTGGATGGTGACTAGAAGAAGACCAGCATTCAGCTAGTGCCAGTATATAAGGAACTGTTATTATTATCTATTGAATATAAAAGGATACTTTTATGAGGTAGGTGCTGATTCTATCATTATTGAATGAATAACTGCTTAGAAAAATAAGAAATGCTTAGTAGATGTAATGCATCGAAGCTTCATAACTTTTGAATATAGTTTCATGTTTTGAGGATGATCTCTTATGATATTTCATGGACACGTATTGCATTCTCTTTGCAAGAGTCATATGCACTGTACTTTTGTTGTTGCTAAAACAAATCTTTATAGGACAATTTAGCGGTATCCAGCTTATGATGTTTCATGATCTGTTTACTGGTGTCCAGCTAACCATTGTTTAACCGGGTACTTATTTATCACCATCCATCTCTGCTTGATATCACCGCACAACAATGCACACAATGCATACATTCAGGAAATTGTCTACCTATCTTGTCATACAGGAAATTATCTCCTTGAAAAGTAGGAAACGACACAAAAACAAAACCTTTTTAGTAAGAAGAAGAAGATTCAACTTCTATTGTTAGCCTATATTCTAAAAGACAACCTTTTATTATTCCAAAATCAAAAAATTTATGTTATCTTCACTCCAACGTATGCATAATCAAATTTAATAATAACAGACCTACATACTAAAGTATCATCATATAAAACAAATCATCTATTTAATCATTAGTTCACCTAAACATAAAATAGTTTATAATTTAAACATTAGCACTCCTGAAAACAAAACTGAAACCGCCCCCAAATGAGAAATAGCAAATTATATTTCTAAAAAAGAATAAATCATAAAAAAGATGTTACCTTCGCAGGAAGCGGGATGAATCTGGTAGATATTGATGAAGAGCAAAACCGAAGATCAGAGACTGGAGATTAGGGTTCCTGACGTCGTCGAGTTCACAACTACTGAAGAGCGAAAATTTGAAGATCGGAGATGGAGTACAAAAGCTGAATTTCATAGATTAGAGATGGAGTAGAACTTCGATTAGGGTTATTTTGTTTTAGGAGGGAAACGAAAATTGCTAAGTGTTATTTTGAGAGGGAGATGAAATTTGGTGTGTTTTTGGGAGGGAGACGAAAATTTGGAGCCAAAGCGTTGCATATGTACATACAAAACAAATTGGGTAAAAAAACAAATATTTAAAGGTAAACAATAACGCTTTAGAATAATGCGTTATTAAATGGTGCTATAAAAGACACTTTTTGTTGTAGTGTCGCATAGCGGCTTGATCTCATAGTTCGCTAACCAAGTCGAGTGACTACAAGAAAAAAGATCTTTTGCAACGTTTTAATAATGCTGTCATAACCAATTGCAGCGTTTCGAAGAATGCTGCCTGATATCATGCTGCAATAGAGTCAGAGAATACTACAGCCTTTCTAAAATGCTGCTAAAAAAGGCCATTGAAGCTTTTGCGAAACGCCGCAGTAAATAAATTTGCAGCGTTTTTGAGAATGCAGTATAGCATGTTTCAAGTAGAACCAGTAATATGCAGCAGTTTTGAAACCTGCAAAAATATTTTACAGCGTTTTCATTTTGCTTCAGTTTGATTTTCTACAGCATTTTGTTACTTTTAGTATTGCAGCTCTTTTTAACCACTGCGGTATATCAACAGTTTTGCTTCCTTTTACAATTACCGCTGCAGTTTTAAAACAATTATAAAAGCCATGAATAATCTATTCAAAAACAAATTTCTCAATTTATAAAACACTAATATATATTATCTAATATTGTAAGAAGTTATAAAAATTAAACATATTCAAAGTTACATCAGTTTCATACACATAAAGTTTAGCCATATATAACATTTCATAGGTTTTGACCACAAATGTTAATGATATAAAATCTTACAAAAAGTGCTTGCTAAAAGAGAAAATATAAATCGTAGAAAATCCAAGTCTGTCTCCTTCAAAAGTCCAATATGCCTATAAAAAATGCAATTAAAGATTAGCAATAGAGAAAAAATATGGTAGAATGCGAAATTGTGTCTTGAATAAGTATGCCAAGGAAATTTACTTAATGTATTTTCATTGAAATGTGATAGCTTAATATGTGTTCTTTGCATGCTAATTGGCTATAGGAATAAAAGATGTAGTTCCACCTCCTATACTTGATGCTTTCCATGATGTATATATTGCAACTGAGCTTATGTATACTTATCTTCGTAATATCATCTGATCCAATAAAGATTTATTTGAGGAAAATGCCAGGTAACATCCATATCCTACACAAAAAAAAACTCAATTAGTCAATAAACACTATTAAATCTGTTCTTTTTTCTTTCAAAATTCTACAGTGCTTTCTATACCAAGTTGTGAGAGGGATTGAAACGCAATTATAGGATACATTAGATAAAAACAAGTATACATGATTCTGTTTCTTAATTGATTGTGCAATTGTTCAACAACATTGGTAATAGATAGTTCAGAAGACTTAACTTGTTCAGTTTCTTCGTTTTTAACATCAACTGTTACTATTAATCTGTTATTTACATCGTGCTTTACTGTACTTACAAGAACTAACACTATAAATCTGTATGCATGAATCAACCATTTGTAAGCCAAAAGCAAGAGGTGATAAATGTGACATAGACCATCATATAAACATGATCTTAACTATTGTGTCATCATAATCATGTCGCTAAGAATTACATAATAATCTGGAAAGGAATGAAATGTTAAAATTCTAGGATATTGAATGATGTCTACTCAAATCCAATGTACTTGACGCTTACATGCATCTACCTAGTGATGGACCGTCCAGTAAGAATAAAAAAAATTCACATTTATGCAATTTATCCTACTATAAAGTTGAAAGAAATTTCATACCTTGAGAGAGAGACCTCCTTTGTGTAACCGACAGTGGATGCTTATTTGCCAAATGCAGCTGTCAGGCCTTTGGTAGATACAGATTTGTCAGTGCAGTAAGTGCAGTGCGAAATATTTTCATCTTATATGTTTGAATGTAAAGCTATCTAAATTTCAATGTTTCTATCATGTTCAAATTGAGTAATATTGTCATAGAAATTTGCTTATTTTAATTAAAATTTCAATACCTTATAGTTTCTTTCAATTTATACCAACATTTTGAACCGGGAACTATGCATAAATCTTGTTTAGTCTTTTTCAATTTTGAGGTTCCAAAAGTAAAAAAAAAAAGAATATCAACTAATTGCATGAACAATCAAATCTATGAACATGTCCAGTACTTGTATAATTGTACACGTCAATGTGTGAACAATTTTAGTGATCCCTGATTACAAAATAAAATATACATTATACCCATATATAAAACAATGCCAATTGTATCATAATATTTCACTCGGTTTTGACTTTGAAGCTTCACACAAAATTGAGAAATATTAATAAAAATGTGATTATCCTCTTCACCTACACTAAGTATCCTTGCCTAGCAGTTAGGCATCAACGTATTAGTTTAATACTTGTAAGGTAAAAAAAAAGTAACAACCGAGTTCTCTATTTAAGTTGCAAAGAAAGTACAAAAGTAATTAGCATATTTGATCTGAGACTAGTTAGAAGATTGAGCTTTGTTTCCCTTATTTATTGCATCAAATACTAACTTTTGAGTCTCGATGTGGAAAGCTGAGGCAAAGCATAATATCAAGGTCAAAATAGTGTGATATGTATTCCACCACACATAGTAGTTTTTCCTTCCATGTCATAGCGTAGTTCCCTTAATCCACTATACTAACGCTGACTTGCTCACTAAAATATTCCAAAACCTGAGAAGATTTACAGCCTTTGAGATTTAATGTAAAGAGGAGTTCACTATAACTTCCATGTATATATTATGGAATTTTCATGTGGCTAACAATACATGGTAAACCAAAAAACTAAAAGATGATTCCTAAAAATATTTTGGATATTATAATGCTGCAAAAAATCTTTGTTATGCATTTCTTTGTTTAGCATGACTTCTATAAATTTTATTATTATTATTATTACTGCTACTACTACTACTATTATTATTTAGTTATATTTTTATAATACTTAGTTAATTTTTATAATATTCAGTAAATTTTTATAAACTTATTGAATTTTTATAAACTTAGTTAATTTTTATAAAACTTAGTTAATTTTTACAAACTTAATTAATTTTTATAAAACTTATTATTATTATTAATATTGTACTCATTTAGTATTTATTATTATTATACATCTTGGTTAACTTATTATCATTATTTTACATCTTAGTTAACTTATTATTATTATAAATCTTAGTTAATTGTTATAACTTATTTAAGTTTAATATTTATAAATCTTAGTTAACCTATTATTATTATTATCACAAATCTTAGTTAATTTACTACTATTATTATATATCTGAGTTAATTTTTGTAAAATTATTTATTATTATTACTATTTTATACTTAATTAATTTTTTATAAAATTTATTATTTTCATTATTGTTGTTGTTGTTGTTGTTATACTTAGTTAATTTTCTATAAAATTTACTGTTATTGTTATTATTATTATTTAGTTATGTTTTCATAATACTTAGTCAATTTTTAAAAACTTATCGAATTTTTATAAAATGTAGTAAATTTATTATTATTGTTGTTGTTACCATTATAATACACTCGTTTAATTATATTATTATTATTATTATTATAAATAAAGCTTAGTTAATTTTTATAAGATTATTTATTTATTATTATACGTAGAGTTAATTTTTTATAAAATTTGTTATTATTATACTTAGTTAATTTTTCATGATAAACATTTCTTTAATCATAATGTAGAGTACTAAATGTCAGAAGTTTGTACAGAATTACTATAGAGATGATTACAAAGGTTCAAGAATCGTAAGCAGAGCCCATGAGCTTCGGGACTTGGTACATTCTCTAGTTATGTTTCCCACTATAAATATAGTAAATCTTAATTCTAAATTGGAAAAAAAGTGGGTTAATCTCATTTGAATCGGGTTCATGAAATGCTATCACAAATGGACCCGACATTAGCCGCTTATTGCAATAAGATTGCAGAACAAGGAGGCCCAGTGTTTGTATCAGGTGAAACTAAACTTTATTCACCTATTATGCAATTTGATTCTACAACTCCACCAAGTGGAAGATTACGCAATATCCTGTCTCTAGCTATGAAGCACGAGCTAAGAGAAACACGGATCATGAGCAACCAGGCAACATCATAATCCATTTTAGTGATTACTCAGTGTTCATAAATCAACATTGTTATCTTTCAAATATGTAATGTTGCATTAGGGATTACATAATGAAAGTACTTTTGAATAAAGCATGACTAGACTAATTTTCGATTTAAATGAATAACATCAAGATCAAAGAGTGAAGAAACTACAAGGCCTCCAACAGAACAAGAAGAACAAAGACCAAGCTCTACTGATCAGGAACCATTTCAAAAACCTGATTCAAATAGATGCGTGGCTGTAATAGGCGAGAAGGAAACTAAGAGGAGACGGAGGAGCAATATAATGGGTGTAGCTACTAAGATTGAGAATGGATGGCTGACATGGCTAGAGGTAATGACAGGCGAGGCTACTGGAGGGTAGAAGGCATGTCAAGCTGATAGATTTGAGAAGGTCAATAAAATTGGGGAAGTATCTACTGTAATGTGTACAAGGAAAGAGGCATATTAACTAGAAAAATTATGGCACTAAAAAAGGTCAGATTTGGCAATTTGGAACCAGAAAGTATTAAATTCTTGGCATTTAAAATCCCTAGATCAAGGCATTTAGATCATCAAAATGTTGCAATGCTAGAAGGTTTAGTCACAACAAGAATGGCATGCAGCTTGTACTTAGTATTTGAATATATGGTGCGTGATCTTGCCTTGCCCATTCTTACAAGTGGAGAACTGGCATGTAAAACACGGTTGGTGTTTGTATTTCCAAGTCATGTAAATGGCCTTGCCCATTCTTACATTTCTTAAGAAGTCTTGTATCTTAATGATTTGATTTACTGACGTTTTTTTCCATTTTAGCAGATCTTCAAGACTATAAATTATAAATCATTTTTCAAGATTAGACCTTCAAAATGATACTTCTATATGAAGACTATTAGTGAAAGCGTGGAACTAATTACAAATAGCTCAGATAAAATTGTAAGATATTTTAAGTATTCTGCCTACGAATTAATATAACAGGCGTGGTTCAGACATTACACCAACCTTTTTGCATTCTATTGCAACACGCTATATCAATACTATTAATATACATCATTATTGAGTACAAAAATTATCCATACTATGAAAATGATGCAAGTTAGCTTGTATCATATATATGGGTATAAACTAGATTCACCTTCGCGTCAAATATAAGAATGTTTGCAACAATCCATAGTCCCTCACCCGAACCACTTTGCCCAACCAATGCAGTCGACTAACCCGCACAGATTCTATGCAAGTCTACATAAACTATGAATACCTATCGCCTTTAACATTACTGATAAACTCACAAATACTTCAACTAAATAAAACTAATTTTTTTTAATACTTCCTTATTATTTATTATATAAAAATATATGAATGCAAGGGAAAAATATTAACATGGCCTGATTAGAAATTTACTGTATAGATATACACTACTGAATTTAAAACCCAACCCTATGAACTGATTGAATTAATAGTCACTACAACTTATTGGAACATTGAATTGAATTTAGTTTAAACAAAGAAATTTACTGTCGATTGGATATTAAGTTTGGTTAAGTTAATACACCAAAAAATATTCGAAAGCATATTCACCTAAAACAAATAAAAATCCTATTATCATCATTAATTTTTCTCTGAAACTTTCCTTAACTTTTGGAGCTTGTTTTCATTTATAAATTACTTTTCAAATCATCATTCTTATTTAATTTTTCCTTGATCCCATGCTTGTGATCAGCTTAGGTGGTTTTGCTATTAGATTTTTCATAAATGAAGAAATTTTTTCGGCCATACTCGGAACATTTTACATTCTGTTAGGAAGCAGATGTTTTAATATGGGATCAATTTCTTAAGGAAAATGTTTTAATTTTACTTAATAGTTACAAAACAAAAGTTAGGAAGCATCACAAAGAAATAACTTACCATGTAGTGTTAGTTCAAGTAGAAACTAATCTATTTTTTCCATATATCTTTTACATTTTACACCTACAGTTAAAATTAGAACTATTTGAAAGATTCAATAGGAAATTAGCTATGGGAAATTGAGCTCAACCGTACATGAAGGCGGAGAATTAAAATTCAACCATTAATGTACTGGTTGAAGGGAAGAGAAAAAAGGAAGAGTGTTGATGAGACATAATATTAGTAGATTGGTACATATAATGTCGTTAGGCATGCACCTACATAGATAGATATGTGCACAGTGATTGATATATTTCAATAATAATAGTTGCAGTTTCAGTCTACTTCATTTCAAACATGGATATAATGATATTAAATTTGTCAATCATAAATTTTACTCTTTGTAGTGTTTAAACTAGAATCTGAAGTAACCATATCTAAAGACCATAACAAATATGAAAAGAAGTTAATTTATTTTTTCAGTGACTACCTCTGCAGATGAACTGTCTTCCCCTTCTTGATTATTCCTTGAACGGGTTTTTGGATTCTTCTATTAGAGTTCTCAAAATAGTGAAGAGATATATCCCACATCGTCAAATATAAGTCCATTTTCTTGTTTATATAGTTATTCTCAATCCCTATATTGGCCTTTAGGGTCAAATAATTTTGTGCGAGGGGGAGGACCTATATGGCCATGGACTAACACATGCGCACGCCACCGCCCGCCCGTCCAATCGACCGAACCGGACGAGGTCGGGTGCGGGTGTGGATCCAATAAGAGTGGACAGTGTTATATTTTTGCTGTACAGAAATGAATAGTTTTATGCTGTTTAAATTCAAATAGAAGCAGCTAGTGGATTAGACGCGACTGTTGCAAACCGCAACAGTTTCTGGCTGTTGCAAGCGAAGAGACGCGACTATTGCAAACCGCAACAGTTTCCGGCCGTTGCAAACGAGGAGATGCAACTGTTGCAAACTGCAGCAGTTTCTAGTCGTTGAAAACAAAGAGACGTGATTGTTGCAAACAACAACAGTTTTTTTGACATTGCAAATGGAAAGGAAGTGCCTGTTGCGAACAGTAACACTTTTTGGCGTTGCAAATGAAGAGATGTTATTTTTCTCAACGGGTATACCCATTGAGAATTCGGCTATAAATAAGGAGGAAACCTAATCACTTTCCTTACTCAATTTTTTAATTCTGAATTGGCTCTTCATTCTCTTCGTTCCTTAATCTCTACAATCCGTGCGCTTTTGCATATCACACAGAAGATCATACACATCATAATCTCGAGCAGATTACGTCTGTTGTATGTTGGGAGAATTTTAAAATAAATTTTTTAAGGAAATTGTTACGACAAGCCTTAGACGAAATTTCCTTCTTCAACCGGTTAGATTTCTAGTTGATATATATATATATATATATATATATACACACACACACACACCATTTTCATTTATATGTTGTACTATTTCTTTAAATAATATAACGTTTGATTTATCGCTATAGTTATTATTGCTATAGTTGGTAGTTTGTTGTTGTAATTAATTACATCATACTTATTGTTAAAATAACTAATACAGAATTCCAAAGTAGTAGAAATCTGATTTGTAAACTTGTGAGACAAGTTTATTGATTAGTCTCTGTTTTGATATACTAGACGTATAACATCTTTAGCCTTGCATACTTTTTGGATGCGAACTCTTTCAACACCTCTTACAAAAACAAGAAACAAAGAGAAATTTGAGCATAAAAAACATAGGTTTTTTAGTGTTTGTATGGACAGTTTAGTGAAACACACCTTCGAAGGTAACAAGATGATAAACATGACCGATATGAAGGGTATCAGAAGGGCAAAGAAGCTTCAAATAATGCTTTATTTCTGCACCATTTTGGCTATGGACGCCATGGCTGTTAGTGATTGTATTGGGAGTAGAATAGGTGAGTTTTTGGGTAGTGAGAGTAATGATAACAACAACATAGTGACCATGGTTAGAATCCATGACCTGGTTTGTAGAGAGCGACCAATATATTCTTTTTACTCTACCGTTTGGATGCTGGATCATTTCTGTTGCTTCCTCTGCTACTTGGCAATTTCCCATTTTTTGCTGGTCCAATTCTTTTAGTTTTGGTAAAAGGTTGAAAATGTAAAAGTGGGGTGAGTGAGGGGTTGTATATATTGGAAGTGCATCATTAAGATATCCCATCATTGAAGATCTTTCATATTCTTTGTTTGGAAAGATACATCGGTCGACCAATTGGTGTTCAAACATAGTCCAACGCAAAAATGATACACTTGATGCTAACGCCTCGTTTTTAGACAACATCACCATACGAGTCGGAGCACTAGGCCCATGGAAGTTTACGTTTGACATGGGCAAATGTGCACCGAACATATATCAAATGTCTACAGTTACGAACTGCGTAGAAATTTAAAGAATTCATAAGGGACATAAGCTTTACTTCTAACATAAAGCAAGATGTATGTAATGTAAGGATTGGCTTATAAAAAAAAGTTCATTATAAATAGTGTTTTTTATTTTCATTTAGACAAAAAAAGAAAAAATCAAAACAAACCAATTGAAACAAATTTTAGTAATAGGCTATCTCATCTTCCTCAAACAACAGTCATACATTCTAACAATGGACCTAATAAAATTTTTCTTGAAGCTTTTATGTTACAAGAAATAAAATTACGAGATATGTCAATAAATTTTATTGCAAAGTTCAAAATTTGTTTGAATTGACTACCGGTAAGTTACTGGAATGTCGCGTTTGTTGAATAAGGCTAATTCATTTTCTATGCAAATAAGTATCTTTGGTTAATTTATTTACTATTCACATAATCTCGTACTCAAATTAAAGTCAACTAAAAGGAAGTTTAATCTATGGAACAAAGAAAGAGGAAGAAATGGCACTTCCATCACCGTGCTCAAGGAAGATTACCATCAATTGTTGATGCAAGCAGACGGGGATCCTACTGGTGTACATATTTATAATGATATGGTGCAAGCTATTCAATTTCAAAAACAACTACGAGTTCAGTATTAAAACTGCAAACAGTAATCCAAAATAGACTGATCAACCATGGGAGATAAAAACGCATGAATCTTTTATGCTAAAATGTCTATTATAAGATACAATAACTCAATTCAATCACTAGTTGATGCATATGGAAAACTCATATGTGAAGATGAAAAGATAGAACAAGAAGCAATTCTTTTTTCGATAGAACTATTTTTTAGTGTTTACATTGCTTCTTTTGATGTGTTATTATGATATGTTGTGTTGTAGTTTATATTTGAAGTGTATAAATAACCAGGGAAAAATGGGTTGTTTCCATACAATAAAAGAAGTAATGTCAAACAACGGTTATGGGGAGAAAAGTGAAACCATCAACCTTGAGGAGGATAGAGACTCAAAACCGCCAGATATCAACACACAAAAAACTTCAAGGGAGGAGAAGAAGAGGGTGGAGCAAATTGGAGTGCTAGTTTTCAATGACCTGAAAATTACAGGCCGAATGAAGCTCAGTTGGAGATGTCATACAACTCTTAAAACTGTTCATATATCAGGTATGGTCAAAATGTTTGCTAGATTTAACGTCAAGTATTAATTTATAGGAACCAAAATTTAATGCCAGGTTTCTTTGGTGCATATTTGATGCAATTAATGTTATGTATTTTCTTGGTCTGATACCTTACATAAAAAACCAAATTTCCAATGTAATATTTTATAAAACTCAATGCCACTTCATAGATTACACTGTAATCTTCCATAAGAATTAAAGACTCTGAAAAGTAATAAGGAAACAAAAAAGAAAATTAATGTTTCAAAATTACTAGAACTACCTTTAACATTTAACAAATATAATCTATGACCACACAAGTTTCAGGCATAAAAATAAATTTTAATCAATGATCAAGAGTTTTATGTACAATTCATTCCAAAAAGTAAGCTCTACTTGGGAAAAAAAATAAAATAAGAAATAAATGGATATCAAACATCAACCTTACACTCAAATGCACAAAAAGAGTCATATGGTACAACAGTGGATATAATACCATAGGAAGCAAAGCTTCATCAAGATGTATCTTTTATGACATGTAGATACTAAAATTTACCGAGTTACTTTCCCACGGACAAATAATGAATAATACTTATGTCAAATTGTGTAGAATATGATTTGGAAAGAAGCTTTTATGAAAAACTATTTGGCAAAAAAAGAGGTCTTACCGAAAATTCAACGAATAGACAATCAACCATTTACAATATTTGTATTTAACATAGCAAACTGTCAAATATAAATTTAAAATAGAACCGGTACATTGTTTATTAACTATTTTAGTTTAATTAAGGACATTTTCATATCATAACCAAGTATGGATTTCGATTGATACTCTTTCCACTTTATACAATTAAAGCATTATGATGTGCACATAGGCAACTCACATAGAACCAAACCAATATATAGATGGATATACTCTGGTAAACTAAATCGCAAACTGTAAAAAAACAGTCTCAATTAATATGTAAAATTGTTTGCATATAAGAGAAATCCGATTTCACTAAAAATACTAATTAAACCCATATGATCGAAAAAATATATGTTAACATGATATCTTCATAAAGTCAGAACCCAAATTGTTATGTTTAATTTTTGTTTCCCATCAGAAACAACATTACATATTCCATGCACTGAATTATTTCGAGGATAATTATTATGTTCTGCAGTTTCAGAATGAATATAATTTCAACAGAATTATGAAAATTTAAATGAAAATAAGAAAATGAATTTTATTGCTGAATGATGATTATCCAGTGAGTTTTGTACAAGAATGATAATTTGATGATGTATCTTTTACAACTGAAATTTCATCATATAAGATTGCTATGTTGGCTTTTGGGCTGGAATGATACAACGCCCAGATCTGCTTCGGTTGAGAAAGAATATATGCTGAGCCTAGGATCTGTAATCAACGGCTCAGATGCTTTACTACTATCTCTTATGCAATACTTCTGAGTCATTTTTTCATACGCCCCCTCAAACCCTAGAGCTACTAGGGTTTGTGTCGATTTGAACTTGAAAAACTCTTAAGAAAAGATTCATGGAAAATTTGAGTTAGATCTGAGGTCTAGCTGAAATACTGATCAATTGTCGTCAGAAGACGGCAATCGTTTAAAGATTCAGCGGCGACATCTCTCAAGTTCAACAACTATGGTTTTCGATGGCAAGAGATTGAATAAAAGTTGACGACTTTGAAGTTTGACTGATCTCTGGTATAGAAGAGAGTCAATAATCAGAAGTTCGATTATGATTACCTTCGATTATGATTGCACTGCTACTTCAATGACTTTGCTTTGTGAGTCTAAGCTTGCTTGGAAAGTCGGCATGGCTGTTCATATGCTTCTGGCATGTGAATCGTCATAAGTGTTTTTAACTTTCAGTCTTTCTCTAAATCGATTGAAGTTGTTCTTTGAAAGAGGCTTTGTCAATATGTCGGCTGTCTGGTAAGTGGAAGGTATGTGATTTACATGTAGTTTTCCTCTTGCTACTTGTTCGCGAACAAAATAGATGTCCAGTTCTACATGCTTTGTTCTTGAATGTAGTATTGGATTGGCTGTCAGATGCACGACACTCTGATTATCACACCAGATAGTTGTCTTGTTTTCTATTTTAACTTGTAACTCTCCAAGTAGTGATTCAATCCATATGACCTCTCCTGTAGCATTTGCTACACTTCTGAATTCAACTTCAGTACTTGATCTTGATACAACAGATTGTTTTTTTGAACACCAAGATATTGGATTGTTACCTAAGTATATATAGTACCCAGTTGTAGATTTTCTATCATCTGAGTCATTAGCCCAGTCAGCATCTGCATACCCATTGATGCTAATTGATTTGCTTGCCTCTAGTAATAACCCTTAACTGAGTGTTCCTTTGAGATATCTTAATATCCTTTTAACTGCTTTCCAGTGAATGTATGTTGGGTTTTGCATAAATTGACTTGCTTTATTCACACTATATGTAATATCTGGTCTGGTAATAGTGGCATATTGAAGTGCTCCAACAATACTTCTATATTGCTTGTCATTAAGTAATGCATCTCCTTTGTATTTAGACAGATGCAAATTGCTAACCATAGGTGTTGAAATGGAATTGGCTTCATGCATTTTTGCTTTATGTAGAATCTCAGTTATGTATTTCCTTTGACTTAAATGAAATTTTGCATTTGTGGGCCTTTTGACTTCTATCCCCAAAAAATAAATTAAGTTGCCAAGATCTTTGATGCTAAACTCTAGGTTGAGATGCTTTATTAGGTTGTTGATCTCCTGCTCACTGTTACCTGTAATAATAAAGTCATCAACATATATTAATACAAATATTGTTATGTATTTACTAAACTTTGTGAATAGAGAACTGTCAGACTTGGTTAAATGATAACCAAGTCAGATCATTGTTTCTTTTAATTTCTCAAACCACATTCTTGGTGCTTACTTCAAACCATAAATTGCTTTATATAATTTGCACACATAATTCTCTTTTCCCTTCTGTTTAAAACCTTCGGGCTACTCCATGTACACCTGCTCCTGCAAAACACCATTCAAAAAGGCATTATTTACATCAAGTTGTCTAATGGTCCAATTTCTATGTAAGGCTATAGTAATAATAATTCTTATAGTAGCAGGTTTCACTACAGGTGAAAATGTTTCAGTGAAATTGAAACCACTCTGTTGTGAATATCTCTTAGCTACTAATCTTGCCTTGTACTTAGAAATTGTACCATCAGCATTTCTTTTTAACTTGTAGGTCCATTTATATCCAACAATGTTTTATCCTTTGGCTTAAGAACAAGATCTCTGTCATGTTCTTTATTAATGCTTGATATTCTTCATCCATAGCATCTTTCCAATTCTTATTTTGTATGGCTTGATCATATGTGGTTGGCTCCTCAGTATCTAAAACAGTATGATAAATTTTTGGTTTAAAAATACCACTTTTGGATCTGGTTATCATATGATGACTTAGTCTGCCAGTATTTTGCTGTTGAATATCTCTTTCACCTTCAGATTGCATGTTTGATTCTGTGCTTTGCATACTGCTTTGAATGTGATGTAGAGGTAGTTGCCCAGTAGTTCCTTATTGAGAGTTTTGATTAGATACACTGGTTGAACTTGTTTGATCATTTGCTAAATCAAGTTCAGTGTTGGGGTCTGTTCTTTGAGAATCTGAGTAGACTGCTTCATGACTAATGATGTCTTGAGATGACTTTGCTTGACCCTGAATTATCTCTATAGGTGGAATAGATATAGATGATATAGATTCTTTTGCATTATACACCTTACTATTTACTTTGATGTTTGCTTCTTTAAATGGAAATATTGTTTCATTAAATACTACATGTCTAGAAATGAATATTCTTCCATTATTGTCTAGACATTTATATCCCGTTTATTGCTAGCATAACCTATAAAAGTACAGGGAGATGATCTGAAATCTAATTTATGGTTATTATATGGTTTAATGTAAGGAAAACATAGGCAACCAAATACTTTGAGACTATGATAATCTGGACTAATGTTCGTTAATACTTCTAATGGACTTTTAATTTTAGAGCCTTTGAGGGTAGTCTATTGATTAAATAGACTGCTGTGGCAAAGGCATCTGGCCAAAATTTCTTTGGCATAGATGCTTGTGCTAGAAGGGTGAGTCCAGTTTCTACAATATGTCTATGTCTTCTTTTTACCAGCCCATTTTGCTCTGAAGTGTATGGACATGTTGTTCTATGATTGATTCCTCTTTTTTCAAAATACTCCTTTAATGGCAGATATTCAGTTCCATCACCAGTTTGCATGATTTTGACTCTGCAGTTTGTTTGATTTTCTGCTTGTGCTATAAACTGCATAACTGCATTGTGAGTTTCATTCTTTGATTTTAGAAAATATATCCATACATATCTAGAAAATTCATCCACAAAAGATATATAGTATTTATAACAATAATCAACATGAATTGGGGCAGGTTCCCATAAGTCAGTAGCAACTAATTCAAGTGGTTTACTATAACAAGTTTCAGAATCTGAAAAAGGCAATTTATGACTCTTACCCATTTGAAAATAGTTACAGATGTATGGTAATGATATATTATTGAAAGAAATACCGTTTTTATTCATTACATGCTTGACAATATTGGCATTTGGATGCCTAAGTTTACAATGCCATTTCTAAAATATTTCATTCATTTCTTGCTGTTTGAGTTCAGAGTTATCACACCACTTTCTTTTAGTGACTGAATTTCTTGAATTGTCCACTTTGAACTTGTACAGTCCTTTACACTGTTTACCCTACAAGAGTACTTCCTTAGTTAGAATGTCCATAACCAAGCAGTTATGTGGATAAAACTCAAAGTATACACTATTATCTTTTGCAAATCGTGACACGCTTAGTAATTTTTTCTTAATATGTGGGACTCTTAATAGATTGTTCAAGTATAATTGCTTTCGTCCCATGATGTATGACTTACCAGTGTGTGAAATTGCAATAGATTTGCCATTACCAATGTGAATAGAATTCATACCTTTATATTCCTTGCTTCCAAGATTTAAATTGTTCAGTTTATTTGTGATGTGATTAGTTGCACCTGAGTCAGGATACCAAACTTCATCTTGAATGTGATCTGACCTTGTAGTTTCAGTTTGAGAATTCTTCATCTCTGATTGGTTGATTGATTCAGGTTGCAGATGTACCATACTTGCACTGTAATTTGCATTTCTTTGTGTGTTTTGTCCTTGCCCTGGAACATAATTGAGATTTAACCTGAAGTAACATTTTGCTGTTGTATGGCCAATTTTCTCACATATTTGGCATTTTGGCCTATTGCTATTATTCCATCTGCCTCTTCCCCTTGATCTGTTAGAATGACCACCTCTTTGAGTAAATTGTTCACCTCTGTTATTGTTTTGAATTTTTCCTTTGTGATTAACTGCAAGATTGACAGATAAGTCGGATTCTTGAGGTTTCTTGATGTCAATTCTTGCTTCATGTGAACATCTTCTATAGATGGCAGGTTTCTCTGAGATGTTAGAACTGCTACTACTACTTTATATTCATCACTGAGTCCATTGAATATTGTCATAATTTGTTCTGAATCAGATACCTTTTGATTTGCAGCCTCTAATGCATCACAGATTGACTTAATTTTGAACAGATACTCTCTCATGTTGTAACTTTCCTTTTTGATGTTGTGAAGTTGTCTTTTGTAGAACAGCACCTTTGCTGCCGACTGAGAGTTAAACACTCTTTCTATTGTAGACCAAATCTCATATGCTGTTTTGCATCATATTACATGAGTAAGAAGATTTGCATTTATAGATGAAAGTAGCCAAGAACATATTAACCTGTCTTGTCTATGATGATTGACATATTCTTCATTACCGATCATTTTGTTTTGTTGATCAGCAATGAACATTGGCGGTACTAATATGGTTTCTTGAATATATTCTTCAAGACCATATTCCTAAAGAGATGTTTCAACTTGTAGTCTCCACAGGAGATAATTATCTTCACTGAGATGAACAGTGACAAGTTGACTTTGAGGGATAACAGTGGTTTTGACCAGTTTCTCAACATTTGATGCAGTGTGTTGCATATCACTGCCATTAGTGGGTGCTGTAGAATTTGCTTCATCCCCCATGATGATCTTGAGATCTCAAAACAAGTATTGCAACCAGAAAAATGAAACAAGAGACATAATGTCTTAATCAGAAATGCAGAATCAAGATCTTCTCAGGTAAGATGCAACCAGAAAAGAAATTCAACTAATGATGATGATCTGATGATTTCTTTTTCTCAGGAGGTCACTTTCCTTGATTTCAATTGCTTGATGAATTTATCTTCTTGATTCTGTTTTCTTGAATTTTGATTTCTGTTTCTTCTTGACTCAATGGCAAATCCTTTGCAGCCAGAACCTTTTTTTTAAAGACTGGTGAGGCAGATGTGACTGTCTTGAGTCTTCCTCCTAGATGATGATGTTTAATCTGATGAGAGGGAAGTAAAAACTCAGATGATGATTTTGATTGATTTTATGATGGGTTTTTTTTACTGCTATTGGATCTTTCAGTGCTGTTAGACACTATGCTCTGATACATATGAAAATTTAAATGAAAATAAGAAAATGAATTTTAGTGCTGAATGTGATTATCCAATGAGTATTGTACAAGAATGATAATTTGATGATGTATCTTTTACAACTGAGATTTCATTATATAAGATTGCTATGTTGGCTTTTGGGCTGGAATGATACAAGGCCCAGATCTGCTTCGGTTGAGAAAGAATATATGCTGAGCCTAGGATCTGTAATCAACGGCTTCAGATGCTTTACTACTATCTCTTATACATCAACGCAATACTTCTGAGTCATTTTCTCATATTTACATAAAAAACATATTCTTACTTCGGAAAATTATTGATAACGGATTAATGGGTTCTTGGTTACAAATGCAAATACACAATAATGCACAATGTTCAAATATGGGCAAATACTCATTCACTAGATATAGAATTATGGAAAGAGAAGCCCTATCCAGAATTGAAAGTTACATTGTTGTGTCAATAGATTTTCATAACATTGCAACAACAATGCAAATAACGAAGTTTGCAAAAGTCCTTGTTCAAATTAATTTACACACTTCGTTGCTATGTTCAGTGATAGTAAAACAACACAATGGAGACAAAAGGATTTTCAAAATAACTTATAACTAAATTCTTGCAAAATGCACTCAATCTATAACTTTTGACCATTTTGAAAAGATACATATGTAAGACGCAGACCATGTAAATTATCTAAAGTCATGAAACATGGATTTATTAAAGGCATCGTGTGAAACCATGAGGTACAGATGAAAAAGGAAAAGGAAAAAATAAACATATTCAAGGACTGCAATAACTTGATAGCTGACCAAAAGAGAGAAGCACTAGAGGGTTTCTGAAGATCGCGTATTCTGGAGATGAATGGCGGAGTTGAGGTGCGCGTCTTCTGGAGTTCAATAGTGGAGAGAGGAAGAGAGATCGACAACGGAGAGAGGGAAAGAGATCGACAGTTTAGTGCATATTCTGGAGATGGACATTGAAGAGAGGGGGAGCGAGGGTGTTGGAGAGTTTGATTTTTTTAGTTAAATTAGGGATAGTCATAGGAATATGTGGGGAGAGAGGATGATGTTGAGTGGTAAAGGAGCGCGGCATATTTTTCCTTTTCATCCCTTTTCACGTTGATGTTGAAGTAGCGTTTTGGAGATTTTTTTTCAATTTTTAATAACCATCCACATAGTCGCAACATTTTCATTAAAATGCTGCTTCATCGTGCTGTGAAAAATAGATTTTATTGTAGTGTTTATTTATCTCTTAATTCGATTTGTAGGTGTATATAAAACCATCAACATGAAAGGACTCCCAACTCAATCAATAGCATAGCATCAAATCCATATGTTAAAGAAATGGGGTATGCCCAGTAGCCGATCTCGTAGAAGTTATATATAACCATAAAACAAGGAGAAGTTCCTCACCCACTTTTCTTTTGTTTTGCCTAATCATTTCTTTAAAACATTCTCTATGGTATTATTCACTGCTTCTATTGCCCCATTAGCTTTTGGGCGAGCTAGCGGTAAAAAACTTTAATATTCCATTTGCTTTGCAAAAATAGGTGAATTCTACTCTTTTGAATTGGGTCTCATTATCATAAATAATCTTGTTCAGGAGTCTGAATTTGGTAACCATATTTTTGATGACATACTTCAAGACTTTTCCAACGATGATATCTGGCAATGGTTCTACTTCTACCTATTTGGTAAAGTAATCAATGGCTATTACGACAAAGTTGGATCCTCTATTTGAGACAGGAAAAGGTCCAATCAAGTCAATTCTCCATACATCAAAAGGCCATAGGCTTATGACAGGAGTTAACTCATTTGAATTTAACCGTGAAGTTTTGGAAAACTTTTGGAACCTATCACACCTTCTAATATAGGTTAATGCATCCTCAATCATATGGAGTTAATAAAACCCTTGCCTCATTATCTTCTTTGCTAGTTTTACTCCGTTAGAGTGGTTCCCATAGAATCCATCATGTGTTTCTTTCAACACCTTCGCTCTTGTTTTAGGGGTAACATATCACAAGTAAGGTGTTGAATACCCTTTCCATTATAATATCCCATCGATTTATGAGTGGGCTTGATATCTCTACTTTTGCGATTCATTTTTCCCTTTGGGCGGTATTCGTTTTCTAAGTACTCGATTATCGGCATCATCCAACTATTAATATAATGATCCTTATAAGCTTTATTCCCATTCTTTCAGAAGCTTCTCCATGACTACTATTTTACCGAGGGTCCACTTTGCTATATTGCATTTGTTGAGATTGTGATCAAGTTATAACTAAGGCCTTATTATTAGATCTTCCTTTCTCTAATTCGATAATAGGCTTCTATTATAGTCCAAGTGAAACGATTTTGACTTGTTGTACCACTTGTGAGCTTGCCAATTTTTCCAAAGAATCTTTTTATGTGTTCTTCTCTTTAGTATTTTATGAATAGAGAAGTGTTTAAACTGAACCAGCATCTCATGGATTCTTTTTACGTACCGAGCCAACCCAGTAACTTTTGCTTGGTATACCTTTTTTAATGGTTTACCATTAACTATGAATCAATGAATATATCATACCTCAGGATTTTTAGTTGCTAAGGCAAAGTTAACCCAGCTATCATAGATTCATATTATGCCACATTATTAGTTGTAGGGAACCCTATTTTCATTGCATAATGTTGCCTATGTCCATTGGGTGTAATTATCACATAACCAACTCTAGTTCCTTATTTTTATTTGAAGCTCCATCTACATATAACTTCCACCTCGTCTCGAGCCTATTTTCCTTTTCCAATTTCACTTCAATGAATCTTATACATTCTACTACATAATCGGCCAAGGCTTGCCTTTTAATTAATACTCGAGGTAAATATCCAATGTTGTTTTGGCTCAACTCCATCCCTTATTTTATCAATCTTCCTGACATGTCGGGTTTGCTGAGGACTTGCCTTAGTGGATAATTGGTTGAAAATTTAATTGATGTGCTTGAAAATAAGATCTTAACTTTCATGTTGATAGAAATAAGCACTAAGCCAAGTTTTCTATAACCGGGTATCTAGCTTCGGCAACTTTTAATCTCTTACTAGTACAGTATACCAAGAATTGGATCATGCTTTCTTCCCTCATTAGGACCGAGCTAACTGCATGTTTCGATACTACCATATATAAGAACAAGTTATCTTCTTCGATGGGATGGTAAAGTATCAGTGATTTTTCTTTATGGTCTTTTAGCTCCTGAAAGGCTTTTTGGCACTCTTCTGACCATTCAAACATTTTTCATTTATTAATTACATCAAAAAAATGAATGCATTTTTTAGTTAATCTTGCTATTAATAGGTTGAGTGTGGCGACTCATCCATTCAGCCTCATTACTTCTTTACTCATTTTCGACTCTGCCATATTCCTAATTGTTTTGATCTGGTTTAGGTTAGATGCTATTTTCCATGCACTCACAATGCATCCTACGAATTTCCCGATATGGATTCTAAAGGAACATTTTTATGGATTCGATTTCATTTTGTACGTCCTTAATTCCCAAATATTTCGTCCATATCTCCTATGCGATCGGCTTTTTTCTTGAACTTTACTAACGTATCATCCACATATACTTCCATGTTTCTCCCACTTTGGGCTTTGAACATTATATTCATCAACCTTTGATACATGGATCTCTCATTCTTTGATTCAAATGGCATCAATTTATAACAATACTTCTGCACCGAGGTACAAAAATTATGTTCTTCATCGGGTTTGAACATAGGAATTTAATTATATCCTAAATATGCATTTATGAATGACAACAACTTATGACCGCTTATGGCGTCAGGTAGCTTGTAACGACCCAATTTTTCGATGCCCGAAAATCGGCATCCATACGTCCACTGTATCAAATGCCGGACAATCGAATGCCGGAAAACTGAACCATTTGGGTTAAAGAAGAAGGAGGTAGAAGAAGAAATAGAAAACAAAATCAGAATCTCACAAACGCAGCGGAAAAATATATAATAGATAAATGACTAATCTTTAAAATAAAAAAATATATCTATTTATACATTACATCATCAGAGTACAACTAAATTCATAACACACAACTGGACAGTTATCATAACCTATCCTTACAAAACTGACTATGCGGTTAATCAAACACAGCGGAATATTCATCAAATACATGTGATACATCTCGCCATCTAGCTTGACTTCTGAGCTCCACAGTATCGTTTCCTGTATCTATAATAATCGGTCTGACCCGGACATTATAATAAAACAATACCCGAGTCAGTCTGGAAAACCAGCGTGAGAAAACACACTCAATTGGATTATTAAAATTTTCAAAATCCTTTGAAATCAAAGGTATCTCGTAAGACCACGCTACAAATAAATATGCCGGGTTTTTACCTTACGATAACCAAAACATTTTTATCAATTTCGTCTGATATTATAATAGTGTCTATATAAATTAAAATAGAATCTAGCTAAAATGCTTGCATCTCACGTTCCAGCAATAGTTGGGCACAATCAAAACTATACAGGCGCTTATTGGATATTTGATTCCATACAATGGCAGGTCTATTGGGGTACCGTCCATCACAGTACGTGGTTTAGATCACCGTACTGAGGATCCACCCTGATCCCCTGCATCACCAGACCGAAGCTACCCCTTACTGAATAGTCCGAATAAAATCACTCCGCGGTTGAGATCAGCAACCGCCCACACAGCCGAATAAAAGGGACCTCTAGACAGGGATGACCTTACCCTAATTGGTTGCTAGCCACTTAGCCTTGTGTGCACCTTCCCTGTTTTAGCCATTCTCGGTTGATGAGGCTTGAGGCTAAGCGTTACCTTTTTAGCACACATTCACTTAGAATGCTCATCGTCTACCTGAAGATGTTCTGAAAGCATTCATCCATGAAAGTCCGTTCTAGGTCCGAATGGAAGCGAAGGCACTACTCATACTACATTCATTTTGGAATCACCCTCGGGATTAGTAGCAATTAGCCCTTGCACTTCACTGCTCCATTTTCGACTCCAAGCACTTGTCTTCCTCAGAAAACATTCAAACCGGATCGAACTGGTTTTCGGGAATTAATCCCGATCCCAGCCTCTCTGAAACGATCAGCGCATTGGCCAATATTGATTGTCGGTTATTTGACTATCAAATAACATTCACAAACAACCATCAAAATTTAAATAATTTTCCAAATTATTTATTTCAAAATATCTTTGCAAGTTATTTTCCATACTTCAACCCTTTGAAAACAGTTTTCAAATCACTTTCCTCTCGCAGAATAAATTCTCAAATATTGCTTATTTCCACTAAAAATTACCAAGTCTAGATACTTTAGATTTAAAATCGCTTTACCCAAAATATATATGCTTTAAAATATTTAAAATAAAAACCATTTAAAAGACTTTATTTAAATTACTAGTTATGAAATTTTATAATAACTTCTCATGTAAAACTTAAGCCAAAACAAATTTTAACACAAAAGTTATGAAATTCTATACAAGTTTTTCAAATAAAACTTTAGCCAAACTATATTTAAAATAAAACTACTTTATAAAATATTAATATTAATAATTATCTCTTTAAGCCATAATACCAATTAACCTTTTAAACTAATTACTACTATAACTAATTTAATATAATATTTACCTTTAAAATTTTAAAAAACTTAAATAATAATTCCCAAAAACATTCTTTTGAACAACTTTAAAACTTTTAACTTAACTTAAAAATCTTCTTGAAACGTACTTGGCTTTTTAGGGAAATACACTTTCCTTTCACACCTTTAAAAATAAAGCCACTATTTATTTCTAAAACCAATTACTCATTCCTGTATAAATTCCCATCGTGAATTTATACTTTCAAATATCCACTGATATCTTATTTCACTTTACAAACTCGGTTTATAAATTCCATGGTCTCACCCTCCTTTTAAAACATAATTTCAACATTAAATCAAATTTCAAATCGATTTCCAAATTTGTTCCATTTATAAATTCCTTTACTTACTCAGTTTATTTCAAAACCCATTAATTTCATATTTAACTTCCTTATTATGATTTAAAATCTTATTTATACTGAAAATACCAATTCCATACTTTTTGAAATTTCTTCTTTATCTTTTTCCAAACAAATTTAAACCTTGAATTTAAAGATAAATTCTTTATTCCTTTAAATAATATCACTTAAGTTTAAAAAATCATTTATTCCTATTTACTCCAAAAATCTCCTTTCCCATACTTGGAATTTATTTATTAGAATTTAAAAATCAACTTTTATTCTTTTCCAATTCAATCTTTAATTTATCCAAATTCTTTGTAGTTATTTACTTAATAATTCTCTCTTTATTTTCTTTCAAAAATCCAATCTATATGTTTTTGATAACTTAGTGCACCCAAATATATTCAAACAAACCATAACATCCAATATTTTCAATTATCAATACAATCTATCTCAGATTATTAAATAAATCAGATCATAGAATATTAAACGATCTAAATATTTTGAGGAATCCAGTTGGATCCCTCCAACCTATTTCCGTGCATCCACAGATGTTAGCATAATATAAAATACCAATCCCACTTCGAGGTGGAATATCGCAGTATATGAGGTCATCCGCTATTATGCGGGGCGCATATGGTCTCATTCGCTATATAATGTGGGAAATCAATCACTCCAATTTATATACACACTATATATAACATATCACCTCCAAGCTGATAATAAGTTACCAATTCAAGCAAATAATTAATAATTTAAATTTTTAACTATTTAAATTTAATGATATTCCGAAAGAGTGAGATTAACTCACCTTGACTATGCACGCAATCCATTTCCAATCCGGCTTACTTCCTTTCAAATTTTGACCTTGTATAAGCATTTATTCGGTTTACTAATACTTTGACTTGATCGAACAAATTATTACTATTTATTTAACTAAAAATTTAATTTAACAAATAATTTTCCTTTTAAAAATCTTTAGTAACTAAAATAATTAAACAAGTTAATTAACCAAATAAATCACCTTAAGCGCATACCTTTAAAAACTAGTAAATTTTAAAATGTTGAAAGTTATATAAAAAAATTGATTTTAGAAATATATAATTTATTTTTATATATGTAGTTTCAATTTGGGAAAAATTATATAGATTTTTCGACGCCCGAAAATCGGGTCATTGCATAGCTGATCAATTCTAGGAAGTGGGTAGAAATCTTTCGGGCATGCTTTATTTAATTATGTATAGTTGACACACATTCTCCACTTCCTATTAAGCTTTTTGATCAATACTGAATTTGCTAGCCACTTTGGATAAAACACTTCACCAATAAATCAATTTTCCAGTAGTTGCTTTATTTTGTTTTGTAATGCCATAGGACGAACTTTATCAGATTGCCTTTTCTTTTGCTTTATTAAAGTAAACTTTGGATCAATATTAAGTGCATGACACGTTATTGCAGGTTAAAACCTTCCATCAACATGAGTCTAAGAGAAGGCATCATTACTTGATTGTAGAAACAAGATTAGTTCCTCTCTCATGTCCTTATCCATCCTACTTCCAATCTTCACTACCTTAGTAGAATCTTGAGAATCTAAAATTATTTCTTCCAAGTCTTCCATACATTCCGTGTTTTCTTGATTGTCTCTAGGATCCATATATGGCACTGTCTCCTCTCAAAAACTTCATTCTTACCTTAGTCGACTTGATTTAACTCCACGTGCTTCCTTTTCCTCTCTTATGATTTGACCCTTCTGCTTAATATTCAATGTTCTTTCATTGGAAAACTTTGTTTGCTTGCCTTAGATATCAGTTCTATAGGACTAATATGCAAGGGATTAGGATTTTTAATTTTATTTAGTTTATGCAATCCATAACAAGTTTCACCCGCATTGTTATATTGCTCAAGTGTGGAAAAATATATTTCACGAGAGCTAAATTGTTCTCTGTATACGATTCCCTATTCTGCTTTGGAAATGAACTTCACAAGCATATGTTTCGAGGACACAAAGTCATCGATCTCATCCAACATAGGTCACTGGAAGAATGTGTTGTAAGAAGATGGTTAGTTCATTACCACAAACAGAGTTTCAAATGTTCTTGAATTAGATGGGGTCCCAATTTGAACATACAATTTGATTTTCCCAATCGACGTGGAGCCCTTTTTGTTGAACTTAAAGATAGGTTTCGAACTTTATTCAAGCTTTTCTTATGGAATATCCATTTGATCGAAAGCAATCTTGAAAATGACATTAACTGCACTCTTAGTATCAATCAATATTTAGACACAAGTGAAATTCATGATTATCATAAGCGGGTCCTTGTGTGGATGTCTAACTCCCCTTAATTCCTTTGGAGTTATAACAAGATTTAGGAATTGAATAAAACTTTTGCGAGTCTATACGAGTGGTCCTTCACTAATTGAGTTGATCCTTTCCTTAGCCTCTTTTAAATATTGGCTTCTCGCTCCTTTACTCATTAATGCAACATGCAACCCTCTATGAATTAGATCAATGTGGTTAATTGGTTGTAGCAAATCCCAAGGAAGTTCATTTTTCCAAGATGTTGGCATTATTAGCTGGAGTTTCTCATTACCGGAGAGTTTCTAATCATTTTTGACAAATTCTATAAGCACTCCTCTTCTAATCATATTTTTTATAATTTTGAAAAGAATTCGATAATCGTCCGTCTTATGCCCATTGAGCTTATGAAAACTCCTCTTTTATTTGATTATGGATTTTTCCTTCACCTGAATGACTTGTGGTGCTCAATCTCATATTTAGTCATGGCATATATATAAGAGATGGGCTGGTTCAATTCAACAGAATTCGCTTTGAGAAATTCATCTCATTTCCCTCTTTTACTTAGGCCATAAAGCCTCCATTTTCTCTTTGCTTCTTCTTGTCATGGAGTATTTTGTCCATTTGGATGAAGTTGTTTGCTTGGAAGCGAAAATTTTGCAAATCCTTGCAACCATGAATATAGATCTCTTTCCAAAAAGGGGTGTTTCAATTAACCTAAACTTACGGCCATTAATTTCCCTCTACCACTTACCTTTTCTACCTTATTAGCTTTGACATTAAACCTCTTCAAATAATCTCTCAACCGATCTCCTGGTATTTGCTTTACGTTGGCCACCATACGCATCAATAGTTGTCTCTTTAAAAGTGTAGGATTTTTTTGAGAACTCATGAGCAAACTGCTCCCATGAGCAAATAATCTTCTCACTATAGTGCCTGTACCACTTTGTAGTTGCGCCAAAGAAAGTGGTTGGGAATAATCTATATCTTATTGCACCAAGGGGATCATATAAGTCCATTTGGCTCTCAAAAGGCATCAAATGGTTATTTGGATTAGTTGTACTGTCATATTTGATTGATGGGATTTTAAGTATGATAGCAATGAGGCCATCATAATTTCTTCGGTGAACCGAGCCCCCTTAAAGTTATTGTTCTCTTTGTGGTCCATGGTATTTTTTCCTTTTAGGCCCTATGTCTCTTACCATCTTGTTGGCTAAGTCTTTCGATATACTTCATTATTTTTATAGTCTCCTTGCTCTGCCTTATATTTAAGCATAACTAGTAGATTGTACAAGCGGAGATTTTGACTCTTTATTTGGCTTTTGAGTCGGATAATTTTCTTCCATTTTTTACGGTCCTAAGATGCTCTTTTCAACATTCTTACTGTTCAAGTTTGAACGTTCGACCTTCCTTCGAGAAGATTCAATGTCTTCTTTTTTAGTTTCTTTCATCCTTTATGATGTTCTAAATGATTTTGGGAAGACAAGTATTTCAATTAGTTCCTGCATAGTCTAAAGTTGTCTTTCATGGTCTTAAGGTCATTCTCTTAAAAAAAAAAATCTTATTTTAGATCTATTGGGCATAAGAAGCCTAAACTATTTGTTAGATCCAATATAATATTTTTTAAATAAAACCTTGTTTTTTAATTTTAAATAAAGAGTTTAAATTTAATTAATTAATAAATTTAATAAATTAATTAATTATTCATATATTACAATGAGCTTACCGAGTACATTCATATGTATATGGGGCAAGTGAAACTATAAATAGCGTACATAGTTAATGTGTATGTTTGTAGATGTTGGAATTTACACCACAACAGACACGTTTGCCCTTTATAAATGCCTTTTTTGTCCATGGATTTTTTTGAATTATAAAAAAAATAACAGTTATACACACACACGTATTAAAATTGATTTTGACTATGTTACATGTTTTGAAATCTAAAATTAGCAATTTGAAATCTAATTTTTACTTAAGGAGTTCAACATTGGATCTATAATTTTACACAAAAGTCCCTTTATAAATTTTGAATTGAACTAATGATAGGTGATATATACAAATATATAAATAATAAAAAGCTATATTTAAATTCAAAATAACATAACACACACACACATAACTTGTAATCTTTGTTAGAATTGGTGCTACAATATTTTATCGCTTAGAGTTGAAGAGTGATGGGATTTATGATGCAAAATCACATTTAGAAGGAATTAATATAATATAAGAGAAATAAATATTTGGACTTGCTCAAAATAATATTGCACACATGGGTATGCATATCATAATAAATAAGAAGATTTTTATTCTTTTAAATTACAGGAAACAATTTATTTATTGACATATAAAAGAGGATTTAAACATATGTAATCTCTTATTATAAATAGGCTTGTATAGAGGTCATTATAAGGTGGGGGGGGGGGGGGGGGAAAGGGTTATTTTTCTATGGTTTTAAGGATTGAGGTTTCTTCCTAATTTTAAGGATTTCTCTTATAATCTTTTTGGCAAATTTAATAAAGGTTATTTGGAGGAATTTCTTTATCTTTTGTTTTTTTTTCACTTCTTGTCACTTCTTAAATCTAATTGTGTAGGGATCCTTGAAAAAACCGTAATTGTCGGTATTAGAGCTTATTGCACAAAGTTTTCTGACGATAGTTTGTTTGTAGAAGATACATGCTGAAAAACATAATGGGAGAAATTGGAGGTTATTGAAGGCCAAGATGGAGGATTTTCTATACCTTAACGATCTTTAAAAACCATCGGAGTGATAGCTAGAGGTGCGATCTAGGGGCAATTATGTACTTTGCTGTATATAAACTCAATAGTCGATCTAGTTTAAAATAAAGTATGTTGTCTTTCTATTTTATACATGTTATACTATGATCTAATTAATTAAGCAATTAATTTAAAATATATGAAATAGAAAATCTTTAAGTGATCTATTATGTGATAGTAACTATAATTTGTTGTAATCATGAGAAATTTATCACATTAAAAAATAACATATTATTTTTAGTATTTCTAGTCAAGATGTTTTAAGATAGGATATCGATACATGCAATGAGACTATAGTGCGTGATGCTCTAAAAATGTAGGACAGTGTATTTACTGATGGCTGCTGTGGACACCAAAGGGTTACTTACATATAGTTATTGGATAACTATGGAATGACTCATTTAAGAGTATATGTTGGTTAATATAACAAAAGTCAAACAAAGAATCTTGTAGTGATGATGTTACATAGTTCTCTCGACTTGAGAATACTACTGAACTTTAATACGACACTTCACGTTGATTATAATTAAATCATGGCAAGACAACCATCGAGCAACTAGAGTTGGGTTTGAGTTGAAGCATTCAAAGTGAAACATTATTTAATAGGGAATTTATCTCCTCAATTATACAGGGTTAGTGTCACAGTCAACTATAATTAATTCAAAATCAAAGTCTCTGACCATAGAAATACGATTAATAATAATTGTTATTATTGAACAAAAGATTTTGTGTTTGGACTTACAAAATGTGATAGAATGTTGAAGAAGAGAACTAGTGTAAATAACCATTGCTACCGAGTACCGCTTATAACAAGTAAAATAGGATTTTACCAAAAAGATGTGTAAGCAATAAATTCAACCAAAATGCCACACCATTGGCTAAGGTAATGTCTGAATGTTAGTATTTAAATTTTTTGATATTAATCACTGGTTGAATTTAAACCTTTGAGTCGCACAGTAGAAACGCTGAACTCTCCGAATAAACCACGTGATTGAATTAGTTTATAATCATTATAAATTAATTAAATTAATTAATATTTATCAAATATTAATCATTAAATTTTATTTTATTTTTCTGGATACCACTGGTATTTAATAAATTGTATGTATATAATTTATAAACACACGTATCGATATACGATATCGATAGAATATTTAAATTTGATTTAAATGGAACAAATAATGAATGGATTTGGAAATTTTTGTTTCCTGCTCTATCTCTTTTTATAGTCGGCCATGCATAGAGGGAGAGGGAATTTGATGATTTAATTGTAAATTGAATAGGGAAGATTTTAAAGGAGAGAATTGAAAGGTTTCAATGTTTCCTTCAAAACGTATTCTCTATCATTCATTCTATCATTCTTTTTTTATAAGTTTATTTTTTCCTCTTAGACTCCTCCTCTCCCTTAATGGCTGATGGTCTCCTTGGCTAAAATTTTCCTAAAACAAATACAAATTAAATTAGTTTATTAAAGGTGATCCATACCACTTGATCTTTGCAAAATCTGGATGTTGATTCAAAAAGCTAGGAGCATCAATCCATTATTCATGGTGTGACTTTTGGCAACATCCTAAGGTAATTCTTTGATTTAATTCATTTATTTATTTTCATTATTCATGATTGGACTCCATATGATTCATATAGTGTTTTAATTGTTCATCTTGCAATATGTAATTCAAACCCCCTTTTATCAGTCTCGGTTAAAAGTATGTTATTATGTTGTTTTGATTCTGATCTACTTTTGTTCTTTATCTCCTTCCAATATATGCTCATCATAATTGATGTGATTTGGATCCTATGTGACCTTTAATAATTTTTTGTTGTTCTCTGTATTATTGAGATCTGAATATTTTATCACAAATTTACATCTGCGTGATTTGTCTAACACTTTTCTTTTGTTTTGGAAATTTGTTAAGAAAAGGCTATTTTTGTTTGGGATCTACTTTATGATTCTATAATATTTACATACACAAATGTAAATAAACCGTGAATGTTTATTATTTAATCTTACCTTGAAAATTAATTTCTTATATTATATGTTTGATGTTTTGAATATAAATATTTTGGATATTATTTACATAAGAATATAAGGTTTTGATCTACTGCTCATGAATGGGCTTTCATGTAGATGCTAAATCTATTGTATCTTTTCTAGATGTTAAGTTTTGTGTAAAATGATAAACTTTAGTTTCCTTTCTAAAATAAAAGTTTGATTTAAATTGTCAAATTTAAATTCTAACACACATACGTATATATATATATATATATATATATTATAAATTAGAATATTTTACATACATATAAGTTGTTTTAAAATCTATAATTGTAATATTTATATATATGGAAAGATACATGCATTTCGTTAATTAAAATTCACAGCATTAATCTTACGTAACAATGTAATATTTAATATTAATTTTTTCTTTAATTGAAACGGTTAGCGCCAAAATTGGTCATTAGCACCCAAATCCAGATGAAAGCACCAAATCACAGTTTTAGACCACAGATAGAGTGTATGTAGAGAGTATAAATATAAAGAATAGTAAAAATTAAAAAGAAAGCAGTAATAATAAAAGATTTATAGTGGTTCGGCTAACACCGGCCTATGTCCACTATAGAAATTTCCTGTTTATTGATGTTAGAATCAATTACAGTTACAATCCAGAGTTTTTGGAACAACAATGGTAGAGCAACCTTAGTATAGAAAATGAAGGGAAACTGAACAAAGAGAGATCCCTTTTCTGAAGTCCCACATGCTATATTTATAGGCGAAACCCAAGTTACTAGGCTTCTTGAGTGGTACAGGCCCACCAAGACCCTAACCGATCCAAATCTCAAACACCACGACTGACCCTGGGTTCACAATATGCCAAACAGATCTCCCCCGAGCATGACCCGAAGCAGGCCTTCCCTTGACTCAGAGCAAACAAAGATAGGACTCGGAGCAACCAAGTGCCGAACCTCCTTCCTTAGAACAACGACCACCTTTAGCCGGCCCGTGTATAATCCTATGCCAAACCCTTGAGTGAATGTCGACATGAAGTTCTTTGCAATGTCGACTCCTTTTCCTAATCACAACCTCCTGCTATGCTGACCGACCCACTACAGCCGAACCACGTATGACCGATCCATAAGCTCCAATCCTCTTTAAGCCAAACCCATCCATACCGAGTCACTTCGCATCATCTTCCTTGACCGACCCTACACATGCCGATCGATTTATGTCGTCCTACCTTTACTGAGCCACACCCATACATCAACACCGGGCCACTCACGACCAAGCGACATGTCCTTTCTTCCTTTGTCCAATCCACTCAATCATGCCGGTCTACACCATCCCGTCGAACCACCTCAGCCCAACTACCATGGTCGATCCCATCAAGGGCGAGCCATATCTGGCCAACCCACCTCAACTTTCACACCTTGACCGAGCAACACCATTTAGACCGACCGGCACAATCGAGACCGATCCATGCATGATCTCCACTCCTCGACCGATCCATGCCTTCTAGGCCGAATGACCCTATGCTGACCGAACCATGCCTCACAGGCCGAATGACCGACACCGAACCATCCATGATTGATCGTCTTTCCATCCAGCTGGCTCAGACCCATCATATTCCAGTCTCGACAAACGAGTAGTCGATTTAGTTAAATCCGCATGTCCACGGCCTTGCCAAAAGGCGGCTTAAGATTTGCCCCCCAAAACATACCTTGTTATTGGAAGGCGTGTTTTGAATAGCCTTTAATCCATTATCCAAAGTCCACATTCCATCCATAGCCATACCATCTAATCCGCAATCCAATCCGTTTTATCCTAGTGCCACTGTCGTATCCTTATTCGAATCTGCAACTGCTCTGAGTTGATATCCATTCTCGAATCCAATAACCAAACGCTGAGCCGATTCCAACGTCAACCGAGTTTTAACCCATCCATAACCAATAGCCAAATCTATGACCTTTTTGGGTCGATATCCAAATTCGGGACCGCTCGGGGCCTTTTGCCAAATCCAAGACCTCACTGGGTCCAACTATCCTAAGCCGAAATCCAAATACATGACCTCTTCAGGTTGAACTTCGAATCCGTAGGCCTCGTCAGTCGCGTTATCCTGTTCCAGCCTCGGCTCTTTGGTCAATGGCTTGTATGTTCTTCGGCCTCGACTTGAGGACTTTTATATTGTGTCGAGAACTTTTATATTCTTCGACCTCGGCTCTTTGGCCTCGGATCTCCAGCCAAGGACTTTTATATTCTCCGGCCTGGTCTCTCCAGCCGACGACTTTTATATTCTCCGGCCTCGGCTCTCCGGCCAAGGACTTTTATATTCTCCGGCCGAAGACTTTTATATTCTCCGGTCTCGACTCTCCGGCCGAGGACTTTTATATTCTCCATCCTCGGCTCTTCGGCCTAGGACTATTATATTCTCAAGCCTCGGCTCTCTGGCCGAGGACTTTTATATAGTGTTCGAGCCCATTCCATCGCTCTCCGACGAAGGGACTCATAATCTGCGATCACTGCCCCGCCTCTCCGGTCGGGACCATGATCATGAGACCTGTGTTATTTGTTACATTAATGCACATCCAATCATTTAAAAGTTTATATAGCCAGGGAAAGCCAAATAAATGTCTGTACATCCAAGGGAGAAACTAAAGTTTTTAGAAAAAAACGAAAAGAAAAACAAGATTCCATAGACTTGAGCAACACGGTTTATCATCGTCTCAGAGTATGCCTAGGGACCGTCCTCGATCCCGCATATGTGTAAATGACTTAGCCGTATTACTTCAAGTTCTATTACTTATTCAAAGTCATAAATGCAGTTAGTTAATGATGAGCCGGAGATTCCTTGACAATTCCATTCCCGTTCAAGGGGGCGATGGCCGCTCCTGTTCCACTGCAACAGCTCGATTCCTTACATATTATTGTAGATGACCATTCCTTATATGCTCCTCGATTATATCCTTTATATGTCAGCAATCGTTTGGGTTGTGCCCATCCATCTCATGAAATAGGAAATGCTTTCCCGATGTCCGCTCGTATTCAGAAGATTCCCACCTTGTCGGCCTTTGATACTGGAGGCGCCCTTGAGTATCCAAGTAAATCCTTTCTAGAGTCTTAATTAAATTTGTGTAAGAAGAAAACTTTGACTCCCTCCGAGGCTATTTCAAAGTGCTACAATTGTCATTCATTTTCCTTTATCATCTTTATTTGGATCCTCCCTAGGTGGACCTCCACCCCTTACCACATAAGCTTTAGCATCTCTCCCTTCTCTCTCATCCTGCACATCTTCCTGCCTCAGGAACCTTTCCGCCTCATGGTAGAACTGCCTGAGATCCCTCGGTGGGTCCCGTTCCAATGATATCTTGAAATCCGAATTATCTGCAATTCCTAAAACTGCCGCCATCAAGACCATCGAGGATCGGGGTGATCCACCGAAGCCACTACCGCATTGAATTTGGTTAAGAAATCCCCGAGCAACTCTCATTTTCATTATTTCATTGACGTTAAAGTCATCACGTTCTTTGTTCTGGCTATGTGGACCCGAAAATATCTCATAAACCTTTCAATCAGCTGCGTCCATGTGCCGATAGAGCCGCTCTCCAGCTATCTGAACCATAATCCTACAATATCCGTCAAATACAAAGGGAAGCATCGTGCCGTGACCTCCTCCGATGCCTCCAGCACTTCCATATGCCTCATATACCTTGTCAAGTGAATAGTGGGACCCGTTCTCCCGCCATACATATCCAATGTTGGTAGTTTGAAATCTGACGGGTTTCTAGCTTGCCTGATCGCAGGAGCAAAGGGACTCCTATTCATATCTTCCAAGTCTCTATTTACCAATCCGCCTCTCATGGCTCACCTAACCTTCTCTACCAACTTATCACTGTCGTCGAGCTGAGTCCTTGTCCGTTGCCTCCGATCTTCCACTGAGTTCACGAGGGAAATCTGGGACCTACTCTCCTAGATGAGCATCTATTCCTCTATCCACATCATGTTGTACAGCTCCACCTGGTACTCCGTCTAGGATTGGATCAATATGCTCCAGGGGAGTGCCCCCTAGTCCTGGTGCTGCACCTAATGGTCCTGCTCTGTTCTGAATTCTAGTTGCTCCGTGCTCCTGAATCTATTTCCAGCATCTCTTTCAGTTGCGTTCCCATAACTCTGCACTCCAACTTGTGCAACTTGTTGAAGTAGGTTCTGCATTATCTCCTCTAGTCTTTTCAGCATTGTTTCCATCTCGTCCCTGGTGATGGAAATCGAGGCCTGATTAGCCCTCGAGGAAGCCTCTTGACTCCCCTCACGATGACTCCTTTCGGTCCTCTGTCTTCTTGTCGATTGCCTTGCCTTAGCTTTCCAGATCCATGTCTTTAAGTCTTCAAATCCAAAGTCCAAGATGTAGGTTCCCTAAGTTCTGGACTTCTCAGTGAAAGCACCAAAATGTTAGCGCCAAAATTGTTCACTAACACCCAAATCCAGATGAAAGCACCAAATCACAGTTATAGTATAACGACTCTGACTTGACCTTCGAAAATCGGCACCGAATACGACACTTGTATTCCAATGCCGCAGATCCAAACGTCGAATCTGGTTCGCCGGAGCTTATAACACAATTAAGTATGACAATACAGCAGAAGAAAAGAATTGAATATCATTGATATACAAAATTCGATACAACAATGATACAATAGGAATCAATATCAGAGATACAAAATAATGATGCTACAGCGGAATAACAAATGAACTAGCAGCGGAACCAAAAAACTTCGAACAGCAACAACAACTCTAACTCCAACGCACCAATCCAGAAATAGCTCGAACCACCGTCAAATTTCACCAAGATAAGCAAGTCTCGTCCATGAATCCAAAGACTCCAATATCCAAAGGTCTCCAAAGAATACCAAAGAGAAAGTTGAAAGCTACAGAATCGATTCTATATCTACAATCTGAAAAACCCAACTCTAGACTGCCCGTGTGGAAAATTATGGGCATCCAGAGTTTAGGAAAGGAACAATAAACTTCGGGTCAGTCATGGGACTGGTATGAGCAAACGAAAACAGTTTTAACTTTTAATACAAGCAAAAGAATTTAAATTTGAAATTCGCAATGCTTTTTGGAAAATGAAACTACCATAAGGCCTCCCGCCACACACACAATGCAAACGCAGACTTGGAGGAGATTTCTCCTTATGATAGTCAAATATGCTTGATACACGAAATCCATTTTATATTATTATTAGTGCATAGTGCAAAAAACTTTTCGAAAGTATAATGTTAATCTTAGGCGGCATAGATACTATTATATTATGCCTGCTATAGATACCATTTTAAATGGCAGGTTCTACAACTAAAACCGTACAAGGCTCGTACTGGTGATTGAGTTTCCACAAATGGTCAGGCCAAGGAACTTTCCATTGCCACATGGGTACGCCTCTGTAGGGACGCCCCGAGAACGTAACCGGATCTCTGCCAACACAAGGCCGGGTTACCTCTGTAACTAGGTAACTACTACACGAGTATGCCATCCCCCGGTCGTAACCAACCTTTATCCCGCGATTTACCAACAACCATAAAGTAATAAATTTGCAGCAACCACATAGGTTAAGTATCTGGGCTCCATACAATGATATCCCCTCTATCGAGAAGGAAATGAATATACTCTCAGAGGGCGCTATCCCCAAATAACCGTGCTGCATTCTTCCTGTTTCAACCATTCCGGTTTGTGAAGTTCGACGAAGTCTCTTCCATAAAGCTACGCTTTTCACAAAAGCCATGCTTTGATCAACAAATGATCAGCAGCACTTCGTATGCCAAAATTGAGAATGTATCACTGGTAACCATTAACTACATAACCTCTAAGCTCGTACGTCTCAAGAAGGGTGTTAAGCTAAGAGAATAAATCTCTGCCACCAAACAGAAATGTATTTGATAGAAACTAATTTTACATCTCAAAGTGTAACGACAGACACGCATCCATACAAGTCTGTTCCGGGTTCGAACAAAACCGAAGGCACTTCCGAAGAAGCCGTTGCAAATCCGGATAATCCCTAATTACGTCCAGACTCATCATCACAATGGGTGATCAAATCTCTATACCGGGGACCAGTTGGTGCAGAGACATTTGACGGGTTATCCTTTCGTTTTCGAAAAATATTCGGTCTTCACCATCGGTCTTCAAATGCTATCCATATACGTCGTATCATTATTCGGAATGGGTTATATGACACAAAGGTCCTCTCCCGGCTAAACCGAATAATGAGCGCAATATTTAAAATCATATGGATAATGGAATTTCAGTTTAGTCATAACTTAAAATCCAAAACTTTTCTTTCAAATGGTTAAAACAAATTACCATTTACAATTCTTTTTAAACAATTTCCATATTTAAATTTTTTAAACAAAAGATTCACTCTAAAGACTCCTTTGAATTTAGATAAGATTCACCAATCTTTGACAAAGATTCATTTGTAGCCTTTCAAAATGATTTCCCTTTCCCAATTGAATTAACTTATCCGGTCTTTAAGTCAAAGACTCTTTTCATAGTTTTCAAAAAAAAAATCCAAAGGTTCATTCATAATCTCCAAAACAATTCCCGTTTAAAATATAAAACTTGGGTTAAATTCAAATTTTCAAAACCATACTTTTAAAAATGGTTTAAAAACCCATAAACATATTTATAGCTTGTATAACCATTTTTTCATCAGAAATACCAAATATAGAATTCAATTTCTGATATTGAATTCAAATTTAAATCAAATGATTTAAATTTCAAATCTTTATTAGTTATTCAAAATAACTTTTATCTTTAAAACACCTTTTCAAAAGTTTTCCACTTTAAACCCAATTCATTTCCAAAATCATTTGAATTTAAAATTCAAATTCAAAACTATTTTAAAAATATGTGACTTAACCGATTTCCTCGTGCAATCCATATTTGTGAGTGTATAAATGTAGTCCAGGGGTTTAACACAATAGTGCACAGCATCAATCATCACAGATATAACAATATCAATAAGCAGTATAACTTATAACGCATATATTCATTTACAGATCACAGATAAAATAAATTTATAAATCACAAAGATTCATCATTACAATTCGATGTGGGTTTCGGATAACCAACTGGAATCCGACCCCTTGTCGCATCGAATTTCAAAGGTCGTTTAACGGGTCAAAGGGTTTTGTATATTCATATAACAATATATTCATCACAGATATAACAGCTTGGCACAAAGCATTACATAGCATCACATCACATATCAAATATATCAATCCATACACAGCATTCAATAAAAATCAGACATCTTCAACTAAGATGAATAAATCGTGTGGATTAAATTAATTAACCACATAATTACTTTCATTAATTTTAATCAATGATCAATCATCATTAACTACAATTGATTAAATCTTAATCACCTTCATTAATAAATCAATTTACCTTTAATTAATTACTTAAATTAATTGTCCTTTAATTATTAAGTAATTATCTCTCAATTACTTATTTATTAAATAAATTAACTTTTAATTAATTATCTTAATTAATTAATAACATTAAACAATTGCCCTTTAATTAGCTACATAAATCAATTACCTTAAGATTAATGAATGAGCTTTTAATCAATCAAACTTTAATTAATTACTTAATTAATTAATCCTTGATTGTAATTAATTGAATCTTAATCCCAATTAATTATCCTTAATTGGTTATTCTTAATTTAAATCACCATAATGGATTAACCACATAAATTAATTATACTTCAAAGTAATTAACCCATAATATTTGATTAATCAATCTTTAGTCTTTAATTATCTACCCTTAATCTCTTTCACTAAGTAATTATCTATTTATTTTTTATTTAACCATTCATTAATCTCCTGATTAATTAGCTTGAATTATTAATCAATTGCTTTAATTACTTTCATTAGGTAATTCACCTCCACTAATAATTTTCCTTTTAACGAATATGTTAACTTAACTTTGAAAGTTACTCAACCATTTTTAAAACATCATTTATAATAATTATTCTTAATTATTAATAAACTAATCTTAATTACTAATCATTAATTACATGATTATCATTAACGATAAAAATTAACTTACTTTTAAGTTAAAAATTTAAAACATTTGATTTTTGATTTTTTTATATTTCTAAATCACTTATTCAGTTTCAGTTAAAATAACTTAATAAGTTTAAACTTAATTGTTTTTAGATCCTTTATTTCAAAAACCTTAAATTTATACCTTTTATCTTAATAATAAAATCATCATTAGTAAAGAAACAATTTTTAGAAATTTATTTTTACTAATCTGCTAAAGTTCAAAACTCAGAAACACAAGACCCAAGGAAACACGAGTGAAACCCGAGTTAATCCCCCACATACACGAACCCTACTTCGGGTTTTTCCCCAAATTTACTCGAATGACCCAAAACTTCAATTTTAATAAATTTTCTAAGTGTTTTCCACTTCGCACCCAACTACACTTCAAGTTAAAACTCGAGCTACTCATGTTTCTTCCCGAGACACGCTTCGAGTTCATCCCCGAATAACTTCGTCTTCCCCAATCTGTTTCCAACACAACAGATACGCCAACCCCCACGTGTAACGTGCACGAACCTAGACCCACTTATGACCATCGCTTTGGACTCTGACATATCATCTACGACCACCTCAACTCCATCAACTACCCAGATCGCCTGATTTCACCGTCGTTTGAATTTTTGCAATTCAACTCACATTGCAACAGAACCCATCACCTATAATCCACTCGTATTCGCCAACCACGCCTCCAAAATCGATGCGACCCTGGCCGAAGCTTCGCCACACTTCGACGATCCTTCTTCCCCTATCGCGATCGCACGAATCATCTCGACGGCGACGCGGTTCATCTGAGAAATTTTTTGACCAAAACAAGCTTTAAACCCTAATTTAACTACGAATGAACATCACAAAGAATTTTAAAATTATTGAACATTTTTCTGGTGATCTCCTAACACCAACCAAGCTCCAATCTCAATTACGAGATCCCAAGTTATTCCGATCATCTGAATTTTCCAAAAATGCATTTTCTATTCAACTCAATTTTCCTCAACAATTTCATCATTAAAAAATTTTGATATTTGTATTAAAATTCATCATTTGATAACACTAAACCCATTATTGAATCAAATCGCGAAAGTGAATTTATTTATTTTCTAACTTAAAGATGAATTTACAGTAAATTTTATATTATTGAAATGATTATCCACTATAGATCTTTAAAACTATTTTTAACATTTGAGTTACTTTGTTACAATCATCTGATTTTCAAAAACTATAGCTTGAATTCGATTAATGGAAGAGATATTAAGTTTTAAACCTTGATTTTTAAAACCTGTAACTCATGACAGAGCTTCAATACACCATACACCAGCATGCACAACAGATATACATATCTATATGTATATGCAGCACAATTTCCTTCCTATACTCACATGCATCAAGATAAGAAACATATTCAAACTCAATAGGATATTTTGCCCACCCTATAAATGAAGACAGAGGCTGTTTGAACTTGTAAGGTTAACAGAGGTAGATACATCTTTTACATACATACATACATATCCATTTACCAATATATAAATAAACATGCAGGCAAATTGATTATCTATACAAACATTTTTAATAACAAACCTGAAGTATTCATCCTAAACATTAAACATAAAACAGATTCAAGCATTTGAAAGGTAGTTTGCTCACCTTGTATTAATAAAGATAGAGGAACAGAGAACCTGAACTGGATTGCCTTGTTTTCAATCTGGAAATGTAGGTTTATGCTAAAGCTTGAATTTTTTGATTTTTTTAACTACTTCAGGTTTGAATTCTTGCTTGATATTTGAGTTAAAACTGAATTTTGAATTTGCATGCCTAGATTTCTAGACCTGAACTCAACTATCACTTTGAATTTGTGTGATTACTTGTTGGGTTTTGATCTGGATCTTGCATTCAACCTGAAGCTTGATTTACTTTAAATTTGATCTGTTTTGTTTCAGATTTTGGACTGAGGAAGATTTCGAATTTGAAGTTAAAGATAATTTTGATTTGGTTAGAGGAAGTACTGATTTGAGGGAAATTTGTTTTTAATTCCTTCTTGGCTTTTCTTTGTTCTCAGGTTAGATGTAGTATGAATTTGAACCGCTACTGGTTTTCATTTTCTAGTTTAATCTTTGTTTTGTATTCATTTTGTTGAAAGGAAGAAAAAGTTCAGCTGAGAATAAAACTCTTTTCCTACTTATTTTACAATTTTGATTTTAAATTAATTTATCAAAAGAGTATTGACATTTGTCCATTGATTGATCTAATTAACTTGCACCTAGGCACATGTATTTACAAATGTCTTTAACATATGTAATCTTCTGTTTTTAACCTTGTTTTATTTTAATTTACAACTTTGTTTACATATTTAAATTTATGTTTAAATCCCTTTATTAATAGTTTACAAATGTTAAAACAATTATTTAATACCTTCTTATGTATTATTTATACTTATACAAATTAAAGAAAAATGGTTCGAAATTAAATGTATTACATTACTAATAAATATTTATAAACTTAAGATATTAAACTTATTAACACATACTTATTTGAAATTTTCATTTTAAACTTAAGTAATCATACTTATTATATTTTTGTTTCAAATATAAATTTCTTTAAGTACAATTAAATTTCAAGTGACTAAAATATTGAAGTGATTTCAAATTTTTATTGAAGTGATTAAAATATACATTACTAAGAAAGAAATTTCTCAAGTAAATACAATTTTTATTGAATTCAAATTCAAATATCAAATTATAATAAAATATTTACTTTTGAATTCCAAATCATTAATCTTTATTTATTTTAAAGATAAAAACATTTTTTTCTTATTAATGAATCAAGTTATCAATCTTCATATATATATATATATATATATATATATATATATTATTCATTCAAATCTCCAAATAAATTCAAAATTAAATTTGTAATTAAAATATTATTCAAAATATTTATTCCAGAACTTCCAATTTAAAACTTTATTTTAAAAATCATATTCACATTCATTTATATTAATAAACAAATAAACATCTATTTATTTGGAAAACACCCAATTTATTCGTCATTTAACCAAATTTTAAAATTTAATTACTAATAATTTTCATAATTAAATTCAAAAAATTAAATTTATTTTCAATTTCAATTTGATTTAGAAACGGGAATGTTACATATAGATCACAGATAGAGTGTATGTAGAAAGTATAAATATGAAGAACGGTAAAAATTAAAAAGAAAGCAGTAATAACAGAGGATTTATAGTGGTTTGGCTAACTACGGCTTACGTCTACTCCAGAAATTTCCTTTTTATTGATGATATAATCAATTACAGTTACAATCCAGAGTTTTTGGAACAACAATGGTAGGGCAACCTTAGTATAGAAAATGAAGGGAAACAGAACGAAGAGAGATCCCTTTTCTAAAGCCCCACATGCTGTATTTATTAGCGAAACCCGAGTTACTGGGCTTCCTGAGTGGTATGGGCCCACCAAGACCCTAACCGATCCAAACCTCAAACACCACGACCGACTCTGGGTTCGCAATATGCCAAACCGATCTCCTCCGAGTATGACTCGAAGTAGGCCTTCCCATGACTCGGAGAAAACAAATCTAGGACTTGGAGCAATCAAGTGCCGTACCTCCTTCCTAAAAAAACCGACTCCCTTTAGCCGAACCATGTATAATCATATGCTGAACCCTTGAGTGAATGTCAACATGAAGTTCTCTGCAATACCAACGCCTTTTCCTAATGATAACCTCCTGCTATGCCGACCGATCCACTACTGCCGAACCATGTATGATTGATCCATAATCTCCAATCTTTGTGAGGCCAAACCCATCCATACCGAGTCACTTCGCATCATCTTCCGTGACCGACCCTACACGTGCTGATCGACTTATGCCGTCCTACCTTGACCTAGCCATACCTATACACCAACACCGGGCCACTCACGACTGAACGACATGTCCTTCCTTCCTTTGTCCGATCCACTCAACTATGCCGATCCACACCATCCTACTGAACCACCTTATCCCAACTATCTTGGCCGATCCCATCAAGGCCGAACCATATCTGGCCGACCCACCTCAACTTTCACACCTTGGCCAAGCGACACCATCTAGACCGACCCATACCCTCGAGATCGATCCATGCATAATCTCCACTCCTCGACCGATCCATGCCTCCCAGGACGAATGACCCCATCCTTACCGAACCATGCCCCTTAGGCCGAATGATCGACACCAAACCATCCATGACTGATCATCTATCCATCCAACAGGCTCAAACTCATCGTATTCCAACCTCGACAAACGAGTAGTCGATTTAGTTAAATTCTCCTATCCATGGCCTTGCCAAAAGGCGGGTTAACAGAAACAAAATTCGTTATTGTTAATTTTAGATTCCAAAGCATAAAAACTTGTCTAATATGATTTCAATATACACACACACACAACAATATATATATATATATATATATATATATATATATATATATATATATATGAAAAACCTTGGATAACAAAGGCATATGTAAAGGGGAAATAGGTCGGTTGCAGTCTAAATCGTAGCATATACATACGGTCACATTAACTATGTATACTTTTTATATGTATCACGTGAACTTCATACAAACAAGTATATTTGATATACTTGTAAATTAAAACTTATGGAAAAAACTTTAAAATATATTGACTAAAAGAAAGATTTTATCTAAAATATTTTAGATTGGATCAAAGATCCATTTAGGCTTCATAAACTCGAATGATATAAAAATACATTATTTAAAATAATCCATTCAACCTGCTTCAGACTGTTCAGTTCAAATAATGGCATCAGAATGAGGTTGACTGATGCATTCACTTGGTATGCTGGATGTCCCAGATTCGATCCCTGCAACTAGTATGACATGGGGATCTCACATTGTGATCTACGACAAAAGTTTCCTCTAACCCCTATATGTCTATTGAACCAAAAGTTGGCACAACACCCCAAATCTACTAGAAACAAGATAGATCTAATTGAAATAATGAAAACATGAAGGATTTTATAGTGGTTCAGCAGAATTTATTGCCTACATCAACTTTAATTTTATTAGAGACTGACTGTCACAAGTACAAGAGCTTTGCAATTCTTTTTAGATCTAAAATAACAAAATTAAGCTCCAAAGCAACAAAGTTGGGTACGTATTAGAAGATGAAGAAGATGGAGGTTAAAATTTCCTTTTCCTATAGCTATAATGCTTCTATTTATAGCAAAATCACTCAGCCAGTCGCCAAATCATGAAATAACAGGTCAAGCATTAGATCCACGAAGTTAGAGAGAGAAGATGAAGTCTTCCTATATGGACAGTCATATTGTTACTAATCATAAATATGATCAGTATTGATTATGTTGGCTAGGTGCCTAAGTGCAACTTACCATACATAACTTCTTCCATATCTTCTAGCCTGTCCGCACTTTAAGAGTCATATTGATCTTTATATGTTTTATCTCATATTAGGCTTCTCTTCTTTTGAAAATCTCTACAATTGTTTGCTAACTCTTTTAGAAATATCCCTTACATTAGAAATCAACCCGACATCGGTATGATTGCTATAATACTTCATTTTTTGATCATATGTGTTGACCTAAAAAATGGACCAACACCCTGGTTTGAATTTGAAAGCACCAACCCTGTTTTAACATAGTAATATCACAGATAATAGATATATAGAAGAAGAACAGTAAAAATATAGATAGAGAATTTTTATAGTGGTTCGGTTATTAACGAAGCCAACGTCCATTTTATGATTTTATAGACTGATTGCTGTTACAAAAGATGTTTGATTACAAGGCTTTGATTATCTTTAGCTAGATTGAATCCCCAGAATTGGAATCCATTGGAGAATCACAGGGAATTTCTTTGGAGATTGTTGTGAGGGAGGTAGAGATTGAAGAATAATTCCAACAGAGTTTCAGCAACCAATCCGGAGAAGATCCAATTTATGTTGCAGGTAGGATGATATTTATATGGGTCGGAGAGCTTCTGGGCTAGGCCACTTCATCATCTACTCAAAGGAAGGTAGGGAACGACCCAAGGATTGTTTGGCTCATAAATCCAGGCAAGAACATGGGTCGCAGGCGACCATGGTCAATGGGTCGCAGACGATTGATGGTCAATGGGTCGCTAGCGACCAATTGACTTGGCTCGTTGCGAGCCAATGTCTTGGCCTCTTGTCAATTCATCCTTAGCTAGCCTGTTTGAAGATTCGTGGAGAGGCATGGGTTGCTGATTATCCAAATACTTAGGATTTTTGGAGTCTGGAATTGGATATGTTTCCATAGTCTTTTATCGTAGTTGTTTACTTTTGATGGCAAGTCACTTGCTTTTTGTGATCAGCTGCTAATTGGACTAAAAGAATGCTGATCTCCCAGTTTATTTGATCCCAATCGTTGTGTTAGTCATATAGCTCGGCCCTTGTTAATCCCTTGTCTTAGCTTTTTCAGTTATGTTCTGAACTAGCCTGTTTACATGATGTTGTTCTGTTTCCTATTAGTTCCTGCTAGGTTAAAAACCCAGATAACATTTGCCCCCAGAGTACGTCTTCATTGAAAACAAGGCATGCTTTAGAAATAACTTCTTTTGAGTCTTCATTTCGTGAAATCCAGTTGAACATGTCGAGGTCCATGAAAATTTAGCTTTGACTGTTGAATTTCTGATCTGAACCGTTAGGGTCCACCTCAAGATATTTTTCTCAATTGATTGACCTCTGACAGCCTTTCGTTTTTTGATTTCGATCTAAATTTCAATTCCTGCTATTGATGATGCAATTTTTGCTTCGTAGTTTACACAAGGATTTAGATCGGTAAGTGGGTGCATGATGTAGGTTTGAAGTTGTCCCATATAGTTTTAATTCGATTCGCGGTGAAGCTAAGTTTTGTCTTGAACGATTTGCCATTCTAGAGCGAAGTCTGGCTTTTGGTCTTTAACATTTTCTTTTCAAGAATTTAGTTAACTTCCCGTCAATGTTTTTGAATCCCAATGCGATGATTTATTCCAAAATCGGATATAATGGATGATTCAATCGTATCGCTCTTCCTATTTCTGTATTCCAATGATCCTGACAAGAAAAGCTTCCCACGTCGCTTCGGATAGTGGCGCCGCTATCGATAGTTGATCGATAATGGATAAGTGTGAAAGAGATAATTTATAAAGGACGATATGGATTGTTTTCCAAATGTAGGAAAGCTATCTACACTAGATTGTTTGTTCGTAGTATTCAGGATACTGGACTCTTCCTATGTAGATAACATATTGCATCTGCCCTAGTCAACGCTCAGGATTCGATTGGTCAACATACGCTGAATTCCCTTGGATTCCAGGCGTTGGTTATACGAGGATTTTATTTAAAGTAAAACATACCTAACAGGGTTGAATGCCCAATTTTGTCGTTGAAAATGACTTTTTGGTCATCCAATCTTTAGTCTGGCGGAGGTACTCCCACTCCTGCAGAAGTTGGGTCCTTTGCAACTTAGGCTTCGCTTATTATCCCTATCAAATTGGGATTATTGATTACAGTTAAATTACAAGGCATAGTTTCTCTTGTAGAGTTATAGTGGAAGTTCGATCAGGCACAGTTTTAGCCTTCAAAAACCAGCGCATGAGTTGTCCGATCTCGATTGTCCTTCCTTTGCGGTTTTGGGAATTCAATGCACACCAGCCTCTGTCTCCGAGGACTATTGGCTTAATTGCTCAATTTCAAGCATTGCTTTCCCTCGCTGTTGCACTTCTTATGCTCATATGCAACATACTTGTTTACTGTAATTCTACACATGTAAGTAATACTTCTATGGTTATTTTGACTTATTTTGTTCCATGGCTTTGCTCAGAAGTATGAAGTAGCTTGGTCTAGCCAGTTTTGTAGCTAATACCTACTTATGCACAATTGAGTTTGTTTCAACAAAGTGTTGGTGTAAATACCTTAGTCCATATGGCTGATTACTTTGACTACCGAACCAACATGTTTTGGGAGACTAGGTCTCCTAAGAAATAAGTTCGATTACCCCAGTTTGATTGACACGATAGCTTCAATCTTCGGGAATAGGGACTTTTTTGCTTGATCCAAAGATTTGAGTTTTGTAATGATGTTGGTATATTTTAAAAAGATGCGTTTCTGGAATCTTTTGCTAAAGTAAATTCTTCTGAGTCCGATCCTAATCATGTATTGGTTTCTATCTTCGAAAACTCATACACGGATGATTCAGCTCTGTGGATTTTCCCTTGATGTTGTGAATCTTCAGATAACATGGAATGCCAAAAGATAAGGCTGAAGATCAATCAAACTCTTGCTTCTTTTCTGAAATTCGGTGTATCGACAATTTCATTTTAGGCTTTCTTCCTAGCATCACCAAACTTCAGGTAATTGCGTATTCCTACAAGTTGGAACGAAATGATCTAGTTAGACCGAAAGTAGGTCATCGATCCTTCTCGTCATCGCTGGACTATGAGCAACGGTTGATTTCTGAATGCTAAACCTTCATTTCTTTTGTTGGCGATTTTGTTGCCATAATGCTATTTTTTGTGATACAGAACAGTTATCTAACCAATCTCATGGTTATTCATGTATGGACTTTGAAACATTTCTTTTGATCAGGCATCTGTGCTTCTATCCTTTCTTAAGGGACTAGCTATTTCGAATGCCTGTATTTGGGCGATTGAGAGAGATGGAAATCTATGGGGCGAATTGCTCAATTTTCCCCAATCTGGCACTCAATCCCATTCTGTAATTGAGGATGTACAGTGATTTTATTTCCATCCTTCCATGATTGAACCTGCCTGTCCTTGGCCAAGCATGCTTTTTTAGTTGCTGACATCGCGATGGAAGTTTTGTTCATATGTCAACTTCTGTCTTTGTGAATTGATAACCTAGCTATTTGTTTCTATATAATATCTCCTCGAGGCTACCTATGATTTGGTTGTATCTAAATTCTTTTTAAGTTGAATTTTTGAAATTCGATTGTCCAACATTATTCATCATTAGAAATTAACGCTGGAGCAATTTAATCCTGTGATTTCCTTTCTAGGCAGCTATATTTCTTGTAGTGGCTGATTCCCGTAATGTCCCGTGAAGTCAGGTTGAACCATCCGGTTGACCTATGAAAGGATATGACTTCTGGTCGTTGCCCGTCATTGGGCAACAGAAGTTTTCTGAAGACAGGGGTAAAAATTCAGTTGAGGTACAACATCTATCTCCGTAAGCTAGTGCATCGATGGTTCACTACGATGAGTGTTGCTCACCAGCCCTGTAGATTAAATTTTTCCTAGAATTTCTAGGGCAATACCGGTACTTAGTGAGTAGAAATTTTTTCAAAGTTGCTGGGGCAACATCGGTACTTATGGAACAGAAAGTTTCCCAGCGTTGCCGAGGCAACATCAATACTTAGGAAATAGGAAATTTTTCCGACGTTGTTAGTGCAACACCAGTACTTGAAAGATAAAAGAAGGCTTTGGCGTTGCCGAGGCAACACCGGCACTCAGGAGTTTGGGATCGATTTTTCTTGTCTATTCGTCAGTACTTTTACTCCAATTGGGTACTAATTTTGGTCTTCATAAACTAGCACTTCGATGCTTGGATTATAAAAGTATTTTCCTAGTGTTGCCTATCTTCGGGCAGTGTTAAAGTCATGTTTGTAAGTATTGAATCATTCATCCGATCTTATTGAGTTGAGTAGATTCCTTTTAACCCAATGTGGCTATTTTCTCAATGTTGCTTCAATCTGGGATACGCCACGTTCTAGAAGGGTGAGAGTCCCAGACATTTCCGTTGCCTAGCTTTATTTAATCATCAACTATTACCCTTGGAGAGGCAAGGTTGTTGTTAACCAATTCCATAATTATTCTTATTCATGAAAAATCAAACTTCCTCTAACCGATTTTTGTTATGATCTGACGACTATTAGCGGAACCCTTCGTTTCTAGGTCTCAAACTCTAGATTCTTATAGAAAATTTAAAATTGTGGAGAAAGTCATCACATTGCCCCAGGTACGATCGTGTTCATTCATATACTGATCATGGAACGGTAGAGTTTGATAGCGTTGGTCTTGAATCTCTGGCACCTAACCTTGCTTGTTTCAGGCCATATGCATTATGCTGGACTAACAGTATTATTGCGTATATCAACTTTGTTCGTTGGTTTCAATCTTCGGGAATCAATGGTTTAGCTGCTCGATTTTGAGTGTTCTCTCCTTACAATTGTCTATCTTCAGATCACAGCTGTTTTTTTTGCAAGTTAGGGTTTGAGAACTTATTCGAGCACCTGATTCTGTCTTTCGAAGCTGCTGGGCCGATGACTTGATTCTTAAAATGTCTTCCATCATTATCTATCTTTGGTCTTCGATAAGTTCCTCCTTTTATCCCTATTTTCGAGCGACGTTGAACTTTAAGGAGTTCGATTTTCTTATTGATATGACAGTTTGGAGTTTTCGATGTTGTTGAGGCAATATCGATCTGTAGCAGGTTGGAGTAGTTTCCTTTTAATTCTACATTCGTCCAGCCTACTATACTGCTTAGTTTTGCTGCGATTGTCAAAATTATCAAAAGGTTGGGATCGGGATTTCCTGTTGATGTGCCTGCTTCCTCAATGCCCAGACCTACTACTATTTCCACAGCCTCCATGCTCGTTTCTATTCCTGTTCCCGTTTCCATGTCCGTGACTGGCTCGCAGCCAGGGCCGGAGTCTGAAAAGACAGCCGCGCTTCATGGCTTGGATGATCCTTCTGTGTCTTTGGAGGGTGACGTAACAGTGGCAAAATTTGAGCAGGAAGTTCAAACGAAGCAGCCTCGTAAGATTCAATATGAATTAGTCGCTATCAAGAAGGAGAAGGTTGAAGCGATCAAAGTCTCAAAGAGCTCCCGCAAAATACGGAAGCGCAAAGCAAAGGGAGAATCTTATAAGTAGGCGGTGGAGCAAGAGGAGGACGTTGCTACCAAGGAGTTTGTTGATATTGCCAGCAGTGGCCCACTCCCGAGACGAGGCATAAACTACAAACAAAGGGCAGAAAGGGGAGAGGTAGAAGGAAGCACTGATGAGCTTGTATGGAGACTGGTTTGATTTTGGTTCCTTTTGAGTCATTTTGTTCAAGTGTGGAGTCTGCACTTAGTGCTCTTTTCATAGGGTTTGTATTATCTTTTTGTTGGCTGGTGCTGTGTGGGTATAGCCTCTACGTTTTGACCCTGTGTAAAAAAATTATAAGCAATACATTAATATTTTGACTATACTCTTATTTGTCTGTTTATATGTGTTCTATGTACTTGTTCTTGTTTTGTTTACACTATCCAATTTTGTGACTGCCGCCAAAATTTTTTATTTGGAGCAATAATTCTTTGTTTTGAGTAATAGAACTCGTGAACTTATTGTTTTCAATTGTTTTTATTTAAGTACCGGTTCATGCCTCCCAGTTCACAGGGATTTTTACTTCAAATGACGGTAACTTATAGTTTAGATAATTTTCATATTAGATTTGAAATTTGGTTAAGTCACAACTTGATTTTCCTTCTTTTGGAAGTTTTGCAACTTTAGCATGTAATCCAAGTTTCTTGTGATATTTTGGTAAATTTGCAATATATGCATGTTTAAGAGGAGCATGTTGTATGAGTTAACTGAGGTCAGTTTTAATCATTAAGTGTCGCTAGTTGAAACTTTTCTGTTACTTCGTAGCACTCCAATTTTTTTGTACTTGTGCCCATTATTCCCAGTCATAGAAGTGGTTGGCACTGGTTATGAAATGCGCAAGTTATTGGTGCTCCTCGGTGTTGCCTATCTTTTGGTAACATGAGGAGCCAGTGCTTTGGAATTTAGTGCACGACTTTCGTTTTTTCTCGGTGTTGCCTATCTTTGGGCAACGTGAGGAGTTATTATTTTAGTGCACGACTTATGAGGTGCACGGCTTTTGTCTTTCCTCGGTGTTTCCTATCTTTGAGCAACGTGAGGTGTTATTATTTTAGTGCGCGGCTTATGAGGTGTGTAGCTTTTGTTTTTCCTCGATGTTGTCTATCTTCAGGCATTGTGAGAAGCATATGTTTTAGGAGTTATTATTTTAATGCATGTGTTTCCTATCTTTGGGCAATGCGAGGACTGTAATTTTGGGCCTCTTGATGTTGTCGGATCAATACCAGTTTTTAGAAGGCAAGGATCGGGTTCCGCCGATCCTGCGGTTTGAGTCGATTTGACTACATCGACTCAGCTGGTTGCTTACATGAGCACGGTTTTATTGGTTCAAGAAGCTAAAAAATTTTTAGTTCGGGTGACCACGACTTGGATGATCCTTTTGTGTTTCTGGAAGATGTACACGTCCAAATAGATCAAGCTACCATGGTGGTGAGATCTATAGCTGATCGCATGAAGATGGATTGAAGAAAGGGCCTATGGGAGTTCAAGGCATGACTCTTAGCTCTTGGTCCAAACTACCTTTAGAGAATGAGTCTTTGACTGTACGGTCTAAGAGGAAGAGGAATTGGTCACCAAGAGAAATAAAATAGTAGCTGGAAAGAAGTGGGCAAGTATTATGCTAGTATTTCATTTGTTGCACTAACTAGGTCATTGAGTCCATAGTTGTCAGAATGGCAGAATTTTTGATCAAGAATAACATAATTGTGGTATGATTAGTCTCTGCCTTTCTTATTGATATTCAAGCATATGTGATGCCCCATATGCCATAGGACCGTTGGCGTGCTTGAACTGCATCTGTGGTCTCTGCACAACACATTTGGTTGCCCTCGGTCCAGTGGGTGCGGTTTTCCCAGTTGCCGAATCTTGGCTTGATTCAAGTGGCCTCTGATTGATCACAAGATCAGTTTAGTTTTGGCTTAATTTATTTGAGCAATTTCGAAGCTCTATAATTTAGCACTATTTGTCTCATTGGTCATTGGAAGTGATTCCATTAATTTTGCGGAGCGACTCGTATGATTGTCGATTAGTGTCCCGAAGCGTGACTTCATTGACTTTGGGAAGCTCTGGATCACATGACTGCCGATCTTCCAGTTCACCTTCGTGGATATCAGTCATGCATAAATTTCGTTAATCTACCGGCTCGCCTTCAAGACACGTTAGTTCATGAAAGACCTTCCCACTTGCGAAGGTTTTTTTGGATCAGATGAATGTTGATCTACTAGTTTACCTTCACGACGCTTTGGTTTGTGTAAGACCTTTGCATTCACAAAGGGTTTTTTGGATCAGATGATCATCGATCTACCGGTTTACCTTCATGCTGCTTTGGTTCATGAAAGACCTTCGCATTCGCGAAGGGTTTTTTGGATCAGATAACCACTAATCTACCAGTTCACCTTCATGATGCTTTAGTTTGTGATAGACCTTCGCATTCTTGAAGGTCATTTTGGATCAAATGACCACGGATCGACCGGTTCACCTTCATGTTGCTTTAGTTCATGAAAGACCATCGCATTCGCGAAGGGTATTTTGGATCAGTTGACCATTGATTTATCTTTTTACCTTCACGATGCTTTAATTTGTGAAAGACCTTCACGTTCGCGAAGGCTTTTTTGTAGTCAGATGTCCGACGATCAAATGGCCTTGGAATGACAATTTATCAATTTCGAGAGGAGTTTTGGGTCGTGTGTCCGACGGTCCGACAGTCTTAAAGCAATAATTCATTGACTTCAAGGGGAATTTTTTCATATTTAGCTCGAGCGAACACGATTTTATCGGTTCCTTTAGGCTACGGTGTTGGATCTGGTCTTTCGATAATCCTTTGGATAAAACTTCTCGATGCCACCAGCAACGCTGGTTCTCAAAAGGCGGTTGACATGACTCGTCGAGGGCATAGAAACATTTCTTTCACCGTGCAGTCTGCAATGCCCCTAGTGTCCCAGTACGTCTCATCTGGAAATAGAGAGTAGACAAGGATGGATGAGAGGGCATCGCTTTAGATTGCTATCCTATTCCTTAGTTGCAAGCTAGCTAGAGTGTTATTTGATAAGCATCCTTTCATCTGATTTCGTCAGTTAGTTGGGGTGCTTAACTACTAGGTCTTAGTAGCTTTTCTTGGGAGAAAGTCCCTAAGATCCTATAGCTCCTTCATCGTTTGGTATGTTCTTTAGCACTTTGCCGGGTTTGCCTTCTTTAAATTGCACCACTTCTACTCTTTAGAACCGGTTTGCCTTCCTATAGAATTCTTCCAAGGTAGTAGGTTGTTTTATCCTTTAATGATACCTAAGGGCCTTGCAGCAGATTGCATCCATCACCCTCGCTTCGTCCATATGTAGTCATACCTGTAAAGAAACAATTTTGAATCAATTGTATAGCTGTATAAAAGGTATAGTTGGCCTGATACACTTCTTGGATATCCTGCATGTTAAACGGCTTTAGTGAATGGATTTCGATTAGGGAACATGCTCTAATTGTTGTTATATCGGTCCCTTTTCAAGTTACGGCTGTTTATAATGCTTGAGAATGATATATGCATGATTGTCCATGCTTGAATGATTGGAAATGCCGAATCACATATGATGGGGGTCAAGGATCAATGATGATCCCTAAAAATTTTTGAACTAGGTGAGATCGACCGGGGGTGATAAAGAAGCTCCACAAGGTTGCATTCCAAAGTTCAAGGTATTCGGAGTTCGCACATCCGAGTTATGGGCAAAAAAAGATGGAACGACGCTGGTGGATTGGTGGTACTTTACTTAGAGTCCGACCCGAGAAAATTTTCCATTTTCTTGGAGTTAGCAAATGATTCACTTGGAGTCGCTGAATTTGAAGTGCTGGGTTGGTGACAAACATTGGTTGGAGAAAATCTTTCCTTTACCCGAGTCTGATCTTGAACCATAATTTCTTAGGTTTATATCAAGTCAAATGGGTTATTACCCGAGTTCGACTTCGAGTCAAGACTGTAATGAGTTTTCAACGACTGTTTTGAGGATTTTTGATGATTTTCAACGACGACCATTCATGATTCAATGGTGGGAGCTCCATGAGGATTGGAAGCTGGTCAGTTGGGAGCGATCACAATATACCATGTAAGCTCGGCATTGTAATTGATCTCGATTAATATCATATATTCTTGGTTCTCCCGCCTCTAGGAATACCGTTTAAGTAGCAGTACATCGTCCATTACTTAGCATTGTGCTACGACATGGGTTTTAGAGCTTCTTCTAGCATTTTTCTCGTTGGCATTTTCATCCAATTTTTCTTCCTCAAATTGTTTGTCATCTTCAGAGCCGAAGAGAGTCATCGTTATATCCTCCCGTGGGGTTTTCACGCCTAAGTTCGGGTTTGTAGCTGGTGTTTTTACTATAGGTGAAGTGTTAATGTTTTCTTCCATCATGATTCTTGGAGCTCCGCCCATTGCTTCCTTTTGACTGTATCCCCTTCGAACGACCCAAACGGGGGTCCCGTTGCCAGGTCAGCGAGTCAGGGTCTAGGGGCAAAGAGCCTTGGTTTGGGGGTTCGAGGGCCCAACGTGGCCTCCGATGGGGGTTCATGGGGAACGACCCTAACTTTACGATATATGCAAAAATCATCATGAACCAAGCTAACTTTATGGATCTCTAGCGAACCATTGCTTCTGGCGATCAATACTTTTCGACGATCCATAGCTTTTGGCGATCCATAGTTTTCGGCGATCCATCTTCTGACGATCTATAGTATGGATCACTAGTGATTCATAGTACATGAATCGCTAGTGATCCTACATGGATTGCTAGCGATCCATGTACTTAATAGATTTCAGTACTTTGTCTTCTGAGATGCCTATTGGATCGTGATGCGAGAGAGTTGACCGACCCACGCGCGATCATCATGGATCGCTAGCGATCTGTAGGAGATGGATCGCTAGCGACCCATCACCTTAGCATGTGTTTAATTGCTTTTTCTCCGATCCTTCTTGGTTGGTTCTTCTAATCCCGACAGCAAATCTTCTAAGCAGAGATTGCAAATCTAACTTCTAGACCTATGGGATCCAAAGTAGATAGCTAGATCTAGATCCTAGTTGGATTTCTCAATGAAAGCACCAAAATGTTGACCCAAAAAATGGACCAACATCCTGATTTGAATTGAAAGCACCAGCCCTGTTCTGATAGAGCAATATCACATATAACAAATATAGAAGAAGAAGGGTAAAAAATAAGGCAGAGAATTTTTATAGTTGTTCGGCTGTTAATGAAGCCTACGTCCACTTTATAATTTTACTATAGACCGATTGTTGTTATAAGAGATGTTTTGATTACAAGGCTTTGATTATCTTTAACTAGATTGAATCCCGAGAATTGGAATACGCTAGAGAATCATAGTGAATTCCTTTGGAGATTGTCGTGAGGGATGTAGAGAGTAAAGAATATTTGCAATAGAGCTTCAACAATCAGTCCGAAGAAGATTCAGTTTATGTTGCAAGTAGGATGGCATTTATATAGGTCAGAGAGCATCTGGGCTAGGCCACTTCATCATCTATTCACAGGTAGGTAGGAAATGACCCAGGGATGGTTTGGCTCAAGAACCGAGGCAAGAACATGGATCGCAGGTGACCCATGGTCTATGAGTCGCTAGCGACCCATGGTCTATGGGTTGCAAGCGACCCATAGACTAGGCTCGTTTGTGAGCCAATGTCTTGGCCTCTTGTCACTTCATCCTTAGCTAGCTTTTTTAAAGATTTGTGGAGAGCCATGGGTCGTAGATGATCCAAACACTTAGGATTTTTCTAGAGCCTGGAATTGAAAATATTTCCATTGTCTTTTTATCGTAGTTGTTTCTTTTTTACGACCATTCACTAGCTGTTTATGCTCAGCTGCTGGTTGGACTAAAAGATTGCTAATCACTCTGTTTAGTTGATCCCAATCATTGCTTCAGTCATATAGCTCGGCTCTTGTTAATCCCTTGTCTTAGCTTTTCTGGTTAAGTTCTGAGCCATCATGTTTACACGAGGTTGTTATGTTTCCTATTGGTTCCTGCCGGGTTAAAAACCTAAATAACAATATGGAAAATTACCAACAAGGCCAACCAAATTTCCTAATGAAAATCATATCTACACCGACCACATTGTAATCGGTACCAATTATACTTCCTTATTCAAATTTTCTTCAAACTTCTAAGGACCACCTCTCTTATTACTCCAAGCATGCCCCTAAGTTCTTAAGTCCTTTCGCCCTTACTATGATGTCCAGATTCACTTAGGAGCTGCTTGGTTCAAACACTAGATAACACTTGCACTTCAAACTATGCTTTTGTTGAAAACGAAGCATGCTTTGGATTATGACAAGGGGTATAGAGTCGTCTGCATTAACTTCGCTATTTAACCAACCATCGCTTTGAAGTGCTGCCTCTATTCCAAGAGTATCCATTTAATCTCTACTGCCTCTATTCCTAGATCTACATCATCATGAAGATCATTCTATTCCTTAGCCAAGTAATCTTTTCTTTCTCTCTCTGTTTTTTATAAATAGATCATGTCGATATCGATCACTTTTATGATCGGTACGGTGATGACTTCTTAGAACTAGTAACTCTTTATTTAAGCATTCGGGACTTAGCACTTTCCTCTACCCTACTTTATTTTTCCAGTCACGGCTTGCGAATTTAAGCTTCAACCGCTTCTTACCAAAGCTCTCTACTGCCAAACTCACCTCCCTGCCTTGTTTAGCATCACCTTAATCATCCATAATGTCACCACTGTTGATCTTATTTTCACCTCTACCACTTCGGTTTGGATTACTTTTGCCCCAAATTTCCATTTTGAAATCTGGATCTGCAAAAGTGGGTTCTTGGCTTTGGAATTTGACATCATGGGTGATGTTATGGTTGCTACTATGCCATGGTCAACCTCAAGATTGTCGCCGTTCATCTACAACAACCATAATTGGATGTTCCCTTCACATGAATAGATTTGAATTTACTTTGTGGAAACTCCAGGTTGTTGTGAGGTTGACACCAAGAATGCTAACTCGTCTTCAAGTTCTTTCCGATGCTTGGTGTTTATCTTGCATTTTTCATAATTTTCCTCAAGTTTTCCCTTGGTCAATCCCAGCTTTGCTTACATGATTTGATTTCGTCGGTCCTTGGCTAAATGTGGATAACTGACTTAAGTTCAATGAGATAGTTTAGAAGAATGGTTGCATTGAATGCATTTCGACACCCAAATTGAATACATAAGTTGACAGTCTAAGTCACGCCATAATCTTATGTTCCTGCAAAGAAGGCTTCGCTTCACTCTGGATGGCAGTTTCATTATCCTTCACATTGCAAAAGTAGGTAAGATCTGATACATAGTTCCATGGACGATAGAGCACATTTGCCAGCATGAGCGGGCTATCTACATAGAGTTCCATCCACCATGCTTTAGACACATGATGCATACTGCATAAATTGTTGCTTCACATTTCTCTAGTCATGCACATAATTTGATTGGTTGCCACATGTCAACATCTATTGAATCTTGCACGTTGGCCACACGGTCTTTGATTACAATAAAATTTCAAAGTAGAATATACCTGATTATGTTCACTATCAAGCTTTCAATTCAGAATGACTAGGAAATCTCCTCTCTTCAGAATGACCCTTCTACTCCTATCGAGCATGGTTCTTCTACCATTCAAGCCTCCACATCCACTCTGTCTGGGATGAGACATTCTATAATAGTTGACTCCAGAGCCAAATCATTTCAGTGGTGCCTATTAAAAATCAACTATCTCGATTGAGCGAGCAGCGTGCCTTGATAGTCTTAGATAACCCTCTGGACCAAAAAACATCTTTACTAACCATGGAATTACTCCATTCTATCCATCTTAAGCATGGAATCCCATAGGAAGATGTCTTACTGCCTGATATTCATTAACTAGTGCACAATCCGATCTTGGACTATACGGGATGCAACAAGTACATGTATTTAGGTGGATTTGTCTCACCTTTCAATGAATTCATTAAATTCTTTCTATAAGAGATTGGGTTGGCTCCAACATAGGTTATGCTTTACTGTTTGTACATCCTGTTCATGATGTGATTGAATCATCCTCCCAATTTAGAAGAGCTATCATATCATTTAAGCTTCAAGAAAAGGAAAAACTTGCCTTCTATGCTAATCGTTGAGGCTTACAATCATTGTAAGGTAATTGGTACACTTTAAAGCTAAAGTTAATATTTCTTCGTCCACTCTCCATTTAATTTCAACCGCCTCTGATTGTCTGGACGTAAGTTTCCTTCTGTAACATCCATTTTATACTTGGATTTTAGTCATCCAAGTGCAAAACTACTTTCCCATACCTTTTACAGATCTTCTCAACTAAGATTTTAGTGATGCACATACCAACGCTTTAGAGACTTTAAAGACTATTGGGTCTGAATATCGCACCACCCCTTCCTTCTTACTAATGAAAGGAATTTCCAGTATGGACTTCTTCATCTCGATAGATATGTCACTCCACTTGTGCTTTCTTCTAAGAAGTCTCGGGCCATTGTAAGGTCCTCTATCCCCGCCCATGATTCTAATGATAATAATCAAAGGGATAATGAAGGCAAAGGTTGCAAGATGAATGTCGATAAAGGAGATGAGAGAGTGGTAGTGGAAAATATGGTCAACAAAGAAGAACAAGGAAGAGGAGAGGAAAGGAGTGAAAGAGATGAAGAAGAGGAAAAGGAGGAGAAGAGAGGGGAGAGAAAGGAGACGCAGAGGGCGATGAAGAAGATGAGAATGACGATGAAGATGAAGATTTTGATCTAGAGGATAACGAGTCAGATGGGGAAACCTCTCCTAAAGGCGATAAAACCCTTGTGCTACATCGTCCGAAGCAGCTAGTAACCAATTATTAATAGCAAGCACCCGACCCAAGTTTAGCGCCAGTTGTAGAATCAACTCCTTCCATAGGCTCCTCAAAGAATAATTTTGGCTCTTTGCGCAATCTAGATATCCTAATCGAGAGCAATTTCAATGAGAGTCCTGAAGAGTTCAACTTTCGATCTGGGATCTCTTAGCTAAGGGAGATGAAACTGCATATTTACAAATCACTAAGCATGGTCCATAGAATACTTAGAGTAATATCAACACCTCACATATCTTTAGGATCATGAATACCAACATTCTGCACTTATCGTTAATTCGGTGTATTAATTCTGACATACATTCCTCTTCCTTTTCAAGTACAATGGACAGAGACGGTATGGACTATCTTCTTTTGGGCATTAGTCAGCGCCGCTTATCCACCTTAGGTCTCGACTCACAATGCCCACGTATATACTGGGAGACAGAGGAGGAAAGAAGAATAAGAAACTATAGAAAATGTCAGGAGTAGGAGGAGGATAGAAGGAGACATTGGGTAGCGGAGAAGGAGCTTCATAACTTAGGAAAGAGGCCATGCGATTCCCACAATCGTCCAGGACCGTCTCCAACCCTTCTCAGCTAACCACTTAACCCCAACTCTTCCGCAAAAACTCATGGTAACTCAGCCTCCAATCACCACCATATCAACATTTCATAAATCTAAAGAAGTTTCAATCCATGCTACTCCATCACCACCCCCACTTGGTCAATCCACTTCCGTCGACACAAGAATGCAGGCCGCTTTATATGGCTATTTCCTCATACGGGTAATGTTTGTTCAACGTCAAACATCTCCCGTAAAATTCCAACTATATGGTCAAAGGAGTTAATGAATAGTCGACCAATATCTCACCAAAGCCCTCTTTGACCTTAACCAGATCAATCAGGTGATCATTCAGTCATTCGAGTTGGAGAGAAGAACTCATAACAACATTATGGTTGGTTATAAATCTAGGCAAGAGGAAGTCACAAAGTAAAGAGATGAGGATCTAAAATCATCCCCAAATGCTGAAAAGTTAAATGTACAGTTGGCGGTGACACATACTCAAGCTCTTAATGTCGTAAATGATCGGCTTAAGAAGTCCCATCAAGAGAGCAGCGCACTTGCCATGCAAGTCAAAGCTAAAGAGGAGGCATTTAGGGCCACGGGTGTAGAGATCAAAATAATTCAAGTCAAATTTGATAGGTTCATGGCTGATTTGAAAGCTGAAACTAATTCAAAGGCCCGAGCTCAAGTCGATCTTGCTGTGGCCAAAGTCAAAATCAAGAAGCACAAAGTGCAAGCTAGGAAGATTAATGAAGAGATGAATGCCAACCTCCAACAAATCTTTGCTAACGTCAATGAGGACAAGAATTTGAAATAGCTGGATCTTATTACACTTATTGTTGCTTTGATGGAGATTCTCCATCGATCGGCTGAGGCCAATGAAGGCCGAACTGAAGATAAGCTAAAATCAAAATTTTGGGATGAGTAAGATATATTGGTTGTAGAAAAAGGAAAAGTCATATTAGCGGTGGATGTTTCACCTCCTATATTGGCCACCTCTGAGGCCGCCCACATTGGAATCCCTATCTCTGCAGTAATAAATACCGTGGAACATTATATTCCTCCCTTTGTTACTTAGCCCATTTAGTTAACATCAAAGAGGACAAAGTTGCCAAGTCCCCTAACTGATATAATTAAACCACTTAGCGGTTCTATAGCCATAAAGGTGCAAACAAAATATTTAAAGTTAATTCATTTTCATTCTCACATCATTTGAGTAAGAAAAAGAATTATCGTTTAATCTTATATAACAAAATTGAAGAATATCATGATTTATGCAGTCAAGATTTGGTAACTACAATAGCTTTCTAACTTATACTAAGCACTTGTGTCCTAAAATAGGTCTTAACCTAACCTTGTTGATTTGGTTTAAAAGAGAATTAGCTAAATCAACCATTTTATATTAATGTTGCTAAAACGGGTGCTAAAAAGCTTTGATTCAACAAGTGTAGTGAAAATAGAGAGACGTAAAACGGATCTAGTATTTAATAGCACTAAATTGAAAAGGCATAGCAGTCAAAGAGCGCTACGTGCTATGGTAAGGATTTCGCAAGGCTTTAGAGGGGCTTTAATTGCACAGCTCCCATCATACGAGATTCACCTGGCTAAGGTGTTTCTCTTATCTCCTCATTATTCTAGAAGCTTCAGTTCTCAACTAAGGCAATCTCTAATCTTTACTTCACTATTTGTTAACTTATAGATCATCCATCGCTTCCTCCTTCACCTTTAACAACTCTAGACTTAGGTCCCAATGCTATGTCTACCACGTCAACCTCCATTACTATGGAGTGAATCATCCAATTCCATTATATTAATAGGGAGGTTTATAGTATACCAAATCCATTCTATGATTACCCAAACCACTTTTATCTATTTTGGATATGATAGATAATTTGCATAACACCACTCGTGGAAGCACTCATCCCAATGTGCTCGCTGGGCTTTGACCATGTCTCCCTTCCAACTCTATCCCCAATCTTGATTCATAGAAAATAAGGGCATTTTAAGGGTTGGAGGAGGCCAATCAATCCCAGAAGGAAGATTTTACTATCATAAGTGAGAAAGATCCAGATGATCTGTAACGACCCGCCTTTTTGGACAGTTTAAAACCGACGATCAATTACACATGTCGATTCCAAACCATTAAAAGAGCAGCTAGTTATTGGGGTAATTAAGAAAAGAAAAGGAAGGGAAATAAAGGAAATGAAACAACACAGAATCTCACAGCGGAAGGCTAAAGTATAATAATAAAATAACAGTTCATGAAGCTGTTAATTAAATGAATACATTTGAAATGAATACATTTGATTATTATTATTATACAACATTTATCAGAGTTACATACACAGCAAATATCATACAACAATGCAGCGGAATGGAATGAACATAATAGTAGTACATAATATACCAAATCTTCGTCTTCATCCTCCAGAAATAGATCCTCAAAAATCTGAAAACTCAGGACTGACCCGAGCGTAATGAAAAGACAAACACTCGAGTCAGGACTAAATATCCTTATGAAAGTTAAATCAATCGTAAATAAATATGAGTGTAACGGCGTCAGAGATGTTTACGGGGTTTGACATCTCCTATCCAGTGTCAACGTGCGTGCAATAACTCAAGAGATGTTACGGGATTTTCCATCTCTCAAGGATCCGTGAAACTATATACTATGTAGTAATATACGCTAAGTAGATAATGCCTATCAGTAATATAAAGTATCAAAATAGCGTTAAGGCGTTACCATAATCCCCCTTAACACATTTTTATATTCCCAAAAGCATATACAAGACCGTAGTTTCCCCAAAACCGGAAGTCACCAGAGGGCAATCCATATACTCAAGGTACAAATCAAAACGTAGTGGTCGCGAATAGGATAATCAGTATGACAAGGTACATGAGGCAATACCAACTAGGATACTAGTAGTTGCGTGATCCGGACTGATGTTGGGCATAGCCAGCAGCTACCCCAACACCGCGAAACAACACTCCCAAATCAAGGGGTGCACCCAAATCGCATCACAAATGTAATAGATATGGTATCGAAGAAGTGTGTCCGCTAGAGGTGGCGAACCTCAATGGCCCGGCGCGGCTCCTGTTTTAGTCATGTCAGGGGTCATCCAGTAATCGTTCTCTTTCTTCAGTCAACGCGTTCACCAAACCATCCACTTCATTCTGGATCATCACTCCGCGTATAATAGTTATTAAAGTGGTTTTCGGTATCGACAGAGAGTATGTCCATATCCGATCCCGGTCTCTTTAATAACTACGTATTATTACACCTTTGGCTCTTTATATTTCAAATCGATTCATAATTGATATCAAAATATCATATTCGCTTCAAAAATCAAATCCATTCAAATATCATCGTATCTTTCAAAATATCAGATTTCATATTTAAATTCAAGATTTAGATATAAACATTTCACCTTATTGACCAGCTTAGGATTTTAGAAAAATAGTTTTAAGTAGTTTAAAAGTAGTTTTAAATAATTAAAATAGTTAAAAACACTTAAAATCTTTAAAATGGATTTAAAATAGATAAATTAGTTTAAAATAATTTAAATTGGGTTAAGTAGACTTAAAATAGATTAAAATAGTTTAAGTATTCAAAATGGTTTATATAACAGAGTAATTTGGAAAACAAATTAAAACAGCTTCAAAATCAATCCATTTCAATTATAACTTCCCAATTCAAATCAATTTCAATTTCCATTCTACCGATTCAATTTCGATTTCAATTCAAAACAATGTCAACTTTTACTTCAAATCAATTCAATTCTACATTCACCTTTAATTAATTCAATTTCAATTTATATCGATTTGGAGCTTGATTTCTCAAAATATCAATTTATAACACTTAACAAAATTTCCAACAATATTCAAGTTTAAATCCACATTCCAAATATGATTCAATTCCAAACTCGATTTCAAAATATCATTTTCATATCACTTTTACTTAGTAATATTCAAAGCTCGAAATAATGTTCAATCTTTAAAATAAATAGATTTTCGAAATTCAATCATATCCAAATTTTAAATTTTAAAGTCATAACTTAAATTATTTACCAATTTCTTTTAACCAAAATTTATTTCAACATTCCAACTCAATTTTTCGACAAATTCGATTTCTATAAATTGATTTCTATTTATAACTTTTAAATCAAAACATTTAAATAAATTTTAAATCGACGATTTCAAAAATTATTTATTTAGCCAATTCGGTGTCCGTATATAATTTTCTATCCTATGGCCAAGTAGTTATTTATTTCAATTAAATGTCAAGAATGAGTATATATTACTTAAATTAAATCACGATATCATATGTATGCATAACAGGATATATATATATAAGCAATAAACATCCAAACATTTAAATATCAAACAATAACATCCATCGAAATAAATCATCCAATAGACAATACAATCCATGACAATTTCATAGTTATCAAGGTCAGGTAATTTAATCGCCATTCAAATTTCAATTTCAATTTAACTGTCAACTTAATTTTTCAACGGTTAATTCAAATAACAAGCTATACGACAATTAAATTCATATCAAACAACGACAAATAAAATTCATATCACTTCATAATATCAATTTAACTAGCATAAAGATATTTAGTACGTTGTGAGCGTTATAAAACACTCACCTTGATTTCAATGTAGTTCCAGCGCTTTATTTCGAATAAAATTAAACGAACGTTTAATTTTACCCGAAATTTTCACTATCCCCAAATGATTCCAATCCAGCTCCATTGCATAGTGCTCGACAAAACGATTCCAACGCAAAAAATTTCGTGCGTTTTCGACCTCGTATGAAAAAGTTATGCTATTTTAAAGTTTATACGAATTTAAATATACAATTTCAGCTTTTATTTTAAATATCAAACCCTCAACTGCATCCTGGCCATCGATTTCTGCATCTTCAGATCTGAGCCGTTGCTGCATCTTCTTCCTCTTCACGTTGAATGTCCAGGTTTGAACGTAAGAAACAAACCCATCAGCCGCCATCTTCATCGATTTTTCACGACCAAACCGAGCAACTTGAAGACGATCAGGTTACACCACTTCGAAGCCACCGCCTTACTCCACCTTCACCATCAATAGCCTGAAGCTCGGCCACCCCCTCTGCCTCGAATTGCGTGAAAAACGCAGCAGGTCCAATCTCGATTTGCCGTCGATCCGTGGCTCCGTTTCCGATCATCTCCGTATGGATTTGAAGCTTTCATCGTGCTCTACAACTTTGTAGTTGAGAGTTTTTGCTAATTGTTGATGGATTGAGAGGAAAATGAGGAAGAATTTTCGAATTTCGTGGCCATTGATTCAGGAAATGGCGGCTAGGGCTGAAGTCAATTAGGGTTTCTGGGTTAAAATAATAATAAAACTGTCTCGGTTTGCGTGCGTATTTATATAGGTAGGTCCAAAATCATCCGAACTCCAATCGAGACATGCCGCCAGGCGTTTATAAGGTTTTACCCCCATTCCGGACGCAATGGAACTAGTTTCAAGGCCTAATTCGATCATATGTGAGAGTTACGGAAATAAACGATCAATTTTAAATTAAACCGATTAAACGATTTTCTATGCGTTTTGGCTTGCCCCGGACAAACGGTAAATCCGATTGACACGAAATTTGAAACCTTACAATGATATCACATTACGGATCCAATGAAACTAGTTTCGTCGAAATCCAAGACCGTTTGACAAATGACTATTTTAACTCGCCAAATTAATATTAAAACAATTTCAACGCGTTTCGAGCTGCCACGGTCAAACGACAACTCCGATTGCTACGAAAATTGAAATCCGATAATAACTAACTATTACGGATCCAATGGAACTAGTTTTGTCCAATTCTGAGACTGTTCAAAAATTGGCTATTTTCCAGTCGAAAATTAAATATTAAAATATTCAATTTTCACAAATAAATTTTAAATTCAGTTTTAAAAGTTCTATAACATCACTATAAAATCAATATGATAAAATAAAATTTTACAAATCATTTTTAATCATATTAAACCCGTTATTTAATTTATCCAATAAATTCCAAATATTTAATTTAGACAATTTCGCTTATCCAATAATTCATTATCTTTTGAAATATTGAAATTGAACTTATAAGATTCAACTTTTAAAACCATTTCAAAATTTAGAACCCTATTTTCATTTTACAGTTATTCAATTATTCAATAAGTTTTAAATATTTAATTTAAACAATTTACATGTTCAATATTCAATATTTGATTTTAAATAGATTTTACTTATCAATCAATTACTCTATCATACCCAATGAATTCAACATTTAATATCCTATTCAACTATTGATTGCAAAGGCATTCACTAAGTAGCTTTTTTTTCATTACTTGGATAATTATTGCAATTCATTCCAGTTATTATTATTCCAAATGAATTACAAATTTTTTTCTAACATTAAATCACGAAATCTTATTAAATTAGCTAATTTAATTATCGAAAATTTACGGGTCGTTACACTCTCCCCCACTCAAAACTTTTCGTCCTCGAAAAGGAAAAGAAGGGAAAAGAAAGGAAAAGAAACTAAGTATAGAATTCAACATTAGATATATTTTTATTCAAAATTATCCACTTATAAAACAATGAAATTCCATTCATAAAGTCATAACTACGCTTCCACTAAGTTACTCCAAACGGCTTCCTAACATTAAAAGTTAGTAATCAAAACAAGTTATAAAAAATTTTAAAACTTGAAAAATTTTCTAACACCCGGATTTTTCGGAAAATTTCGGCAGAGTCTCTTTTGCGCGGCTCGATCGGAAAAAATATAATAGCATATATATCACAAATATACATCTCATCTCAATGATGAGGCATCCCATATGTGGGGAAACAACATATAAATATCACCAATATCATATAAAACCGTAAGCGTACCTTTTATTTAGCATTTATTAGCATTTTACTTACATTATGCGTTTAGCGTAGAAGCGAGCTCCACAACGAAGCGCAACCCCTTTGCTACCTACTAAAATGCTCAATAACTAAGTTAGAACCATGCATATAAAGATAGATCGCTATACTTAGCCTACACAACATATATATAACATATTTAACTTCAAAACTGAGATTTCAATTTCTGGACAGCAAACAAATTTTAGCTTTAGGTCACCTAAACGGTAAAATTTGACAATAGAATCTAAACAAAAGTTGCTGCATTCATTTCAGGCTTTCCGGAATGTCCAAAATCATCGAATTCGGATCATCCGTTCAAAAGTTGTGGCCGTTTTACTTAGGGGATACGCTTCAGCCTGAGCAGTGTTTGCGCAGGTCTGCGACGTTCACCCACATTTCCGACCTTCTAAACGACATCAAAACATGAAACACTTAAAACAAAAGTTTTAGCTTAAGTTCTTAGCTTTCCAGAAAGGGCAAGATCATCAAAATCCGATAAACTAGTCAAAAGAGATGGCGAAAATACTAAGGTTGTATGCTTCAGATTTTTCTTATTTTTTACACAGGACAGCGAGTAACATTCAAGTTTTTAACCTAGTAGACGAAGGAATTTCTCAAGACACTCTAAATAAAAGTTGTGCTATAGTTTCTAAGCTTTTCGGAAAGTCCAAAATCGTCGAATTCTGTTTATCCATTTAAAAGTTATGGTTGTTTTCGTTTCAGCATATATTGGACAAATTTGGATTTTCCCAAAAATTTGCTTTTATTATTTCAAAGTGCAAACCATCAAAACTTCAATTTTTCTAAAAAAAACAATCATAAACACAAAGTCATTTATTTTTTTATTCATCCATGCAATAGGTTTACATTCAATTTGTTTCCGATTTATTCAAGTTTGTTTCATTCACATTTTAAATTCAAGTCAATTTGCTTCAATTTAAATTGAATTCAATTATATTTAATTTCACTTTGCTTCAAATTTGAAGTTAATTATTTTAAAATTTTATTCCGTTTATTCAATTCCATTAACACTAATGAATCCTACTTAATCAATTATCATCCATCTAACAACCAACGCATATCAAACAATAACAACCATCCAGAATCTACACGAAATCAATTATACATTTCCAAGTCAATTTTTTTAATTTCATACACTTCCAAGTTTATTGACATTTAGTTATATTCAAATTTAATTAGTTTCCATTTACCAATTTTATATTTCATTAATTTTAAATTTTATTCATTCATTTATATATATTATTCATTTTACAGCTTAAATTTCTTTTATATTTACAACTATCAATATATCTTCACATTTTATTATTCACTCTCACACTGGTATATTATTTCTCTACTTATCCTTATTAGCAATTTAAACCTTTTAAGTATTTGGTAAGTTATAGTTATGCAAATAGAATGTAGTTAAACAACATACAACTTCTTTTCATTTAAAGTTGAATTTTCAATTAATTAATTCTTAAGTCATTACTTAAATTTCACTATAATTTAATTTCACATTTACATTCACATATAGTATTTCCATTTTATATTAACATAATTGTGAATCACCTTTAAATGTTAATTTAAATTCCAATTATTTACTAACAATTTTATTTATATTTGCAAACCATTAATTAAATGCATATTTCATTATTCAAACCTATACTTGTATATTATCCAATTAACAATTCATATAACATTTTTGAACTTCTTAAATATTTTGGTAAGTTATATCTATGCTATAGAATGAATTTTAATACTACGCGAGTTTTACAGTTTCACTTTTATTTTAAGTTCATGATTTCCTAATTCTAAGGATTTCTACTACAATTGATATTTTTTACTTAGCTCTTAGGTTCATTTCTCATTTCACAATTCAGAAGTTCCTTAATGATTCAAGTCTAAATTCATTTCAATCATTTAAAAAAAATCATTAATTTTTAAAGGACTTAAGAATTCCAATCCCGGTTTCATTTCAAATCAAGTTTTGAAATAATATATACTTATATAATTTATATATCAAATCATACTATAGAGAATACAAAATAAAATAAATTTGAATCAAAACAAGGTTTAGACAAGCTATTAAGTGGTCTCCCCCACTCGGACTCTCGAAAATAAACGCCGATGATGCGTGCACTCATCACCGAAATCATTTTCTAACGTCAAGAGTAGGGAATATAACACTTATCATAAAAAAAAATCCTTCGAAAACAATTTCAACTCAATTATACTATCATATAATGCTCATATTATATTTTTCAAATTCTTGTAAGTCAATCTCAAACACCGGAATTTAAATTTCCAAATCCAAGTTAAAATTCATTTATATTCATTATCAATTGTGTTTACAAGATTTCATTTTCCTAAATCCATTGTTATTTAATCAATTGTTGTAAATATTGACTGATCAAACAATAACGATAATAATCTAATATTATCATCTCCTAACAATCAATTCAATCAAAATGAATAAATATTCAAATAATTCTTTTATATAAAATATATTCCAAAATGATATTGTGTTGGTTTGTCCTATTCGGGTGTTTAGAAATTCCTATCGACGCCTTGGCGTCCCAAGTATCAACCAGAATTCATAAATACTCAACGGAACAAATTAACACAATATAAAACCATTTTATATCAAATAACAAGTACGCTCTCTCATATACACTCAACTCATTCATATAGTTTATCTCTATTTCAATGAGTTATTCCCCACTAGAGCCAAGGTTTATCGTTAAACCAATGCTCTGATACCAACTGTAACGACCCGCCTTTTTGGACAGTTTAAAACCGACGATCAATTACACATGTCGATTCCAAACCATTAAAAGAGCAGCTAGTTATTGGGGTAATTAAGAAAAGAAAAGGAAGGGAAATAAAGGAAATGAAACAACACAGAATCTCACAGCGGAAGGCTAAAGTATAATAATAAAATAACAGTTCATGAAGCTGTTAATTAAATGAATACATTTGAAATGAATACATTTGATTATTATTATTATACAACATTTATCAGAGTTACATACACAGCAAATATCATACAACAATGCAGCGGAATGGAATGAACATAATAGTAGTACATAATATACCAAATCTTCGTCTTCATCCTCCAGAAATAGATCCTCAAAAATCTGAAAACTCAGGACTGACCCGAGCGTAATGAAAAGACAAACACTCGAGTCAGGACTAAATATCCTTATGAAAGTTAAATCAATCGTAAATAAATATGAGTGTAACGGCGTCAGAGATGTTTACGGGGTTTGACATCTCCTATCCAGTGTCAACGTGCGTGCAATAACTCAAGAGATGTTACGGGATTTTCCATCTCTCAAGGATCCGTGAAACTATATACTATGTAGTAATATACGCTAAGTAGATAATGCCTATCAGTAATATAAAGTATCAAAATAGCGTTAAGGCGTTACCATAATCCCCCTTAACACATTTTTATATTCCCAAAAGCATATACAAGACCGTAGTTTCCCCAAAACCGGAAGTCACCAGAGGGCAATCCATATACTCAAGGTACAAATCAAAACGTAGTGGTCGCGAATAGGATAATCAGTATGACAAGGTACATGAGGCAATACCAACTAGGATACTAGTAGTTGCGTGATCCGGACTGATGTTGGGCATAGCCAGCAGCTACCCCAACACCGCGAAACAACACTCCCAAATCAAGGGGTGCACCCAAATCGCATCACAAATGTAATAGATATGGTATCGAAGAAGTGTGTCCGCTAGAGGTGGCGAACCTCAATGGCCCGGCGCGGCTCCTGTTTTAGTCATGTCAGGGGTCATCCAGTAATCGTTCTCTTTCTTCAGTCAACGCGTTCACCAAACCATCCACTTCATTCTGGATCATCACTCCGCGTATAATAGTTATTAAAGTGGTTTTCGGTATCGACAGAGAGTATGTCCATATCCGATCCCGGTCTCTTTAATAACTACGTATTATTACACCTTTGGCTCTTTATATTTCAAATCGATTCATAATTGATATCAAAATATCATATTCGCTTCAAAAATCAAATCCATTCAAATATCATCGTATCTTTCAAAATACCAGATTTCATATTTAAATTCAAGATTTAGATATAAACATTTCACCTTATTGACCAGCTTAGGATTTTAGAAAAATAGTTTTAAGTAGTTTAAAAGTAGTTTTAAATAATTAAAATAGTTAAAAACACTTAAAATCTTTAAAATGGATTTAAAATAGATAAATTAGTTTAAAATAATTTAAATTGGGTTAAGTAGATTTAAAATAGATTAAAATAGTTTAAGTATTCAAAATGGTTTATATAACAGAGTAATTTGGAAAACAAATTAAAACAGCTTCAAAATCAATCCATTTCAATTATAACTTCCCAATTCAAATCAATTTCAATTTCCATTCTACCGATTCAATTTCGATTTCAATTCAAAACAATGTCAACTTTTACTTCAAATCAATTCAATTCTACATTCACCTTTAATTAATTCAATTTCAATTTATATCGATTTGGAGCTTGATTTCTCAAAATATCAATTTATAACACTTAACAAAATTTCCAACAATATTCAAGTTTAAATCCACATTCCAAATATGATTCAATTCCAAACTCGATTTCAAAATATCATTTTCATATCACTTTTACTTAGTAATATTCAAAGCTCGAAATAATGTTCAATCTTTAAAATAAATAGATTTTCGAAATTCAATCATATCCAAATTTTAAATTTTAAAGTCATAACTTAAATTATTTACCAATTTCTTTTAACCAAAATTTATTTCAACATTCCAACTCAATTTTTCGACAAATTCGATTTCTATAAATTGATTTCTATTTATAACTTTTAAATCAAAACATTTAAATAAATTTTAAATCGACGATTTCAAAAATTATTTATTTAGCCAATTCGGTGTCCGTATATAATTTTCTATCCTATGGCCAAGTAGTTATTTATTTCAATTAAATGTCAAGAATGAGTATATATTACTTAAATTAAATCACGATATCATATGTATGCATAACAGGATATATATATAAGCAATAAACATCCAAACATTTAAATATCAAACAATAACATCCATCGAAATAAATCATCCAATAGACAATACAATCCATGGCAATTTCATAGTTATCAAGGTCAGGTAATTTAATCGCCATTCAAATTTCAATTTCAATTTAACTGTCAACTTAATTTTTCAACGGTTAATTCAAATAACAAGCTATACGACAATTAAATTCATATCAAACAACGACAAATAAAATTCATATCACTTCATAATATCAATTTAACTAGCATAAAGATATTTAGTACGTTGTGAGCGTTATAAAACACTCACCTTGATTTCAATGTAGTTCCAGCGCTTTATTTCGAATAAAATTAAACGAACGTTTAATTTTACCCGAAATTTTCACTATCCCCAAATGATTCCAATCCAGCTCCATTGCGTAGTGCTCGACAAAACGATTCCAATGCAAAAAATTTCGTGCGTTTTCGACCTCGTATGAAAAAGTTATGCTATTTTAAAGTTTATACGAATTTAAATATACAATTTCAGCTTTTATTTTAAATATCAAACCCTCAACTGCATCCTGGCCATCGATTTCTGCATCTTCAGATCTGAGCCGTTGCTGCATCTTCTTCCTCTTCACGTTGAATGCCCAGGTTTGAACGTAAGAAACAAACCCATCAGCCGCCATCTTCATCGATTTTTCACGACCAAACCGAGCAACTTGAAGACGATCAGGTTACACCACTTCGAAGCCACCGCCTTACTCCACCTTCACCATCAATAGCCTGAAGCTCGGCCACCCCCTCTGCCTCGAATTGCGTGAAAAACGCAGCAGGTCCAATCTCGATTTGCCGTCGATCCGTGGCTCCGTTTCCGATCATCTCCGTATGGATTTGAAGCTTTCATCGTGCTCTACAACTTTGTGGTTGAGAGTTTTTGCTAATTGTTGATGGATTGAGAGGAAAATGAGGAAGAGTTTTCGAATTTCGTGGCCATTGATTCAGGAAATGGCGGCTAGGGCTGAAGTCAATTAGGGTTTCTGGGTTAAAATAATAATAAAACTGTCTCGGTTTGCGTGCGTATTTATATAGGTAGGTCCAAAATCATCCGAACTCCAATCGAGACATGCCGCCAGGCGTTTATAAGGTTTTACCCCCATTCCGGACGCAATGGAACTAGTTTCAAGGCCTAATTCGATCATATGTGAGAGTTACGGAAATAAACGATCAATTTTAAATTAAACCGATTAAACGATTTTCTATGCGTTTTGGCTTGCCCCGGACAAACGGTAAATCCGATTGACACGAAATTTGAAACCTTACAATAATATCACATTACGGATCCAATGAAACTAGTTTCGTCGAAATCCGAGACCATTTGAAAAATGACTATTTTAACTCGCCAAATTAATATTAAAACAATTTCAACGCGTTTCGAGCTGCCACGGTCAAACGACAACTCCGATTGCTACGAAAATTGAAATTCGATAATAACTAACTATTACGGATCCAATGGAACTAGTTTTGTCCAATTCTGAGACTGTTCAAAAATTGGCTATTTTCCAGTCGAAAATTAAATATTAAAATATTCAATTTTCACAAATAAATTTTAAATTCAGTTTTAAAAGTTCTATAACATCACTATAAAATCAATATGATAAAATAAAATTTTACAAATCATTTTTAATCATATTAAACCCGTTATTTAATTTATCCAATAAATTCCAAATATTTAATTTAGACAATTTCGCTTATCCAATAATTCATTATCTTTTGAAATATTGAAATTGAACTTATAAGATTCAACTTTTAAAACCATTTCGAAATTTAGAACCCTATTTTCATTTTACAGTTATTCAATTATTCAATAAGTTTTAAATATTTAATTTAAACAATTTACATGTTCAATATTCAATATTTGATTTTAAATAGATTTTACTTATCAATCAATTACTCTATCATACCCAATGAATTCAACATTTAATATCCTATTCAACTATTGATTGCAAAGGCATTCACTAAGTAGCTTTTTTTTTCATTACTTGGATAATTATTGCAATTCATTCCAGTTATTATTATTCCAAATGAATTACAAATTTTTTTCTAACATTAAATCACGAAATCTTATTAAATTAGCTAATTTAATTATCGAAAATTTACGGGTCGTTACATGATCATATCATAGTGGTGGAGAGGTTGAAGATTGACCACGAGAAAATCAAAATTAAGCTTGAGGCGAAAATTGAAAAACCTGCCACCGGCTCCGAAAAGCCAAGCCTTATTCCCAAGCTTCCACTAAAAAAAAGCCTCTAAAAGGTCACGACATTGGTGTTTCTTCACAGTCTTCCGACCCTACCGTTGATAACCTGAGGACCCCATCAAATTGATGTTTGAAGGAGAAAATACACCACCTAGGAGGAGCACTCCAGAAAAGGGCAAGGTTGAGGATGGAAAAGGTACAAAGAAGTGCCAGGTAAAGTAAGAGCAGTAATAAGCATGTAAAGAAAATGTAGACTTTTAGCTTAGGTTCTTTTAGAACTAGTTTCATTGCTTTTTGATGTATTTTACCTTTCTTTTAATATAGGTCAGCATTGTGTAGGTACAACCCCCATAATCCTCGTATATAAAAGGTAAATGTTCATAAAAGATGTTTTTTGGACAATCTTCATCATATTTACATATTTGCACTTTTATTTTATCCTTTTATGTACTTTTGCATGTATATATAATAAATTATTTGTGATGCTTGATCATTTATATTATACATGGCTGTGTCTGTGCAACGCCATTACTTACTATAGATATGCAAATATAAGTGAATTTCTACGATTGCTTAGTGATATTTTATTATTTAGTTATCTTTATCATTGCTACAATATTTCTTTTTTGGCTAAACAAACTTGTTATCCATTCGACCAACTCTGTGGCCAGCGTTATTTATTCCAGGCCAGGATCTATTCGACCATAACCAAGGTTGTGGCTGGAGAAGCACCCAGCCTTGTGTCATTTTCTGTCTCTAGGAAATAACTTTTTGGGTGCCAATTTCTAGGCACCAAACTTCAACCTCGCCTGTTTCTCCCAGCGCTGATCGAATTTGTTCTCTGACCATCAACACTTATCATTGGTGGAGCATGGTTCATCAAGCTATAAGTGTGGTTAGGGTTGTAGATAGTTAAGTCATTCATTGATTTCTATCTCTAGAGATTTATATTTTTTATGCTTAGCTCTGAATATCGGTTTTTTGATCTCTCCTATTCTTAGATGTTTATCGAGATTACTCATCGACCATCATCATTTATCCTCGGCCGAGCATGTCTTGATCAAGCAGTAAATGTAGTCGTGAAAGTTTCGATTGCACACCAGTTCCTGTCTTTGGGGACCGATACTTTGATTGCCAAACTCTAGGCATCTGTCGTTACTTTGCCAATCTTTAGGCATTAGTCAAAGATCGAAGGGATAAAGGCGAATCATCCGATCATCCGTATGATTATACTCCCCTGACCTGATCATAGGTCAAAGGATTTAGTCGGTACCTATCTTCGGGTACCTGATTGCATAGCTAATCAAACAACATACGGTTTAGCTTATAAGAATACAATTTCATTGGTTCTAGAAGCTAGCTTCATTTATAAACAAAGTAAATGGAAGGTCCTACCCTACTACATTACCCCCAGTTCAATAGGGTGGATTATTTACAAAAAATAAAATGAATAAATCTAAATGAAATAGGATAGCAAGTGTTCGTTATTCCACATTCGCGAAATTGGGATCCCATCAATAGTTGCTAGCTTGAAAGTTACAACTCCTAGCTCCAATTCAATCACATAGGGACCTTCCCAATTCAGTCTAAGTGGCCCCATACTAGGGGAACTCATTTCAAAACAAGGTCCCCTACCTCAAAAGTATGGTTTCTAACCCTGGCGTTCAAGTTTCATGCTACTCTTTTTTGGTGAGTAGCTACCCTTGCGTCAACTTCTTCCCATTTCTCATCGACCAATTCGAGGGACTCTAGCGAGAATTCCTCATTCATCTTGGGATCAATGTGTTTTCTTTAGTGGGAAGGAATTTCTAGCTCTATCGAAATCATGGCCACAACTCTACAGGCCAAAGCGAATGGGGTGTGTTTGGTTGTGGACATATGGGTCGTACAGTAAGCTCACAGCGCTAGCAGTAATTCGCCAACCTAATTGCCCTTGGCCTTTGTCAGCCTCTTCTCTAAGATGGATTTGATGATCTTATTTATCGCATCCACTTGTCCATTCCCTTATAGACGTGCTACTGTCAAGAAACTCTTCGTAATTTAGTGCCGGTTATAAAAGTCCTTAGGCTCGATACTCTTGAATTGAGTTCCATTGTTAGTTATAGTCTTCTTTGGAACTCCAAATCTACATATAATGTTCTTAACCACAAAGTTAATCACTATCTGCATTCTGATACTATTGATGGTTCCACTTCAGCCCACTTTATAAAGTAGTCCACAACTATAATAGCATATTTCGTCCCGCCGTTTGACATTGGTAGCACACCGATAATATCAATTCCCCAAACTAAAAATAGCCACCGACTAACCATTTGTGTAAGCTCAGTAGATGGAGCTCTTGATATTTTTGCAAACCTATGGCATTTATCATACCATTTGGTATAATCAACTGCATCTCAGTTGATTGTCGACCAAAAGTATCCATAGCGAAGTATCTTCTTCGCCAACACTTGCCTCCCATGTGATCACCACAGCTTCCTTCGTGTCATTCGATAGGATTTCCTTTTCTTTTTCCTTGGTAACACGCCGCCATAGTGGGGTTTAGAAACCTATCTTATACACCACTCCATCTCATATTCTAAATTATGGCACTTTACGAAGGAGCTTTCGTCGTTTATTCTTGTCATTAGGGAGAGCTCCCTCCAATACGTAATCTTTAATCGGAGTCATCCACGACACCTTTTCCTCTTTAATGTCCAAGATCCTATTGATATCCATATGGTCGATCCTTGGAGCCAATAAGACTTCTACTGGAACCAATCCCATTAGTTGTGCATCCTCGAAGCTTACTAATTTGGCTGGCGAATCAGCTTTCATATTCTCAACTTTGGAAGTGTGCTTTATTGTGTAATGCTCAATATCATTCAATAATTATAATGCCTTCATTAGGTAAGAAGCAAGCCTTATGACCTTTGCTTGAAATTCCTTCTTAACCAGGCAGATCACTGATTGGGAGTCACTAAATATATGTAGTGTTTTAACCTCGATTATTTTGCTATCTTGAGTCTCGCGATCAAGCTTCATATTCGGCTTTATTGTTCATTATCAAGACTCTAGCTTTAAGGCATAGCATATTATTCGTCCATATGAGGTAACGAGAATCACTCTTGCATTGGAACTTCGTTCATTGGAAGCTCTATCTATGTAAAACTTCCTCTGGGAAGCTTGGGCCATATCATCTTCCTCTTCTATATCTCGAGCGGTGAATTCAACAATGAAATTAGCAAATGCCTGTCCTTTTATCGCCTTGTTGGGATCGAATAAGGCTGAAAATATGGTCGTAGTTTCATTGAAGAAATCAACAAGCAGTGTGCCACTTTTTCCAACTTTGAGTAATTCTTCTCTACCATAGTAAGCCGCTTTCTGATATAATATATAGGCTTTATATCTTTGATTCCTCACGTACCAAAGTTGCACTCAGTGTGTGAGCAGATATTGCTAAGTAAATGAAAGATTCTTCTCCTTCCAAAGGCTTCGATAAGATTGGTAGTCTCTTAATATGCTCCAAAATTTTTTGGAAAGCTTCATGGCATTCTTTGGTACAAACAAACTTTCCTTTCTCCTATTTGAGGGCACCAAAGAACGGTTTACACTTGTCCGTCACTTTGAGATGAATTGACTCAGTTCGATGACTTTCTTGTTCAAGCTCTACATCTCCCTTCTTGTTTCAGGGTAGTGAAATCTTTTAATGCTTGAATCTTCTCTAGATTAACTTCAATAGCCCTTGAATTAACTATAAAACCCAAAAACTTGCCCGTTGTGGCTCCGAAATAGCACTTTAATAGATTGAGCTTCAATCCGTACTTCCAGTGCAGATCAAACACTTTAGCGAGGTTGTGACGATCGCCATACACCTTTGGCACCTAATATACCCGTATAGTGCGCTACTACGGTGTTCGACCAATGTAGGAGGATTGTCAAGGGTTTATAGAAGATAAAACATCACAGAACCTGTTGTATGTCCCAAAGCATGTCAAATAAAATATAATATTCATCACATATACAAAACATGAGAGATAATAATAAGTAAATGAACCACAAATATCAGAGTGCACAGGTTCAAGAGTTATATAGATTATAGTAGAGTTTATAAAAATAAAAATAAACTCAGAATAAACCATCTTTAATAAAATAACTAACATTGTCTAGGCTCCACAATGTCGCACAAAGGAGTAAGTACTAGTAAACCAAATATAAAAGGAGAAAGTGCTACCTCTTGCTTGTCCCCTACTCAGCCACCGCATACTACCTAAACCTATAATCTAGTGTACTCATTTAAGAGTATCCGAGATAATAAGAAGCCAAACATAAAACCTTATGTCAGATAATAGTCTAGTGTGAGTTGTAAGAAATCTCAAAATACCGTACAAGTCTATATAGTAATTAGTAAGGAACAAAAGTATAAGAATCATATCTAACATGTCCCTATAAATAAAGAGTTAGCACATAACATCTACAATATGCTACTTTACAAACATCATAAGGTATACAAACATCTCGATATACCATCGAGCGTCTAGGCATAGGTGTCCAAGATATATAACATCTGTAATGTGAAATCCTAGGGTGACAGGAAAAAAGTAAAGCAGCCATAACATACATACATCCATCAAAAAATACTTTCCATCACTCAGTGTGCTTTGGATATATGATAACTCATTTGACCATTCCTCTGTCAGGGATTAATAGAAAATCCGAGTTTTCAGTGTACCCGAACTTCAGCCTATAGCTGACACTAGGTCTCTTCTTCGACCCTAAGGTATATAGATCCGTTTAATGGACCTAGATAGCCATTCCAAGTGCCCAATGAGCATCCTCACAATACCCCTACTTACGAGTACATTAAAAAATACTCCGAGTATGAAAGGTTCCTTTGCATGCGTATTTGAGCCCTTTCTCACTCCATCAAGTTTCCATTCATCATCATGAAACACTTCAACGTTCCTTTCTTTCAATGATAGAACCCTTACATTCTATCAACATGTTCCCTTTCTTGAACCTACCCTAGAGATAATCATCATCAGGACATCGATCGTGTCATTCTTTCTGGAACACTTCAAGAAGTCCACATCAATCATTGAATCAACACCGCAAAGCCTTGAAGCCATCACATCAAAGCTCTTCCACATTAATCCTTCGATTATTTATCATCCTTCCTCGTGCTACTACGTTACAACCGAATGCTGAACGAATGAACAAACACCTTCAATATGACTTGGAGGACCTACTTAGCATCCCCTGGAAGGTTGGTCAAGGTTGGCCTCAGTAATTCATGTCAATGCTGACATGATTAGGTTCATGCTGATATCGATATGAATTGCTTAGCCAAATATTTGGCTAAGTACTTCATACCTCGTTCACTTCTTTCTTTTCTTGCTTGAAGGCCCATTATTTTAGATCTCTTTATCTCACCCAAGATCTTGCTCGAGATCTCATTTCAAACTTGAGTGAGATGAGATTGAATGAAATGATACATTAAATATTGTTTATACCTTATTTGACACTCAAGTGGTCCAAGTTATTAAAATCTCAAGGGAAATTTACACTAAGATCTTATATGAAGTTATGTTTTTTTAATTTACATATTTCTTTTCTTCCTTTTTGGGTTAAAGAGAAAGTTCACCCTAATGAATTTTTATTGGACTTTTAAATATTTTTTTTTCTTCTAACGGTAAGCAAAAATAAAAGATTTTTTATTTTTTATTTATATTTAATATTTAGATGAGTAGAATTCATTCAATAATTACCGTTGACCCATAAAATGGACCAACACCCTGGTTTGGTTTTGAAAGCACTAGCCCTGCCTTTGCATAGCAATATCGCAGATCACTGATATAGAAAAAAGCAGTAAAAGAAAATCGACAGAAGATTTTTATAGTGATGCGGCTGTTAACGAAGCATACGTCCACTTTATAGTTTTATTATATACTTATTGCTATTACAAGAGTTGTTTGATTACAGGGCTTTGGCTATTCCTAGCTAGATTGAATATCTACAGTTAGAATCCATCGGAGAATCATGGTGTATTCCTTCTAAGATCGTTGTGAGGGAGCCAAGAAGTGAAGAATAATCCCAATAAAGCTTGAACAGCCAGTTTGGAGAAGATCCCCTTTATGTTGTAGGTGGCACGCTATTTATAAAGATTGGAAGGTTTCTAGGCCAAGCCCATCATTATCAGCTCTCAGCATGAACCGCAGAAGATCCAGGAGTTCTAGCTCGTGAAATAAACCAGCACCATGGGTCGTTGGTGAGCCATGGTCTTTGGGTCGCCGGCGACCCATGGTCCATGAGTTGCTGGTGGCCCATGGCCAATGGTTCACCAACGACCCATAGACTTGGTTCATTTCGTGAGCCACGTTTTGCCTCCTTTCTTCTTTTTCCGTAACTCGTTTGTTTGGGGCTTTTAAGAGGTGCATGGGTTGATGACGATCCAGCCATAGATGACTATTCTAGATTCCGAAATTGGAGAAGTTTTCACAGACATTCATCGTCGTCGTCATGTGTCGATGGCAAGTCACTAGATGCTTATGTTCAAACACTAGTTGGGCTGTTATGATGATGGTCTCTTGGCTTCATTGTCTCCAATTGTCGCCTTAGCCATAGAGCTTTGCCCTCGTCGATCTCTAGTCGTAACTTCTCTGGTTAGTTCCTGAACCATCCTTCTAGCTTAAGGTTGTCTTGTTTTCTTTCGATATCTATGGGTTAAAGCCCGGATAACATTTGCCTCATAGAGTATGTCTTCATTGTAAACAAGGCGTGCTCTGAAAGTTATCGTTTTCCATATCCATTTGCCGACTTTCAAGTGGTTTCATCGAAGCTCTATGGATAGGTTAGCCTAACATCATTGGTTATTTTCCTGTGGTTCTAGCTATTATTGCTTGCCACAACCTATCATGTTTTGCTTGCAGCTTCCCAGCATGCCTTGGAGTGACAAACGGTCACAATTGACCGAATTTGAAGTGATTAGGCAAAGCTTTCTTTTTTAAACATACAAATTCAAAAGGTATATGAACATATTATATATATTGATGGGTCGCTAGTGATCCATGGGAGATGGTTCGCTAACAACCTATTTGAATAAACGTTTTCAAGGTCGGGTCGCTGGCGACCCATTATGGGTCGGGTCACTAGCGACCCGATTTCTTAATGAAAATTTTCAACCTCATCTTTGCCTACTTATATCCCTTAGCCGACCTATGCTGCTCACTTGACCCGAGAAATTTCAATCCCTTCAAGCGATCGAGTGTTCCAATGATTCATCCAGTGATTCACCCAGTGATTCAAATCAATTGCTCTAGCGATTCGTCCTATTTTGCTCGATCCATTCACCACTGCTGATCCATCATCTTGTTCAAGCCTAAGCCCTAACCGACCTATCGCCTTGTTCGAGTTTAAATTCCAGCTGATCCATCATTTTGTTTTATCCGAGCCGACCCACTATCTTATTGCAACCGATCCTCCACTAGCTTGCCACAACCTAATTCATAGCCAAGCTTAATTCATGATCCTTTTTGTTCCATTAAGCCAATTTAAGGTGGGTTCCTTTGGTTGAGTTGTTAATTGCTGCATTGGTATGACGATTTAATGCCCAGCCTTAGCCTGTGACATTGACTATAAGATTTTGTGCTGATTGTGGTTCTTTGGAGGAAGATAGGAAATCAAGTCTTGAGTTGTCTCTTGGAATGGCATTCGGGCTTCGGCCCAAGATTTGACGTGTTTTTCTATCTTCGTCTATCGAACCGGAATCAGCCTGTTACAAGTTTGTGGACGTCACTTGCATGATTCTTCATCTGTTGACCTTGGTTCTTCTAAGAACTTGGGCTTACCTTGTTTTACCAATTGCATGCTTGGTGTCCCTGCAATGAGAAGAGTTCCGTGTCACTTCAGATGATGGATCCGTTATCGATCATAGATCGACAATAGGTAAGTGTGCAAGCAGTGCGACTAAAAGTAGAAAGCGAAATTTCATAAAAAGTTCTTCTCTCCTTCCACTGTAAGTGAACTATCTATATGGGATAGGATGTTTACGATACTTCGGACATCGAGTTTACCTCATATAGATAACAAACTGCACTTGCCCCAGTTTATACCTGAAATACGACGTGTTAATCTCAAGTTCATGTCGCCTTGAAGTTCAAGTGTGATAGGGGGAACTCATGAAAATAGGATAGATTTGCCATTAGAGTTACTTAACCTTTTATAGATGCTAGTTCTGTCATATAGAATGAAACAACGATCCATATGTTGCAAGCCGAATGGACGAAGTCCGGCACTTTTCGAAGCTGAATCGTCATCTACCTCGCAAGCTGAGTTTGGTCAACTAGTTTCGATTAGGCCCATTGTGGATTGCATGCCTCCCAACTTTCGAGTCCTACTCAACCCATCTGAAAAGGCCCCATCTGTGGTCTCTGCCAAGGTTCTCCATGATATATGTATACAACACGGGATTCTCGAAGATGACGTGCGCCTAACGACGAAAGATGAGTTTGCTCACATGCCTCCTCGGGGTTCACAACTTGTCATCGATATATGTGTTTGAATGGATCCGTGCCCCCTACATTGATTTCCTTCACGAGACGCTCTCGAACTTGGGGATTTCCCCATTCTAGCTTCATCCAATTGGTTACGCCATTCTTACATGCCTGCATGTCCTTTCATGCGGACATTCCATTGCGCTTCGAGTTTTGATGAGTTGCGATACTTTTTGGCTTTCAACCGCTGATGAACGGCAAGGGGTAATTTTTCTTATTCTTCTTTTGTCAAGCTTTGAAGTGGTATAGTGGAGTCTCCAACTGATTGCGTGTTCTTTGCAGTTATCCTAAGGCCAAATATAGACACATCTTTTAATGAAACCTGCCAAAATCTAAAAGCCACTAATGCCGAGGAGAGGGGCGTTATAGTTTTGCTGATGGATGAGAACTTACGCCAATATGGACTTTTAGCTCCAGGAAAGTCCGTTGGTCAGATTGAAGCCCCTCTCCCGATCGAGCCAGAGCTAGCGTAAGACCTTCCTCCTCTTCACACGATTCTGATGCGGGTCAGGAAATAGGTGGCACATCCGAAGGATCACTCGACGATACTCAGAAGGAGGACACCATGGCTGGTTTAAGTGGTTCAGCTAGGATGTCTCCAATCTAGGAGGAAACGGAAATCTAGCCTATGCATACGTAAGGCAAAGCCGCGATGGACTCAGAGCTAGAGGAGGGGGATTTTAAAAGTAGTAGCGTTGAAACTATGACCAGTGATTACTTTTCATTGGAATTTGAAGGTGAAATGTCGGAGTTTTGTGATGAGACTCCAAGCGTGGGTCTCCTTCTTCCGGATTTGCCCCCTTCTGATGTAAGTGACAAAGGCAAGAGCTTGAAAACTAGCAGATGTCAAGATTCTTTAAGCAAGGGGAAGACCTTGCAGATTTTCATCGACTTTGACGCCCTTATGAAGGAGGAATTCAAATTTGATGTGGCACTGTCATGTTCTGGTGATACCGTGCCATCGATTAGCCCAACTCCGCCTGTAACAACTGAAGCCAGCCCGATTCCCACTTCGACAACTGTTCGTTTCAGTTTGTGATGATGCCTTAGGCCCATATTAGGAATGCACAACACAGCACACTAGGGTTGCACTTATCCCTATTTTTCATTCTCTCGTTTGCTTGCTTAGTTCTTTGCATGTTTCTGAAGTCTTTCATGAATGCTTTGTTCCAAATATGACGAGAGGGCATGGTTTTTATGACGATTTTAAGGATTATACCGATTTGCAATGGCACTCGAAGCATTCCTTCAGCTGCCACTAAGTCCGGGAGATGGAAGACGAATATATTCGAAGGAAAGAACTTGAGGCAGCTGCCCACCACTAGGAGGAAAGAGATAGGTCCCGTTTGCACAGAGGCAGTATGAGAAAAGACGATCTTATGATGAAAGGGAAGAGCCGTCAATGAAGCCAAAGCTTGATCATCGCTCCCATCCTTCCGAGCCCGTTCTGAAGCATACTTCCATGGGATAGGAGGTTCCCATTTCTACTGCTCCAACTCCACCCCCAATGCATGTTTCATCTTCTTCTACTATTGCTGCTACCCCAGCACTTCTCATCCCCATCGAAGACTGACCTATGCTCTTCCTACAGGCTCGCCTAAACTTGAGGTGGTGCTTCCAGGTTGGTTCTCGAGAGGCGTTAAATTTGATATGGATATTCATCCCATTCGTAGGGACTCTTATATGTCGCGTCTCCAAGGTATCCAAGATGATTTAGAGTAGGGTGAGAAGTGGGAGAAGCTTTGCAAGCAACTAGTAGACACCAATAGGAATAACTACCAGAAGATCCTCTCCTTCAAAGCTGAAAAAGACGATTTTGAAAAGGCATTAACCAATCAGGACGCTAAAATTAAACAGTTGGAAGAGGAGAAAAAGACAGTACTCCAGGATAGTAGTAGGACTACCAGCTTAATGAAGTAGATGAAAAACGCATACGAGAGGGCCTAAATTGTCTGGAGAGAAGAAATCAAGAAGACTCATGTGGAGGAAGCTAAATTAAAGGAAGATGTAGTCGCTTGTAATGCTATTATTGAAGCTCAAAGAAAGATGATTGTTGACCATAATCTGATTGTCGAGGGGCATAATAAAATGATTTTTGACCAAGCCAAGAAAATTGCAAAATAACAAGTTGAGTGCCAACAATATTGTTGTTGGGATGGAGAAAACTACTGCTATGGTGACAGCAAATTATTTGTAGCTCCAGCATTCTTTTGATCAGAAGATGGAGAAACTAGACGCGATGATCCTTAATTTTTACATCAACTCCGTGCTGCATCAGAGGAGCCTTTGTTATCTCGGCTCGAAGTCCCCACACACTCTTGCCCTTGTTTGGGAGGAAATCCTATCTCGTTTTACCGAGAACGTCAACGTATATTCAGATCAGGAGTTATGGGAGGCTTATCTCAATAGGAGTCCAAGAAGGTGCTGCTTGAAGGCCAAGAGATTCATTGGGTTTAATGGCAGAGGTAAGCCATGAAAGCGGCCTTGATGACTTCCATAGATGTGCTTGCCAAGCCTTTTATCTCTGATGTGGGCGAACCATCGGGGGGCTCCATGACCAGCCAATGAGCATAGTGCTCGACGTTGTTCCTCACATGGTGGAGCCCTCTAAAGAAGGAAAAGGATAAGAGTTCGAGGTTGCCGTTCACGACCCTTCCTTCGGCACAGGCAACGCTCACGCCTTTCCCAAATTTAGGGGCCACCATATTACGCCACAAGAGCAAGAGTAGTTTAGTACTTTTCTTTTTGATCTTATAGGTCCATCCACTCTTCCTATTGGCATGCCAGTTACTTCAGCGCTTGTGCATGCTTCCATCTTTACATCCTCTGAGATTGTATCCATCCCTGCTCCTGTTCCTATATCTACACCTAGCTCACAACCAGGACCGAAGGCCGAGAAGATTGAGGTGCTTTATGGCCTACATGACTCATCGGCATCCCTCGAAGGTGATACGATTGCTGCTAAGGCCGAGGAGTATAAGACACAGATGGAGCAACTACAAAAGACTCCGCATGACTTGGTTGCTATTAAAAAGGAGAGAGTGGAGATGGTTAAGGCCTCAAAGAGCTCCTGGAAGTTGAGAAAACACAAGGGGATAGGAAGCTCTTCTGGAAAACATTCGAAGAAGGAGGAGATCGCTACAAAGATACACGTTGACATTACTGGCAGCGACATCTCTCCCGAAAAGAAGCAGAAGCTGCCGACCAACGGTGGGAAAAGAAGTGGCAAGAAGCATTGATTGGCCAGTGCAAGGATGGACTAGGTTTTGTCATATATCTTGCGGGAAGCTTTACTTGTTATGTTTCTTTTTGAGTCCTTATACCTAAGTGCAGAGTCTACACATTGTGTTATAGTTGTAGAGTCTATAATTTTTCTTTATTCGTCATTGTTATATGGGTACGACGCCCACATTCTGATCCTGTGTTCATAAGATTACAAGCAATACAATGGCATTTTGACTTTATTTTTATCTATCTTTTCATATATACTCTGTGTGCATGTGCATGTCTCATTTCATACTTTGCTAGTTCAGTGATCATAGCCGAAGTCCTTCATTCAAAGTGATAGAACAGTAATGGAACTTAGAGATTAACATCACTTAGAGGATTTTTGCTTCCAAAAGTTTGAAATTTTGCTTAGGAAGTTAAGTTTTCGCTTAGGATCCTTGTTAACTTTTGACATAGAGCTCGTGGATTTATTGTTGTTTGGAGTGACAGGGATTGTGGACTCCTTGCATTCAAATTATTCTGTCTTTGTACAAATATGTACCCCTCAGTTCACAGGGTTATTCACTCTAAACAAACTTCAAATATTCGACATCCCCGAGCAACGCGATAAGTTTCAGCTTGAGTGCATAGCTTTTGGGTTTCCTCGACACTGCTTATCTCTGGGCAACACGAGGAGTTGGAATATAGGGTTCCTCAGCGTTACCTATCTTTGGGCTACGCGAGGAACATGAATTTGGAGTTCCTCGACGCCACCTATCTCTGGGCGATGCGAGAAACTTGAGTTTGGAGTTTCTGATGTCGCCTATCTTCGAACGACGCGAGAAGCTTGGATTTGGAGTTTCTTGGTGTCGCCAATCTCCAAGCGACGCCAGAAACTTGATTGGATTCCCTTGGCGTTGCCTATCTACGGGCGATGCGAGAAACTTGAATTGGGAGTCCCTCCCCTTGCCTATCTTCGAGGATGCGAGAAACTTAAGTTTGGATTTTCTCGATGTCGCCTATTTTCGAGGGACGTGAGAAACTTAGTTTGGAGTTTCTCGTGTTTCTTATCTTCGAGCGATTTGAGAAACTTGAATTTGGAGCTCCTCGGCATCGCCTATCTCCGAGCGATCCAAGAAACTTGAATTTGGAGTCCTTCGGCGTTGCCTATCTCCAGGCGACGTGAGAAACTTGAATCTGGAGCTCCTTGGCGTTGCTTATCTCCGAGCGATGTGAGAAATTTGAATTTGGAGTCCCTTGGCGTCGGCTATCTCTGGTCGATGCGAGAAACTTGAATCTAGAGCTCCTCGGAGTTGCCTATCTCTGGGCGACGTGAGGAACTTGAATCTCGAGTTCTTAGACGTCGCCTATCTTTGGGCGACGCGAGAAAATTGAATTTTGAGCTCCTTAGCATTGCCAATCTCCGGGCGACCCAAGAAACTTGAATTTGGAGTCCCTTGGCATCACCTATCTTCGGGCGACGCGAGAAACTAGAATCTCGAGCTCCTCGGCATTGCCTATCTCTGGGCAGCGGGAGGAACTGGAATCCGGAGTTCCTCATCAATGCCTATCTTTGGGCGGTGCAAGAAGCTTGAATTGGAGCTCTTCGGTGTTGCTTATCTCCAGGCAACGCGAAAAACTTGAATTTGAAGTCCCTCAGTGCCGCCAATCTCTTGGCGACGTGAGAAACTTTAATCTGAAGTTCCTCGCTGACGCCTCTCACCGGGGGACGCGAGAAACTTGAACTAGAGTTTCCCGGCGTCGCCTATCTCCGGCAATGCGAGAAACTTGAGTCCATGGCCTTCCTGATGTAGCCAGAGTGGCATTGTTTTTCAAAGGGCCAAGATGGGCTTCCCTCCAATCCAACGGTTTGAGTCGGTTTACTTCCGCCGGCTTGTCGGGTGATTATCATGAACAAAATTTGGATGATTCAAAAAGAAAACTTTATTAAGAAAAGCATGGCAGAATCTTTTCCTATTTACAATGCCACCAGCGTTTCCGTAATGGCTCATTTGTTGAAAATTAGAAAATATATAAAGTTGCTTTTAAATGAAATATCGACGGAGCGATTCGCTGTTCCATACTTTGGGAATTGCATTCCCATCGGCAGTTGTCAGCTTGAAGGTCCCGTCACCAAGCTTTTGATGAATGACGAATGGTCCTTCCTAATTCGTTCTGAAGGCTCCCAAGACTGGGTAAACTCGCTTGAGCACGAGAACATCGACTTTAAAGGTTTGACTATGTACTTTAGAGTTGAAGTGTCATGCGACCTTTTTTTTGTGGGAGGCGGTTCCCAACTCTGGTTCCTCTCTCTTTTCATTGACCATGTCCAGCGATTCAAGTAGGAGTTACTAGTTTTGTTTTTGATCAAAATTCAGCCTTTGGTGCGAAGGGATTTCTAGCTCAACATGAATCATTGCCTCCGAACCATACGCCAACGCAAAGGGGTATGGCCGGTTACCGCTTTTTGTGTTGTTCTATAAGCCCATAGTGCAAGTGGAAGCTCATTGACCCAGTTTCCCTTTGCTTTTACCGGTTGCTTTTTGATGGTGGACTTAATGATCTTGTTTATTGCCTCCACTTGCCCGTGCCTGTAAATGAGCCACTACGGAAAAGCTCTCTTCAATCCGTAAGCGCCTGCAGAAGTCTTTGAACTCGGCACTTTCGAACTGCGTTCCATTGTCCGTGATAATTTTTTATGGCATGCCAAATCTGCAAATGATGTCTTTATTAACAAAGTTAATAACTTTCTTTATGATTATGGTGGCCAGTGGTCCCACTTCAACCCATTTCGTGAAATAATCTACGGCCACTATAGCATATTTGGCTCCTCCTTTTGCCGTTGGAAGGACACCAATCAAATTGATCCCCCACGTTGCAAAAGGCCACGGGATGACAATTATTGAAGGTGTTCTCTTACTTTTGCTGAATCTTTGACAGCGATTCCATCTCCTAGCATGATCTACGGCATCGCGGTTTACTGTTGGCCAGAAGTATCCATATTGAAGACTTTCTTTGCCAACGTCTAATCCCCAGTGTGGTCTCAGCACTCGCCTTCATGCACTTCTTCCAGGATTCGTAATGCTTCATCGTTGGTCACACACCTAAGAAGGGGGTCGAGAATCCCCTTCGATAGAGTATTCTGTGCTGAATCATGAACTGCGGCGTCTTCTCGAGTAATTTATTTCATTGGTTTCTGTCTGTTGGAAGAGTTCCTGCCAGGAGATAATCTTTTATCAATGTCATCCACGTGTCTAGTCCCACAGTGGTCTCGAGAATCTATTCTACATACATTTCATTAATGCTTGGATTGGGTAGAGTTTTGACTGGGACCACCCCCAGCTACTGGGCTTCTCTATAGCTTGCCAGCTTAGCCAAAAAGTCTGCCTTGGTGTTTTTTTCCCCTGGTATGTGAGTTATAACGTAGTGTTCGATGTCACTCAGCAGCTTTTCCACTTTGGACAGATATGGGGCCAGGTTTTCGCTGTGCACTTGATACTCTCCTTTCAGTTGTCATACGACAAGCTGGGAGTTGCTATATATATGAACGGACTTTATTTTCAATTTCTTCATGACCTTCAACCCTACGATCAGTGCTTCGTATTACGCCTCGTTGTTCGTAGCTGGAAACTCCAAGTGTAAAGCATAGCTAATGGCTCACCCTTCATGGGTTTTGAGCACTACCCCTACGCCCGAACAGGAGTCGTTTGATCCTTCGTCGACGAAAAGCTTCCATTGTGCGTTCGCTTATGACCGAACTTCCTCTTCATCATATCTTATCGTAAATTCAGCAATGAAGTCAACTAGCACTTGCCCATTGGTTGCTTTCCTCGGGTGGTAAGTGATATCATATTGACTCAATTCTATGTTTCACTTAATTAATCATCCGGACGTTTCTGGCCGACAAAACTTGTTTCAATGGCTGGTCGGTCAATACCTCAATCGGATGAGCCTGGAAATATGGCCGCAATTTTTGGGATGCGATCAAAAGGAAATACGCTAGCTTCTCCAATTTCGGGCAATTCTTCTCGGCCCTTGTGAATCACTTGCTAGTGTAGTACACAGGTCGTCGGATTCTCGCTTCTTCCTACGCGAGAGCCATGCTCAACGCGTACGGGGAAATTGCTAAGTAAACAAATAAGTCTTCTCCATCAACTAATTTTGATAAGACCAAAGGAGTTTCCTTGTGTCACAGCAGTTCCTCGAAGGCCGTTTGACAAGCTTCACTCCATTCAAAGTTTTTCTTTCCCTTCTTTAGCGCATCGAATAACCGTATCCACTTGTCTATAGCTTTTGAGGTGAATCAAATTAATGTCGTGACTTTTCCATTCAAGCTTTGAAGTTCTCTCTTACTCTTAAGGGCTTGGACTTCCTGTAACGATGTTATTTTCTTCGGATTTGCTTCGATGCCCCAGGCACTCACTATAAATTCCAAGAATTTCCCGGAGGCCACCCCGAAGTGACTTTTAAGTGGGTAGAGCTTCATTCCATATTTGCGAAGTGTTTCGAACATTTCAGCGAGATTATCTAGTTGGTTAGCGGTTACTTGGGATTTGACTAACATACCATCCATGTAAACTTCCATAGTTTACCCAATCTAGTGCTTGTACATAGAATTCTCTAGCCTTTGATACGTTTCCCGTGTTGAGAGATAAACATTTTCCGCAGTATCATTTGGGGGTATAGTCTCTTGGTCCAAACTCTCTAAACCTTATGTTGCAGCCACTTCTTGTTAGAGTTTTGATTTCCTCTCTTTTGGTTTCCATTCTTCCCTACGACCCCTTGGTTATTCCTGGGGTCATGTGTGTTTTGATTAACTGTCATGCTATTCTTTTCGATGTTAATTTGTTGTACGCCAACAGCCTTTCTTTCCAGCTCCTGCACCTCTTCCAACCTCAAGTACTGGCTTGCTTTGTGGTTGAAACCTTTACTATTGGTGGATTGCTTCATCTTGATCAATTTCTTGAACTCTGTCTTTAGATGAATAACACGAAATAAAGCCATAAAAACCATATCTTTATTAAGGTTGCTCGCCTCTGTTACTGCTATCTTGAATCTGCTCATAAACGATCTCAATTCCTCGTTTCGCTCTTGAACTAGTCCGGATAGAGATATGACGTGCTTCGGTTGTGCAATAGGAATTCTAAATTGGTCAAGAATATTGTTGCAAGTTGATCAAATGTAGAAATAAATCTTGGGGGGGGGGGTCTGATGAACCACATAAATGCAATGCTTTGTAGAAAAATGGGAAAACATCAGCAGCGCCCGGCTTCCAGAGCATTTGCTCCGTCCATATACCAACTATATTTGCACAAATAGGGTTTTGGATCCTTAGTTCCGTCATAGGAAGGAACAGTTGGCATGATGAATTTATCTGGATATCTTTCATTCAAGATCTCAACGATAAAAAGGGTCCGACTTGGGGCAGATCCCCACTCATCATCCTTTTGACTTTTACTTTTATCCACCGGCCACTTGACCATGTCTGCATAATGCCTCTAATGTCCGGTGGTCCTGGGAGTGGCGATCAGTCACTACGCTAGGTGTTTGGTTCGTTAAATTATCTTGGCATGTGGGTTGATGCCTAGGCTCTTCTGTCTTCGGGAGAGCCATTCTCGTAGGGCCCCGTTGGTTTGCATTTGGCCTGACTAGGGCGGTCTGGATATTTTCAGCATTATCGAATGCGTTCACATCCCCCTCCACCTTGTTACCCTGCTCTCCGCCTTCCGAATCGGAGAGGTTCACAGCTATGTCCTCCGGTGGGGTTTTGGCCCCTTGATTCAAACTCAAATTTAGCCATCTTGCGTCAAGTGGGGTATTCTCATTCTCCTCGAAGTTACACCCCATCGTTACCCTTCTCAATGGCCGCTTTCCGTTTCTCCTATGTAATCCAGAAACAGAGGAGTTTTCCTGCTTTACGGCGATAGCTGGTTTAGGGATAGCCCTTGGAGCGAGTTTTGATTGTAGAGTTATCAGTGCGTTGAGCTTTTCCATTAGAGCATTCTGACTATCTTCCATTATTTATTGATTTCTTCAGCCATCTTATTCAAGTCATCCCTAGTAATAACTTCATGTTGACCAGAGGACCCTGGTGCTCGATTCCCTAAGTTAGCAGCATTTACTTCAACTTGTTGGATGCTAACACCTTATGCGACTATTGCTGCCCCTATGGACCTTTCGAAGGCAGTTCTTATCCTTCCGGGAGCCATTGACTTTTAAAACAGTGAGTTCTTCAAGCAAAGGCTACAGATCTAACTTCTAGATCTATGCAATCCAAAGTAGATAGCTAGATCTGGATCCTGGATTATAAGGTTCTCAATGAAAGCGCCAAAATGTTGACCCAAAAAATAGACCAACACCCTGATTTGGTTTTGAAAGCACGGGCCCTGTCTATACAGAGAAATATCACAAATTACTGATATAGAAAAGAAGCAGTAAAAGAAAATAAATAGAAGATTTTTTATAGTGGTTCAGTTGTTAACGAAGCCTAATCCACTTTATAGTTTTATTATAGATCGATTGCTATTACTAGAGCTATTTGATTATAAGGCTTTGGCTATTTCTTAGCTAGGTTGAATCTCTAGAGTTAGAATCCACCAGAGAATCAATGTGAATTCATTCTAAGATCGTTGTGAGGGAGATAAGAAGTGAAGAATAATCCCAGTAGAGCTTCAGCAACCAGTCCGGAGAAGATCCCCTTTTATGTTGCAGGTTGCATGCTATTTATAGAGATTGGAGGGTTTCTAGGCTAGGCCCATCATTATCAGCTCTCAGCATAGACTACAGGTGACCCAGGAGATTCTAGCTCATGAAATGAACCAACATCATGGGTCGTCGGTGACCCAGGGACTTGGTTCATTTCGTGAGCCAAGTTTTTCCTCCTTCCTTCATTTTCCGTAACTTGTTTGTTTGAAGTTTTGAGGAGGTTCATGGGTTGTTGATGATCCGACCACAGAGGACTATTCTGGATTTCAAAATTGGAGAAGTTTTCACAAACTTTCATCGTTGTCTTCACGTGTCGATGGAAAGTCATTAGCTTCTTACGTTCAAACACTGGTTGGGCTGCAGAGATGTTGGTCTCTTGGCTTTATTGACTCCAATTGTCGCCTTAGCAGTATATCTTTGGCCCTCGTCGATCTCTAGTCGTAACTTTTCTAGTTTGTTCCTGAACCATCTTACCAGCTTGAGTTTGTCATGTTTTTTGTTGATATCTGCTGGGTTCTGGATACTAAATCTATTATGCTACCATTCTCCTTAAAAAAATTATATAATTGTTTTATATATAATACATATTTTAAAAAATTTATATTTAGATAGCATTTGTTATAAAAATCTTTCAAATGTCAATTTTATATGCTCAAGTTACTCCATGATAGTCCCGAGATGGACTTTAAAATTAAAGTTGTCAGTTCGTAGATAGACTCATCTCATTGGGATCTCATCCGGTAAGAGATATTATGTGTAAAATTATCGAGATGAGACACGATCGAAATCGGAGATTTAAAACTATGCCTAGAGCTCCCTCTTTTCATGCCTTGAGTCCCCAAGTCCATAACTTCCACCATTCTGCTGTAAAAGAAGTCGACACCGACTAGAAATGGTCTGTACCAAGTTGTAGAACTTCACCAAAGTCTGAAGTTAATTGTCAAAAATCCATTTTTTCCTTGAATCAAAGTCTTCCCTTAAGTTTCGTAGTCTAATTCTCATAGCACTTCCTTCACCAACCCGGATTACTGTTTCCATCGACCTGGACTACAACTTCCACTTGGACTACAACTTCCCTCGACCTGGACTACAATTTCCACTGACCTAATTTCATATCTCCATCAACATGATTTTAAGCATCCAAATCAACCCAACTGACTTGTGACCTGAACTGTAGGCTTCCCTACTCCTCATGAACCTTTCTTTCAAGTTGCATCATGTTTTGAGCAATTTTGACACTGTTTTGCCTAAATCGACGACCACTTCCTAACTACACTAAAAGTACTAACAAACGCATCAAAATAATGTGTGCACGCACAAACAAATACATCAAAATAATGTGTGCACGCACAAACATCATTCATATATATATATATATATATATATATATATATCCAAGTATCGTATTTAATTCATCGAATATGATTTGCATGCATATTTCCGTAGATCTAGTCCTATGCAAAAATGAAAATATGATTCATAATGAGGCATAAAACCATTTAAAAATCCTTTCGTTTATTTCTAATTTTGGCCTCAACATGTAAAGAAGGGTAGATTAGAGTTTGAAATTGTTCTAACATAGAAATCATCTAAAAGACATCATTTTTAACTATATTAACATGCATAGGATACTGAGAGATCATTAGTAACTCACCAAATACCAAAATTTACCAATCTTCCTTTCAAATTCGAAATGGATAACAAGAAAATGGATTTTAAAGTAATCAAAATGGTAGATCTACAATCCCCTACACTAATCATCCTTCTAATGATTATTTATTCTAGGATCAATATGAAAAAGAGGCTGCTTTTTGAAATCTAGGTTATGGTGGTTTAGACCTTTGGAAAGTGGGAAACGATTTGGATTTATTCCATCGGTCCCAATTAGGCACAAATCCTAAAATAGGTTTGAGGGCTTAAGCATGGGCTTAACTAATTACCCACTAATCTGGCCAGCAATGATCTAAGTTTAAAACCATCATACCTTGTAAATTGTAAGTCCGTTTTTCTACTATGACCACTTTACGGAAAAAGAAATCATCATCCCGATCTAGTGGAACTTGTTTCAAACCCTAATTCAGCTCCCATAAAAAATTATAGGCTTTGCATGTATTTTGACTCTAAATTGTCCGATAAAAATTCTAAGGGCGGAAAATGTCCTTATAGTCATTTCCTAAAGGTATAGTCATATGATATGAAATAAAAATAATAATAATATTTTACGATCCTTCGATGTGTAAAATACGGGCTGTTATACTCCCTCCTGTTTAGGAATTTCGCCATCGAAATCCCTAAATAATTCAAGTAGCAGTCAACTAAAGTTACCTCGCATGCTTAACAATCACATGCAACCATCAAACATATGAAATATACAGCTTTGTAATCAATAATGTAGATACACCTAACCTATCATGCAAGATACTAAACAATCACACATGATCTCAAAAGTAAAAGTGAATCAATAAACAATAGGCATTACCGTGCAAAGAGCTCTGGATATGCAGCCCACATGCTTTCCTCGGTTAACCATGTGCAATCACCTTCACTTTTGCCCCATTGAACCTTCATTAACTCCACGTCTTACTCCTAAGCCGTTTCGTATCACGTCTGACGATACAGATTGGCCTACTAGGTCTCGAAGCTTTTTGTTCAATCTTGGTATCATCAAATTGATCTGTTGTGATCGTCATGCCTTAGTCATGTAAGGACATTCATAAATGACATGCATGTAATACATTGTGCACACTCACCATCTTCTGAGGTAAGTCAACCCTATATGTAAGATTCCCAATCCTCTATGATATACCAACGAATCTCAGCGCCGACTTCCGCTTGCTACCAAAATAAACAATATTCTTTAATGGAGAAATCTTGATGAATACTATACTGCCAATAGAGAACTCTAAATCTCTATGTCTCTTATCAATATAATTCTTCTACATATCCTATGCAGACTTCATTCTTTGACAAATGACTTCAGTTTTTTCTGAAGTCACTACAATTCTGGCCCAAGTATCAGTTTCTAGCCCGCTTTCCATCAACATGAATGAGCATTACGCAATCGGTCATACAATGCCTTATATGGTGCCATATTGATACTAGATTGCTAACTATTATTGTATGTGAACTCTACCAAATGCAAATGGTCATCACATGAGCCACTAAAGTAGAGTATGCAAGCTCATAAGAGATTCTCCAATATACAATTCACCCTCTCGGTCTACCCATCTGCCTATGGATGGTAAGCTGTACTAAGATGCAGCTTGATCCCTAATGCCTCAAGCAAGCTCTTCCAAAACCCAATAGTGAATAAAGAGTCTCATTCATTTATAATGCTCTTCGGCACATCATGTAATCGCACTACTCACTTCACATACAACTCGCCAATTCGGGTGTCGTTTTGCTAGACTTAATGTTTATGAACCTAGTACTCTTCGTCAATCTATCAACTATGATCCAGATACAATCATACTCTTCTTCGATCCTAGGCAATCCATCAAACCTTTTCCACTTCCACTCGGGAACTTCCAGTGGTTGCATCAACCCATTAGACTTTTTATACTTCGCCTTTATCAACTGGTAGTTCATATACTTCGAGATGATTGTCCCGACATCTTTCTTTATCCCCTCCTAATGATATGTATACTTTATATCACCATACATCTTATTACCATCAAGATGTGTAGTCAATCTAGAATGATGACACTTTCATAGCACCTCATCTCTTAATCCATCTATATTGGGAACAAAAAATCTCCCATCTTTAAGGAGCCAACCATCTCAATCGAGTCTTTACCGCCTCATCTCATCAAACTTTACCCTTCTTCTACTTTTGTTATGATCTCTACTAGTTTAGCATCTTATTTCTGATTAGTACAATTCTGATCGATTAAAGTCTGTCAGATGGTCAAATTTGCCAACATATCTGGCTCTAGCTCATAATGAGGTCTGAAGTCATAACCAACAATATTCTCCAACTTCTTCCACTATAGGAACATTGCTCCCTAACTGGCATCTCTTCTACTCAATGCATCGACAACTACATTTCTCTTACAGGCGTATATGAAATGCTAAAGTCGTAGCAGTCCAAAAATTCTTACCATCGCCGTTGACGAAGATTGAGATCCTTCTGGGAGAAAAGGTATTTTAGGGATTTATGGTCCATGAACAACTTGAACCTTTCTCCTAATAGATAATGCCTTCAAACATTCAAAGAAAAAACTATCTTCACCAACTCCAAATCATGGGTCGGGTACTTTTTCTCATGTAGCTTCAGCTATTGACTAGATAAGTTACAACCTTACCTCCTTGCATCAGTGTCATGCCCAATCCAGTAACACATGAATACCATCATCTCCTCATTCCCACTTGGAATGGTCAATACCGGTGTACTCGTTAACCTCTCCTTCAGGCTTATGATTGCATGCTCACACTTCGCGTCCTACACAAATCCTGATTCTTCTTTGTCAAATTAGTCAATGTCGTTGCTACATTCAAAAAATCCTTGATGCGACGTCTATAGTAGCCTACCAGTCCGAGGAAGCTTCTCACTATAGTAGCATTTTTGGGTTGGTTCCAATCTTGAACCGCTACCACCTAGGCAAATCTACTGTGATACCTTGCTTAGAGATGACATGACCCAAGAACCTCACTTCCCTCCTCCGAAAGTGACAATTAAAAACTTTGCTTTCAGCCTGTGCTTCCTAAATACTTCAAGCATAACCCTCAAATGTGTCTTGTATTTTCCTTCATACTAGAATAGAACAGAATATCGTCTATGAACATAAGCACAAAATTATCTGGTTAATCCCTAAAGACACGATTCATGACATAAATAAAGTATGCTAGAGAATTAATTAGCCCAAACGGCATAACCAATCACTCCTACAAACCCGATGGCATCGGGAACGCAGTGGTTGGCACTCTCCTTCGCCACTCTCAGTTGGTGAAATCCCATCGTAAGATCTAGTTGAGAGAATACCTTTGCACCATGAAGTTTATCGAACAAGTCATCAATACCTTCAAAATCCGATGGCATGCTGAAACAACTCAAGCGAAAGAAGCCCACATACCCCCTCTTCTTAGTTGCCCCAGTATGGAAGAAGCAAGATTCTTTCTATTCCTTTCATGGAGCATGCAGTTCGCTTATCAACAAAACAAGTGTAGCTAGAACTAAATACCAGGAATAGCTAGACCATCAGTAATAGAATAGTAGGTTTCATATGAAACTGCACGGGGACTGGATTTGAACCAGTTACCTCTCAGTGTTTGAGTTAGCTGACTTAAGACCTTTCCAATAATGACTATTGGTAGCAGCGGACTATGATTGGGATTCAATAACCGGTAAGGGACGACCAACGGGAGTGGAGTTTGACGAGTGGAACTGTAGCTAGGTGTGAAATCCCATTGTATTCGAGGAGTCAAGGATTTGCTGGGAATTCTGGATCGAAGAAGAGGCAGATCTAAATATGGCATGGAAAAACCAAAATCCAAATGAATGGAAGATGCCTCTGGAACGTCGCTCGGACCTTGTTTTTTAGGGCGAGGTGCGTAGAAGTAATTATGGAGTCTTTATTCACTATTCTATTAGCATATCATTAAGTAGTAAACAAACTAGGGGTTTATTATACCATACTATACATGCAAACATAGCAAATAAAAAAAAGATAGAAAGGTTCTTTCGAGGCGGGCGAGCTCTAGTGAAAAATTCCTTACTGACTTAACACCTTCCCCATCTCTATCTGTCTCAAAAAGATTTTTGAACACCTCAACTCACCTATCAGCTCATGGTAAACAATGCCAACTCGAGCTTTGCAAGAGTGGTCATTTATTTTTCCTTATTACCTTATTCAACTTATGGTTAAAATACAAAACCTTTAAGAGTCATCCACCTTAGTGGCGAATATTATGGGTACGCCTGACTCGAATATACTCCTACGAACGAATCCTCACCTCAATAAGTCATTCACTTGCACCTCTAACTCCTTCTGCTCTCTAGGCGCCATATGCCTTAAAGGCATAACTATTGGCCTAGCATCCTTCACTAAGTCTATGCGAAACTCAATCTCTCAATGTGGCAGTAAACCGGTCATCTCCTCTAAAACCTCTCGATACTTTCTAATGATAGGCACATATGCCATCCTATGGACCACTAGCGAATATAAAAAACCGACCATAACCTTATCCTCTGGCAGGCAACCAATCTGTACCTTACGCCCCTCCTCGGCCTCAATTTTCACCGACAGCTTCTCGCAATCCATTACCATCGCATATTTCCTCAACAAGTCCAACCTTAATATAATACCGAACCCAACGAAACCCAAAACGAAGCAACCACAAATAAAAGAGCATTCATGACTTGATAAGACCAAACCATGAAAAACCATACAAAGACCAGCAAGTCCTCCAGTAGGTTTCGTCGCTACTAAAGGTCGGTCAACTATTTCGGGTCTCATTCCCACTCTATCTACTAAGTCACTAGATATGAAAGGAATGTGAAGCCCTGGTATCGAACAAAACACATATGGAAACACCATAAATAGAAAGCATACCTTTAATAGTGGTACCTTCCCCTTCTCCTTCACAGAAGGAGCACTCGACGAAGTCGAGACAAAATCCAAAGCATATGCTTTCACCACCTGCTTCTACTTCATTGGTTCTTGGCAAATCTTCTACATATGTCCAGTCTTGCCACGATTCTAACACTTCTTTCCTTTATATTTGCTATCTCTACTCAGATGACCCCCATCACCATAACTATAGAAAAGGGTTCCACTTTGCCTTCTTCTAATCATCCTTCCCTTGAGACTACTTCCTCTTACTATTCCATTTCTTATTGCCTCCACCACCTTGCCGTAGCTTTGGCTTTTCCTTTACAACAATAATGAACTTGGGTTTAGGTACAAACTCTCAAGTCGAAGGACTTTCTCAACTACCTTCTTGAATTGCTCATCAGTGTGCCTATAAGCTTCTTCTCCTTAAGTAAACCCATAAGAAACTTTTCATTCTTACTCAAAAGAGTGTCGATAAAGGACATCTCATACTTTTACAAACCATCAAACTCAACCACATACTCAGGTATAGACATGTCCCCATGCTTCAACTCAGTGAACTTCCTAAACAACAACGACTTTTGAGCAGCCGGTATAAACTTCTCTTCAAATTTGGTCTTGAACTGGTTCCAAGTAAAGTGGTCCTCAAGAGTGGCATCCTTAATGACATCCAGTAGTTCATGGCTCTCCCATGGAGCTGCCGAGAAGCAACCTCCTTCTCATCGCATCATCTAATTGCAAGTCCTCAACAATCCTTTTGAAGGTATCCAACCAATCCTAAAATTCCATAGTCGATTCGATTTCTTGGAATGGTTTGCCACCAAGACTAGCATAATCCTTATTCAGATTCAAAAAATCGGCTATGGGCGTCTGCACTTGAGCACCACCACCAGTCGCAATATTATGAGCAACCGCTGGGGCATTTTGCAGCATGTTTTCCATCATCGCATTGAACATAACCTGTAAGTTAGGGTTAGTAGCCCTTGAGCCCTCTCCTTCCTTGACTCCAAAGATGGAGTTTCTTATAGTGTTTCTTATATGCTTACTCATTCTGTATGCGTAACAAGAATGATCAGTCTCTGATAAAGAAACTGCATCAATGGTGCTCGTGTGTGAAATGCAACTTATATACTATATATATACTACTATATATTTTTGAAAACCAAAATATATAACAACTACACTCTCTCTCACATACACACACACTCTCGATCCAATCTAGGGTGATAACTCCTTTTCTATCTCCACTGGACCATAGTATTAACTCAGGCTAATTATGTGGCCTAGCTCTAATACTAGATGTGATGACCACCCTACACCTCCATCACCCAATATACTTGTATAGTGCACTGCTGTAGTTCCCGATCGATGTAGGACGATTGTCAAGGGTGAAAAGAAGACAAAACATCATAGAACCTGTCGTATATCTCACAACGTATTGAATAAAATATAATAATCATCACAGATACAAAACTGATGAGAAAGTAGTAACTAAATGAAACACAGATATCAGAGTGCATAGGTTATAGAGATATAGCTAATAGTAGATTTAATACAACCGAAAATAAAATTAAAATAAACTATCCCTAATAAAATAGCTAGCAGTGTCTAAGCTCAAAAGTGGCGCACAACGGAGTAAGCAATCATAAACCCAAATATAATACGAGAAAGAGACACCTCTTGCTCATTCTCTATTCATCCACCACATACCACCTAAATCTACTATCTTGTATACTAATTTAAGAGTGTCTGAGATAATAAGAAGAAAAGCATAAACCTTTAGTCAGACAAAATCCTTGTATGAGCGATATGAAATCTCAAAATACTATAATAGTTAATATAGTAAGGGACAAAGGTATAAGAATCATACCCGGCCTGTCTCTAAAACCAAAGAGTTAGCATATAACTTCTATGATATGCTACTCTATAAAAATTATAACGTATGCAAACATCCTAGTATACCATCGGTCGTCTAGGCATCGGTCTCCTAAACACCTACATCATGTGACGTCCTAGAGTGACAAAAAATAAATACAACAGCAGTAACATATTTATCATCCATCAAACATTCCTCACAATCACTCAATATGCTTTGAATATATGATAACTCGTGACCATACCTCTACCGTGGACTAATGCAAAAATCTTGGTTTTCAATGTACCTGAAAGCACCAGCCCATAGCTGGCACTAAGTCCTTTCCTCGACCCAAGGTATACTGATACCTTCAACGATCCAGGGTAGCCATTCCAAGTACCATATGAGTGTCCCCATAAAATCCATGTTTACGAGTACATCGATAAACACTCAGAGTATCAACGATCCTTTCACATATGTATTCAAGCCCTTCCTCGCTCCATCAAGTTTCCATTCATCATCACGGAACCCTTCAACGTTCCTTTCTTTTCATAATAGAACCCTTCAACTTTCTATCCATAGGTTCCCTTCCTCGAACTTTCCCTGACCGATAATCTTCATTATGACTCCATCGACCGAATCATCATCTTCGGAATGCTTCTATAGGTCCACATCGATCATATAATCAACCCCTCGAAGTCACGATGCATAACACCAAAGCACTTCCATATTGCTCCTTCCATTAGTCATCATTGTTCATTGTGCTATTACGTCGAAATTGTAACAACCCACTTTTTCGAACAGTTTAAGGTGACAATCAACCATACATGACCCACTCAACTTGAACAGAAAGGCGAATAGTTAGGTAAAAGAAAGAAGAAAGAAGGAAGAAGGAAGAAGAGAGAAAGAAAGCAAAACAACACATAATTTCATAGTGGAACGAATAATTTATAATATACAACAAATCTTTGCACAAAGAAGAAATGAAACATACACACGTCAATCAGAGTATACTAACCTATTTTAGCCCGGACAGTTATAACAACATGTTCTTACAATTACTGATAAATACAACAATGAAAGCAGCAGAAAAATAACCATATACGCGAATATGACTTTGGGCCTTCAACTCGTCTCCTGAAGTTCTAAAAGAACCAAACTAGTCTATAATATACTCGGTCTGACCCTAGCATTATAATAAAATAACACCCGAGTTAGTTTGGAAAATCAGCATGAGAAAACACACCCAACTAGATTTTTATGTTTCAAAATTCTTTTGAAAATAAAGGTATCTCGTAAGACCCCACCGCACATAAACATGGATGGGTTTTTACCTTACGATAACTAAAACATTTTTTATAGAAAATCCATTGATATTTTAATAATGTCCAGGGGTCAAAGTAAAATAAAAATATAACTGAAATGCTTGCATCTCACGTTTCAACATAGTTGGGCACAACTAACTCCAGTTGGCACTTATTGGAGAATGAATTCTATACAATGACTAGGCTACCGGGGAACCACCCATCACGGTGCAACTCTAGATAAATAACACCGAGGTCAGACCTATTGACCCTTGCCAACACAGAATTGGTCTACCCTTTACTGGATAGTACCGAATATGATCACCCCTCCGTTGATGGGCCCCGAAGCATACAAACGAGAGATAATATCGACTCTAGATAGGAATGATCATATCCTACTTGGAAGTGGCCCACTTAGCTCTATCGCAACTCCCTTATTTTATTCATTCTCGGTGGATGAGGCTTGAGGCAACATTTTACCTTTAATATAGTTCTTCCTACTTGGAATGCTAACATTGCCCTCAAGGCAAGAATGCAATGCCAGCACTCAACCATAAAAGTTCGTTCTAGAACTTAATGAAATGCTTAAGAGCTCCATCTTCAGTTCCAACATCTTCAAGATGTCTTCACTTCGAAACGCTTTAGTTGGATTGAAGTGGTTTTCGGATAACATATCCTATCAAGGTCTCTTCAAAACAACATTTGATAGTTTCTGGTAAACTCAACCCCGATTCTTTAAGAAATAAACAGTCAAAGATAAGAGCAGAGATCCCCTATTAACCGTTAGTGGAAGGATTTTCTTATTATTTGTCTTGGAAGAGTGAAACGAGATTTACACGCACGACATAGCATCATCGGAGATGACTGTGTCATATCACTCACGTGTTTCTCCTATATATTTTCAAAGTTACGTTTTGGGTCCAAATTCAATAGTCGGTTATTTAACTTCGAATAAACAAACATTCAAATCAGGGATTTATTTCAAAAGGGAAAACCAACACTGGTTAAGCACATAAGCAACACTAACCTCATTTATAAATCTTTATATTAATTAATTTCATCTGGAAATACTTGTATCAAATACTATTACAAAAATATATTCACAAATCCTTATATTTTCTATACTCAGAAAATATTCATATACTTATCTTAATGCTATATTCACAAAATTGAGAAAGATTTCCTTTCTATACAATTCTAAAATCATTTATACATCCATTATAAATCCCAAAAACCATTTATAAAACTATTTTATAAATCTATGGAAGTCATTTATAATTTCTTTTACAAATTCAATCACTTATAACTTCTTTTTTTACATTTCTAAAATTATTTCTAAATCTTTTATAAATCCATAACTCCTTTTACAAATCTATAAACTCATTTCTCAAATTCGTTTATAAAAACCTAACCATTTATAAAACTCTTTCACCCTATATATAATCTCCCTTCCGTCTTCAAACCATTTTATAAACTTCCATTATAAAATCCAAGTTCATTTATAAAACTCTATTTATGAATCTCGAAAACATTATAAATAATCCAAATTATTACTTCAAAACACTATTTTATAATAGTAATTATTAATAATAAACATTATAAATAAGTAATAATTATTAACTTTGAAACATCTTAAAAATATTAATTAATAATTCAAAACATTATAATAAACAATCATTAATTTTTTTCCATTATTATAAATAACAATAAATTTCCAAAATATTTTTAATAATCATCCAATATGTTTTAAATAATCATTTTTTACTCAAAAAAATATCCTCTCTTGGCATTCCCTTAACCCGTCCTCTTCCCGCGCCCACTCCTCTTTCCTCACCTTCAAATGTTCATTCCGTCCTTGTGCCTCCTCGTCCTGCTCCTTCTCTCCTCCCATTGCCTTACCATCCTCCACCTCCCTCTCCTCCTCTGCCATGTGATCCTTTTCCTTCTCTCCCTTCTTCTGCTTGTCCTTCTCCTTTTGTTCCTGCTTCTCCTTCTACCTTCCCTCCTCCTGAGCTTCTTCCTAAATGGTCTTCTCTTTTCAATGGCAAACCACGGAACACCGGTCAATATATCCCTGTTCTGTTTGACGTTAAATACAATGGAAAGCCTCTTGATCCACCTCCATAAGTAATTATTGAAGGCGTTAAGGCATGGTCTGAATTTTTTGTGGGCTTCTTCCTGGATGGAACAGTAAACTACCTGGCTATTAAATAACATATTGACAAAACATGGAAACTCAAAGGTAGTAATGAAATGCTTTCTGTCAGACAGATTTTTTTGTTTTAGATTTTCTTGCTTGGAAGACAAACTGAATATTCAGAAACAAGACCCTATGTTCATTCGAGGCCAAATGTTCATCATTTCTTGTTGGAAACCTAGCTTTGGGCCTGCTTAATCTGCAGTCAAGTCTGTACCGATTTAGGTTCACTTCTACCGGATTCCTCTGATGACATGGACTTTGCTTGGTATTAATTGGTGCATGTGTCGTTTGGGGACATTAGCATGTTTGCATGATAATACTGAAAAAAGAAAAAGGTTTGAATATGCTAAATGCTTAATTGAGATATCACCAGACAATGCCCAGCTTCATTGCTGTTGGAGATGAATCTTGCCCAAATGTAATTGTTGAATACTCATGGACACCCTTACTTGTACTCATTGTAAGTCATTTGACCGTTCCACTAAGCAGTGTGAAACTAGAAAAATTCAATAATGAAAATATGGAGGATCGGGATAAAAGCCAAGGTCGCATAAGTGAGAGAAAAGATGATTATGATTACCTGGGAAAATTGTTGAAAAAATATTATGGTCCAAAGGAAAAATTCTTTGCTGTCAGAAGGAGCAAGTCTATCCAGAAAGTTTGGAGGAGAACTAAAACATCAAATAATGTCACTAGTGGTGAAATTACTATGAATAGTGGGAAACAATCAAAATTAAATGCAGATCCTATCATTGTTGAGGAACTGGCTCCTGATGTGGTGGTTGATAGTAGTGTGGTGGTTGGTAGTAGTGAATGTAAGCGATGAAGTGAATGAGGAAGGACAGATTAACATTTTAGAGGGAAAGGACGTAAATATTGATCAGAACTGCTGTTCGGACAGGTTTGATGACACTGGTCATGGTTCTGTTAGTTTTACTGATGACTTGATTATAACTGATGCAACAGAGGGGAATGTGGAAAAACAAAGGGTTGATACAGTGGAAAATATTTCTAATGCTCATTTGTGCAACAATGAACGAATGCCAGTTCACACATCAAACCCTTTTAATGCATTACTCACTGTTACTAAGAACGTGGAGCCTTTTCCTACAAATCAAACTCTGTTACAAAAAGATTCTGGAATCAATGATCACACTGTTGAATTCTTTCCTTCTCCAAAATCTGCTATCAAGGCTGTGCATGCTTTGTGCACATCTGACATGCACAACTCCTCCAATCCTCAAATCTACCTTCTCCTCATTCAATTGCCTCTTCTTCAATCCCTCCCACTCCTAATGCCTCTGTCCATTTGCCTTCAATCATTTTTCTTCAAATTTCTAACCCCTCTATCCAAAACCATGATGAATCTGCAAAGAGGGGTAGAGGCAGACCTAAGATTTTTTTTTTTACAAAACTCTTTGCCTATGGACTTAGGCAAAAGAATAGGATTTACCATCGAACAAGTTCCGTTTGCATTAAACCATAATCAACTACAATCTCCTAGAGTGAAAACCAGGGCAAACTCCTCCTTTTCCCAATGATTGACAAAATGAATAATATTGGTTTTTGGAACATTCGAAGGGCTGGATCCATAGAAAAACAGATTGAAGCTCGGAATCAAATTTTTACTCACATCCTTCAAATGCTCATCTTGGCTGAAACAAAGCTTAATCATAACACTACTAATGAAGCTGCCTCATTTATTAACAGGAATTGGAAGGCATTACACAATTTATCCCAGGTTCCTTTTGGAAGAATCCTTATTTTATGGAATCCTTCTGTGTTCTTTCTTACACCTGTTATGTTTCATAGGCAATTCATACATTCCGATATTAATCACATTCCCTCCAATCAATTCTTCTTCCTTACTTCAATTTATGCTGAAAAAAATCAAGACTATAGGCAGCTGCTGCTTGATCATCCGCGTTCACTTAACCTAATCAATGAGCCTTGGATTTTTGTAGGTGATTGGAATTGTATGCAGTCTTCTCAAGATAAAACTGGTGGTATCCCTCTATCCTTATCTCAAACAAGACCTCTTAACAATTCTATCTTTTCTTCTAATCTTAGTCCTATGATCTCTGATGGCTGTGTTTTCACTTGGAACAACAGCAGTAGATCAGGCACTAGAACTTTCTGCAGACTTGATAGAGCCTACTTGTGACACCCCACCTCTATACCCACGCTAACCAAGAACACTACGGTGTAATGCTGTCAACTAGCGCGGAGAATAAGGCTGTTGAGGAGCGGCCATCAGTAGTTAGGCCTTACACTAGTATTGGTTATCTCGATAGGAGTGGTAAATATATATATATATATATATATATATATATATATATATATATACATATTCTTTCATTTTTCCTCTCTGATTTATTTACTCCCATCGACATACCCCAATTCCAGTATAAAACGAAGTACGATGGTTCATACTAGTTTAGGACAGTAAATATAATAATAACACAGATAATAAATATAAATGCGGAACACAGATAAAACGGAAAGTCTCATATATACAATAACTGATGTCAGTACAATACACGTGATACAGTACATATGATACAATTACAACCGTCGACACTGGAAGTTATATATACAAGTACATTATCGACTAATATACATGAATACATATCAACCTATGCTATGACACGACAACCCCAAAAGGTATGAAAAGTCTTCATAGCTTTTGCAGCAACCCAAAGTAATGTATCAACAACCTGTAAATACTCGGTCTGACCCGAGTATTAAATTCAAAAGATAATAATACACGGGTCAGTCTAATTCAAACTCAGTTATTAGTGCACAGAAGCAATAATAATTAAGTAACAAATAGACGACAGTCACAATAAATCTCGTCTATCCGATCCTTAAATAAAGAAATCGGATAACGATAAATATAACAGGTAACAGTGTTAAACAACAAATCAGCAAATTAAACCAAATTAGAATACAATTCAGAATACTGAATTGAATAAACAAAACAGTTCAAACCACTGAAATATCAATTAAAATATTAATTCAAGTAAGGCTGCAGTACACGCACGTGTGCACTGCCTCGCCACGACAGCATATGTAATATGCAAAAGATCAATAAATCAAAACAAGATAGAATATCATAAAAGTCATACCGTATGGCTGCAGTTCACGCTTGCGTGCACTGCCTTGCCACTACAGTGATAATGTACCCAAGAAAATCAATTCCGTGTGGCTGCAGTTCACGCTTGCGTGCACTGCCTTACCACTACAGTGATGATGTATACAACCGGGCACAAGGTCAAACCCAAAATAAAAAGACGGGTTCAACTCAGGTGAAATTTCGGAAAATAAACGAAATGCAAAGGTCAAGTCACTGCAATCATGACTCAACACAATGCAACAACCAAAGTCGATGCGACATGAAGTAAGCAACTCAACTGCAAGTCCAGATCAATGAATAGCATAAGCAAATGACACGGTCAAATCAAACATGCTCAAAGCTAACACCAAATGACTCAAGTTTGATGCTATCAAGTGATACAAATGTAGTTACCACAAATCCAAGACCAACAACAGTTTATACAACAAAGTATGATGCAGGCACCAGAATCATGATCAACACAGCAAAAAGGGTCAAGCAGTATGCACAGTGCACACTCAAGTGCACCAGTGATGTCAAGACCAAGTATCATACTCAATTTGATTATAAGCATGTACAATAGGACAGGGCAGTGGACAGAATTGCAACAGATATATGGTGATGCAGTCGACATCTACTCGGTGTAACGTGGGCAGAGGCAACAAAGGTCAGGGAACAGGACAATATCAAGTGATGCAACATCACATAATCAAATGAAGCAGTGCAAAATTATCAACTGACTCGAATGACTCAAGTGATAGAAGAACAATGTTCAAAAGAATCAAAGTAAATAAACAAGTGGGAAATACATGTACATTAGTGTGAACATATGAACTGCAAGCAATAAAGCTCGAGATTATATATGCAGTGGAGATCGTACATGAACCAGAACACAAATCCAGTTACAACACTGAGGTCGACAATGTCAAAGTGCAGAAGTACACAAGTGCAACAGTATGGAAGCAGTGTGAAAACGGCAAGAGGGCTGCAAGCATCAAAGACTGCAATCATACATCTGGAAACCAGAGTGCATAGCAACCATCAAAATGAATCAAGTGTATATACAAGCAACTATCGAATAAAGACTCAAGAGAGTGCAGACATGATTAACGAGACAATGCCCAAATTGAAATAGGTCAAGTGCCATGATGAAGCAGTGCAACATCAATGAGCTCAAATGCAAACATGACAGTGAGACAGATCATAGTGACAACATGAAGGATCCAGATCACAAAGTCAGATACAAGGGGAAATGCAAAAATTAAATATACAGCTCAAAGTTTCACTGCAATGACATGGTGAAAATGGAACCATGGAACAGCAGAAGCCACAGTTAAAACGTCGAAGTCACAAACTTGAACAAGTAAAAAAACAAAGTCGAACAATAAAAATAAATCAAGCCCGAAGTCACGAAGAAAATTCAACATCGTCAAACTGCAGTTCAAAGAGACCGAAATCAAATTCAAATCAATGCCGAAGTCAATTCGCAAGGCAAAGCAAAGCCAGAAAATATCAACAAAGTTAAGTCAGAGTCGCGATAACAAAATCAAAGATCATCAAAACATTCCAGTTGAAACCGAGAACAACGAACGAGTCAAAACATCGAAGCCAAGGCCACACAGCATACCAAATTAACAAAGTAGGATAAAACATCAACATCAAGCAAAAATCGAACATCTGAAGCATATCAATTAAGATGAATTAGATGTGAGCAATAAAATTACTCACAAACCAGCGAAAGTGGAAACAATCACATAAAAATCGAAAACATTATCAAGTCAGAGCCGAGTTTGATAGTGTCAAACATCGAAGTGAAAAACTTATAACACGTGGCACTTCAAGTTCATAGAGGACATGATCAAGACAGTGGCCATGGTAATCAATCAAGACCGAGAACAACTGCAGTGGTAACACACGAGTGTTACCAGAAGTCAAGACCGAAGTCACAGTAGGAATCAATGCTCAGGTCACAAACACTCGACAAATTCAAGTAAAACACAGCAAAGAGGCTTAACAATCGAAGTGACCGAAGTCAACAAAAAAAATCGAATTCGTGATGGTTACGAGATATTAAACAGCCCAAAATCAAAGCCGAGTTAACCAAGTATCATGAAATTACACGAATTTGACAAAATCAGAGAAAGCATCAACAACGAAACCAAAACGTACACCAAACATCTTACTAAGTCAAATTAGATGTGAGTAATATAGATTACTCACCTTTGTCGAAGAGCACGAATTGGATTTGAAACCGTGGCCTCCCGAAGACGAGCGAAATCGAATCGAAACCCTAATTTAGGACGAAGGGGAAGGAGCGAATGAACGTAGCCGCCATTCTTTTCGTTTGTTTTAGGGTTCGAAGATAATGAATAAAAAGGGGGCCGGTTATTTGCTTATGATAACCATCACGGCACAAAACGAACAAATGAAAACGTAAGCTAAATTAAATTTTAGAGCCCGCATAACGCTTAAACAAATCTATGAAAAGAATATCAACCGATAAAATTCCAAACAGCAATTAGCTATCGCCATTAAACATTTAACGATGATTATAAATTGGTGAAAAATCTTGGGTTGTTACAGACTCCCCTCCTTAAAGAAATTGCGTCCTCGCAATCATAAGGAATAAATGAACAAATGGTAACAACCATAAAGAACATCATCACAAGATGAAGAAATTTGAAATAGGAAGTTCACCATAAAGAGCTTGAAAGAGTAAGCCTGAACGTGTTTGCTCGACGAATTCTCAGGATCCCTAAGTGCAATCCTTAGGATTTGAGAACCATTGAACTTCCGCAAGAAAAACATCTTTATTTCGAAGGTGCTACACCCCCGAAGCAATGATGTGAATAGAAGGTTGCTCAAGAATAAAAATCGAAAATCCCTAAGGCATTTCCGTAAATGGAAGACGTGGAAAACGTCATGAATAGAAGAAAATTGAGCCGGTACATCGGCGTAGTACGATATAACCACCAAAGAAATCTTTTAATTTCATAAAAGAAATTCACAAATTCTCTACAAAATTTAATTATCAAATAGATAATCAGAATACAGAAATCACAAAACAACAATATCTAATCATCGATTCGATAATTAGAAGACAGCAAAATCTAATTATCAACAAAGATAATTAGAAAACAAAAATCACAAGTCGCAAAATTGCAAATATCTAATTACCAAAAACGATAATTAGAAATCTCAAATCAACAACTATCCAATTATCAAATACGATAATCGAAAACAACAAATATTTAATTATCAAAAATGATAATCAAATCTTAAATCACAAATATTTAATTATTACAAATGATAATCAAATCTCAATTCAACAAATATTTAATTATCAAAAACGATAATTAAATCTCAAATATCTAATTATCACAAGCGATAATTATAAACAACAAATATCTTATTATCAAAAACGATAAATCAGAAATCACAAACATCCGATTATCAAAAACGATAATCAGAAATCAAAAATATTCGATTATCAAAAACGATAATCAGAAATCACAAATATTCGATTATCAAAAATGATAATCAAAATCAACAAATATCCGATTATCAAAAACGATAATCAGAAACCACAAATATTTCAATTAACGAGTCCGGAATTAACCGAAATAGCAAACGCACATGTCTCATAACCACGAGTTTTACTAAATCGTTTAATTCACTTCATCGTTTCCTTGAAAGTGCAAAATTGTGTATTCTAAAAATAACATTTCACATTCTCAAACGGACAAGTCCGGAATTAAGCGAATCAGTAAAAGAAAGGGGTCATAGTCCTCGATTTTTCTAAAACGTTTAAATCGCTTCCTCATTCTTTTGAAAGCGCAAAGTGCAAAACTTCTGAAAACAATTTTCATTTATTTTATAAAAATAATAATTTGCATTCTCAAACGAACAAGTTCGAAATTAAGCGAATCAGCAAAAGAAAAGGGTCATAGTCCTCGATTTTGCTGAAACGTTTAAATCGCTTCCTCATTCTTTCGAAAACGTAAATCGTAAAAAAAAATTGGAAACGATTTTTATTTTGAAACAGATTTTTTTTAAAACACGTGATTAAAACAGTAACATCAGTAGCAACTTCGACAAGGAAATTGCACTTCTCAAAATACCGTAAAAACGGACAACAAAATAAGCATCGCGGGATAACCGCTTGAAAATCCATTTTAAGATTGACGGTTACTAAAGTTTATACGTCAAAATCTCATCAAAATAATTGACATCAAAATATAATACCAATGAATTTTCATTCATCAAAAATGTCACAAGAATCTTCTCGAAGATAGAAAGGGATATCATACCCTAAACTTGTATTCATAACAAGTCAATGACACACGAATTCACCAATGCACAAAAATTGATAAAACTTATCAATAGAAATCACGAAAATTGGTGAAGCACAAATTCTAGAAATCATCACAAGAAATCAAGAAAACACAAATTCTAGAAATCTACACAAGAAATCCAGAAAACAAAAATTCTAGAAATCTACACGAGAAATCCAGAAATCACAGAAAAAGGGAAAGAGGCCTATCACATGACGGTCCGAAGACCATGGGGAGCTACCCCATATGGGTGAGTCGGAATCACCCAGATGAGGTCTAGACTAACCAAAAAGCAAAAAGGTACATGTGAGTGGAATCACACAAATGGTGTCTTGCCTAACCTCACAAACAAAAAGGTATGTGTGAGCGGAATCACACAAATGGTATCTAGGCTAACCAAAAAGCAAAAAGGTATGTGTGAGTGGAATCATACAAATAGTTTCTAGCCTAACCTTGCAAACAAAAAGGTATGTGTGAGTGGAATCACACAAATGGTGTCTAGGCTAACCAAAAAGCAAAAAGGTATGTGTGAGTGGAATCACACAAATGGTGTCTAGCCTAGCCTCGCAAACAAAAAGGTATGTGTGAGCGGAATCACACAAATGGTGTTTAGGCTAACCAAAAAGAAAAAAGTTATGTGTGAGTGGAATCACACAAATGGTGTCTAGCATAACCTTGCAAACAAAGAGACGTCGCACAATTGCTAGTCTAAATCATAAAAAGGGGAAGGCCTATCACAAAATGGGGGCATGAAAACTCACCAACCGGCATCACAAAACGAGACGCTATCTCATGGTGGCCAACCATTAAATTTTGGCACACAAATGGTCCAAAGACCGTGGGGCGCTACCCCACATATGTGATGGTGAAACATCACACAAATGTGATGGCGAAACATCACAAGAGCGGGGTCTAGTCTCCCTCGCAAACAAAGAGACATCGCACAGTTGCTAGTCTAAATCACAAAAATGATCGTCATGATCATCAAGAAGTGTCAATTACACTAAGTTAGTAAATATAAAAGTTTAGCTTCATGTCCCATAGCCACTAGCTTAACTCAAATATTTATGAAAAAACTGTAGATCTTCACTAGAAAATTGTCACAAGAGTTTTCAATCGAACAAGTCCAAGAGTTAACCGACGAAGCAAGCACAAGCGTTTCATACCACTTGTTTTACTAAGCCGTTTAATTCGATTTCTCATCCGTGTGAAGTAAAGGCTTGTCTATACTAGTAGATTGGAAAATGGTTTAAGTAAATAGCTTTGTAGTAAAATAGTTTTGAAATCGTTTGGAGAAAAGGGTTTTGATATTTACTACTAGTATAGAAAACCTTTATATTTTTAAAGTGACAAAGCATAAAAGTGATTGTAGAAACAATCAATCACAAGAATTCACATACGAAGATGTGAATAGAATCCAAAGAAATCAATACCGAATCCTTCAAAAGGTATGCTCACGAAAATCCCGAAGAAAATATCGCTAAAGCCGCTAATAAATGATAGCAACAAATCGGGGAATTAACACGAATCGATTAAATTTGGAAACCAAATCAATTCACTAAAATTCACATTCGAAGACGTGAATAAAATCCAAAGAATTCGATTCTAAATCCATAAAAGTAGAAATACCCAAAAATTCCAAAAATAGAAGTTATAACAACTAATCGGAAAAGAAGAATCGATTAACAATCGGAAAAACAAAGAAAAACAAGCATAAATGCATAAACAACTTTAACAAAAATAAAAATCAAGTCAATGTTGAAGTCAACAATTATTGGCCACAGTCGAGTACAAAATGAATCAACATCCTCATCAATGAATTCAACGGCAAACAAAGTCAGAGTCTTGGAAATCAAGAAACTAGCAATTTCACGAAAACAAAGTCAAATGCACATGAATAAACGTTAGAAATTCATACCTAACAATCAAAAATAATCATAAGCAAAGATGAGAGATAAAACATCGACAATTAGTTGTAACACATGTTCCATCTAAGTTATGTTTTATATTAAGTCCTAAACCCCAGGCTCTGATACCAAGCAGTGACGCCCCACCTCTATACCCACGCTAGCCAAGAACACTACGGTGTAATGCTGTCAACTAGCGCGGAGAATAAGGCTGTTGAGGAGCGGCCATCAGTAGTTAGGCCTTACACTAGTATTAGTTATCTCGATAGGAGTGGTAAATATATATATATATTCTTTCATTTTTCCTCTCTGATTTATTTACTCCCATCGACATACTCCAATTCCAGTGTAAAACGAACTACGATGGTTCATACTAGTTTAGGACAGTAGATATAATAATAACACAGATAATAAATATAAATGCGGAACACAGATAAAATGGAAAGTCTTATATATACAATAACTGATGTCAGTTACAATACACGTGATACAGTACATATGATACAACTACAACTGTCGACACTCGAAGTTATATATACAAGTACATTATCGACTAATATATATGAATACATATCAACCTATGCTATGACACGACAACCCCAAAAGGTATGAAAAGTCTTCATAGCTCTTGCAGCAACCCAAAGTAAGGTATCAACAACCTGTAAATACTCGGTCTGACCCGAGTATTAAATTCAAAAGAAAATAATACACGGGTCAGTCTAATTCAAACTCAGTTATTAGTGCACGGAAGCAATAATAATTAAGTAACAAATACACGACAGCCACAATAAATCTCGTCTATCCGATCCTTAAATAAAGAAATCGGATAACGATAAATATAACACGTAACAATGTTAAACAACAAATCAGCAAATTAAACCAATTAGAATACAATTCAGAATATTGAACTGAATAAACAAAACAGTTCAAACCACTGAAATATCAATTAAAATATTAATTCAAGTAAGGCTGCAGTACACGCACGTGTGCACTGCCTCGCCACTACAACATATGGAATATGCAAAAGATCAATAAATCAAAACAAGATAGAATATCATAAAAGCCATACCGTGTGGCTGTAGTTCACGCTTGCGTGCACTGCCTTGCCACTACAGTGATAATGTACCCAAGAAAATCAATTCCATGTGGCTGCAGTTCACGCTTGCGTGCACTGCCTTACCACTACAGTGATGATGTATACAACCGGGCACAAGGTCAAACCCAAAATAAAAAGACGGGTTCAACTCGAGTGAAATTTCGGAAAATAAACGAAATGCAAAGGTCAAGTCACTGCAATCATGACTCAACACAATGCAACAACCAAAGTCGAGGCGACATGAAGTAAGCAACTCAACTGCAAGTCCAGATCAATGAATAGCATAAGCAAATGACACAGTCAAATCAAACATGCTCAAAGCTAACACCAAATGACTCAAGTTTGATGCTATCAAGTGATACAAATGTAGTTACCACAAATCCAAGACCAACAACAGTTTATACAACAAAGTATGATGCAGGCACCAGAATCATGATCAACATAGCAAAAAGGGTCAAGCAGTATGCACAGTGCACACTCAAGTGCACCAGTGATGTCAAGACCAAGTATCATACTCAATTTGATTGTAAGCATGTACAATAGGACAGGGCAGTGGACAGAATTGCAACAGATATATGGTGATGCAGTCGACATCTACTCGGTGTAACGTGGGCAGAGGCAACAAAAGTCAGGGAACAGGACAATATCAAGTGATGCAACATCACATAATCAAATGAAGCAGTGAAAAATTATCAACTGACTCGAATGACTCAAGTGATAGAAGAACAATGTTCAAAAGAATCAAAGTAAATAAACAAGTGGGAAATACATGTACATCAGTGTGAACATATGAACTGCAAGCAATAAAGCTCGAGATTATATATGCAGTGGAGATTGTACATGAACCAAAACACAAATCCAGTTACAACACTGAGGTCGACAATTTCAAAGTGCAGAAGTACACAAGTGCAACAGTATGGAAGCAGTGTGAAAACAACAAGATGGCTGCAAGCATCAAAGACTGCAATCATACATCTGGAAACCAGAGTGCATAGCAACCATCAAAATGAATCAAGTGTATATACAAGCAACTATCGAATAAAGACTCAAGAGAGTGCAGACATGATTAACGAGACAATGCCCAAATTGAAATAGGTCAAGTGCCATGATGAAGCAGTGCAACATCAATGAGCTCAAATGCAAACATGACAGTGAGACAGGTCATAGTGACAACATGAAGGATCCAGATCACAAAGTCAGATACAAGGGGAAATGCAAAAATTAAATATACAGCTCAAAGTTTCACTGCAATGACATGGTGAAAATGGAACCATGGAACAGCAGAAGCCACAGTTAAAACGTCGAAGTCACAAACTTGAACAAGTAAAAAAACAAAGTCGAACAATAAAAACAAATCAAGCCCGAAGTCACGAAGAAAATTCAACATCGTCAAACTGCAGTTCAAAGAGACCGAAGTCAAATTCAAATCAATGCCGAAGTCAATTCGCAAGGCAAAGAAAAGCCAGATAATATCAACACAGTTAAGTCAGAGTCGCGATAACAAAATCAAAGATCATCAAAACATTCCAGTCGAAACCGAGAACAACGAACGAGTCAAAACATCGAAGCCGAGGCCACACAGCATACGAAATTAACAAAGTAGGATAAAACATCAACATTAAGCAAAAATCGAATATCTGAAGCATATCAATTAAGATGAATTAGATGTGAGCAATAAAATTACTCACAAACCAGCGAAAGTGGAAACAATCACATAAAAATCGAAAACATTATCAAGTCAGAGCCGAGTTTGACAGTGTCAAACATCAAAGTGAAAAACTTATAACACGTGGCACTTCAAGTTCATAGAGGACATGATCAAGACAGTGGCCAAGGTAATCAATCAAGACCGAGAACAACTGTAGTGGTAACACACGAGTGTTACCAGAAGTCAAGACCGAAGTCACAATAGGAATCAATGCTCAGGTCACAAACACTCGACAAATTCAAGTAAAACATAGCAAAGAGGCTTAACAATCGAAGTGACCGAAGTCAACAAAAAAAATCGAATTCGTGATGGTCACGAGATATTAAACAGCCCAAAATCAAAGCCGAGTTAACCAAGTATCACGAAATTACACGAATTTGACAAAATCAGAGAAAGCATCAACAACGAAACCAAAACGTACACCAAACATCTTACTAAGTCAAATTAGATGTGAGTAATATAGATTACTCACCTTTGTCGAAGAGCACGAATTGGGTTTGAAGCCGTGGCCTCCCGAAGACGAGCGAAATCGAATCGAAACCCTAATTTGGGACAAAGGGGAAGGAGCGAATGAACGTGGCCGCCATTCTTTTCGTTTGTTTTAGGGTTCGAAGATAATGAATAAAAAGGGGGCCGGTTATTTGCTTATGATAACCATCATGGCACAAAACGAACAAATGAAAACGTGGGCTAAATTAAATTTTAGAGCCCGCATAACGCTTAAACAAATCTATGAAAAGAATATCAACTGATAAAATTCCAAACCGCAATTAGCTATCGCCATTAAACATTTAACGATGATTATAAATTGGTGAAAAATCTTGGGTTGTTACGGACTCCCCTCCTTAAAGAAATTGCGTCCTGGCAATCATAAGGAATAAATGAACAAATGGTAACAACCATAAAGAACATCATCACAAGATGAAGAAATTTGAAATAGGAAGTTCACCATAAAGAGCTTGAAAGAGTAAGCCTGAACGTGTTTGCTCGACGAATTCTCAGGATCCCTAAGTGCAATCCTTAGGATTTGAGAACCATTGAACTTCCGCAAGAAAAACATCTTTATTTCGAAGGTGCTACACCCCCGAAGCAATGATGTGAATAGAAGGTTGCTCAAGAATAAAAATCGAAAATCCCTAAGGCATTTCCGTAACTGGAAGACGTGGAAAACGTCATGAATAGCAGAAAATTAAGCCGGTACATCGGCGTAGTATAATATAACCACCAAAGAAATCTTTTAATTTCATAAAAGAAATTCACAAATTCTCTACAAAATTTAATTATCAAATAGATAATCAGAATACAGAAATCACAAAACTACAATATCTAATCATCGATTCGATAATTAAAAGACAGCAAAATCTAATTATCAACAAAGATAATTAGAAAACAAAAATCACAAGCGCAAAATTGCAAATATCTAATTACCAAAAACGATAATTAGAAGTCTCAAATCAACAACTATCCAATTATCAAATACGATAATCGGAAACAACAAATATTTAATTATCAAAAACGATAATCAAATCTTAAATCACAAATATTTAATTATTACAAATGATAATCAAATCTCAATTCAACAAATATTTAATTATCAAAAACAATAATTAAATCTCAAATATCTAATTATCACAAGCGATAATTATAAACAACAAATATCTTATTATCAAAAACGATAAATCAGAAATCACAAACATCCGATTATCAAAAACGATAATCAGAAATCAAAAATATTCGATTATCAAAAACGATAATCAGAAATCACAAATATTCGATTATCAAAAACGATAATCAAAATCAACAAATATCCGATTATCAAAAATGATAATCAGAAACCACAAATATTTCAATTAACGAGTCCGGAATTAACCGAAATAGCAAACGCACATGTCTCATAACCACGATTTTTACTAAATCGTTTAATTCACTTCATCGTTTCCTTGAAAGTGCAAAATTGTGTATTCTAAAAATAACATTTCACATTCTCAAACGGATAAGTCCGGAATTAAGCGAATCAGTAAAAGAAAGGGGTCATAGTCCTCGATTTTTCTAAAACGTTTAAATCGCTTCCTCATTCTTTTGAAAGCGCAAAGTGCAAAACTTCAGAAAACAATTTTCATTTGTTTTATAAAAATAATAATTTACATTCTCAAACGAACAAGTCCGAAATTAAGCGAATCAGCAAAAGAAAGGGGTCATAGTCCTCGATTTTGCTGAAACGTTTAAATCGCTTCCTCATTCTTTCGAAAACGTAAACCGTAAAAAAAATTTGGAAACGATTTTTATTTTGAAACAGATTTTTTTTTTAAAACACGTGATTAAAACAGTAACATCAGTAGCAACTTCGACAAGGAAATTGCACTTCTCAAAATACCGTAAAAACGGACAACAAAATAAGCATCGCGGGATAACCGCTTGAAAATCCATTTTAAGATTGACGGTTACTAAAGTTTATACGTCAAAATCTCATCAAAATAATTGACATCAAAATATAATACCAATGAATTTTCATTCATCAAAAATGTCACAAGAATCTTCTCGAAGATAGAAAGGGATATCATACCCTAAACTTGTATTCATAACAAGTCAATGACACACGAATTCACCAATGCACAAAAATTGATAAAACTTATCAATAGAAATCACGAAAATTGGTGAAGCACAAATTCTAGAAATCATCACAAGAAATCAAAAAAACACAAACTCTAGAAATCTACACAAGAAATCCAGAAAACACAAATTCTAGAAATCTACACAAGAAATCCAGAAATCACAGAAAAAGGGAAAGAGACCTATCACATGACGGTCCGAAGACCATGGGGAGCTACCCCATATGGGTGAGTCGGAATCACCCAGATGAGGTCTAGGCTAACCAAAAAGCAAAAAGGTACATGTGAGTGGAATCACACAAATGATGTCTAGCCTAACCTCACAAACAAAAAGGTATGTGTGAGCGGAATCACACAAATGGTGTCTAGGCTAAGCAAAAAGCAAAAAGGTATGTGTGAGTGGAATCATACAAATGGTTTCTAGCCTAACCTTGCAAACAAAAAGGTATGTGTGAGCGGAATCACACAAATGGTGTCTAGGCTAACCAAAAAGCAAAAAGGTATGTGTGAGTGGAATCACACAAATGGTGTCTAGCCGAACCTCGCAAACAAAAAGGTATGTGTGAGCGGAATCACACAAATGGTGTCTAGGCTAACCAAAAAGCAAAAAGGTATGTGTGAGTGGAATCACACAAATGGTGACTAGCCTAACCTTGCAAACAAAGAGACGCCGCACAATTGCTAGTCTAAATCATAAAAAGGGGAAGGCCTATCACAAAATGGGGGCATGAAAACTCACCAACCGGCATCACAAAACGAGACGCTATCTCATGGTGGCCAACCATTAAATTTTGACACACAAATGGTCCAAAGACCGTGGGGCGCTACCCCACATATGTGATGGCGAAACATCACACAAATGTGATGGCGAAACATCACAAGAGCGGGGTCTAGTCTCCCTCGCAAACAAAGAGACATCGCACAGTTGCTAGTCTAAATCACAAAAATGATCGTCATGATCATCAAGAAGTGTCAATTACACTAAGTTAGTAAATATAAAAGTTTAGCTTCATGACCCATAGCCACTAGCTTAACTCAAATATTTACGAAAAAACTGTAGATCTTCACTAGAAAATTATCACAAGAGTTTTCAATCGAACAAGTCCAAGAGTTAACCGACGAAGCAAACACAAGCGTTTCATACCACTTGTTTTACTAAGCCGTTTAATTCCATTTCTCATCCGAGTGAAGTAAAGGCTTGTCTATACTAGTAGATTGGAAAATGGTTTAAGTAAAGAGCTTTGTAGTAAAATAGTTTTGAAATCGTTTGGAGAAAAGGGTTTTGATATTTACTACTAGTATAGAAAACCTTTATATTTTTAAAGTGACAAAGCATAAAAGTGATTGTAGAAACAATCAATCACAAGAATTCACATATGAAGATGTGAATAGAATCCAAAGAAATCAATACCGAATCCTTCAAAAGGTATGCTCACGAAAATCCCGAAGAAAATATCACTAAAGTCGCTAATAAATGATAGCAACAAATCGGGGAATTAACACGAATCGATTAAATTTTGAAACCAAATCAATTCACTAAAATTCACATTCGAAGACGTGAATAAAATCCAAAGAATTCGATTCTAAATCCATAAAAGTAGAAATACCCAAAAATTCCAAAAATAGAAGTTATAACAACTAATCGGAAAAGAAGAATCGATTAACAATTGGAAAAACAAAGAAAAACGAGCATAAATGCATAAACAACTTTAACAAAAATAAAAATCAAGTCAATGCTGAAGTCAACAATTATTTGCCACAGTCGAGTACAAAACGAATCAACATCCTCATCAAAGAATTCAACGGCAAACAAAGTCAGAGTCTTGGAAATCAAGAAACTAGCAATTTCACGAAAACAAAGTCAAATGCACATGAATAAACGTTAGGAATTCATACCTAACAATCAAAAATAATCATAGGCAAAGATGAGAGATAAAACATCGACAATTAGTTGTAACACATGTTCCATCTAAGTTATGTTTTATATTAAGTCCTAAACCCCAGGCTCTGATACCAAGCTGTGACGCCCCACCTCTATACCCACGCTAGCCAAGAACACTACGGTGTAATGCTGTCAACTAGCGCGGAGAATAAGGCTGTTGAGGAGCGGCCATCAGTAGTTAGGCCTTACACTAGTATTGGTTATCTCGATAGGAGTGGTAAATATATATATATATATATATATATATATATTCTTTCATTTTTCCTCTCTGATTTATTTACTCCCATCGACATATCCCAATTCCAGTATAAAACGAACCACGATGGTTCATACTAGTTTAGGAAAGTAAATATAATAATAACGCAGATAATAAATATAATTGCGGAACACAGATGAAACGAAAAGTCTCATATATACAATAACTGATGTCAGTTACAATACACGTGATACAGTATATATGATACAACTACAACTGTCGACACTGGAAGTTATATATACAAGTACATTATCGACTAATATACATGAATACATATCAACCTATGCTATGACACGACAACTCCAAAAGGTATGAAAAGTCTTCATAGCTCTTGCAGCAACCCAAAGTAAGGTTCAACGACCTGTAAATACACGGTCTGACCCGATTATTAAATTCAAAAGAAAATAATACACGGGTCAGTCTAATTCAAACTCAGTTATTAGTGCACAGAAGCAATAATAATTAAGTAACAAATAGACGACAGTCACAATAAATCTCGTCTATCCGATCCTTAAATAAAGAAACCGGATAACGATAAATATAACACGTAACAGTGTTAAACAACAAATCAGCAAATTAAACCAAATCAGAATACAATTCAGAATATTGAATTGAATAAACAAAACAATTCAAACCATTGAAATATCAATTAAAATATTAATTCGAGTAGGGCTGCAGTACACGCACGCGTGCACTGCCTCGCCACTACAGCATATGGAATATGCAAAAGATCAATAAATCAAAACAAGATAGAATATCATAAAAGCCATACCGTGTGGCTGCAGTTCACGCTCGCGTGCACTGCCTTGCCACTACAGTGATAATGCACCCAAGAAAATCAATTCCGTGTGGCTGCAGTTCACGCTTGTGTGCACTGCCTTGCCAGTGATGATGTACACAACCGGGCACAAGGTCAAACCCAAAATAAAAGGACGGGTTCAACTCAGGTGAAATTTCGGAAAATAAACGAAATGCAAAGTTCAAGTCACTACAATCATGACTCAACACAATGCAACAACCAAAGTCGAGGCGACGTGAAGTAAGCAACTCAACCGCAAGTCCAGATCAATGAATAGCATAAGCAAATGACACGGTCAAATCAAACATGCTCAAAGCTAACACAAAATGACTCATGTTTGATGCTATTAAGTGATACAAATGTAATTACCACAAATCCAAGACCAACAGCAGTTTATACAACAAAGTATGATGCAGGCACCAGAATCATGATCAACACAGCAAAAATGGTCAAGCAGTATGCACAGTGCCCACTCAAGTGCACCAGTGATATCAAGACCAAGTATCATACTCAATTTAATTGTAAGCATGTAAAACAGGACAGGGCAGTGGACAGAATTGCAACAGATATATGGTGACGCAGTCGACATCTACTCAGTGTAACGTGGGCAGAGGCAACAAAAGTCAGGGAACAGGACAATATCAAGTGATGCAACATCACATAATCAAATGAAGCAGTGCAAAATTATCAACTGACTCGAATAACTCAAGTGATAGAAGAACAATGTTCAAAAGAATCAAAGTAAATAAACAAGTGGGAAATACATGTACATCAGTGTGAACATATGAACTACAAGCAATAAAGCTCGAGATTATATATGCAGTGGAGATCGTACATGAACCAGAACACAAATCCAGTTACAACACTGAGGTCGACAATGTCAAAGTGCAGAAGTACACAAGTGCAACAGTATGGAAGCAGTGTGAAAACAGCAAGAGGGCTGCAAGCATCAAAGACTGCAATCATACATCTGGAAACCAGAGTGCATAGCAACCATCAAAATGAATCAAGTGTATATACAAGCAACTATCGAATAAAGACTCAAGAGAGTGCAGACATGATTAACGAGACAATGCCCAAATTGAATACGTCAAGTGCCATGATGAAGCAGTGCAACATCAAGGAGATCAAATGAAAACATGACAGTGAGACAGGTCATAGTGACAACATGAAGGATCCAGATCACAAAGTCAAATACAAGGGGAAATGCAAAAATTAAATATACAGCTCAAAGTTTCACTGCAATGACATGGTGAAAATGGAACCATGGAACAGCAGAAGCCACAGTTAAAACATCGAAGTCACAAACTTGAACAAGTAAAAAAAACAAAGTCGAACAATAAAAACAAATCAAGCCCGAAGTCACGAAGAAAATTCAACATCGTCAAACTGCAGTTCAAAGAGACCGAAGTCAAATTGAAATCAATGCCGACGTCAATTCGCAAGGCAAAGCAAAGCCAGATAATATCAACACAGTTAAGTCAGAGTCGAGATAACAAAATCAAAGATCATCAAAACATTCCAGTTGAAACCGGGAACAACGAACGAGTCAAAACATCGAAGCCGAGGCCACACAGCATACCATATTAACAAAGTAGGATAAAACATCAACATCAAGCAAAAATCGAACATCTGAAGCATATCAATTAAGATGAATTAGATGTGAGCAATAAAATTACTCACAAACCAGCGAAAGTGGAAACAATCACGTAAAAATCGAAAACATTATCAAGTCAGAGCCGAGTTTGACAGTGTCAAACGTCGAAGTGAAAAACTTATAACACGTGGCACTTCAAGTTCATAGAGGACATGATCAAGACAGTGGCCAAGGTAATCAATCAAGACCGAGAACAACTGTAGTGGTAACACACGAGTGTTACCAGAAGTCAAGACCGAAGTCACAATAGGAATCAATGCTCAGGTCACAAACACTCGACAAATTCAAGTAAAACACAGCAAAGAGGCTTAACAATCGAAGTGACCGAAGTCAACAAAAAAAATCGAATTCGTGATGGTCACGAGATATTAAACAGCCCAAAATCAAAGCCGAGTTAACCAAGTATCATGAAATTACACGAATTTGACAAAATCGGAGAAAGCATCAACAACGAAACCAAAACGTACACCAAGCATCTTACTAAGTCAAATTAGATGTGAGTAATATAGATTACTCACCTTTGTCGAAGAGAACGAATTGGATTTGAAGCCGTGGCCTCCCGAAGACGAGCGAAATCGAATCGAAACCCTAATTTGGGACGAAGGGGATGGAGCGAACGAACGTGGCCGCCATTCTTTTCGTTTGTTTTAGGGTTCGAAGATAATGAATAAAAAGGGGGCCGTTTATTTGCTTATGATAACCATCACGGCACAAAATGAACAAATGAAAACGTGGGCTGAATTAAATTTTAGAGCCCGCTAACGCTTAAACAAATCTATGAAAAGAATATCAACCGATAAAATTCCAAACAGCAATTAGCTATCGCCATTAAACATTTAACGATGATTATAAATTGATGAAAAATCTTGGGTTGTTACACTACTCAAGTATCATCACTTTGAATCAATAGCCTCACCTAATCTCCCATGTTCCTCCCCCTTCCCTGTCTGACCATTCTCCTATAATGCTGGACTAGATTTTGGATGCCATGTCTAGACATCCCACATTTTCATTTTTTAATGTTTGGACTGACCATTCTAAATTTTTAGATATTGTTACAGCTAGCTGGAAATTCAACATTTATGGAAACCCTATGTATATCTTGCAGGTTAAATTTAAGATTCTTAAAGGAAAACTTAAAGATTGGGCTTACACTAATTTTGCCAAGGGATCAAAATGTTCATCCTCCGTCAGGGAAAAGCTTCATACTATTCAATTTGCCTTGCAATCCAGTCCTTATGATGGATGTTTATCTGACGTTGAACATAATCTAACTGTGGAGCTTGCTAAAGCCCTTACCGAAGAAAAAAATGCTTATTCGAAAAGAAAAATTCAAATGGCATGTACATGGTGATAAGAACTCTTCCTTGTTTCATGACACACTGAAAATTAAACAGGCCTCCTCCGTAGTTGCTAGCATTCAGAATAAAGAAGGGTTTCTTCGCTCTAATTCTGACTGTATTTAAAAGGCATTCCTGGATTATTTCACAAATTTACTGGCTGGTCCTGTTGTTTTAGACATACAATTTACTCCTTTCACTGTTCTTGAGTTGCCAAAAATCTCAAATATTGTCAGTGATTTTTGGTTAAGGAGGTTACTACAGAGGAAATTAAACACACTATATTTAGCATGTATTCTTCTAGCTCCCCTGGCCCTGATGGTTATAACGCTCGTTTCTTTAAATTTTGCTGGAACATAAATGGTAGTGATGTGGTTAAGGCTGTGAATTTTTTAAAGTGATAAAATTCTCTTTGGAAAAATTCTACCAAAATAACCTTAATACCAAAAATCAGTAATCCTTCCTCAGTTACTCAATTCAGGCCCATAGCATGTTGCAATGCTGTCTATAATGTATCTCTACATTCATGGCTACTTCGATGAAGCTTGCTATTGCACCTATTATCTTCTAACCAAAATGCTTTTCTTCCAAGGTTCTAAATTCCGTCCGGTACATCGGAATCCTGGTCATTCCGACCTGATTCCGACGTTGGCCGGTCCGGAAATCCACCAAAATTCCATTCCGGATTTCATTTTCTAATTCAAAATGATAATTAAGCTATGAAGTAGATCGACTCAAAGCAATCAAACCATAGCAGCTTTCTAACAGCACAAAAATAGAAAGAAAAAAAGCAACTTAAAAATCAAATTACATTTTTTCGTTCCTTTGAATTTTCATATGTAGAGAGCTTAGTCTCAGTAAACAAGCCTTTGAAAGCGAGAAGGAGCTTTTATTTTTATTTTTCTATTCGAACTGGTGCATTGAAAGTTAGGGCACAGGAGTTGGATTTTAGAACGAAGAAGAAAAGAGGAATTCAAGTTTTCTTGGTAACTAGTGAGTGAGTGGCCCGTGCTTCGCACTGGCGTCCATATACTATGCGGTTCGTAATATAAGCAGCGGAAATGGAATGGTACATCGTAGTGTTGAGCATATTTTGTAGGTACACAGTAGTGGACATTGTTATTCAAATTCATGTATCATGGCAAACAATGCGTGTGTATCTGCAAGGGTAATGTACGAAACAACGGCAGTCATACGTAGTAAGCTAAAACGGAGGGGATTGTTATTTAAAATACAAACAAGTAGTACATATGAAAGCAAATAAAGTCAATGTCATATGTAATCATGCGTATAGGAAAAAAAGTGTGGTAAAAAAGAAGAAAAAAGTGTTAATGAGTACAGTGAATGGAGAAGTATTAGGTACAAACGGATACAAAATGAATGCACTATAGCTATGATATCATAAAACGGCACTAACTAATTTCGTTGCTTCTTCTCTCGAACCTTGGGTGCAGTAGACACTGCATTCTGCTGTTCTGTATGTACATCTTGTAGATAAGAAAAAAAAATGGCTTAAGTTTATAAGCATTAAAAATGTATCGGTAGCAGAAGGCAACGACAGTAGCTGGATATGAAGTGTCGTAGTAATGTTTTGAAAGGCGAAACAACTACATGCAGAAGTGTCCATGGATACAACAGTCAAGCATAGTTGCGTATGGACAAATATGTGGGTTGTGATATATTTGAAGAACGTACTGTGGAAGGATCAGTTAAGCGTTGTGTGTGAGATATTATATTTGTTGGCAGACGTAGTATTTTGCAGAAGGAAAGAAAATTTTGATAGAAGTAAGTACTGTCAACGGAAAGTGGCGGAAAAAGGGTTAAAAAACTGCACTTGAATAACAATTCCTTTTCGCATTGTCTTTCTGGTGACCGGGGCATCAGAAGCACGCATGAGTGGATGATTGGCACTGTCGTCCGCCTATCAAAACAAATGAATGTCCTTTCTGCGATACCAGTTGGGCAGACACAGAAATGTAATAATTGCATATCATACATGGTCAATACGTTTTTTCCCTTTGATATCTGCATCCGACGGTGGCTCATGCCCAACCGTTTGCGAAGGAGAAAGTAAGTTAGAACTTTGATCACTAGGTGGAGTGAGCTATAATTTTCAAGTGTTACGAAACAGAGCAAAACGTCAGTAAGATAGAAAATAAGTTGTATACTGCAGGTTAATATTTGACCATGGTCGAGAACAAACCGTCTCAGACACAGACATGTTTTCGTGATTTTTCGGGCAGTAAGGTAAGCGTCTAGATTATTCATCTCATAGTTACTTGGTCTGAATTCAAACATTGCTTCCGTTCCCGAGAGGTTGCGGAAAATGTTCTCAATTTTATGGACCCTGTTTTCCTGCAGCAGTAAACAATATTTTAAATCACAGTGTGTATAGAATGTCGTTAGTAACTTTAAGTCGACAGGGTTCAATGCATAGCACTGTAGACACAGTTGATACGGCTATGTACACGACATTGAATAGTGAAGCAGAACAACGCACTGTAAGTTTGGATGACGCGATGCGTAACTGGGCATTAATGAATAGAGCAAAAAAAGGAATATAAATAAGCCAGTACAATTTGGAAAAGGTAGGAGTGTAAGATGCATTAAAAATGTCTAAACAGTCAGTATTGACATAAATTTGCAATAATAGCTTCTACTTGCTAGTGTGCCAATTTACCATATACAGGTTACGAAAGGAGCAAATAAGTTATAGGTTGATCATTGGCACGGTCTAACATAGGGTGAACAAAGTAACTGTGACGGGCCGAACGTGTCTTCAAAAAACAATGGACAGTGGATAAGTTAATGTGATAGTACAGTTCATCCATTACGCAGTAAATAACGGTCACATATTAAACCAAATTGGATCAATGCACAGTGTAAGCAAAGGCTTGAAACTCATAGTGATCTAACACTACAGCTGTTGTCTATTATTTCAACTGCTAAACTAAATGCGTAACTATGTTATTTTACCGAGTTAAGTATGGCAAGCATGTCATCAACTTTATGTCCCAGTAGACATTCCGTCTCATTGTCAAAAGCGGTGATAGTAGCAGATATAGAGGATTCCAATATGTCAACATTTAAACGGTACCTAACAAATATATTTTTTCAGTAATCGTATTTATTTATTTTCCACGAAAAGAGAGAAATATGCAAAACAAAGAATTTGACAAACGGTACCTGTTTATCGGTTGGGCTACCATTCGATGGCGTCCGGAGCAGAAATATTTAGTGCCCTCAAAGTGAGCCGTGGACTTGCAGACCGTGCATGAAAGATAACTCCACGAAGAACTTTTCAGCTGCACAATGGTTGCTGCGACGACATATATTTTACCCTGAACAAAAGTGTTGTCATCATATATTTAGAGCTGCAGGTGGATACATATATATAGCTATATTGTGGTAGTTCAAAATATTACGTAAGTTATTAGATCCCAGCACTAATACAATTTCGCGTTCCAGAAAAAAGGGACGAATGGTATGTCGTCTAATTATTTAACAGGTCAAAAAGTGCATCGCACGGTGGACAAACAAAAAAGGTAGTATATACGGGAAGTATATTATTTGCAGCACAGGTAGAAAAATGTATGCGTTCATGAGTATATCGTTTCCAATCAAAGGGATAGCATGTGCCGAAAGATTGGTATGAATATAGTACTGTAAAAAGTGAAACCAAAAAATGCAGTACGGACAACCACACAAATGAAGGAAAATAGCGTGTAAAAGTATTGCAAAAAACAATATTACTTCCCTACGACAAAACAGTTGGTTGAAAAAGATAATCATCAATATTTGGATGCAAACATATGTTATGTGCATTGATAGGCAATCAATGTCTCAGACGGTTGAATATTAGTTGCGAGGCAGTCTTCACTAATTAGCATGGTGACGACCTGTGTTGGTGATATTGCAGTGCACAAGAGAAATAATAGTAAAGCATTAAGATGTACACAGGGCAACCTGTAGTAAGACCTCATTTATTATTTTCGTTTGTTTGTAAACTGATGTATGCCCAAAATTGAAACAGAGCATAATTGGTAGGGGTAAAAGAATTATGTACAATCAATGAAAGCGGATGGATGGTGGTGGTCAAATTTTGTGATTATGTGTGCATTACGTGTAAAGCAACGTACCCGACAGTCAGCAGCCCTGACGTCAGTCAACAGCAAGGCACGCGTTGCGTTTTTTCTTTCTAGAACAGAGGAACGATCACCGCAGGAGTGATCTATATGCTCAATCTTTTTTCCAGCACGTTGGTTTGATCTGAGCAGGTGAATTAACATTGGCAAATGAAATGAAACGGTCAAACAAATGCACAGCGTGTTAAAAAATCATGCCTGGATTTAACGACGTCTAGTTCAGGCAAGTCAATATCCACGTATATTCTTGTTGATTTAGTAGAGCTGAATGTAAACACACCTGACGAAGATAAACGTAAGTTAGGGGACAATTGTTTTGTGGCGGAAATAGCTAAGTACAGTGATCAGCAGTGTATGGCCGTATATAGCAACTGTAAGGGAAGTGACAACATTGGTAGACGAACTCTCAAACTTGTATACCACGGATTGGTCAAGTAGATCCCTCTAGCTTTCCCAAAGCGATACAACACTTGTACTCCCACTGGGCGGTAAATAAGATTAGTATAAGGATTGGTTGACTGCAGTTTAAAAAAAATGTAATTCCACCACCTGTTACTTTCCATATGCAGCTCTCTTTTTAGTGTTTGTGTCCCGCTTTTAGAAGTTATAGCAAACACATTAGATACAGCTCGTAACATACCACCAAAATCTGTAATAAGCCAAAAAATGAACAACACAACTGTGCATAGATTCAGTAATAAAGACGGGCGTCGTACACGATGGAGAGAAAGAGTGCCCGTAGATTATCCACACGGCACAGTTGGGTTATAAGTGTGTTTTCGTCAGCAAAGGCAAACTTATATCGTGGTATTATGTTCGTTGCATCTTCCACCTTCACCGCTCGAGTATCTGTACGTAGAACTATTATCCAATTGTCATGTACAGTCATGTATGTTGCTTCGGCATTTTGGACGTTGAACTGTGTCACGTCGTACACCGAAGGTTCTTCGAACACGTGTTCAAACTGACGTAGTATATGCTTTCGAACCGTGCCAACCTTCTCATTTCCCTGTCACAGTCCACAGCAAACATAATATATGGGTCCAAATAGACGCAGAAATAAATATTTTGCACCTATGTGTCAACTGTACAGTACAAACAGTCCAAGCGGAAAATGTGAGCATGGGGAAGAAAATGTATGTACGTGGATGAATATGAATTAGTGCCGGTGCATGAGTATGGAGTAGGTGCAGCAGTAGCGTGGATGAAACTGAAGCACGGTCGACAGTTAAAACCACTCACAGTACACGGACAGTCGAAAACGCATTCACTCAGTCGGACAGACATTATCCGAGGGAAATGGATCGTTAAAAAAAAAGAAGCACACTAACCAAATGAGCGACTGTAGTAGCTACTAACATACCTCGCCGTTGATAAGCTGCATGTTTAATGCGTAAACCTCGTTCTTTCCCTGACTGGTCAAGCCTAACCACCCGAACACGAACGGTATTCCAGTTTGTACCAAATACCACTTCTAATAGCAGCATGCTGTTCGTGGACATTGTAGAAAGCTAGGTGAGAAGAAAATAGAATTTTTTTTTTTTTGGAATTTTATGCCATGTAGGAAAAAGAGCTCGCACTATGTCGGCATTTACCCACGTTCCAAAATCCAGTTTTTGAACTACTGGTATAATGGTTCACATTAACACAACGTCCCACTTTATGCCGCAACTGCTAATTAGTTGACATTAATTTCGTGTTGATGCTGGGTTTGATCCACACCTTCAATGTAAACAAAGCACAAATGTAAGTGCTGTCATTTCGAAGAGTGAAATGCAAATGCTCACAGATTATTGGTTGCACGTAAGTATAAATGTACCCCAAATCAGGACATTCGTATGCGCAGTTAATGTAGTTCGGTATATAAACGTTTGATTCTAATATGTGGTTTGCGTTGCGTTATTCATCAGTTGAATTTAGAAAATACGAGTTAAGAAGAAATGTTAAAAAAAAGAATCAGTTTAAGTTTTACACTTTTACAGAAAAAAGATTGAGTGCTAACATACGATGGGGTTAAATTTGACGTTAAACGTGCGCGTTCAACATTTGTACAACCCGAGTGCTTTAGTAATTTGGTGTAGTAAAAAATATCGGCACAGCGAACGTATATGAAAGTAATGTGAGTCGGTTTCTAACGGTTACATATCACATGAAATGCACCATTCCATTCGTTGGTAATAAGAACAAAGATCTACACTTCCAAGTATCTTTGCAGATTTGCTAGAAGTTATCGTGTACTTCTGTTATTCAGTTTTGCTAGAAGTTGACTACGTACTTCCGTTATTCAGCTGTACGTTAGTAAGAAGTAAAGTTCACAGTTTCCACCTATAATACTTAAAAGCTAAACTAAATGCGTAACATTATATAATGTACTTCAGGTGGTGATATCTTTTTTTTTTAATTTTTGTCTAAAAAAAATTACATATTATTATGTAAGTATTTACGGTTTGCATAGATAATTTTTCGTGTATATTGTAGCATAGTGTAAGCTAATTTGCACACTGTGCAAGAGAGTATTAACAAAGAAAAGACATGTAAATAAACTGCTTACGACTCTAAATTTTGGGTTGCACTCACGCATTATGCCTTCTACGGCTTTGTACTCTCGGTTATGTGTAGTATATACGTACTATACCAAATCTCACACTGTTGACTATCCAATAAAATCGAAAGTAAAATGTTGATAGAATATTTGAAAATTTAAAAAAATGACTAAAAGCGCAGGCCCAAATTCATGAGGATGTCGTTCGTATATATATGACTGAAAAACTTACGTACATATAAGTCATTTGGTTTTTTTTATTCAGTAAAGACAGATCACGCAAATGCATGTTTATATTGGTTGATCACTTTGCCACCACTGCTGTACATAACATCAGCAGACAAAGTTATGTTAAATAAGTAACGGGTCAACCAATATACTGGTAATAATTTTTTCAGTTCCAGTATTTAAGTGGTACGATCAGACGATGGAAGTTATAAGTACTTGTACTTTACGCACGTTATGTCGGGTGAAATTTTTTGTAACGACCCGAAATTTTCGAAGCCGAAAATTCCAGATAATTATGAAAAAGAAGAAAAAGATAGAAAAAGAAAAAGAACAGAAACACCAACATCTCACATCCGCAGCGGATAAAATATAACAATAAATAATAACAGTCTACAAAAGAATATTATACCTGTCGATTACATTTTAATACATCAGAGTACACAGTCACTGAATATATACAATTATCATATCTCATATTTACAATAATATAACACAGCGGAAAACTCTATACGTTCCTGCCATCCGGCTCACCTCCTGAGCTCCAGAACGTCCTTACCTGAAAATCTATAATACTCGGTCTAACCCGAGCATTACACCAAAGTAACACCCGGGTCAGGCTGAAAACCAGCGTGAGTAAACCCAACTAACAAGGAATACTAAAGCAAATAACTTATATAAACCCGGGGTAACATATATCAATTTATCCAATTCACAATTTGCTATAGACAACACTTATTTCACATATCAATTTCTAAGTACCAAACTTAGATAAAATAATCCAATTCACTTAAATCGTTTTATTTCAGCCTATTGATTTCACACATCAATTTATAAAAATTCGAAGTGGTTTCGGGTATTTCGTAATACCCGACCCCGGTCTCTTCGAAACTCGTGTTATCCTAACCCAAGTTATTCAAATGAAATACACAACATTTCATATCAGAGATATCAACTCATTCAAAATATCTGATACCATTCAATCATCCATAAGCAAAGCTTAATCACATACAAATCAATTCAATTGATTTAAATTAAATTTCAAACCTCAATCACTTAGATTCCTTCATTAATTAGTTCCAGATCAATTAATTAATCAACCCTTCCCTATCCATTCATCTTAATTAATCACCCTAGATTAATTATCCTTCAATTACATTCAAGTAATTATCTTTAATTAATTTCACGATATTAATTATTCTTAACCCAAAATCAATAAGTAATCTTAATTACTTCATAAATTAATTAACTATTTTAATTACACTAATCATTAATTACTTATATTAATTAACTTCACACATGTCACTTATTATTGAATAACTTATCTTAATTAATCAATCTTTAATAACATCGTTAATTATATAAATTAATGATTTCCAATTTTATTTCAATTTATCCTAATCTAAATTAATTATATTAATTAAAACACAATATTAATCATACTTGATTTATCTTCACCTGAAATTATCTACCTTTTATTTACTTCATTAAATAAATTAATTCTCCTTAACTAATTATCGTAATTTATCTCTCGATTAATTACACAAAGTAATTATATTTTATTAATTGCATTAAGTTATTATTTATTAAACCACCCAATGATCATTCTAATTGATTTAAACTAAAATTAAATAATCCAAATCATTAATTAATTTAATTAATTAATAATCCATTTTATTTACCCTACCTATTTAATGAATCACCAAACATTAAACCCTTATTAACTTTTAAAATGAACCATTCTCTTATTTATGATTTAAGTTTAAAACCATTTAAAACCCAAATACTCCGAGTCAAACAATAAGTAACTCGAGAACCAACCAAAACCAAAGTCACCAGATCATCACCACGTATTCAATCAACTCAATCAATCAACCAATTATTTAAATTTAACCATTTAAATCTAAATATAAATCCAATAGAGTGAGATTTACTCACCTTTGCTTTTTATTTGCAATCCACTTCAATATTTCCTTGGTTTTCCTGATGTTTGACCTAGAATAAACAATTATATGATTTATTAACATTTGAATTGATCGAACAATTTATTCATCTAATTTAAATTAAATCTTAACTTAATTTCCCATTGATAATTCTACTTAGCTAATTATTTATTTAAATCATTTTTCCTTTAATAAAATATCCTTTGATAGCTAAACAAATAAATAAGTTTTATTAAACAAATAAATCTTAATCTCTATTATTTTTACAATAATATTTAAAATATGTATCTGTATATATGGGTATGTGGTTAGATAATTAAACTTTGAAAACCACACAAATAAACTCAATCCATACAAGTTCAGAAGTTAAACTCAGAAATGAAGGTAATTAAACTTTTAATTTCAATTAATTAACTTCCTTACTTTTTTTTTAAAGGAACAAAAACTGCAACAAAGATAATATGTAAATTTAAATTGCAAAAACGAGGTTACCTCACAACGAACAGAAAATCACAACGACGATATCATCCTTTCGACGCCGCGAAACCCATGCCTTGCCTCCCATCGAGAATTCCACTTCGGCCTTTGAAACCCTCGTCACTGCCAATTTCTCATGGCCACACTCGCTCTTGGCCCTCACCTCGACCGACCTTCCCAAAGCGCACGCAAACACCTGCCGCGGTTCCACTGACCCAAACCAAAACCCTAAACCCCATCGAATAGGAACTGATTTCGATCGCGAGCTCACCTTCGAACGCGAGTCCAACTCCCAGGCGTCGCACCATCGATTCACGAATTGCTCAAAACCTCTCGCGTCCCTCGATTTCTTTTTTTTTTAAACGAACGAATTTCGGTTTAGGTCGAAAAAAAACGTGAGCCTGATTTTGCTTGAATTGGGAGGAGCTGAATGTGAAGGGGAATTTCGTTCATATAAAATGGGAAAGAGAAGAAAATGAAAGAGCAGCCATTTCATTTTTTTTCGCAGATACGAAATGAAGTGAAAGAGGGGATGATTCGAACGACGAAGCCATTTTCTCCGAGAGATTTTACATTATGGAAGTTTTCGAATCTATTTGAATGAGGGAAGAGGAAGTATTCGCGATTTATGAAATAGGGCAGATTAGAGGCTTTCTTCAGAAGATAAGCGACATTGAAAAGATATTGAAAGGACGTTAGCGCATAAAATTGTTTTTTTGCGTGTTGGTAGAAAAAGGAACAGGATGGTCGGCTGAATAATAAAAAGGGAAACGTGTTTAATAAGGCACCGATGACATTGATTTGATTAATTAAAGTTTTATTTAATTTCAACGCATTTACTTATCATACGCTCACACAACGACTCTGATCAATACGAAATTTGAAATTCGATAATAATTCAATATTACGGACCCAATGGAACTAGTTTCGTCGAATTCCGAGACTATGCCTCGTAAGGCTATTTCTAAATTTAACTTAAACTATAAAATTTTAAAACTGAACAAACCACTGTTAATTTCAATTTTATAACTTCTATTATCTTCAATGTTATCAATATAAATTTTACAAGCCTTCTAATTAGTTTTAACAGGCTTAAAACTTCAGATTCAACATTTAGCTCAACTTCAAATAATTTAATTCAATAGTTTAATTATCAAATAAGTAGTGATATTTAAATTCAAGTTAAAAAATAAACTTTTAAATATTCAAAACCAATTGAATATTCCAATTTCAAATGCTCAAAAATTCCGAGTCGTCACATTTTTTACAACTAATTGGAGCATAGGAATGCGTGACTGTTCACGAGGGACATAATTAATAGTGAAGTGAACTTCAAAATGTGCCATACATATCTGAGTACTGTAACAAACGTAGAATGTTTAAAATACAGAAAAAACTTCGTGATTTGTCCTACATAGTCGGTGCACATGTCTGAAGCATTCTATACCGCATCAGTTTACTACGGTCACTTATGATCCACAAATTATTAACGTCCTATTGCCTATTATTAAATTAAATGGATAGTATGCTTGAATATGTAGTGTCAATATATAGCACGCATCTGTAAGTATGTAGTACAAATAAACATTCGAAAGAAGACATACACGCTATCACCGAGTAAATCCAAAAAATTAATATGATAACAAACACGATATTGGTGTGCATTGAAATATTCGTTTTAGTTATAATCAGCTACCAGGATTGTACGACCATCCACAAATGCCCATAAAAATTGCATAAACACTAAAACAGAAGAAACAGATACATATACTGTTCAGTGTTATCGAATTAACATGCAAAGTCCGTTTTATTCCAGTTACATCACCAATTGAAACAGAGGAAAACACGTGCTACACAGAGAGCAGAGGAAAGGAGGCAGGGAAAAAAACTCAGTGAAGTACTTCAGATCAGTCCAGTAACAGTTCGTCATTAAAATACTGTCGGACGAACGTAAAAGAGACGAACGAAGCTTACGCAATAAAAGCAGCAGTGGTAGACATTGGGAGGACACGAAGTGTTTTGATATTCGTCGGATACACATGATTGAAATATGCTATTTGCTGCAGGATTAGAATTCAAACCACCAATGCGGAAGGTGTGCTAGCATTCATCTGCCTCAACCATCTTTAGATTCAGTTTGCTGAGAAACCCTAATCAAATCAACAAATCAAACCTAATAAAGCACAAGGTTACAGTAATAGTTTAAAATGTAGTTGACCAGTGGGGTTAAAACTGCACAAATTGTTCGTAGTGTATTTTATTCAAATTCATCAACGTGTTTTCGTCCTATCATTTTATCCAAGGCTATGCGCGGAGGAAAATGTGTGTATGCATCTATTAATTGTGTGGTACATTGGCACCATCGCCCAAAGATATCATGTGCAGTTCTACCAGTTATACAAAGCATGCCAGAACTGTACATTATAATGAACTTAAAGATAATCTCCAATGATACAATTAATAAAAGAACTTCGTATCAATTTTTTTTATCAACTGAAATCTTCGACCATTACCAAGATTGAGTCTAATAGAAATGGTGTTCTTTTTACTATCTTCTACAGTGCTTCAGCGAATATAAATTACATTCCTCTTCAAATAATGAATTACAAATTTCAATTGGCTCTACTGTTACCTACAACAGTCAGACAGGAATTTCTTAAGATTTTGTGTATTTGCTGTATCATAAATGAAGACATAATCAATGTATTATAATGATACAAAAGCTAATTTCCAATGATATATTTAATAAAAGAACTTGATATCAATTTTTTTATCAAATGAAATCTTATAACTTTACCAAGATTGAGTCAAATAGAAATGACTATTTCTTTTTACTATCTTATGTAGTTATTCAGTTGATATAAGTTATATTTCCCTTCAAATGATTGATTAGTTAATGTAAATTATATTCCCCTTCCAATAACGATTTATAAATTTCATTTGGCTCTGGTGTTACCTGCAGCAGTCAAGCAAGAACTTCTTAAGATGTTAAGGATTTGTTGAATCATAAGTGAAAACATAATTAATGTACTATGAACTGCAAGACAAGTTGCAATATTATTAATAGACGGTATATGGTATATCACAAGCCAAGGCACAAAGTATACTGCGTTTATCCATCCATTTTATACATAGAAATACAAAGTACTGTTATAATTGCTAATGAATTTTTTCCATGTGAAATGCATGATATTTTTAGTGAATATAAAAGAGTAAAATTTTACACAACAAATAAATTTACACATACAGCACACGTCATACTGAGTTGAAATTTGAAAGATATCTTTTTACAACTAATCTAAACATGTTACTGGACAACACAACAGCCAAAATCAGTGTTGCCAACATCAACAAATTTACAATACATCATCTCCGAAAGCATGTGGGACTAAGAAGTAATGTTATTTGTGTAAAAGTTGTATATCAGAGTTCACACTACTACACAGGATGCAGGTATGCTAATATATGTAGAAAAAAATTTCGTACCCCACTCCCGTATGTGGAGGAAAATGATATTCAGTACATAAACAACAATATTACCAAATCAATCAGTTGCATATCAGACAGTTTGAACAATACATAGAATTAAAAACGTGGAATAAACTGCTGTACACAAATTACCTTATACGGTTGTCAGAACCCTGCAGCGTCGGTTATAAATCATCACTGGGTTCATCTGCACCTTCCATACCTTTTAAATTTGATACACTTTGAACATCAGCTCACAGTAGGTGTAATGTGATGTATAAAACCAGTAATTTAAAACCATGAATGACAAATAAAAAAAATCATACCAGAAATGTTGCTGAAGACTTCCCTATATACAACGTTTTGCGTGTAATTCTGAAAACCCGGTTTAGAAGTCCCAAGCAATATCTTCAGCCCATACATAGAAGTTGTTCTAGACAGCGCTACATAAAGTTGTCCATGTGTAAAAACCGGCCTTGGCAAATAAATTCCAACATGTTCCAAAGTTTGACCCTGGCTTTTGTTAATCGTCATTGCAAAACAAACTTTAACAGGGAATTGACGTCGACGTAGGACAAATGGCCATTTTGTGTCATTGGATGTCAAAACTATTCTCGGAATCAATACTTTCCTACCCACATTCTTCCCAGTTACGATCTAACCTTCAATAACCTTCTTCGACAGTTGCACAACAATTATTCTTGTTCCATTGCATAAACCTAGACTCTAGTTTAGATTCCTCATCAACATTATCGGCACACCCACCTTTAAGCGTAACTCGTGATTCGGTAGGCCTGAAAGCTTCAACGTGTTTAAAAATTCAGGAGGATACAGAAGATGATGTTCTTCAGTTGCATCAGACACAGGGCTGATTGAATCTGCACTATAATAAGTTTGCATATCACCATTTATAAGATCTATTGCATATGAATTAATTTCTTCAACGCAATCGTTTGTTGGAGCTAGAATACACCGTTCTTGCAAATACGATTTTTTCAATATATTCATATCCAAATCAGGATACGTCATTTGCACAATTGTATGGATGGCATTATCTGCATTCGGTATAAGATATTCATCATGTTTTTGTATCCATGTAGGTTCTTCACCCACATCCAACGACATGGATCTGACCTTTCCTTCGCCCATATTTAATATCCAGTTAGAGAACGACGACAGTTTCGACTTTTCATCAGCCGATAAGTTGTTATTTTTCTGTCTCATGTTTATTGTTAGAGTAAAAACTTTGCACTGTTGCCATAGTCGTGAAAAACTTATAGTAGAGCTTACAATCATTTCTCTGGTGACTTTACGAACAACAGGTAGTGTCTGCCTGAAATCTCCGCCCAGTACGACTGTCTTTCGTCAAAAAAATTTGACCACCATCATTATTTGAGCCGGAAGAGGCTATATTCGACAACGACTTCTCAAATGCCTCAAGTGCATTTCGATGAACCATAGGAGCCTCATCCCAAATGATCAAATCCGTACGTCTAAGTTAATCAGCCAAACGTGACTGCTTGGAGATATTGCAAGTTGACAGGTCATCGAGGTTCATAGGAATTTTGAACTTTGAATGTGCAGTTCGTCCTTCGGGAAGCAAAAGCGATGCAATGCCAGAAGATGCTACCGCCAGTACAATTCTACTTTTCGCTCTCATAGTGCAGGCTAAAGTATTCCATAAAAACGTCTTCCTAGTCCCTCCACTTCCGTAGACAAAGTAAAAACCTTCTCTATGGTTATGAACAGAGTAAACTACAGCGTCAAAAACCATTCTCTGCTGTGAATTTAATAGTGGCACTGACTGCTGCGATTCCATGTGTAACAAATCACAGTCATAGTCCACCTCGTCGTGCAAAAGAGTGTTATCCATCGAATGAAAATTTCCAAGGTCGACTTCCGTTACGGACCAAAACTGGGCTACCAATCTATTGTTTCTGAGCATAATATTTTCTAAAGCAATTAAGGCTTCTGATCTGAACTTATTTGAGGATATTTGTTGAGACTCACAATCATTCCTGCGTACATATCTCCATTCCATATCCTCGCTACACTTCTGCCAATGTTTATCCCACAGTTTCTTGGCGTTTGAAACCTCACAAAAACACAACAATGTAGAAAACATTTCTCGCATATAATTTGGAGAAGCCCACGAGGCAGCTTCGGTCAACGCCTCATCCCACTCGTTGTCATCATCTAACAAACCCCGTGCAAGGCATGCGTCTTTGAAGGTGTTGAAAAGAGTACCATTCACGGTTCTAATGTCTTCATAACATGTAGGGCCTTGAACAATATTTAAAAGCATACGCATATAATACCTCTCCCCTAACGTAGGATGTGCATAGTATATCCGACCTATACACTCTCCTTTTTGCCTCATCCTCCACTCTTCAATAGACCTGTCACATATCCACTTAGTAGGAAAATTGACATAAGTAAGTTGGCGAGCTGCGGGAGACGTTCTGTTAGTCTGCAACCACTGAGTGAACATAGTTTTGCATACATTATGTCTGCCTTGTACATCATTCAATTGTTCTGTCTCATCAAAGTATACAGTTTGCTCTCCCGACAAATGAAACATTAACCTCTCCACGGCTGGAGTGCGGTACCGAACATCAAACGCAAAAATTCGCCACGATGCTTCTGAAGCTGAAATATATCTACAGTCCAAATAATTTTTTACTTCATCAACCTCCCGAACAATCGTGCATTCTCTGTTTACACTATCTTCAATAACAACAGTTGCTCTATCGTGCCACTTGTTGATGTACTTAAACAGGTATTTGACAGATCGTGCACTGTTGCATATCTTTACGTTGATATGAGCTTGATATTTGACAACTAAATCAACATTATGAGGTATAACCCAACCGTTGTCCTGCACAAATCCATTTGACGTCTCGTTGGACAACCCATTGTTGCGTCGTTTGTACATAGGAAATCCAAATTTTTCAAAACTGGTTTCACTCCTGTACTGTTTAGGATAATGCTTGGAACAACAACCATCGACCATGCAAGCACATCCAGGATTTTCATAACCGCATGGACCGTGAATCATATACTGACACACTGACTAATAAGCAAACGGATCAACATGTCTATCTGGTATCTCAGCACTAATCACTGCGTCAACTTGATCAACGGTCGTTGGTCTTTGATCGCCAAACAGAAAGATAAGAATGTGAGCATGCGGTAGTCCCCTTTTCTGAAATTCAATTGTGTAAACAACTGGAGGAAAAAAGAAACAAAATATAAGATAAGTCGGCGAAAGCTCATGTTAAAAACGTGTGAAAGTAGTAAGAATTTGTGAAACTTACGTGCTTTGACTTTACCAAAATGACATTCTGTCCTTATGTCGCGCAGTAGCTCCATAAGCTTCATGTGGAAAACACGGGAAACAATATCCGGTCTATCCTCAGCTCTCTAACCGAGAATGTTGAGTAAATCCATTTCAATCTCAGGCCACTTTGGGTTGCACGTAAAAGTTGCAAAAAAATCTGGTGATCCCGCCCAACGACAGATGGCCATAGCATCTTGGTAGTTTTGCACCATGTACCTAGGACCTCCTTTGAAAGAGGAGGGTAGAACAATTTTTCTTCCTATCGTGCATGCACTTGTGTCACCAGCCATAATAGCATCTTACAGACCCTTGTACAGTTCACAGCGTAATGTACTTTGGTTACTCTTCACCCACGACAGTCTGTCTTCTTCGATACACGTGTAACTGTCAACAATGAACTGGTGGAAAAGCCTACCACCCCACAACAGAACGGAGCCATCTTCTAATCTCCGCTGAATGAGATAGGCGTAATATTCCCGCATCGTTACGGTTGTTCTTTTAGTTTCTGGAAGTACATTGAATTCTCTATATTGTATATCACACCTGAAACCATCCTCACCATAAGGAAATAAAAGAGGATATTGCATAGACATAAAAGAAGGGTGCTTCTCACTAATCCTTTTTAGTACCTCATTCCTATTTTCAATCACAATATCACGACAGCCACACGAATCAACATTTGAGTTGTCAATCAATGCTGCAATATCGGATGAAGTGGGTAAATTGTACTGATGTCCATCCCTACAACGCCTCTCCAACAGTCTGACAGTGATAGGCTGGTATTCCAACGCATGAAAACTTTCTCTAGCCATTCTAAACACTTTGGACAGCTCACTACACTGGTTGAACATGCATATTAGATTGTTGACAATACCCACATCTAAATTTTGCGCCACATTTTCACCACACGACGAAAATCGATTATTGACTTCATTACTTGTGTCATAGAAATATAATTGAGCAAATTTTGGTTTTCCCGTCGTCGGTAGAAGCGAGCCAATTCGATGGTGGTTTTGACCGTATAATCTGAAAACATACGGACCACGGCTAGTATTGATGAAGTTATCAACATTCCCACCCATCGAGGTGAAAGAAAAAATAGAATTATAAAGCCGTATATGTCGCCGAAATTCTTTATAGGCAGATCCTCCATTATAGTCCAGAAGGCCCATTAAATAATCGGGGGCTGGTTGGTAGGACGGAAGCTAAACCTTTCCCTTCCGACACATATTGAAAATTTTGGGTTTAAATTTGTACTCCCCTTTTTTACCCTTTCTTCAAACCATAGCAAGGCTCCACAGTATGAACATGTACAGGATGGTGGGACGAAAATGTGTGCGAAAAACATTCTGCCTGCATATTCAGCAAAAAACCGTTGTAACTGTTTGAACAGTCAATGCAATTTATAATGACCAAGTTACTGTAAGTTACGTACGCCGCCTGTAACTCGCAACTGCAGGAAGACTGCGATGCAGCAGACAGAGGCATGTCATTCCCACGCTCAGCTAAGTCAAATGAGGCCGGGAATGAGTCGGCGGGACACCCTGTTGGGCGGCGGTTCCCTGCAATAATATATAGCAATGCTTAGAACATCGAAAACATGAAATAACCTACAACGGACACATTGTACATGAGACGTTCGGTGTTCTGTCAACGTCCCATAGCATATTAAGAGTGAAACCAGTCTTACCCATAGATGTTGTCCATAATTTTTTGTGCCTAAGCCGTTGAAGTCTGTAATAGCGATGTAGTCGACAAACTGCAAACAGAACACAACAATTATTAAATGGTCGTGTACAACATGCACATTCTGACGGATAAAAAAGGTAGTAAATGGATAATAACGTTATCGCTGGTATGATCGGTTGATTGAAATGAATTTAATAGCTTCCTCCTCATGTCGGCGACAAAGAAAGTCAGAGAAGTTATGCAGGGACATGTCTATGAAATCACGACAACAGTGTCTGCAACTCATCCATCTGGTTGTATGATGTTTTTTTTATCCATTTCCATCTCAGCAGCATCCTGCACCTTGCTCTAGCATACTTGCATATCTGGGCATATAAATGAATGAAGGATGAGGATAGACAGAGCAACATGAATAAGGCAGCATGCATATCATGCAGAAACATTAATCTAGCTACAAGCGACAGATCATTGTGCACAAAGATGGTATCAAAAGCATGTGTACCGACTGATGACATGAACGCATGTGCAACATCCTAATGTATGACAACAAAATCAAACGTCCAGTCTTCCTTTGTTGTGCAATAAACAAACACCAGCTTATGCAACGCTCATCCAGTTTGCATCAACACCATAAAGTAGACAGAGTTCGAAAGGACTGTAAGAAACATAGAACAAAACTGTTATGAATGCAGTCAGTAATCATATGCATGAGTAAAGATTAAGTTAAATCCCATACAATGGAAGCTCCGAAACCATACACTCATACTAACACTGGTTTTTGTTCATACCATAGAGCTTTGTGCATTTAAGTAAATCTATCAATTCGAACAGTTTCTATTACTAAGACCTAAGCATTGCAGTATTACATTCATAATCACCAACCGTTAATACAACTTATGCATTGAGTGGAAAAATACTATATGATTGCTGCTAATTAAAACTGCTAATAGTCAGTAAGTGGGTTTAAGCCATAGTTAACAAAATGATGAAAAAAATATATCCAACTAAAATAATAAAATCTGAAGTTGAAGAGCAATAAACCAAATATGACAGATTGTCAATTACCTATTTACTGAAATCGTGTTTCACAGACAGTGTTGTAAATGAACATTGTTAAAATCTCTGTGTTCCACTATTTCAAAATACTAATCTGTGCGAAATGTAATTTTTTTGTAACCACTTATCAAAACCAACTTCCCCTCCCACCCTAAATGCTAAACCATTCTCAAATTTCTTCATCCCACATATTTGCTCATACATATATGCTAAAAAGACCACAGCTATAAACAAATTATATGAGCAGGTATAAGCATTCAGTATATTTATTTTGCGCTTGTAGTTATCTACGAATGTAAGAACAAAGTATAGCTTTATTATGTACATACATGAGTGGGTGAAGTTTTATTGAATACGTAAAAAATAGTTCCACGAACTGCTTGGGCAAAGAGTAAGAGGGTGTAATGTTCATCAGTCCTGTCAGATCATGGAAGATATGTGGACCTGAAACATGGATCGAACTCAAATTATTATATAGAAATACGCATGTGTGTATTAGCTAGAGAAACATGTTGATGAATAGGCCTGCAGAAAAATCAGTTCACTACATGTGGTAAAAAAAAATATCTTAAACGGTAAATCAATGTACATCCCAGTTAAGTGTAATGAAGAACTCCTGATCCGATCAAAAATCTAAAAACACGGAGTAAACTAAAAGAAAACCCATTTAACACATCGACTCAGATTTTAACGTAATTGCACGGCGTATAAAAATTAATGGATAAAGTGAACATGTACGAATACTGTAAATTGGATGGAAATAGACACAACTAAAATAATAAAATCTAAAGTTGAAAGAGCAGTAAACCAAAAGCATGAGGCCCATGATACCATATGCTTATAGATCTGGCATTTGAAGCAGACAAAACAAAAGCATGCATATAGAGCTAACTATTACAGTAGGAAATACATTGTTATAATATACATTACTGTAAGATACAGCTGATGCAAACCATATGGTACCGACAGGTAACATAATGAGAAATGTAAATGTCAGGCAACAGAATTTGAAGTAAATAATACAAATGCAAACTATATCGCACGTCATTATTTCAATTTATCAGCTATGCATATTTCAATGGAAAAAATTCATTAATTACACGGATCATTTATTGATGAGCTATCGATAAAAAATGATTGAAACAGTGACATTACCAATGAATATCTATTCCCCTACGCCACATAATCATCGGGTAACACTCAACTGAAAGGAAGTGTAGCAGGGAAAAAATTTGCTCGATAAATAAATGAAATTAAGTTGCACACCACAAGTGAAGTCAAATGACAAAGATCGGATGGCTTTTTCCACAAAAAAGTATTCGAACAACAGCAGATTTCAGTAGCTGGTTATATGCAAATTTATATCATGCGACATGTACTGATACACTATAATTTCACATTTCAATAGAGAAAATCATGAATGGAAAAAAGAATCCTTTGTGTATGACAATTTACAATGTCCTTGAAGCATGTTGTGATTTTTCCATCACTCTTAAAACAGCTCCAACAATCGTAGCTTGTCTCCTAAAATCATTAATCAACACTCTCTGTCATTCAAATTATTCAATGTCTAATGTCTTCATGAATAATATTAGTATAATGGATAATTCAAAATAAATAAATTATTTTAATATTTCTAAAAATAGAGTAATTTCATTTTTTGTGAGATGCTCAAAAGAAATGATTATATTTAGTATGTTGATGCTTTCTATTATGTTGATATGAATGGGGAAGTGATTACTTCTGTTACAACTTAAAATTATGCGCATACACATAATACATCAACTATAAAACCAAATTGAAGATAAACGTTTGCCAAGCAATTACACCAATATTTGAGCAAATCAACTGGACAATTAACAGTTCATCAAACAAAGATTTGTTCATTTTTAAATGATCATAAGCACATACTATTGGTCCAATGTTACAGCAACCCATTGACATAATAAAAACGCCCATATAACAATGACCACACACTGATTAGTTCATTCTGACAACAAACTAAATGTATACAAACATTTCTACTTGACTAAAAAGAAGACAATATCAAGTAAGGTTTAGGAAGGATTTCATAGTTTCCCTAACTAAATTTGTGATGCAAAAAAATACATAAAAATATATATATATATCAATCTTGTGGTATAACTTGATTATATAAAACAATCAAAATTAGAGAACATAACACGCCTAATTTGGATTGTAACCCACTTTTAAACATTCAATAGCGGCACATGGGGAAAAATAAATATATAGGATTTTGTTTCCTCATGGACAACACAATCGATGATTCTAAATATACAGTTTGTAAGAACATTTAGTTAGGGAATCCAAAATATCATCACTGTAAACAATGCACCCCTTGTATGTTAAACTTTTTTTAAAATGGTAAGCTTAAAAATGTGGGGGAAAATACAATTAAAATTGGAAGACATAATAAGGTTGAGACATGCATACAGAATAAAGATGAATGTAATTTGTATACATGAACATCGAAATTGACAACAAACACCTCCTCTTCCTTGTTTATCAGGCAGGCATAACATGATCACCGATCCCACAATTTGTCGGTCGCACAAATATCAATTGTAGTTGAAATAATATGTAGTAAGCAACAAAATAGATTATATAACGCAATGTTCCAAAACTTATGGAATCTTGCTGTTAGGTTACATCCCTAACTTGCTAAAGCAAGATGTAACATCGTCATCGAGCATGTATTTTTTTTTTAAAGAATTCAACATGTGAAAAAATAAAAATAAAAAGGATTCCACCAATACTTTGGAAAAAAAATATTTTAATGCAATAAATGCCCAATAATTCATCAAGGTCTATTGGCTTCAAAGGCCACTTTCCTGTGTGCGATTGAATGAGCACCAGCTATACCATACGTACTTAAATGGATTTGTAAATATTCCCTGACAAATTGGACAAAAGACGGGATTTTTGTGCACAGTTTGGATATACACGTACTTAATTAAAGTTGATGGACACCAAAAGGTAGTTAACTTTGTTTTAGCTTTTTACCTTTTTTTAGGACCACTCTCTCAACTTGCTCAAGTTGAACCGGGTCGCTTGACTTACTCAACTAAATTCCCCCTTCTAATGAACCTGTGATGAATAGTATCCTTTTTAAAAAAAAGTACCATTATGTATTCTGGATTGGTGGTAATTTGACAACCGCATGACAATTTTGGTATCAATAATAAGGGTAAAAAATCTCATAGTCTTGGTATAAATATCAAATAATTTAACAATACTTTAATTTTGCTATGGAATGCTTTATAGCCATTTATCTAGTGGATGTTGTGCTTTACATGGATGTCAATCTAAACTTCATAATTCCCTTTAAGGTTGGAAATGATTATAATTTCACAAAATACAATATCATATAAACCCAGAAGGCGAAAACTAAAATTTAACTGAGATTGCACATGTATATTTAATATATCCATGCAAAACTCATTTGGCAATACCAGAAATCTCATTTTTAATAAAAACAACAAAATAGGATGCTAAATATATTGACCACACTTCTAAATCATGCTATCTTATATCAATAGTGGGTTTATAGTAGTGAAAGAAACACTACCCATATTCGAAATTTGTGTACTTATCAAAACCAACTTCCCTTCCCACCTTAAATGCTAAACCATTCTCAAATTTCTTTAACCTTACCCTAGTTTTTCCTACTCTCTTTTTGGATGTTTCAATTTATTTGAGTACCTCAGAAAGTACGTGGCTGAATTCCAACATCTGATTTTGTTTTGCATTATCCCCTCTACTATATGTATTTTTTTGTTAATTAACATGTTTCAAATCACATTTCAATTAACCAAATATGACAGTATGTAGTTCTACTGTTGTCAGGTGTTTACCTTAATACCATTTTATAAGATGCGTTTTTTTACTTTCATTTAAAAATCTATTGGGCATCTTAATATAGTTACATCTATTTGGTTTACCACGTCTATCCATCCAAGCTTCATCCATTGCTCCCTAATGCATCAAACGGTGTAACACAAATTTCCTTCTCAATATTATTGTACATTGATCTTATACCAAGTGTATTTACAAAAAAAATAACAATAATATTTACACAATGCACAGAAGATATTCATTAATGAAACAACTTCCAATGTAGCGCAGAGCATAACTGAGTAAAAGAATGAATTAGGAAAAGGTAAGTAGCAACTATGCAAGCAGGAAACGAAAATTTAGCAGGCCAGCGCAAGTCAGTAATTTATGCGAACATCTTGGGTATAGTCGGCGGATCATACATTATCAATCAGACGACAGAAATTAATTCTTGGAACCGACAGAGTAAGGAAGCAATTACCTGTACAGCTTACGCAGGGGTAAGGCGGAGGACGGGCGAAGGGCGGGATCTACTCGTCTGGGAAAACGGCAAGATGATCTATAGAAGGGCAAGTGTTTTTTGAGGGAAAAGACAGGTGGTGGTAGGTGGAGACAGGTAGACAGCTGTGCTAGGAGAAGATGATCCGGTAGGCAAGATGGAGGGTAGGATTGAAATTGGATGCAACGTGCGTGGGAGGAGGAATTGAAATGGAGCGGTTGGTAGGAAGGAGGAAGTGTAACGGGGTGGACGGGGAAGGAAGTTGCAGATCGCATGAGGGTGCACCTGGTAGAACACATGACCGAGGGAGGAAAAAAAAGACGGAGTTGAATACAGTGTCGGCATTTTGAGATGAGGGTAGAAGGGAAGTCCACGTCAGCAGTGGAAGGTTCCTGCTTTAATATAATGTAATAGATAGGCTGCTTAGTTGGGCCAGGTTTTGCGCTATGTACTAATTATAGATTACTGTAGGAGAGCTTTCAATAAAGATAGTTCAGATAAATTATTTAATGTAAATTATGTTTTATCAAATGATTATATTAGTGAATAACAACAAATTTACGTTGCTATTTTCAATAGTGTAAAATAGGCACAAGGATAAACTTTGAAAAAAAATTAGGCTAAAGGACAATTAGTTTCATTTTTAGGCTGAATGACTGAAGAACAATGCTAAATATAGCTAGCATTTTGTACATTGTACTAGCATTTTGTATAGCATAAAAACCGAATACAATGCTAACTATAACTAGCATCGTCTTTCAGTCTAAATTTCTTTCAAAGTTTGTTCTTCAGTCCAAAAATGAAACTCGATGTCCTTCAGCCTATTTTTTTTTCAAAGTTTTTCCTTGTGCCTAATTCTCTCTTTTCAATATATATTAATAAATTTTGAAAAAATACTGGAATTTGCAAACGGAATTATAGTGGAATTTCCGAAATTCCCGAAACGGTACCGAAATTTCGAAACTTTTCACTGACCGGAACAGAAATGAAAAACGAAATTTTGAACGTTGTTTTCTCCTAAAAGAAATATATTCTACTATCAACTAAATTATTAAGGGGTTACAATAGGCAAAACATCTCCTCCTGATGTGTGTTGAAATTGGACATTCTTAAGGCTTATGACTCAATTTAATTGAAGACCATTATTTATGTTCTTCAATCCATGAATTTTCCTGAACCATTTTTAGCCTGGGTTTACAATTTCCTTTCTACTGTTAAATACTCCATTAGCCTTAATGAAGCTCAGTTTGGTTATTTTGCGGGATACAAGGCTTAATGCAAGGAGATCCTATATCCCCTTATCTTTTCATATGTGTGACAAAAATGTTGACTGCTCTTTTCAACAAGTTTGTTTCCCAGAGATTAATTGACGTCCATCCTATGTGTAAAAATCCCTGTATAACATCTTTATTATTTGCAGATGACTTATTGTTCTTCACCAAACCGAATATTAAATCCATAACTGCTGTCATGGAGGTTCTGGGTGCCTTTGAAGCCTTATTTGGTCTAATAGTTAACACTCCCAAGTCTAAAATTCTTATTGCTGGGGTCCTTGCTGCTGTTAAAACTACTTTCATTGCCTTGTCATCTTTGGCTCCTTTTGGCAATGATGAAAAGCATTTGGGGATTCTTATTTTTATCTCAAGGGTTACAACTAAGCAATGCATTCCTATGTATGAGAAGATGATAGCTAAACTTTCTTCGTGGCCTGTCTCTAAAATTTCCACTACAGGAGACTTGTTATTATTAAATCCATAGCCTCTACCACGTGTTTATACTATGCCAAAAGCATCATATTACCTGCTAAACTAATCTCCATGGTTAATTTAGCTTATAACCATTTTCTATAGCATGGAAACCCTTTCTCTACTAAGTTAATCCCCATCCCTTTTGAAAATGTTTGCAATCCCTATGATAAAGGTGGGCTTGGTGTTATGAATATTAAGCTATGGAATGTTGCTGCCCTGCCTTCTCTTATTAACAAACTGATGAATCATGACAAGTATCTTTGGTCTCAATGGTGTTGGAAAAATTTGGTGAAGAAATCTCATTTCTGGTCAATGCAAATTCCTTATGCCTATAGCTTCGGAGGAAAATTTTAAAGTATATGGAATGGTTTCCTCCCATGTTTCAATTTACTATAAAAAACAGACATGCCATTTCTTTTTGGTATGACCTTTGGTGTAGTAGGCAGATCATTCTTGCTGATATTATTCATCATAACTTAAGTTGGATGACTGGTATAACCGATGATGCTAAAATTGGGAGGTTCTGGGCCAATGATGGTATTACCCTTCCTCATTCTAGTTCTACTGTTGTGAGGGAAGCATGGGCAATGATTGAAGGCAATGTGTATATGGATACTGATCATGCTACTATTTGGGGGTAGTAAACAACATTCTATATTCAGTATTAATAAACTGTTGTCTGACAGTTATATTACCCCTACTTTTCTTTGGCTTTCAAGGATTTGGATGAACAACTCTAAGCCTAGAGAAAACCTTCTTCTCTGGAAAGTAATTAAAAATTGCCTATATACTCAAGACAAACTAATGGTGAATGGTTTGATTCATATTTCATGCTGTGTTCTGTAGTCTGCATCCTGAAAATATAGGGCATTTATTCTTTTCATGCCAGTATTCTCATTTCATTTGGAAGAGAATCCTTTGTCACTATAAATTGCATTCTCCTCACTTTGACTCCAGATTAGAATGGTTCACTATGTTCAAGGCTACCAGGTGGAAGTTGGGTAGGGCTATGTTTCTTTTCAAGTTAATTAAAAGCTTTGTTCACATGACTTGGGCTGAAAGAAATTCTCGTATGTTTTCAGGAAAATTTTCCTCTAAACATGGTGTCTTTCGTGCCTTAATCAAGTTGTTTCACCCTCCATTGGTCACTGTTTTCGCATTTCATTTGATGGTGACGAGCTTCAATAATGGTCATCATGCTTTCTTGTATTCAGTTTGTTTGGGTTGCTTGGAGCTTTTATGTTGTTACTTAGTGTCCTCCCTATGAGTTCTCCCTGTCTCCTATTGGTCTTTCTTGCTTGGTGCCTGTGGGTTGATTCTTTAGGTTTTTTTTGTGGTCCATGTATTGTTGCCTGCTATTTCCTTTTCTATGTGTTTTTCCTCATTTGTATTCTTCTTTATTCTCTCTGTACAATATTTAATACTTGTAATGATTTATTACGTGGTGCAAAAAAAGGTAGGGGTCCTTTTAACTCCGCCGGCTTTGCCAAAAAGTATTAATAATAATCATTATTAGTAATTTAAAACCATATTAATAATTTTAAATAATTAACTTTTTAAAATATTTAAAACATTAATAATAACCTTGAAGCAATATGAAATATAAATTAATAACTTTTAAAATGATATTAAATATAAATAAATAACCTTTAAAACAAAATAAAAATAAAAATAAATAACTTTAAAAAATATTAAATATAAATAACTTTTAAAAAAATATTAAATAAAAATAAATAACTTTAAAATAATAAAAATAATCTTAAAACAATATTAAATATAAATAAATAATCTTGAAAAAAATCGATAAAAGGGTGGAGTAAAATTTTAATTAAATCCCTTTAAACGAAATATTTTTGAAACCCAAATTCAGATTTAAAAATCATTTCTTGTCTCAAAAATCATTCCAACTCAATTGAAATTTATAATATTTTTATAATACTATTTTGAGGCTAATAACTACCAAACGCTTAACCAATACTGTTAATGCTTTTCTATCACTACTGGGTTTCAGTTTTGAATATAAAAAATGTTAGAACCAATAGTGTCCACAAATTAAGTTCCATATCCAACAATTCACATAATAGGCATTTTATTGAAAATAAATCATCCATAGCGAGGAATCCCATTTGATCCCTCTATCCCATCTCTTTGCATCGCAGCTCATATATATAAGCACGTATATATGAATAAACTTTAGCGGTGGTGAGGAATCTCGTTGGATCTCTCCAACTTGTTTTCCTGCGCCACCATCGAAGCTTCCCCTGACCTCACGCAACTCAGTGCCATTAATGGCAGCCTCCAAGTCGCCGCCTCCACTGCGAATTTTGCCAAAAATCAAACAACATTCATCCTCGAATTGCCGCTACCACGCCACTGTATTTGTCACCCAACTTCTACTGTGCCTCGCCGATTTCCTCCTCTTCCTTTCTTCTTCACAGCCCATTGACCAAAACTCAACAACGACGCCACAAACACCCAAAATTCAAACCCGAGCCGCCCCAAAAGGTAACTTTTACGCGATAATTAAAACGAATTAGGTCCAAAATCCAATCGCCATGATTTTTACATGATAAAATCCAATCGCCATGATTTTTATATGATAAAATCCAAGACAGTGCCCCAAAAGGCAATTTTTACATGATAATTAAAACGAATTATTATAAAAAGCAGATTAATCACTTTTAAATCTAATTAAAAGTATACTATCTTCATTCTTATTTAAATAGACTTTTAATCAACTTTCAAAATCATTTCTATTCACATTAAATCCAAAATTTAATTATTTAAGCAATTCCAAATAAAAAATTCAACAATTTAATTACCAAATAAATCGCTATTTTTGAAATTCTAGTTATTTAACTTATAAAATTAACTGTTAAATATTTTAAATCAATTTAAATATTCCAAATTCAACTGATTGAAATTCTAGGTCTTTAAATTCTCCCTCCTTAAAAGAATTTCGTCCCCGAAGTTTCCAAGGTAAGAAAAATGCCACAAAACCCTTTAACTTTTCAAAACCAATTAGTTGAAATAGATTGCCAAATTCTTTTCAGTTTTTAAATTCATCCATAAATTACTAACTAATACCATTTCAAGTTATAACATAAAAATCAAATTTTACTCATTAAAAATTCCTTTGAATTTTTTTCAAAAAATTTCTAACTCTTAAATTTTCGAGAAATTTTGCTGACATCTCCTTTGCGTGGTTAGATCGGAACAACCACAAATTGCCAATATGGGCCCAAACCAACAAATTAAAACAAAAGCCAAGCAGCTCAATCATAAAACCATCAAACCAAACCATAAATTAAATATGTACCTTTTAGTCGGGTACTAAATTTTACTTATGGAATCAAAGGCAACAAACTAGCTCTTGCTTTTATATACCTGCATCTTATTTACCAATGATACCTAATCATATAGTTCATAATCATATTATTTTGCATTTTCAATTGTCAACATTTACTTTACTAAAGCCCGTGTGGTGTACATATATCATCCGTATGCAATATCAAATATGATCGCTCTATCAATCACATAATTTCAATTTGGAACTAGTATCGTCCACATGACCACTCTACTGTGGACTTTGAACCAGTTCCTTAATTAGAAACTACATTCTCTCTACATAGCCATATACTATGATAGAGAATTCCAGAATCAATTAAAAATCCATAGCCAGCGTTCACCAACGAGAATTGGATGAAAAATTCTAACTCAGACCAATGTAAATTATCTCGAAATCATGTACTCGAATCTGGATCAAATAGTTATACAAATAAAATAATATACATTTAACTTACGTATTTGTTTCATTTGGTTTTTTATTATATCCCATTCTTTTATTTTCATTCATTTGCTCATAACTATTATTCACATTACTTTATTCACATCCATTTATTTTTAGTATATTTCTTTCAATACTAATACCATTTAAGAACCATTCCGTCAAATTTTACTTAAGTTATATAAACATTTATACAACCACTTCTCATGTTTATTTTCACTTTACAACTTAAGTTCATATTCATTTTAAATCAAATTCAATTTCATTTGACCCGATTCATTGTTTAATGTAACATCCCGCCCTTCTGACCGCCCCTAGTCGGTAATTAAACCAACCTGAAACGTTCAAAATGACGGATTGTTATTTAGTTTATAGAGTTTAAACAGAATCAGCCACAGTATCACAGAATAATAATATTATTATTTCGCAAGAAATGATTTTTTTACATATATCAGAGTTTATACAATGAATTAAATTTATACAACGGAATATTTCTTTAAGTACAAAATCCCAGAACTAAAGTGAAGCGATTTTCCCCTCTCTCTAACTTCGCTGCCCGAAAATCTTCAAGCTGCAAAACACTCGGTCTGACTCGAGTATTACATTCAAAAGAAAATAGTACACGGGTCAGACCGAGTGTTTTGCAGCTTGAAGATTTTCGGGCAGCGAAGTTAGAGAGAGGGGGAAATCGCCTCACTTAGTTCGGGGATTTTGTACTTAAAGAAATATTCCGCTGTATAAATAAATTTAATTCATTGTATAAACTCTGATATATGTAAAAAAAAATCATTTCATGCGAAATAATAATATTATTATTCTGTGATACTGTGGCTGATTCTGTTTAAACTCTATAAACTAAATAACAATCCGTCATTTGGAACGTTTCAAGTTGGTTTAATTACCAACTAGGGGCGGTCAGAAGGGCGGGATGTTACAAAGTGGTATCAGAGCTTTGGTTTATACAAAGCTTAGTTTATGATGTTTAATATGAATAGTCACTAGGATCACTTTAAAGAAAACGTTTTTCAAATCTAAAGAAGTATAAAATTGTTTTCTTTGAAAAATAAAAGGTATTTTGAAAATTCAAATCCTTTTCGGGAAATTCCCCTCTCTAAATTTAGGTTTACGATAGTTTCTCTTCGGTAAGGTCTCCTTAGATTTGAGTCCCGATCATTCGAAAACCCATTATCGAATTGCTGAGATATATGAAAAATTAAAGTTAAGTGAATTAATGAATTGGTTCAAATCAAATATTTTGAATATCTCCAAAGTAATAATTGGGAAATAAAATGACATGTCAATTTAGTTATAGCCAAGGGGATCATTGAACTATAACTTGGAAATTTGATTCTGAATTCTTTTGAAAATTGATTTCAAATGTTTTGAAAAACAATACTAGTAGTATATACAGGAAGAAAAATTTTCAAGTAAATTTTCAAAATATTTTCGAAAATAATAAAATAAAATAAATTTTGTTTTTATGTTTCAAGCAAAGTTTAATACGCAAGTATGTATATATATGTATATTTCAAATGTTTGAAATAAAATCCGGAGTTGAATCTCAAGTTTGGTTGAATAATAATCCTATATACCAGGATAATGTAAATTTGCAAATTGCCTTGGAAAAATGATTGAATAATCCAACCTTTGCTAATAGGGATTGCAAATTTTAGTAGGAAACTTCGAAAACATCTTTTTAATTATAATGGCGAAAACAAAAGCACAAAAAGAAGCACGCCGTGAACAAAGAGCAATTGCCCGTAGAGAAGCAGAAGTGGCAGGTGCTGAAATCGAAAGGAAAATCAATGAAAGGCAAGGACCTGGTCCCTATGATGATGTTATCTGTTATCCATGTCATAAAAAGGGACATTATGCCGTTATGTGCCGAGAGAAGAGAAAGAAAAGGAATGTGGATGACCGGTTCGCTCGTCCTGAGATTGTGTGTTTTAAATGTCAGGGGAAAGGGAATTTTCTTAGTCATTGCCCTGAAGTGAAAAGGAAGAAGCGCGCACTCGATTTATCCGTTGACAGATTGGCAATCTGCTACCATTGTCGCTAGACTGGACATATAGCCAGAAACTGCACCGAAAGACAGCATGGAAAGCAAGCTATAGCCCGATCAGCTAGAGCGAAAAATGTAAGGATGATAGATAAGGATGGAAACATCTCATATTTTTGCGGGAACTGTGGGAATTGGGGACATGTAGACTTTGAATGCGTTAATCCTCCTTTAATACAACCTGAAATAGTGCAAACCGAAGAGGGAAGTTTGGCAAAGATGCGTACTACCAGACAGGAAGTCGATAGTCCTCAATAATTCTGAATCTTAAACCAATCAGTATATTTGAAGCAATCAATATATTTTGTAATACTATCTTTTATAATCCAAAATCTTCTATGTACGTATTTTAAAAGTATTAAGCTATGGATAGTTTTGTATGGAAAGAAGTATTTTAATAAAATAGCGCCTTGGGAAGGGAATCTATTTGTCGAATTAACTGTATGAATCAAACTAGTTTTGATGTAAAGCTTATATTTCAAGTTTAAACTAATGCCTAAAATAGTTAATGTGGAGATATAAATCTAATGGAACCAAGTCGATGAATGGCTTACTAAAGAACTAGTTGATTATTTTTGGAAATAGAAAGCAAATGCAAAGTTCAAATGGAATTTAGATTTCAAATTTGAAGTTTGTCAACATGATAATCCATAAAAGGTTTAATAGATTCAGTGATGAATTTAAATTTGAACATCAGAGAATTAAGTTAAGTGAAAAACTTAATATTGGAAAGTTTGAAGTCGGTTTAAAACTAATATTGTGAAAAGTATAAGGAATTCAAACTATGAAATAAGTCGAAGTTGAAAATAAATGGATTTGTGAATTACTTAATATTAAATAAGTATGAAAATGTTTTCCAATATGAAATGAAAGGTTTGAAATTTTATCTTTTAAAGATAAATTGAAAAGTGAATATTTGAAATTTGTTTCAAATGGTTAAGTGTGGAAAATTATATATATCTTGTAAAGATATTTATGGAAAATTTAAACAATTAGTTCAACTTGAAATTTTTCAAAAAAATTGAATCTTGAGTTAAATTGAGTTTAACCTCGACACCAAAAACAATATAAGTTGAGTTTTGAATTTCGGATAGTCGATTTGGATTGTATGTCTAACATGGTGAATTGATGACATAGCAATTGATCTCTATTAAATATATATCTGTGGTGGAGGAGAATTTATTCTCTTAGCTATATACACCTGATGTGCACGTAAATGTGCACATTTTTATCGCCATATTTAATCTATTTAAATTAAATAAATGATCATATTGGGTATTTTAACTTGTTTTAACCAAAATTCATATTAATTCAAAATTGCCACACATTCATCTTCATACAAGGGTGAAATGGTCATTTTTGTGCATTTATTAAATTGTGAAAATTTACTTAGAATTTTCTATGTTTTTTTGTAGGAAATTTGGTGACATTTACAAGTGGTTTCATGAAGATATGCATGCAGAAAATCAATACAAAGGAATGAAGATGAAAATAATTCAAAGTGAAGATCATGGAGGACCCCACCTACCCACCTACCTTAATGTACAAATTAAAGGCTAAAGCACATGCTTATGCATTTAATGGCTTCATGTACATTTAAGTGGGGATTAAAACATGCTAATGATAACTTGGCCTCCACACTTTCTCATGGGCATTTTGGGCATTCCCCAAAAATAGGAATTAGGGTTTTAAACTTGTATATATACCCCTTATGTTTCATGTAACATAATCCCTTCTCTGAGTCTCTCTTAGGCCTCCTTCTCTTCATTAGTTTAGAGGAAATAAAAGAAAGATCTCTTTCTCCTTTCATGGCTACCTAGCCATTTTTATTTTATGTAATTTTTTTTATTTTATGCAATTTAATACATGCTTTTTTCTTTTCATGTTCATTTACTTTCATGTTGTAGTGTAGATCTCTTTTATTTTATGCAAGTAGAATAATTTTTCCTTTCATTTTTCTCTCTTTTTCTCTTCTTGTTTAATGTTGTTTTCTACATTTGTTCATATAATAACAAATATGAGAGCTTAATCCCTTCAATTTAGGGGTAATGAAGCTCTCAAGTATGTAGATCCAACATTTTGTTGTTTATGCTCTCTTTTTGTGCTTAATGAGAATGATTGAAGTGGTTTAATGATGTTGTTTAGCTTTGAATTTGATAGTCTATGTTGTTCATAACAAATAAGCTATGCTTAAACAAACATAACACAAATTGCATCTTCATCTAAATATGATTATGGCAAAGAAGTGAATGTTAAAATTGAAATTTGATGGCCTATATTTCTAAACAATAGTTAATAGGCTATGCTTAAAATAGATTTTTATTTCAACTTTGTTGTCATATTTCATGAGAGTTAAATGTGTATTAGTGGTTGTGTTATAGTTTGATGGTTTATATTGAGCTAATTAATAGCACAAATATACCATACTTATGATAAGCACATCAACTAATTCACTAATGACAAGAAAAGAGAGATCATAACTTCATTTTGTTGATTTATGTGATCTAGAGAGTGGAAATTGCCTCTAAATTGTCTTAACACTCTCATATTTTTTTTCTATTTTCTTTTGTCATTTTTCTTTTTTTTTAAGTTAATCACTCTCTCGACTTTGGTATAATTTGATTGAATAGAATTTTAAAATCATCAATTCCCTACGAATCGACCCGTATTCGCCGCGTGCTACATTCGTACACCGTGCGCTTGCGGTATAAATTTTATCTCTAAATTCGTTCGACGGTTTTCTAAATCGATAGAATTTCCGTCGACGAACAAGTTTTTGGCGCCGTTGCCGGGGAATTTGTTTTGATTTTGATTTTCTATTCTTCGAATTATTTTTTAATTTTTGTGGGTTTGTTTGTGTGTTTGTGTGATTTTTGATTGCATTTTGGTTTCGTGTGTGTTGTTTTCTAGTTTCCCTTTTTCATTTGCATTTTCATTATTAAAAAAAAAAGCATATACAATTTCAAAAAGAAAAAAATTTCCATTTCATTTCATTTATAGTCTCACTTTTACAGCTTTCAAAAAGAAAAGAAAAAATTACACCACTCAATTCATTTCAGTTCTCTGTTCACATTTCTGTGCACTGTGCACATTCTAATCTCCCCTCCCCCCTCCAATTGCCATTCTCCCTGAACTACATTCCCTCTAACCTGACATATACTCCTACCTACACAGTGCCATCACCAGTTACAACCACTGTAACTCCAACAATTTCAGCTGCCTCACCTCACCAATACCTTCCATTCATCACCAACATACAAAACTCCAACACACTTCATTGCCTTTCTGCCATCAAACCAAACTGTCATCTTCACTCATCAATATTTCCTTCTCCAAAACATCACATCCTCCCATGCAACTTCATCTACAACCTGCTGCCACCAAACCACAAGCCATTACAACTCCTCTGCCTTAACCCACTCCCAGTCAACTCACAGCAGATCATTCCTTCCAGTGCCAAAAAACTTCAAATTACAAACCAAAGACTGCCCCTTCTCCCTTGCACTTCAAACCAAAGCTGTCAACAATACTGCCTTCAATTACCTCCATCAGTCGCCCTACAGTCCACAATCACAACTTCATACCCAACTGTTGCCAAATTGTTACCTGCCACTTGCACACTCCTACCAAACAACATACCAAACCACCATCCAAACTGTGCAAACCTCACTTCATCACAGTCTATAAAACCATCCAAATCACCCTTACCCATTCATCTTCCACCATCATTCTAACAAAACAACCCGTTCAACACAATCCACTTCATAACTCCATCTCTGTTTCAACTAACAACCAAACCCCCTCTACAAACAACAGTGCCATCTTATATTGCCTTCAATCTACCTACTACCATCACTGATACTACCATCACTGCTGTAAATAGTGCCTCAACAGTCTGACTTACCTCAAAGCAAACAGCTATACCACAACAAATATTCACCACTGCCCTGTCCGTTCACCATTGTAAAACTGTCATCTCCATTTGCGACTTCTGCCACTACAATTTCCACAAACATCATTCCATTGCCATCCATAATCACCAAATCCACTATCTATCACTTCACCAAGCACACTGTAGTTTCGAACATTATCAGGTGCATTCACTCCCTGCCGTTTCTACATTGCAGCAACAAAAAAAAAGGGACTACTGACCATCATCAGATACCAACATGTAATTCCAAACTTCAATCCCCTAAGTCACAGACAAACCCGACCTCAAACCATCGCTGCATCATTCAACTTCACCGCCTCTACCTGACTTCCAGTAGTTTCCTCGACCTCGCGAACTACACCACTCAAACCCAAATCGCCAACCAGAACCACCATCCACGCAACCCAATTCGCCAAGTCGAACAAACTAAACAACAATCGACAACAACCAAAGTCGCGACCAATCTCGCGGCCGAAATCCCCCACTCCAGCACTTCCGATCCCCCATTCTCCATCTTAGTCAAAACATTTGGGCTAAAATAGCCATACCGTTCTCATATTCCAGCTCACCCTTCCTCTTGTTCTGACCGGCGTCGACTGGAACCAATTGCTGGACGATTGCTCCGATTGATCGGGATGGCATTTTAATTCGTGGGATTTGGATTTAGGAAGCTCAAAATTGCAATTGCTAAACTTTTGTTGAATTTGGTTTTGTTTTGCTGAATTTGTTAAGACAAAGGGGAGAGTCACTGTGAAATTTGTTGGGTTGCGTATGGGCTTATGGACTAAGTGCTTATTACAATTTCTTTTTAAATTTTCTTATTTTTGAATTTTCTTTTGGTTTTATAAAAAAAAACAGTAAGTGTTTGCAAACTGTTTTAGCTTTATTTGTTTTGTTTTTTTTTTCATTTGTTTAGTTTCTTCTCGATATTAATTTTTTTTTTTTAAGTAAAACCCTACTTTTAAGTATCCTTTCAAGAAACCAAAAAAAAAAAATTGTACATATTCTTGTTTTATATTTCAGGTTGCCAAAGCAGAATTTTAGAAGGAAGACTGCTGCCAAAAAAAAATTGCCTGCTTGCTAATAGTTTTTTTTGTTTTATTTGCCTTGCATTGTATATATCTCTTGTTTTTATTAGTTGCATTGTTGATTGCTTGCATTTGAATTTATATATAAAAAAAAATTCAAAAAAAAAAAATTTCATTCGTAGTTGCATTGTTAATACACGTTTAATTTCTGTTCTGCATTTCATCTTAGATTTTGATTAATAATAACGATTAGACATCGATAACACTTAATTGTATATTAATAATTTGTCTTCTTTGAACAATTTAAATTCTTGGTGTCTAGGCTACGGCAGAGCAATAATCAGTTATAAATATCACGGTGATTCGTAAATATTATACTGAATTGTTTCTCTGAAGGTACTTAAACCTTCGGCTGCATTGCTACGGTGATTCGTGGTGCACCGATAAATCCTGCCCGTTACCTAGCTGAGAACTATCTTGTTTATCTAAGGCAACTTGTGAATATACAATTTTGGGTTAACTTAGGATAAATCATTTGTAATTAATCCTTGCATTCACTTAATTGCATTAGTTCATGCATATTAAAAAAAAACAAAAAAAAATTCAAAATCCAAAACTAAAAAAAATTGTTAATATTTCTTAACTTAGTTTTTTTTTTTTTTGAAAATTTTCAAATCAAAATTCTAAAAATAAAAAAAAAATTAAAATCAAAAATCCAAAAAAATCTTTTCAAAAAAAAAAATTGAAATCCAAAAACAAAACAAAAATCAATTTTCGATTTTGAAAAATAGATTCTACTTGTAAATATTTTTGTTTATAAAAAAAATACCAAAAAAAAAAAATCTTGAAAATGTCCGAGTTTCCTTTTTCTTACTCGCTTGAATTTAACTGCGAAAATCAATATAATCCATATGAGTTCACTCCAAATTCGTATGGATATTTTAACAACTTTTGTGTAAATAATACAAATTTCGAACAACAAAATTTTCAAAACGATGACCAACGTTCGACTCTTGAAAATAGCATTGAAATGATTTCATCTTTACTCGAACTTTCTTCACGAAAAAATCAAGAGATAAATGATTTATGTAATTCTGATTTGTGTAATAACTCGAGTCGAGGATTTCAAAATTTGAATTCAATTCAAAATTCAAACGATTACGATTATAACCCATGCCAATTTAATTTCGAGCTCCAAAATGAAGTCCAAACTCAACATGAAAATGGGAACAACTTTTCAAACGAATTTGGCAATGGGAATAGTCTTAACCATGTTACGAGTGAAAATTTTTGTTCTCAACAAATCCAAATCGAAAATTCTCTATTTAATAACTATAAATTGGATTTTGTTGAACAAATGAATGAAATTTACGATGATCACACGGATTTGTTGTTTGAAACTTATATGAAACAACGTGAACAACAAAATCAAATCTCAACGTATGATGAGTTAAGTGATAATCCATCTTTTACCCAAATCGACGATTTTCAAATAACAACTTTTAAATTTGTTAATGACGATCTTAATCAAGTTGTTGAAAATATGGTAATTGAGTTGGATTTCAATTCTTTTGAGGGTGCGAAACTCGATTTAAATTTCGATCTTCCATTTTCTGAAAATTTGAATACAACAACTTTGAAATTTGAACTTGATTTATGTAATAAAGTTGTTGATAATCCAACAAAGGAAGACGAATTTAATGAACACGAATTTTTTGGACTTTTGGATGATGAGTTGTTAAATTCCGAAGGGGAAGATGAAAATCACCATTTTGATTTTGAAATCAATAATTGTGAAAATGTTTTCAATGATAAGCTTGAATTTCAAATTGGTGAAAATAAACTTGAACTTCAATCAATTATTTTGTCGACCCTGAAAATCATCGAAAATAAAACAACTCGTACAATTTTTAATAAAACGACATTCGTTTTTCCAAATCGACAATCAACTTCAAATTCTTTTACGATTTGGTTTTTCGTGCTTAAGCCGTGTCTCACACATTCGACGAGACAAATGAATCGGTTTTTGGAAGACCGTTTCATTTACTTTTTGACAATATACTTTCTGATCTCATGTAAATACCGTTCGTTTTCATGTAAATAACAATAAACATCCCTTTCACTTGGGTTGACTGTGGGGACACAGTCAAAATCAAGTGTGGGAGGGAGACTCATCTTCATTTTTTTTCATGGTTTATTTTTGGTTTAAAATCACAAAAAAAAAAAAAAACCCAAAAACAAATTTTCTTTTGATTTAGTTTTAAAAGAAACACTATAAGATAAATATATGGCTTTGGTTTGTTAAATTGAAATTTTTGGAAATTTATTTGTCTAAACAAAAATAAAAATGAAATTTGATTACAAATAATAATGGTTTAACTAGTATATAGGAAGATTCATACGTGTTAATTATGAAATATATCCTAATTGAAAATCTTTGTTTTAAAAAGTGGTTGATTTAAAGTAAAGGATATAACATTTTTTTTGTCTTCTTAGTTAAATGGTGCTAAGATGATTTTGCAAAACTCTCTCTCTTAAAAAATAATATAAAAAAATAAAAAATAATAATAATATCCAAGTATTCACTCTCATTTAAAAGTCCTCACGGTTATGCATGGGTAAATTACTTGGAATCTTTGATTATGTGCTTTCATACTCATTTAAAAGTCCTCACGGTTATGCATGTATGGAACACATGTTAAAAAAAAAAGACTTAATAAAAACCACCTACGGTCGATAAGTGTATGCACGAAAGTGTGTACACTCGCCATGCTTTGTACTCCCCTCACATAAGCCCGAAAGGCAGTGCATGGGTGGTATATCTGGCCTCAGTTTACCTGAGCTAGGTGTGTAATTTTTCTTGCAAATAATGAGAGAGCAAGCAATTGAAATCCTAGCACTATTTTTACTTATTTGATTTGATTTGTTATTGAAAAGAAATGAAAATACCACTTTGATAAACTTTGATAATCAACTAAGGATCCATTTTATAATTACACTTTGTTATCAACCGAAACAACAAGTTAAACTATTATCTAATTGTTATGATAACTTGACTTTTGTTGGAAATTTTGACGAGTAAATGTCATAAATTTTCAAGATAATAACCAAAACCTATATTTAACTTATTCGTGTCAATTTAAAAATAAATTCTTCATTTGTAAATATTTTCAAAAATTTGCATTCATCTCTTTGTAAATAAATCTTGCATTTTGTAAATATTTTCATCATGCATTTGGATTTTGTGGGTAGTATCCGCTGAAAACCCTCACGAGACAACACTCGTCCTACTGGGGACACCCAGAGGTTTAACGGCTTGTTGCATACGCTCAATGCAATCGTGCTTCCTACGAAAATGGATTTATCTTAGTTTCCCTTTATTCGAGGACGAATAAAAAGATAAGTGTGGGGGTATTTGATGTGCACGTAAATGTGCACATTTTTATCGCCATATTTCTATTTAAATTAAATAAATGATCATATTGGGTATTTTAACTTGTTTTAACCAAAATTCATATTAATTCAAAATTGCCACACATTCATCTTCATACAAGGGTGAAATGGTCATTTTTGTGCATTTATTAAATTGTGAAAATTTACTTAGAATTTTCTATGTTTTTTGTAGGAAATTTGGTGACATTTACAAGTGGTTTCATGAAGATATGCATGCACAAAATCAATACAAAGGAATGAAGATGAAAATAATTCAAAGTGAAGATCATGGAGGACCCCACCTACCCACCTACCTTAATGTACAAATTAAAGGCTAAAGCACATGCTTATGTATTTAATGGCTTCATGTACATTTAAGTGGGGACTAAAACATGCTAATGATAACTTGGCCTCCACACTTTCTCATGGGCATTTTGGGCATTCTCCAAAAATAGGAATTAGGGTTTTAAACTTGTATATATACCCCTTATGTTTCATGTAACATAATCCCTTCTCTGAGTCTCTCTTACGCCTCCTTCTCTTCATTAGTTTAGAGGAAATAAAAGAAAGCTCTCTTTCTCCTTTCATGGCTACTTAGCCATTTTTATTTTATGTAATTTTTTTTATTTTATGCAATTTAATACATGCTTTTTTCTTTTCATGTTCATTTACTTTCATGTTGTAGTGTAGATCTCTTTTATTTTATGCAAGTAGAATAATTTTTCCTTTCATTTTGCTCTCTTTTTCTCTTCTTGTTTAATGTTGTTTTCTACATTTGTTCATATAATAACAAATATGAGAGCTTAATCCCTTCAATTTAGGGGTAATGAAGCTCTCAAGTATGTAGATCCAACATTTTGTTGTTTATGCTCTCTTTTTGTGCTTAATGAGAATGATTGAAGTGGTTTAATGATGTTGTTTAGCTTTGAATTTGATAGTCTATGTTGTTCATAACAAATAGGCTATGCTTAAACAAACATAACACAAATTGCCTCTTCATCTAAATATGATTATGGCAAAGAAGTGAATGTTAAAATTGAAATTTGATAGCCTATATTTCTAAACAATAGTTAATAGGCTATGCTTAAAATAGATTTTTATTTCAACTTTGTTGTCATATTTCATGAGAGTTAAATGTGTATTAGTGGTTGTGTTATAGTTTGATGGTTTATATTGAGCTAATTAATAGCACAAATATACCATACTTATGATAAGCACATCAACTAATTCACTAATGACAAGAAAAGAGAGATCATAACTTCATTTTGTTGATTTATGTGATCTAGAGAGTGGAAATTGCCTCTAAATTGTCTTAACACTCTCATATTTTTTTTCTATTTTCTTTTGTCATTTTTCTTTTTTTTTTAGTTAATCACTCTCTCGACTTTGGTATAATTTGATTGAATAGAATTTTAAAATCATCAATTCCCTGCGGATCGACCCGTATTCGCCGCGTGCTACATTCGTACACCGTGCGCTTGCGGTATTAATTTTATCTCTAAATTCGTTCGACGGTTTTCTAAATCGATAGAATTTCCGTCGACGAACAACACCCTTCTCTGAGACGTACGAGCTCAGAGGTTATATATCGGTAGACATCAATTATGTGTTGAGAATTGACGATGTAACGTGAAATCCAAATCGAATGTGAAGTCGATAATAAATTGAATTATGAATGTGAATTGGGTTTGAGATAACCTTAAATTTTCAAATCGACTTAGAGGAAAATTTTGAATCAGTAACGAGATGGAAAATTCAGGAATCCTCTATTTGTTATGGGTATGGGATATTGTGGTTTTCGGAACTTATATATGAGAATGTAATAATTCGAAAACCATTAGTTTGGAAAGTAATTGTTATGGAAATCCTATGTAAGTTTACATAGGTATGATATGTACGAAATGTGAAATGAAGTACTATATGTATATGACATTATGTTTTCTAAACTGAGGATATGGAAAAGTACCTTCCATTTAAAATTTGTGAAGGTGTTGGAACTCGGTATGAGTGTCCATTTGAAATTCGTAGCTACGTAGCATTTCCATAAGTTGGAGTGTCCATTTGGATTAGAATCCCTCGTGATAGGATCATGTTGATGGGATCATGTTGATTGATGATGATGTGTGCTAGCGTAATTTGAGGGGCGTGATGCCTACAGTTACAAGCGATTCCACTGGGATAGTGGCGCAACCACCGCGTAAACTGCGATCTAGATGCCAAAGCGAAATTTGAGGGGCGAGATGCGTACGGTCACAAGCGATTCTACTGGGATAGTAGCGTAACCGCCGGGTGAACTGCGATCTATGACAATAACCATGGCGAAATTCAAGAGATGTGAAATCTACAGATTACAAGCGATTCTACTGGGATAGTAGCGTAACCGTCGGGTAACTGTGATCCATGGGGGAATGTGCTTTCCATATCCATTTTTAAAAAGATTTTTAAGTATTTTCACTGGGAGTTGAAGCAAGTATATTTAGTACTTGGAGATTTTTAGTCCTGCGCCTGGCCAATGTATGCCTAATGTCTGTAAGAACGACGATAGACTTGTTAAACTTCGAGTTAGTAAGTATTTTCAAAACTTTAGATAGCAAATCAATAGTCTGAAATAAAAATTACATAATTCCAACCTAATAAACTAAGGAAGAAGATCTTTAAAATGTCTTGAAAGTCCACAGCTTTGGAAAAGATATAATATGCAAATCTCTAACATGAAGGATTTCAATTTTAAATCTGAGTTTTGTAAGTCGAATTTTTTTGGTAAAAGACTTTTGCGTCTTGATTGTAGAAATCAATGAACAAAAGAAGATAATGAACAAAGCTAGTGAGGTAAAACAAATGGAATGAATCCTATATTTATTTATTTTTAATAAGTTTAGAAATAGGTAAAATTGTGTAGGGTATAAATATCGATGAGATTTTAACAATCATTTTTCCTAACTTATAATTTGGGGAAGAAATTCTTTTAAGGGGGGAAGATTGTAACGACCCTGAAGTTTGAACAATTTAAATTGAAAATATTTAATAAATTTTAAATATTTGAATGATGGTTTGACTTGAATTTCAAATTATCAGATTTAATTTGGCGATTAAATTTTAGAATTTAATCTATTGAAAGTTGAATAGTTTTTTTAAGCTGATTAAGAATAATTTAAAGGCTTAGAAAATTCACATTGATAATACTGAAGATAATAGAAGCTTCAGAATTGAATTTGAAGTGATTTGTTCAGTTTTGAAATTTTATTGTTTAAATTGAATTTAAAAAATAGCCTTCTGAGGCACAGTCTCGGAATCCGATGAAACCAGTTCCATTGGGTCCGTAATGTTGAATTATTACCTGATTTCAAATTTCGTATTGAGCAAAGTTGTTGTGTGAGCATACGACACATAAACGCGTTGAAATTTGTGTCGAAAACAAATTGAATTTAAAATAAAAATAAAAATAATATTCTTTATTCTTTTCAGCTTCTCCTAAAATCACGCCTTAACTCAAGCCTAAAATCACGCAACCTTCATTTCAAAGCATGGCCGATATCCCTTTCCTCTCTACTCATTTTTCCTCCGCCCCCATTCATTTCGTTCGAAGCCTAAAAAAACGAAGAATTAAAAATGGCGGCCTCGTACATCTTCTCGTTCATCTCAAAAAAACTAGGGCTTGGTTAAATCGAAGGCTTCGACTTCAGTAGCTCAATCGCTCTACTCGCGGCTGCTCCTACTTGCTTCGACTAAGGTGAGTGAATTCATCACTCACATCTAAGTCGAATTTAGTGATTTTTGTGACTTCTTCCAATTCGTGCTTTGATTGCTTGAGTAACTGATTTTTACCGCTTGTTAGATTTTGATGATGATTCCCTGGTTCGCTTATTTCGAATTTCTAGCAATTGATTTTTTAGGTTGATTCAGCAATGACTTTGGTTTGAAATCTACAGTTATAATTTTGTGAAATTGTTCGTTTGACTTCGGTCTTGATTTCGTGTATGTGACACCATAGCTTTGATCAGTAGCTCATGGCTTCATCTTGTTTTGATATTAGTACGATTTTGAAAATTCTGCAAATTTCTTTTGTTCGAATTCGTCTAAATTGTGATTTTAAGTTGCACAGTTTTAGTTTGATTTTCTGGTAGCTTCAACAGACTTTGATTCAAGTTGCAGTGTTTTTGGACTTGGTTTAAAAGCTTGATTTTGCGAAAATAAATTGAATTCGATTTTGATAAAACTATTATTTGACTACGGTCATTCTTGAAACTTGCTGTTTGATTTTTGTTTTGTCAAACTTGCTGTTTCTCAGATCAGTGGGCACTTTGCTAGTACTTTGGTATATGTAGTCGGGGTTCTTCACTGACCTGTACATATTGTTTCTTGATGTTGCTCTGTACTGTTGAGTTTTTTTCGAATACATGTATCACTTTTGTCTATGAGTTGTTTGGATATTGATGATTTCTCAGATTTTATCAATTTCGTATAATTTGATATTCGGTACTTATGATATTGAATTTTGACTTGGTTCGATTTATTGGTTTCCACGGCCCTGTTTATGCTGTGACAATTTTGGTTACTGACTTGTTTAAATCTACTGTTTTTGTAAAAAGATTCGAATTTCAAATTTGTGTTCGACTGAGAGTTGTTTGACTTCGTTTCCGCCATTCGAGTATATTTTGATGTTGATGATATATCTTGGCCATTCCATTTTTGTTTTAATACTGGGATTAATCTCTGACTTGTTTAATGTCGGCTTTAAGGTGAATTTACTTTGACTATTTTGAACTTGATTTTTTGTAGTAGTCTGCACTTAAGTGATAACGTTTGTTGTTGTTTTAAAAACAACCCGATATAGTTAAATCTCTGAAAATTGTTGATAGGCCACCTTACTGGGTTGCTTCATAATGTATACACTGATAATCAAGTTGTATTGTTTGTGACATTGAGTCTTGACTTTAATCTATTTCTTCGACATTGAACTGGTTTTGGGAAATTCCTAATGATGTGTGTTCATAGTAGTTTCATTCTTGTTCATGACATGTTGGCTTCAGTCTTGTACCACCCGTATCTGTATTTTCTCAACCACTTCACTGCATTGGTCTTGCAACACTTTTATGTCCACTACATTATGTTGCCATCATGTTCATGTGCATTTTCTATTTAAGTTTGCAATCTCCAGTTCCATGTAGTTGTTACTGTTGCCTGAACTGTTGCCTTCATGTTCATGGCATTAGCTTGCATTATTCACAACTGTATATATGTTTGGGGGGTCATGCTAGTGACCAATCATGTTATTGCATTGGGTAGTACTTTACTGTGTTCATCTTGCATTGTCCATTTTGACCGCTGTCCAGTTTTACAAGTGCATCTCATATATAGTTACATTTGTGTTGTCTTTGAGTTTCGGACCATATATGTGTGTTCATGAATGTGTGCATCGATGTACATGCATTTGCCACTGTTTATTTGATAGTGTACGGACTGAAGCTCGAGTTGCATTCATTTGCTTGACCCTTGTATTTCATTCATACTGTCGCTCCACTGTTTGTCTAGTATTTGAATTTAAAATTTTCTTATTAAACTTGGTTCATGCCATAGTTCTTCTGATGCATTTACTTCTAGCTAGCACTTGAGTTGTTTGGATTTATTCTACTAGTTGCTGTTAGCTTTGGCTTGTGGTTTTTTTTGCTTGTTAAGGCTGCTGCTCGTATGCTCTAACCTGATGCATATTGCCTGACCATTCAGTTTGCATACATGTTATATCTTTGTTCATGTCTCTCTTTTGGGTTGTGATTCACTTGCAATGCCGAGTTTGTCCTCTGTGTTTGTTGTACATATGAAATTAATTCATATGTATGCTAAACAATGCTTCTCAGTGACATTACTTGCATTCATATGCTCAAATGTTTTGGGTTGTTGCTGTGTTGACTTTGGCCTGCTGTTCAAATGGCAACGGCATTGATATTAGAAGTGTTGCATATCTGTTGCCTTGGTTCTAACCAAGTTGCACTATAATCTGGTTTGGGTTTAAGCATCACTGATCTGATATACATTGGATTTGTTTTTCTAATTACACTTGAGTTGAATCCAGCTGAAACGCTCGGGTTTGACCTTGTACTCGTTTGGAACTTCCGTTGATCTTTTGTGCATTTCATACTGTAGTGGCGAGGCAGTACGCGCGTGCGTGTACTGCACCCACACCGTATTGTTTTTGTTGGTATTCCTTTTGCTTTTGATGCGCTGATCTTTTGGGTACATCATCACTATAGTGGCAAGGCAGTGCACGCAAGCGTGAACTGCAGCCACACGGCATGGCTTTTATTGATATCATATTTTGTTTTGATTTATGATCTTTTGCATATTCCATATGCTGTAGTGGCGAGGCCGTACACGCGTGCGTGTACTGCAGCCCTACTAGATCTGATGTTTTTAATTGATGTTTTCTATTGATGGAAATTGTTTTATATTGCCAATTCAATATATTTTGAATCGCATTTTGATTTGGTTAAATTTGATGATTTTGTTGTCAATTGCCGTTTAGGCAATTCTGATGTTTTTCCTAAATTATCTTCATTAATAATCCCTTCATCTATCTTCGTTGATAATTTGAATCTACTGATTTATTGTTTAACACTGTTAAGTGTTATATTTACCGTTATCCGATTTTTTGTTAAAGGATCGGATAGATGAATTTATATTTGATTGTCGTCTAATTGTTATTTGATTATTATTGCCTTTATGCGCTAATAACTGAGTTTGAATTAGACTGACCCGTGTATTATTTTCTTTTGAATGTAATACTCGGGTCAGATCGAGTGTTTTACAGCTTGAAGATTTTCGGGCAGCGAAGTTAGAGAGAGGGGGAAATCGCTTCACTTTAGTTCGGGGATTTTGTACTTAAATAAATATTTCACTGTATAAATTTAATTCATTGTATAAACTCTGATATATGTAAAAAAAATCATGTCTTGCGAAATAATAATATTATTATTCTGTGATACTGTGGCTGATTCTGTTTAAACTCTATAAACTAAATAACAATCCGTCATTTTGAATGTTTCAAGTTGGTTTAATTACCTACTAGGGGCGGTCAGAAGGGCGGGATGTTACATTTAATTTCAATCTTCAATTCTATCAAACAACATTCAAACCATATACAATTTGCTAATTTATTTAATTAGTTCACTTCATTAATTCATTTCCAACCACAATCAATTTCCTTTCAAAAATCATTTCATTTAACTTAAGTTAAATTTTATATCATAGTTGTTTTTCTTAACGTTCAGATTCAATAATTTAAAACTTCGTTTTACTTACAAATTCTCCAAATTTTATAAGTTAAACTACTTATTTTCTCATATTTTCATAAAACACTCGAACAAAAATTTTCAAATTTTATACATCTTATTCTTATTTCAAATTATTTTGAAACAATACTATAAATAACCCCTTTGTATTCCAAATCATACTTTTGAATTTTAAATCAAAACTAGTTTTACCAAAACAAAACTCCAATGGTAGCAATTCCTCTCTTGGAAACCCAAAAATGAACGTCGATGATGCTGCAGTCATCATCAAAATTATTTCCCAATGACTGAAGTGAGTTCAGTGCTTTTTATCTCTTTTGCATTCCATTTTTAAATATTTCCATTCAAATATATTTTCTAATTATTATTATTATTATTATTTTCCAGAACATTGAAACACAATTTTCAAAATCAATGGGAGTTTAATTCTCAAATTCTCAGCTTTTAAATTCTTTTTACTTATAAATCATATTTATAACTTCCCTTACATATAATTTCACTTGGGTTATACAAAACCATTTCATAATTGTTTATCTTTGTTTACGTTATAATAATAACAACTTTTATTGGACCACAAACAAAAAATGATAATAATTAAATATTGTCATTCAGTAACAACCTAACACTCCATATATACTATAGTAATTTTCAAAAATAATTATTTTATATATATAGTAAAGGTAAAATATTTCACTTACCAATTTCAAAACAATATAATGTTGAATTTCTCTCTTCAAGTGTTCAGAGATCCCTATCAATAACGTTAATTACTTGTATTGACAAGAATCCATAAGCCACTCAACAAATCAACCAACATAATATAAAATATTTTTATATCACTAACAAATACACTCTCATATATATATTCTCAAACTCATTCTAGTGTGCTACGGAACCGATCTATAATGAGTGATTCCCACCAAAGCCAAGGTTCTCGTTTAACCTTCAGCTCTAAAACCACGATGTAACAACCCAATTTTCCGAACAGTTTAAGTGGACAATCAACCACACATAACCCACTCAACTTGAACGGAAAGGAGGATAGTTATGAAAAAAAGGAAAGAAGAAATAAGAGAGAAAGAAAACAAAACAATCACAGAATCTCAAAGCGGAACGAATAATCTATAATATATAACAAATCTTCACACAAAGAATAAATGTAATATACGCTCATCAATCAGAGCATACTAACCTATTTCGGCCGGACAGTTATAACAATTTGTCCTCACAATTGCTGATAAATACAATAATGAATGCATCGGGAAAATAACCATATATGCGAATACGTCTCTAGGCCTCCAACTCGCCTCCTGAAGTTCCAAGCATCCAAATAATCTGTAATATGTTTGGTTTGACTCGAGCATTATAATAAAATACCACTCGAGTCAATGTGGGAAACCAGCGTAAGAAAAACACACCCAAATGGATTTTTTAAGTTTCAAAAATCTTATGAAAATAAAGGTATCTCGTAAGACCCCACCGCACATAAACACAGACAAGTTTTTACATTACGATAAGCAAAACATTTTCTATAGAAATCCATTGATATTATAATAATGTCCAAGGTTTAAAGTAAAATATAAATATAGTTGAAATGCTTGCGTCTCACATTTTAGCATAGCACAACTAAATCCATGTGGCACTTATTGGAGAATTGATTCCATACAATGACTGGGCTATTAGGTTACCGCTCGTCACGGTGCATCTCTAGATAGAATAACACCAAGTTCGAATCTATCGACTCCTGCCAACACAGAATTGGCCTACCTTTTACTGGATAGTACCCAATATGATCACCCTCCTGTTAATGGGCACCAAAACATACAAATGAAACATAATATCGACTCTAGATAGGAATGACCATATCTACTTGGGAGCGATCCACTTACCCCTACTACATCTCCCTTATTTTAGTCATTTCCAGTTGATGAGGCTTGACGCTACGTTTTACCTTTAGTATAGCACTTCCCACTTGTAATTCTAACATTTCCCTCCAGGCAATAATGCAATGCAAGCACTCATCCATACAAGTTCGCTCTGGGATTAAACAAAACACTTGAGAGCTTCGTCTTCAATTCCATCATCTTCAAGATGTCTTCACTTCGAAACGCTTGAGTTCGATCAAAGTGGTTTTCGAATAACATATCTGATCTTGGTCTCTTCGAAACAACATTCGATAGTTTCCGATAAACTCAACCCCAATTATTTAGGAAATAAATAGTCAAAGATAAGAGCGGAGATCACCTTATAACCATTAATGGATGGATTTCCTTATCGTTTGTCCTAAGAGAATGAAAAAAGATTTATATGCATAGTACAACATTATCAGAGATGACTGTGCCATATCACTCACGTGTTTCTCCTTTTCCAAAGTTACGTTTTGGGTCCAAATTTGATAGTCAGTTATTTAACTATCAAATAAACAAATATTCAAATGAAAGATTTATTTCAAAAGGGAAAACCAACAATAGTTGAGCTCATAAGCAACCACTAGCCTCTTCTATAAATCTTTTCATTAATTATATTCATCTAGAAATACTTATATCAAAATAGTTTTATAAAAATATATTCACAAATCCTTATATTTTCAATACTTAGAAAATATCCATATACTTATCTGAATGCTAACTAAGAAATATATTCTTTCTATACAATTCTAAAATCATTTATATATCCCTTATAAATCTCAAAAACCATTTATAAAACCATTTTATAAATCTCTAAAAATCATTTATAATCTCTTTTATAAATTCAATCACTTATACTTTTTTTGTACATTTCTAAAATTATTTATAAATCCTTTCTAAATCCATAAAACCATTTATAAAACTCCTTTTATAGATCTATGAACTCATTTCTCAAATTCGTTTATAAATATCTAATCATTTATAAAACTCTTTCACCTTGTAAATAATCTCTCTTAAGTCTTCAAACCATTTTATAAACTTCCCTTATAAAATCCAAGTCTGTTTATGAAACTCTATTTATGAATCTTGAAAACATTATAAATGAACCTTAATCTTTTAAAAGGAAAACGAGGTTTTATACTAGCCCCTACCAGTTTTATTAAAAACGAGAGACCATAAACAGGGGAAAGATAACACAAAGAAAAAAGAAAAAAATAAGAACATAAATACAAAGAGTAAACAGTAATAAGATCCAATTAATAAAAGATTCAGACCCGATAATCCCAAATACCTAATTAATTAAATCTCCATGCAGAGCCCGATCCTATTGATTCTAAATGCCCCCATAAGCTAATTAACCGTCTTCTTTATAAAAGCAACAATCCCCTTCCTACCATTAAGTTTATTTTTGAAAACGCTAGAATTTCTCTCCCTCTAACAAACTGCAACAAAGCATTTTAGTATAACAAGCATACAATTTCCCAGTTCAGTTTTCCACCACGACCTCTTGAAGATCTCAAACCACTACTGATTATAATTTGTAGTAGCATATTATATTCCATCTACACGAATTATAGATTTCCACTTATGATAAATCATAGTGCATTGGAAAAAGAGGTGATCCCTACTATCAGGGTGATCTTGGCAAAAATTATAGCAGTTACTAATCATGAAACCCCGCACAACTAACTTGTCTCTCATAAGAAGTGAGTTATGTATTGTCCTCCATAGTAGGAAATTATCCTTTTCAGCGCCAAATAAATTCCATATTCTACGATACCATATTAAGTAAGGCCTTGTTCAGTCAGGAAGTAATTCCTTGTATGCTGCAGATATGGAGTACGCACATTTGTTGCTAGTCCATTGAATTTTGTGTGCAGTTTTGATGTCGTGTTCCGACTTGATTTTGTTCCATAAGTTCCTAACAACCAAAAAGCTAGTAGAAGGTATATTGATTTTGTCATGAAAGATGAAATGCTGAATATTAGCATTATTAGGAATACCAGTGGAATATTTTGCATATTATCCAAAATGTCGTTCAAAATCACGCCTCTGGCAGCAAAATGAGAGTGCCAAAAGGAGGAATGGATATTGGAGAAAATATTATATTTGACAAGGGGAAGAATAATATGTCTAATATTAAGCAAACTCTTCCAGAACCAGCTAGCATTGGAGAGGATGTCATAGTCTAGAAGTGCTTTCCATATAAATAGTTCTTGGTTATCCACTTAACCCACAATTTGACTTATTTCTCAGGATATCATCAATGTGTTTAGTTGCAGCCGCCATATTCCAGTATTGTATGTTTATGATGCCTATGTTGGGGAAATCTCGGTCTTCCCCGCTTCGTGAAGTTAAGATAGGCACTTTAAGATTAAAAGTAGCAATGGAAGCACAAGAGTTTATAATTCTCCAATATGGAGATTCTTCCACTATACAAAAGAATAGTAGGATTACAATAATATGATTACAAAAGTAAATCACACTTGGTGGCTCACTCAAGCTTGAGGATAAAGACTTCTCAAGCTATCACTCTTTTCTCTCAAAGAGGATCTCTCTAACTCTCAAGTTTTTCTCACTCTAAGAAGTGGCTTCTTCCTTGGATTCTTGGATGGCTAGTAATAGGGCTCCTTCTCCTATTTATACTACTCAACCTCCATAATGAATGATGGAGATTACTTGCATCCGACGGTAGAGATTGATTCTCTAGAATGCTCCACACTCTCTAAGAATCTCTACACTCTTCCATTCCCTTCTTTATTCTTCCATACTCTTCCCTAAGGTTTCAGAAGGTTCCACACATCTCTAGAATATTCCAGAGGGTTCCACACTCTTCCACAAGCTTCTAGTAAGTTCTACACTTCTCTAGAGTTCTCCGGAACATTCTAGAAAATTCTAGATTTCTCTAAAAATGTCTAGAATTTTCTAGAAACTCTCCAATTAAGGAGGAATCCCAACAAATCTCCCCCTCCCGACTTAATTGGGGGGTAGAAGTACGCCGGCACCTTGACAGCAGTCTTCATACTTCTTTGTTGGTACTACCTTGGTCATCATGTCAGACCAGTTCTCAAATCTCTTTATGAAGACACAATGATCGTTTTCCGTTTTTTTTGAAATCATGTTCTGCCATGAATGCGTCGAACTTCTTGTACCATTGCCTTGGTGCTTGCTTAAGTCCATATAGACTCTTTGTGAGGCGGCACACTAGATCTTCTTTGCCTGGAACTTTGAATCCCTCAGGCTGTTCCATGTAGATCTCTTCCTCTAGGTCACCATGTAGAAACGCCGTCTTGACATCGAGTTGTTCAATCTCCAAATCTTGCACGGCTGCTAGGCTAAGCACAACTCGGATTGATGACATCTTTACCACGGGAGAGAATATCTCTTCAAAGTCAGTACCTTTTTCTTGTCCAAATCCTTTGACGACTAATCGAGCTTTATAGCGAGGCTTTGAACAGTTCTCTTCGGTCTTGATTCTATACACCCACTTATTCTTCAAAGCACTTCTCCCTTTTGGTAGCTCCACTAGTTCATATGTGTTATTCTCATGCAAGGATTGCATTTCTTCTTGCATGGCTATTCTCCACTCTTCTTTATGACAATCACTCATTGCTTCTTTATAGCTTTGAGGCTCCTCCTCATCAGTGAGCGTAATGTACTCCTCTGTGTTGTATCGGGTGGATGGTCTTCTGTCCCTTGAGGATCGTCTTGGCTCTGGTGCGATTGGAGTGCTAGATTGAGATTCTTCCTGAACTGGTTCATCATGAATTTCATGATCTTCAGCTTCACTGCTTTCTTGTGTGTTGTTATCTTCATGTCGAACCAGAGTAGGTTCAATGTTCTTACTGCTTCTCAATCTTGGCCTCTCTGAATTCTTGATATCTTCAATTGTTTGGTCTTCGAAGAATACAACGTCTCTACTGCGAATAACCCTCTTGTTAATAGGGTCCCACAACCGGTACCCAAATTCATCCTTAGGTGAACGAAGATAAATACACTCCTTTGTCTTTGCATCAAGCTTAGCTCTCTCATCTTTGGGGATGTGAACAAATGCCCTGCACCCGAACACCTTGAGATGATTATATGAAGCCCTCTTGCCCGTCCAAACTTCCTCAGGAATGACCCCATCCAAAGGAACTGATGGTGTGAGGTTGACAATGTTGGCCACAGCCATTATAGCTTCTCCCCAGAATGATTTGGGTAACTTAGCATGAGAGAGCACACAACGAACTCTTTCTTCAATGGTTCGGTTCATTCTCTCAGCTAGCCCATTCAATTGTGGTGTCTTGGGTGGAGTCTTCTCTAGCCTAATGCCATATTTCTTGCAATAGTCTTCAAAAGGACCTCTATACTCACCTCTGTTATCTGATCGTACACACTTGATCTTCCGTCCAGTCTCACGCTCCACCAGAGCATGGAATTCTTTGAAGGCATCAAGCACTTGATCCTTTGATTTTAACAGGTGCAACCATACTTTCCTTGAATGATCATCAATGAAGGTGACAAAATATAAAGCACCACCAATGGATCTCTCAGACATCGAACATATGTCAGTGTGCACGAGGTCTAGAATGTTCTTTCTTCTTGTGAGTGGAGAAGATCTTTGGAAAGCAACCCTATGTTGTTTTCCAGCTAAACAATGAGCACAAGGATGAAGTGGTTTACCTTTCACGTCAGGGAGGAGTTGTTTCTGAGCGATTATGTGAAGACCTTTATCACTAATGTGCCCAAGTCGTTTATGCCATGTGTCCATATCATCAGTAGAGATGTTTACTTCTCCTTAGCATAGCTTAGCTTGCATTACATACAATGATCCTACCTTCTTTCCTCGAGTTATTGTCAAACTTCCTTTGGTGAGCTTCCACTTCCCTTCACCAAGGTAATTCATTAGACCGTCATCATCTAGCTTTCCAGCGGAGATAAGACTGAGGCGCATGGTCAGGACATGCCTCACATCTTTCAAAACAAGCTTGCACCCGGTGCTTTTCGTTAGAGTGATGTCTCATATTCCAACAATCTTGCTTCTATCTTGATTTTCCATTTGCGCCGTGCCAAAGTCACCTATTTGGTAGGATGAGAAGAAGTTTTCTCATGGAGTAACATGGAAGGAAGCACTAGAATCAACAATCCAAGAACTCTCATCACAAGCAATGTTTAGAATGTTACTTTCACCAGCGAGATATAGCAGATCTTCCTTTAATACTATGGCAGCAGTACTCTTTTCTTCTTGCTTCTTTGTTATGCTTATTTGGTCAGGCTTAACATTACCGGCCTTTTGGTTTCTTTTGAAGCTTCGACATTCCATTTTCTTGTGACCCATCCTTCCACAGTAATAGCATGCAATCTTCGAGCGTGACTTGGATCTACCTCGAGATTGATGGGAATTTCGGCTCTTACTACGTCCACGGGTTTCATTCCTACCCTGATTCTCAACAACATTAGCTTCGGGATGGATAGAATCATCTCGTTCCATTCTCCTTGCTTCTTCACCAAGAAGGCTGTCACTGACGATATCCATAGTTAACTTTCCTTTCGGAGCTGAGTTACTTAGCGTGACAACAAGTGTGTCCCAACTTTCCGGTAAGGAACTAAGGAGTAGAAGGGCTTGTAGCTCATCATCAATCTTCATATCGATTTTTGTTAGTTGATTTACGAGCCCCTTGAAGTTATTCAAGTGCTCAATCATACTATGACCATTCTTATACTCCAATTTCACCAACCGTCGAACTAAATTGGCCTTGTTGCGAGACGTTTTCTTCTGAATCATGGACTCAAGCTTTGACCATAATTCATAGGCATCGGTATAAGTAGAAACATGCTCGAAGGGAGTTTTGTCGATGTACTTACGGATCATAGCAACAGCCTTACGGTTCAACAGTTCCCACTGAGCATCACTCTTTCCTTCCACCTTATTTTTGTAGATGATGGGCTCATGCAAATCCTTACAATACAAGTGGTCCTCCATCATTGGCTTCCAATAGGAGTAGTTGTTAGCTGTGAGCTTGAACATGTCTCCATCATGAGCGACAATATCCTCCATCTTGAACTTACACGAGCTTGATTACGGCTAAGGATGAACCTCGCTCTAATACCACTGTTGGGAAAATCTCGGTCTTCCCCGCTTCGTGAAGTTAAAATAGACACTTTAAGATTAAAAGTAGCAATGGAAGCACAAGAGTTTATAATTCTCCAATATGGAGATTCTTCCACTATACAAAAGAATAGTAGGATTACAATGATATGATTACAAAAGTAACTCACACTTGGTGGCTCACTCAAGCTTGAGGATAAAGACTTCTCAAGCTATCACTATTTTTTCTCAAAGAGGATCTCTCTAACTCTCAAGTTTTTCTCACTCTAAGAAGTGGCTTCTTCCTTGGATTCTTGGATGGCTAGTAATAGGGCTCCTTCTCCTATTTATACTACCCAACCTCCATAATAAATGATGGAGATTACTTGCATCCGACGGTAGAGATTGATTCTCTAGAATGCTCCACACTCTTTAGGAATCTATACACTCTTCCATTCCCTTCTTTATTCTTTTATACTCTTCCATAAGGTTTCAGAATGTTCCACACATCTCTACAATATTGCAGAGGGTTCCACACTCTTCCACAAGCTTCTAGTAAGTTCTACACTTCTCTAGAGTTCTTCGGAACATTCTAAAAAATTCTAGATTTCTCTAGAAACGTCTAGAATTTTCTAGAAACTCTCCAATTAAGGAGGGATCCCAACAAAACCATCATGTTTTCTTGGTCTGCACGGTTTGTTAAAAGTAATGGGAATAGGCTTACGAGTGTGGCCATCACCATGCCATATGAAATGGTTCATAGTTGCATTTATCATAGAGATCAATGTTTTTGGTAGAATGAAGAGTTTAGACCAGTAGGTTGTCATCCTAAAAATAATGGATTTCACAATAGTATTTCTTCCAGCTTGAGATAAGAGATGTGTAGGCCAATGACCTGGCTATGATATCATCTTTCATACATAGGTAGGCACTGGGTAGTTGATATTCTTGAAACGGTGATAGGGATATCTCAGAAAATAGAGTTTTCAGGCATAGCAAGTATCCAGATAAAGTAGTAATGATATCAGTACTAGTAGCAGAAAGGCCAGCAATGAGAATATGGGATTTGTTCTTGTTGATTTTTTAACCAGTAATGTCTTGAAATTTGAGAAGTGCAGCACTAATATTACAAATAGTATTAGCATCTAGTTTAGCGAAAATAATAATATCATCAACAAACATAATAGATGTGATGAGAGGCTGTTTGCATTTTGGATGTGTCTTAAGCTTTTGGGCAACAGCCAGTGAATTGAGAATGTAGTTCATAAGTTCCATGGCCACGATGAATAAGTACGGGGAAACCAGATCACTCTGTCTGATCCCCTTGGAAGATTTGAAGTAGCCTACACTATGACCATTTATTCTAACATAATAAGTTGCAGTGGATATGCCAAGCAATATATGTCTTAGGAAAACCCATTTTTGTCATGATAGTAACTATGAAAATCCACTCAATCGAGTTAAAAGCCTTCTGTATATCTAATTTCATCATGCATCTGGGTGAGACATTCTTCTGTTTGTAGCCTCTCGGTAACTCATGTAAGAAGTATATTATCTGTTATATTCTTGTTCATAAGAAATGCTGTCTGATTTGGTGAGATGGTCTTGCTAAGGATAGGCTTGATTCCCTTTGCCAGAATTTTTGTGATGCTTATGTATATAACATTGCAGCATGATATAGGCCTGTAGTATGTCACTGATTTAGGTTCCTCATTTTTGGGTATCAAAGCAATGTTTGTTGTGTATATACCACCAAGCATGGTGTTGGTATTAGAGAAACATTGGATGGCCTTAACAAAGGTCAGGTCTATGACTGCCCATGTAAAGTTAAAAAAATGAGTGTTAAAGCCATCAGGATTGCCAATACTGTTAGGATTTAGATCAAATAATGCCTCCTTTATTTCATCATATGTGGCCGTAGTGATAAAGTACATAACATCCATATCAGTAATCTTGGGTAAACTGGTAAGAGAGATGTCAGCTAGGTCAGGTTCTTTGTTATTTTTTATGAAGCATGCATATAAATAATCAATAAATGCCTTGTCAATTTGGTGCTTATCAGTTTGAATGATATCATTTTGGTCTTTAATAGAATTAAATATGGATCTGGATTTTTTAATAGTGCGTGCATTGTGGAAAATTTTTGTGTTTTTATCGCCTTTAAAGAAAAATTCTTTACCGGGCTTTCATTTGGTCATGTCCATTTCATGTTTAATTGTGTCCTGAAGCTGCTGGTTCACTAAGTGTTCTGCATTTGATAACTCCACATTGCCTGGATCCTCCAGCATATCAGCTTGAGCTTTCCTAAGATCATGACGAATTTGATTTGATTTTGATGAACCTTAACCAAAAATGGCCTTTGCCCATAATTTTAAGTAGTGTTTGACATTCTTCAATTTCTTCTGCAGTATATGCAAATGATTTCTGTATGTAGCCATATTCCAACCCTATAAGAAATTATTACGGAACCGTATGTGGTTATTCCAAAAATTTAAAAATTTAAAAGAGGATTGATGCTAAATGGTTTCCTGCTCCAGAAAAGGATAACTGGGCTATGGTCTGAAATGCATGGTGGTAGGACAGTGGAGGTAAGTGTAGGCCAGGATGAAAGGGCAAGGTAATTGAAGAGAGAGTGGTATAAAGTACAAAATGTACGAGTGGCACGTCTTCTGTTATTCTATGTATGTAAAGGACCAATGGAAGGGATTTTGTGGATAGTAGCAGTCTGAATAGTTTTGAAAAGAGGTTTAATGTCATGTAAAGTAAGAGGATTCCCTCTAAACTTTTGATGTGAGGCATACATGCAGTTAAAATCACCGAGTAGGAGCCATTGGGGATTGACGTTGTATTGATTTTGGATAGAAGAATGAAGATATTCTCTAATGTTATAGTAGCAAGATGAATACATAAAAGTAATGTTGAAATGGGAGGAGGACGATGTATAAGTAACATGTAGGTGGATATATTGATCAGAGGTAGAAATAATGTTGGCGTTAAATATAAGAGGGTTCCACATCATAAGAATTCTTCCATATTCCGCATGCATCAAGTTGTGTTTGTAATCCCAGAAAGGGTTGATGTAAGTGCACATATTTTGGTACAGATTTCATTGAGCTTTATTTCAAGAATACCAATCATTTGTAATTTTTGTTGTAATATCAATTGTTTAACTTCCTACTGTTTTAAGAGGTATGAGCACACCTCGTATTCCATGTTCCAATGTTTCAATCATAAGAACCGCATTGTTTTTTCTTCCTACCTGTTTCCCTCAGGCCAGTGGAGCTTGTCTGTATAGTTATTTCTTCATCATCCTCAGTATTCAAGTTTTGAAGCCGTATCCTAGTTATGGGGTATTCATGTCCACTATCATAGTCTTTATGGTCTTTCACTTTTCTATTTTTGATATTCTTTTTGTTCTTTTTTTTCCTAGTCAGATTTTTAGGATAGGTAAGGGATGTCTGGGAGGTATGGGTGTTGGAAAGATGATGATTTTGATTGTGGTTAGTGATAGATTGTGAAGGAGTAGTTTGTTGGAAGAGAAGTTGTAGAACAGTGTTTTGTACATCAGAAAAATCTTCTTGGATGATGTTTTGGTCAACAAGATTTGTTGTGATAGATGAGGAAAGTTTAATATGAGAGCTTGTGTGAATCATTGGGAAGGAGATCATTGGGAAAGTTTGAGGAGTATTTGGATGTGGGATGGCAGGAGGAATAAATTCAGTAGTGCATGGCTCGGTTGCCTGTTCAGCAAGAATAACAAAACTATTTGATAAAGGAATACGGTGGGTATTTTATGGTGTGCTAGTAGAATGGGTATGCATGGTATTGTCAATATCGGTGAGAAATTGGTGTACATCAGTAGCATGGTTCGTATGCGGGTGGTGTAATAGATTGAATAGAGGCAGCATGATGTTTTGAATATGTACATGTACAACATCATGGCTATTGTCAAAAGTAGTTCGTATGTACAACATTGGTGTGATGGTTCGTATGTAGTAGTAATATTTGTGTCTGGTATATGAATATGTACATGTACAACATCAAGGCTATTGTCAAAAGTGGTCTGGTCTTCCATTTGTGGTTGAAGTGGATGACTTTTCTTCTTAATCCGGTGTTTTTGTCCTTTAGTTTTCCATTCAGCAGCATTATCATATTTAATGAAATCATCAATTTCTCTCATATTTCCAGTATCAACGGCTTTCTTTTGAATTGGATTATCCAGAGGATCAATATCTTGTTGCTCATTGCACTCTAAATCATTTTGCAAGCAATATAGTTTATCAATACAAGTTTGTGCCTCATAACCAAAACGTTTGCAGTGTCCACAAATTTTTGGTCTCCAATCATAATATGCTTCCACAAAAATTACATCATCCCTTCACCACATTGAATCAGATCAGGTAGCTCCCTATCAGCATTAATTTCGATCCGGCATTTAACATACTCGAAGTGTTGCATTTTCTTAGTAGCCTCATTGTAGCATACAAGTTGACCCAAGTGACAAGCAAGCCAATTTATGCCCTCTAATGTCCGAGCTATTATACGAATTTTATGGAAATGCACCCATTTAGGTACAGTTTTAATTTGAGATTGTGGACTCTTGAAAGTGGGTTTCCATGAAGTGATTATAAACATCTTTTTAAATATAAGGTCACTTTCAAGTATACTCTATCTATCTTCATCATTTGCAAATTCAAAATAAAAATTTGTGTTGTCAGATTTCACCTTGCAATTTCCTTTATGACACCATATCTTTTGCAAATGATAAATCACAGTGCTACGCGGTAGTTTATCATCCAGGACAAATCCCACAAGATGATTATTCCAATATTTAACCCCTTCGCTCTGAACCTCAGCAGGCATAGATAGCGCAGAACCTTCGTATTCGAGATTGAAAGATCTTGGAATATATCTGCCTGCATTTTTGGGCTTTGACTTGAACAGAGAAACCCATGATGTAGTGGGTGAAATAGGAGATAGGATAACCTGAATAGGATCAAGAGTGAGGGAAAGTAGGATAGAAGTGGTCGGGATAACCTCGCTGTGGATGGTACAACTGGTATCAGGTGGGTAGAAAAGTGGTTTCGGGATGGGTTGAACAGGCTGTAGTGTCAGAGATTGGAGTTAACTACGGTGTTGGATGGGGTAGTAAGGATAGGAAGGCGAACATAATGGTCAGGATTAGGGGCAAAAGGTATGGAAGGAAGGTCAGATAGCTGGTCAGAAGTAGGTGCAAAAGGAAAATCAGAAGAGATGGGTATAGTGATGTGGTTTGAGGTATGGTACGGGGGAGAAAAGATGGTGAAGAGACGGGCGATGTCCTAGAAGCGGCCAAGGAAGAAACCACGAAAACAAAAAAAATTATCTTGATTGAAAAAATGCAATAAATAAATAAATCTTAATCATTTACCTCAAAACTCTTTTTTTTATAATAGTAACCATTAATAATAAATATTATAAATAATAATTATTAACTTTGAAACATCTTAAAAATAATAATTAATAATTCAAAAAATTATGTAAAACAAACGTTAATCTTTACCATTATTATAAATAATAATAATAAATTTCCAAAATATTATTAATAATCTTTATTATTAATTTCCAACCATATCAATAGTTTTAAATAATTAACTTTTCAAAATATTTCAAATATTGATAAATAACCTTAAAGCAATATAAAATATAAATTAATAACTATTAAGATGATATTAAATATAAATAAATAACCTTTAAAAAAATATTAAAATATAAATAAATAACTTTAAACCAATATTAAATATGAATAAATAACTTTAAAACAATATTAAATATAAATTATAACTTTAAAATAATAATAATAATCTTAAAAAAATAATAAATATAAATAAATAATCCTAAAAAATAGGTAAAATGGTTGGAGTAAAATATAAATTAAATCCCTTTAAACAAAATATTTCTAAAACCCAAATTCATATTTAAAAATCATTTCCCGTCTCAAAAAGCATTCCAACACAATTGGAATCTACAGTATTTTTAAAAAACTATTCTGAGGCCAATAACTACCAAACACTTAACCAATAATGTTATTGGTTTTCTATCACTACTGGGTTTCAGTTTCGAATATTGAAAATGTTATAAACAATAGTGTCCACAAATCAGGTTCCATATTCAATAGTTCATATGAAAGGCATTTGACTGAAAATAAATCATCCATAGCGAGGAATCCCGTTAGATCTCTCCAACCTGCTCCCTTCATCACAACTCATATATATATAAGCACATATGTATAAATATATTTAATGGTGGTGTGGAATCCTGTTAGATCTCTCTAACCTGTTTTCCTGTAAGTGATTTCATATATTAATTGCTTCTAAAGCGACAATTCATCAAAAACATACAATCCACACTCAAAAAACCCAAACATCCAATCAATAAGTTGTATCAACTATATAATATTTTCGGTTAACAAAAAGGTGAGTTTAACTCACTGGAATTTCTGTCGCCGCTGAGGCGTTCATGTTTGAAACTAAAATCAAACAACGTCTGATTTTAGCTCAAATTTCAGCTATCTCCGAATTCATCTAAACCAGTTCCATTACAAAGCTTTCTTTATTACGAGCGTAATGCAAATATCCACATCTCATATGAGAGAGTTATTAAACTTATAAATTTACGATTTTCAATTTAAAATTAAACTCCTAATAACATCATTAAATTTTTAATTACCCTTCATTAAAAATAATTTATCTTCTCCCTCGTATGCGATTATCGGCAACCCATATTGATGTCGACTTTCCCACTACAGTGCCGCCTCAACGCGCCCACATCCCTGCCATGCCACCACAGAAGCTTCCCCTAGCCTCGTGCATTGCCATCAACGGCGGCCTCCAAGTCACCGCCTCCACCGCGAATTTTGCCAAAAACCAAACGACGTTCATCCTCGAATTGCCACTGCCATGCCTCTCCATTCGCCACCATGTCAACCATGCCTCGCCCACGTCCCCCTCTTCCATTCTTCTTCCTACCCTATTGTCCAAAACTCGACGACGACGCCGCAAACGCCCAGAATTCGAACTCGAGCCACCCACAAAGGGTGCCCATCCTTGGCTACCACTTGCACCCATAGCTCAGTCCTACCATTGAATATACTCACTATCTCATCGCCATCATTTCTCTAGTTGGTGATGCCGGCTGAAAATGCCTTAGGTGGCACTGATGTGGCTGTGGCCGTTGTATTAGGTTATGGTTTGATATGAAAAAAAAGGCAAACTAATTTTTCTGGTGAAGTCGCGATTTATAAATAAAGGAAGGTATGATTCGAATAGTAAAAGACATGGCTAGGGTATGGGATATGGTATGGCTAATAAGATGGGTACTGTAATGACCCAAAAATATATCACTTTAAATAAATGATCGTTTGGCTTTATCGATATAACAATAATTTTGTAAATAAATGATTTATATTTATTTATATGATTTTATAAATAATATATAATCATTTTTATTAGTGAAGAATGATAAGAAAATTTATTTTCAAAATTTGTTTACAAAAATATGCATTAATTTAAAAGAGAAAATATGACCGAAAATCGGAATCAGGATTTATAATGATACAACATGTGGAAGTTGTGCAACATTTTAGGAATATGTAACACACACATACACATTTAAATGTGCATACACGAGAACATGCACATAAACATATATATACAAAAATAATTAAGTATAAAAGTACAATATAAAATATATAATATATTTATGATTTCTTACTCCTTAAGCATATATAAGTCAATATATGCATACATAAGAAGATGAAAGTGATGGGCACATAGGAGGGAGGCTTTTGTCGTGCCTAGGGAGGGGGAGGTGTGTTGGTGAAGCCATGAAATGGCGATGAAGATGATGATGTATGCATGAATGCTTTTACACTCTTCTTTTCCTACAAATACCCTAACCTCTTCTCTCCATTTTCATTCATCTTCTTCTTCACTTTAAAGGCTTCCATCTTAAGAGAAATAATGTCAAAATTTATTTCAAAAAGAATTTAAATTATAACACACACACACACACACACTCTCTTAAACACCTCAAAACAATCCCAAAACTCCACCTTTTCTCCTTGTTCTTCACAAACTCCACCCCACCTCATCATTAGGCCGAGCACTTCTTTGCTCCACTCTAGGCCATGCACCCCCAAACCATCTCAAGTCTTGGTCGAGGCATTTAGGAAAGAATAATGAGCTTCGAAAACCAAGTAGCGGAGCTATAGTGAATTTTTGATTAATCGTTGAAAACTCAAGGTAGGAACTCCTAAACTATTATATTTTATTTTGGATGATGATATGATGTTTGCAATGGATGTTTAATATGCTTGGATCATTAAGATTGGATGTTTTCATATGAATATTCAATATATATGCAAGTCATGAAAATATACGTCGATAAGCACAAAGAAACCACTTTCCTTGAATTAATGAAATGGTATATATGGAATGTTAAACCTCTTTAAAAATGTTTTAAAATAAGTTTGATATGTTTTATAAACATTGAAAAGCGTTTTGGTGAAGTTTGAATGAAAACTGAAAAATTAGTCAAAAATAGACGCGTTGTGTAACCGTAGTTCACGATTGCGCGCCGTAAAAATCAAATGAGTGTAAAAGATGGAATATAGCTTAGAATTCTTCGAAATAAGAATTTTTCGAACTATTATATCCATATTTTTTCAACAAAGAAAAAAAACGAGATTTCGATAAGTTGGTTTTGAAATATGAGTAAAATAAGTGTTGGAAAAATCACGGTTTTGCAGTTCGGAATCCAAAACTGAATTTCTTTGAAAAATGATGTTTTAAATTTAAAGATGTGGATTCTTATAAATGTTTTAAAATGTATTAAAAGTGATTTGAGTAATAAAAATGAATTTTCAAATAATAAAAAATCATTTTGATCAATATAGCTAAAATAAGCACCTTCCACAGAACTTTTCTATAACTTTTGAAATATAGTTTTAAACTTAACAATTATTTTATGGTTATTTTATAATTTTTTTAAATGATTAATAAAGTGTTTTAAAGATGATTTGAAGGATTATTGGAATGACTAAAGATTTAGAGTCGATCAAATAACTTTACCACCTTATGGACGTCAGAGAGATAGTGTTTAGGCTTGAGTTTGGAAAACTAATTTCTTGCTCTCCCTGGCTATTCGGACTGGCCCGACGGAGGGGATAGTAAATTTGGTTTGCTTGGATCAATATCTTCCTAAATGAAAAATTAAAATGATTTTGAATTTATTCTTAGTAAAAAAGAGTTTAAAAGTTATCAAGGAATTTTACAAGAGAGGTTTAATATCTCCATATATACCGGAAAGAATGTTTTAGAAATGTATATCTCCAAAAGAGATTTTGATAAAACAACTTAATAAATTATAGAATGATTTCCTATTCACTTGACCTCTTTTATCAATGATTGGTTCGGAGGAACCAGGGTTGGATTTGGATAATTCCTGTCCGAAAACCCTTCGAACCAATTTACGTATTCAAAGTAAAGACAAGAAGATAATTGTGGAAGATGGAATGTAGGGCTACTTGTCATCGACACTCGAGGGAAACTTCCCATATCATATTATATGGCAGTAGCTCTTCATATAAGATTTTCTATGCAAGGATTTCTCGCTACTAATCTTAGGGTAAAATCTCAAAAGGATGTGGTAGGAGAGTACCTTCGGTTTCGTTCAGTCCCAGAACGAACTTGTATGGACGAATGTCCGACATTGCATTTCTAGTTACATAAGTGATCTCTATGAACATATCTTCTTTTTGGTGGTAGAGAAGGCAATTCTTTTAGCTTAACACCTTTTCTTGAGACGCATGAACTCAGGAGTTATTCGTTTGTGGAGATCAGTTGTGTGACCATGGAATGGAAGTGTAGCATTCAAAGAAAGATGATGTGCTATGTGAAAGGTAACGGTTACCTCAAGACTCACACTCGGAAATGGCCAAAACAGGGTAGATGCAGCAAGGCTATTTGGTTCGCAATCATTAGGGTATGATCATCCCCTTCTAGATATATTTCTACCTGCTATGACGTTCGGGTTTAAATTATTGTGGTGTGTGCTAAGAGATGTCTTGGTAGGTCGGTAACAACTGGGGTGATGACATATTCGATACTATCTAGGAAGTGGTAAGCCGGTCTTGTGTTGGTAGAAGACCAACCCTTGCGCCTTGGTATATTCCTCTAGAGATGTATTGTCAGAAGATAGTCCCTTCACCTGGTCATTTGTATGGAAATCCATTTCCCAAAATGTTCCTACCATTTTTTTGTAGAGCATAGTATGATGGAATTTAATACTGGTAACAATTTTGGCTAAGATTGATAAGTTTACTTGCAAATGTTTTCAAAGATACCTCATTAAAAATATTATCAAGATAAGAATGTCTTGGTTATCATAAGGTAAAAATCTATTCCGTATTTATATGCGACGTGGTCTTATGAGATACCATTTTATTTTCAAATAACGTATTTTGAGTTCTCATACCAGTCCCGTGACTAACCTGGAGTTTATTTTTCCCTTTAAATTCTAGGTACCTTATTTTTCCAAGCGGCCAACTAGTCATGATTCTGGTGGGAGTATTTTGGGAAGACCATGCTTGAAGAGGTTTTTGGAGCATGGAGCTGGAGCACCCGATGTGGATGTCTATCTATCTATTTATTTTATTTTTCTGATGTGTCTAACTTAGTCAATACTGGCAAGTGTGGGAGCAGGAAGTTATAACTATTCTTAGTTGGGTTAGTTCATATAAAAAAAACACTGATGTACCCTAGTGAGGGTGGTTGTATGTACTATATATCTATTTTAACGTAATGTGAGAATTTGTGTTTCCATCTTTTACTTTACTTTGCCTTCGAAAATCTACCTCCCCGACACTTGAATTTACGGCACGTGAATACCGTGGGTGTATTAGTGTCGATTTTCGAGAGTCGAGGAGACGGGTCTTCATATTTAGTATTAGAGTTGAAATTTAAGTGAGAACCTTGGCTTTGGCAGGGTATAACTCATTAGAGATAGGGTAGCAATACCCTAGAATGTTTTAATCTTTAAGAGTGCGCGTTTAGAATTCTTATTTGAATAAAAGTTGTGCTATATACACGTTCCCTAAGATAATTTCATATTTGTATTCTAAATATTTCTTACTAAATTAAAGTAGTAAGACATAAGTACTCGTAAAGGGCGAAGGACGGGAAATTGCCGCACCAAACAACTGACGGTCGAGCTCCAGCCGCTGCTGTAGAAGAAATATCTCCCGTACAACCCTAGGATAATTTTGTCACCCTATGCAAGAATTATGCCAGCTTAGGGGGAAAACCGTTTAAGAGTACAGAAGCTATCATCGAAGTATAAGCGTGGATTAAATCATGCGAGAGGATCTTTAAAGCATTGAACATCAGTGATGAGCAAAAGAGATTTTTGGCCTCATGGCAACTAAAGGAAGGGACTCTGGCTTAGTGGGAGTCCATTACCCTAAACGATTGGGAGGACAATTTCTTTTCGGAAAGGTTTAAAGAGGTTTTAAAGGAGCAGTACATGCCAGCGTCCAAGAAATCTTGTCTTTACAGACACTTTATGGATCTGAAGTAGGACGAAATAACTAGCGAGGTGTATGCAAATAAGTTCAACGAATTATCTTGTTTTGGGCCACGTCTAATTGACATGCCTTTAAAGAAAAACAAGAAGTTCATTTTCAGGATGAATGAGAATTACCAGAGTAGGATGACCATCCATGTTAAAGGATCATTTATAGATTTGCTGGATATGAGATTCCTTTATGAAACACTGGACAAGACGAAGCCGGTAGTAGCTCAGACCAACAAAAACAATAATGCCAACAATGGGAAGAAGAGGAAGTTTAATCAAAATGGAAAAAAGCTAGGTCAAGGAAAATCTGTAGGAGAACCCCAAGGTAACTATTTGAAAGATGCTACGTGTTACAATTGCCAACAAAAGGACCACCTAGCGACTCATTTGAAGAACCCAAAGGTTCATAGGCCACTACCAATCTGCTATAGTTGTCATCAACCGGGGCATATGATAAAGGATTGTCCGATTATGAGGAAGGGAGAGCACGCCAAAGTCTACGCAATAAAGGATGAGCCTTCAACCTCTCGGGATGTAAAGGGAAAGGAAGTTTTGGAAGGTAATGTTTTTATCGAAGATGCTTTAGTTAGAGTATTTTTTGATATAAAAGTTTCTCATAGTTTTGTTGCTAAGAAAATCGTAGAAGAATTAAAAATTGACCCTAAGATAGTTGATACCCCTGTTTGTGTGAAAAATCCTATATCTGGTACTACTAACCTTTGTATGAGTTGTGAAAAAGTCCCAATTTCCCATTCTTCCCATCAATTTCATTTCAACCTATTTGTCTTAGATTTTATTGGATTTGAAATTTTGCTTGGTACAGATTGGTTGACTAAGCAAGAAGCTATTCTAGATTGTGTAAAAAGAATGTTTTAGTAGAAATAAAGTTAGGGAAGTTTATAGAAATACCTTGTGAAGATCCAAGTCCAAGGAGGGGAAGTTTTCTATATGCATTAGACTCATCCCAAGAAGGATTAGGAACCATACTTGTTGTTAAAGAATTCCTAGACGTCTTTGAAGAAGTAAAAAGTTTACCCGTGCATCGGGAAATCGAGTTTCGTATTGATTTGATTTCTGATGCAAGGTCAATTAACAACAGGACCAAAGGATGGCTCCGCAGGAGAGGGAGGAGTTAAATAACCAAATTTAAGTGCTATTAAAGAAAGGGTTGATAAGGCTGAGTCGTTCAAGTTGGGGATCGACAATAGTTTTTGTTGCCAAGTTGGATGGATCTCTAAGGTTGTGCGTAGATTACTGAGATCTGAATAAACAAACGATTAAGAACAAGTACCCTCTACCTCAAATAGATAGCTTGTTTGATTAGTTACATGGTGCTCGGGTATTGTCGAAAATGGATCTAGCTACAGGATTCCATCAACTAAGAATCGTATAAGAATGCATCCATCTAACTGCATTTAATGGTCCAAACACTTTCTTTGAGTGGTTGGTTATGCCTTTTGGGCTAACCGGTGTTCCCACTTATTTTGTAGACCTGATGAATAGAGAATTTAGAGGTGTACTCAATAAATTCATGTTAGTCTTTATCGATGATATCCTTATCTATTCTAAGATAGAAGAAGAACACAAAAGGCATTTAGAAATTATGCTGGAGATATTGAGAAATAATGTACTTAAAGCCAAATTTCCAAAATGCCATTTCTAGGAAAAGGAGGTAAGATTCCTTGAGCATATAGTGTTAAGGGACGGGATTTTAGTAGATCCTATAGAGGTTGCAGCTGTTCTAAATTGGAAGCAGCCACAAAATCCTAAAGAGATTCGTAGCTTCTTAAGTTTGGCAAGATATTACAGAAGATTCATTCAAGACTTCTCAAAGATTGCCTACCACCTAACAAAATTGACCATAGTAGATGCTAAATTAATTTGGACTCCTAAATATGAAGTAGCATTCCAGGAACTCAAAAAGAGGTTAACAACCGCTTTAGTCCTAGTAATTATAAATGGAAATTGTGGATTAACCCTTTATACATATGCTTGTGGAGAAGGAGTTAGTGCAGTTCTGATGCTAGAAGGGAAGGTGATTGCTTATGCAAGTAGACAACTGAAGGTTCATGAGAAGAATTATGCAATGCACGACTTAGAATTATTAGCCATGGTGTTCGCATTAAAAATATGGAGGAACTATTTGTTAGGTGAAAAGTTTGATCTCTTTATGGATCATAAATCTTTAAAGTATCTTTTCACTCAGAAAGATTTAAACATGAGGCAGCAACGTTGGTTGGAATTTCTCACATACTATGACCTAGATATTTTATATGCACCCGGGAAGGCCAACGTAGTAGCTGATGCGTTGAGTAGGAAGTATGCTGTTATTTCTTATTTGGTAGTAACTCCAACTCTTCTGGAAAGAATAACCAGTAAGCAGAGAGAAGATATATAGTTTGAAAAGTTCACTAAAGCGACTGAAGAAGGAAGAAATTCAAGCTTTGAAGTGGATAAAAGCGGAGTATTATAATTGAATGGGTGAATATGTGTTTCGGATGAGGAAAGTCATAGGCAGGAAGTGTTAGCCGAGTGAAACAAATCCAAGCTCAACATTCCTCCGGGAGTTAACAAAATGTACAGAGATATGAAGCGCACGTTTTGGGGGAGTATTATAAAAAGGGACATATCCACTTATGTTACCCGATTTGCCAATTGTCAACAAGTTAAAAGTGACCAACAGAAAATTTCAGGGTTACTTAATCCACTGGAGATTCCAGTCTGGAAGTGGGATCAAATATCAATGGATATCATTGATTATTTACCTCAAACGAGGAAGGGAACGAAGGCATTTGGGTTATCAAAGACCGATTAACTGAAAGTGCACACTTCATTTTAGTAAAATCAACAAGGACTGCTCCAAGCCTTGCCGAGATATAAATGTAGGAGATTGTCCGATTGCGTGGAGTTCTGAGCAGTATACGGGATCCAATCTTTACTAGTCAGTTTTGGGAAGCATTACAGATCACTTTAGGAACAAGGCCGAATATAAGCACTGCATATCACCCCCAAATTGATGGACATACGGAGAGAGTCGACTGCATTTTGGAAGATCTTCTTAGAGCATGTATTCTAGACTTTGGAGGCTCATGGAAAAATCATTTACATTTAGTAAAGTTCTCTTATAACAATAGTTATCAAGCTAGTGTCGGCATGGCACCGTATGAAGCTCTATATGGCCATCCGTGCAGGTCACCAGCATGTTGGATCCCTCAGTTAGTACTTGGTTCTAATATGATATGAGAAGCTTCAGAGAAGATCGATATGATTAGAAACGAGCTAAAGGAAGACAAGAGCAGACAGATAAGTTATGCAGACCAAAGGCGTAGAAATCTAGAATTCTTAGTTGGAGATTCGGTCTTTTTGAAAGTCTCTTCGATGAGAGGAGTAGTGAGATTTGAAAGAACGAGGAAGTTAGAAGCTCGATATATAGACCATTTTCCATTCTTAAACGAATTGGCCCACTAGCTTATCGAGTGCAATTGCCAGAAAGGTTGGTGAAAGTGCACAATATTTTTCATGTATTTCATTTAAGGAAACATGTGCATGACCCAGAGCAAATCATAGAAACAGCTGCTCAGGAAGACTTGGAGATGGAACCAAATTTGGCAATTATTAGACAACCTATTAGAATCATTGACCATGATGAGAAACGATTAAGGAGGAAGGTAGTAAGGTTAGTCAAATTTCAATGTAGTGGAGATGTTGAGGATTGCATTTAGGAAACAGAGGATAGAATGAAAAAGGCATATCCCGAGTTTAGACTTGAAGAATGAACTATATAAATCATGTCGTTGTAGAGTACTCACCACCTGTGGTGTAGTCTCTTATCCATATTTTTGTATATATTCATTACATAGAATATATTTCCTTTTGATATATTTCCTTCTTATCTTAATTTCGAGAACGAAATTCTTTTAAGGAGGGGAGTCTGTAACGACCCGTAAATATATCACTTTAAATAAATGATCATTTGGTTTTATCGATATAACAATAATTTTTTAATAAATTATTTATATTAAATTATATGATTTTATAAATAAAACATGATCATTTTTATTACTTAAGAATGATAAGAAAATTTATTTTCAAAATTTGTTTACAAAAATATGTATATTAATTTAAAAGAGAAAATATGATCGAAAATCAGAATTGGGATTTGTAACGATACAGCGTGTGGAAGTTGTGTAACATTGTAGGAATATGTGACATACACATACATAGGTAAATGTGCATACATGAGAACATTCACATAAACATATATATACAAAAATAATTAAGTATAAAAGTATAATATAAATATATAATATATTTTAAGATTTCTTACTCCTTAAGCATATATAAGTCAACATATGCATACATGAGAAAATGGAAGTGATGGGCACATAGGGGGAGGCTTTTTCCTTGTCTATGGGAGGGGGGAGGTGTGTTGGTGAAGCCATGAAATGGTGATGAAGATGATGTATGCATGGACACTTTTACACTCTTCTTTTCCTATAAATACCCTATCCTCTTCTCTCCATTTTCATTCATTTACTTCATATTTCTAAGCTTTGTCTTCCATTTTAATGGCTTCAATTCTAAGAGAAATATCGTTAAAATTTATTTAAAAAAGAATTTAAATTATAATATATAGTTATATATACTTAAACAACTCAAAACAATCCCAAAACTCTACCTTCTCTCCTTGTTTTTCACAAACTCCACCCATTTCATCATTAGTCCGAGCACTTCTTTGCTCCACCCTAGTCCATGCACCCCCAAGCCATCTCAAGTCTTTATCAAGGCATCTAAGAGATAAAATTTGAAGAATGGTGAGCTTCGAAAACCGAGTAGCAGAGCTATAGCGAATTTTTGATTAATCATCGAAAACTCAAGGTGAGAACTCCTAAACTATTATACTTTATTTTGGATGAGGATATGATGTTTGCAATGGATGTTTAATATGATTTAATCATCAAGTTTGGATGTTTTCATATGAATATTGAATCTATATGCAAGTCATGGAAATATAAGTCGATAAGCACACAAGAAATCTCTTTCCTTGAATTAATGAAATGGTGTATATAGAATGTTAAACCTCTTTAAAAATGGTTTAAAATGAGTTTGAAATGTTTTATAAACACTGAAAAGCGTTTTGGGGAAGTCTGAATGAGAATTAAAAATTTTGTCAAAAATAGGCGCGTCGCGTAACGGTAGTTCGCGATTTCATGCCATAAAAGTCAAACGAGCTTAAAGGATGGATTATAGCTTGGAATTCTTTGAGATAAATTTTTTTCGAACTATTTTATCCATAGTTTTCCAACGAAGAAAGAAAATTGAGATTTTGATAAGTAGATTTTGAAATATGAGTAAAACAAGTTTTGGAAAAATAGCGGTTTTGTAGTTCAGAATCCAAAACTGGATTTTTTTTGGAAATGATGTTTTAAATTTGTTTAAAAATGTGGAATAAATCTTAAAAATGTTTTAAAATGTGTTAACGGTGATATGAATAATAAAAATGAATTTTCAAATAATAAAAAGTCATTTTGATTAATATAGCTAAAATAAGCACTTTTCGTAGAACTTTGTCGCAACACTTTTCTATAACTTTTGAAATATAGTTTTAAACTTAACAACTCTTTTCCAGTTATTTTCTAAATGTTGTTAAATGATTAATAAAGTGTATTAAAGATGATTTGAATGATTTTTGGAATGATTAAAAATTTAGAGTCGATCAAATAACTTGACCGTCTTATGGGTGTCAAAGAGATATTGTCAAGGCTTGAGTTTGAAAAACCAGTTTCCTGCTCTCCTTGGCTATCCGAACTAGCCCGACGAAGGTATAGTGAATTTGGTTTGCTCGGATCAATATCTACCTAAATGAAAAATGAAAACGATTTTGAATTTATTCTGAGTAAAAAGGAGTTTAAAAGTAATCAAGGAATTTTATAAGAGAGGTTTCATATATCCATACATACCAGAAAGAATGTTTTAGAAATGTATATCTCCAAAAGATATTTTGATAAAAAAACTTATAAATTAAAGAATGGTTTTATATTCACTTGGTATCTTTTATCAGTGATTGGTTTGAAGGAACCGAGGTCGGATTTGGATAATTCCTTTTTGAAAACCACTTCGAACCAATTTACGTATTCGAAGTGACGACATGAAGATAATTATGGAAGGTGGAATGTAGGGCTACTTGTTATGGACCCTCGGGGGAAATTTCCCATATCATATTATGTGACAGTAGTTCTTCATTTAAGATCTTCGATACAAGGATTTCTCGCTACTAATCCTAGGGTAAAATCTCGACAGGATGTGGTAGAAGAATGCCTTCGGTTTCGTTCAGTCCCAGAACGAACTTGTATGAACGAATGTCCGACGTTGCATTTCTTGTTACATAAGTGATATCTATAAATGTATCATCTTTTTGATGGCAGAGAATGCAACTTCTTTTAGCTTAACACCCTTTCCTGAGACGCATGAGCTCAGGAGTGTGACCATTGAATGGAAGTGTAACATTCAAAGAAAGACGATGTGCTATGTGAAAGGTAATTGTTACCTCAAGACTCACGCTTAGAAATGGCCGAAATAGGTAGATGCAGTAAGGCTATGTGGTTCGCAACCATTTGGGTATGATTATCCCCTTCTAGATATATTTCTACCCGCTACGACGTTCAGGTTTAAATTATTATGGTGTATGCTAAGAGACATCTTGGATAGGTCGGTAACGACCGGGGTGATGACATATTCATACTATATAGGAAGAGGTAGGTCGGTCTTGTGTTGGTAGTGGACCATCCGTTGGACCTCGGTACATTCCTCTAGAAATGTACTGCCGAAAGGTAGTACCTTTACCTGGTCATTTGTATGGAAACCTATTCCCCAATAAGTGCCACCATTTTGTTTGTAGAGCCTATTATGTTGGAATTTAATAATGGTAACAGTTTTGGCTAGGATTGGTAAATTTAATTGCAAATTTTTTCAAAGATATCTCATTAAAATAATATCAAGTATTTTTACGTAATAATTTTTGGTTATCATAAGGTGAAAACTCGTTCCGTGTTTATGCGGCATGGTCTTATGAGATACCTTTCCGTTTTCAAACAATGTATTTTGAGTTCTCACACCAGTTCCTTGACCGGCTTGGAGTTTTCTTTTTTCCTTCAAACTATGGATGCCCTATTTTTCTCTAGGCAGCTAAGTAGTTAGGATTCTATTTGGAGTATTTTGGTTAGAGCATGCTGGAAGGGTTTTTGGATCATGGAGCTAGAGCACCCGATGTGGATGTCTATATATATATATTTTTATTTTATTTTTTCGCTATGTCTAAGTTTGTTAATATCGGCAAGTGTGGGAGTACACTGTTATAACTGGTCCTGGCTGGGTTAATTCATACAAAAAAACTCTGATGTACCCTAGTGAGGGTGAGTGCATGTATTATCTATCTATTTTAACGTAATTTGAGAATTTGTGTTTCTATCTTTTACTTTACTTTGCCCTTGAAAATTTGCCTCCCCGGCACTTGAATTTGCGGCACGTTAATACCGTGGATGTATTAGTGTCGATTTTCGAGAGTCGAGGAGTCGGGTCTTCATAGGTACATATTGTTTTATTAACTAAAATTCCATATTATATGCCCGAAATATTATAAACTCCAATCGAGACATGCTGCCTGGCGTTCTATATGTAATAACCATATTTCTAACATAATGGAACTAGTTTCAAGATATAATTCGATCATATACAGAAGATAGTTTTTCAAACCCAATTTTTATATAAAATTCTGAAATTAATTTCTATGCGTTTCAAACTCGCACGACCAAACGATACATCCAATCGCCACAAAATTCGACGACATACAATAACTCGCTATTACGAATCAAACGACACTGGGAAATCCGAGACTATGCCCTTGAAGGTTATTTTTACAAGTTAATTGAAAAATTATTGCAAAAACCAAATTAACCACTTTTAAATCTAAATAAAAGTTTACTATCTTTATTCTTATTTAAATAGAATTTAAATCAACTTTCAAAATCATTTATATTCACATTAAATCCTGGATTTAATTATCTAATCAATTCCACATATTAAATTCAATAATTTAATTATTAAATAAATTGCTATTTTTGAAATTTAATTTATTTAACTTATAAAACTAACTTTTTAATATTTAAAATCAATTTAAATATTCCAAATTCAAATGAATGAAATTCTGGGTCTTTACATCCTCCCCCTTAAAGAATTTAGTCCTCGAAATTTCCAAGGTAAGAAACATGCCAAAAAACCCTTTAACTTTTCGAAACCAATTAGTTGGAATACATTGCCAAATTCTTTTAAGTTTTCAAATTCATCCATAAATTATTACCCAATACCATTCCAAGTATAACATAAAAATCAAATTTTACTTATCGAAAATTCCTCCAAATTTTTTTCTAAAATTTTCTAACTCTTAAATTTTTGGGAAGTTTTACCAGCATCTTCTTTGCGCGGCTAGATCGGAACAACTACAAACCGCCAATATGTGCCCAAACCAACAAAAGAGTATAAAAGCCAAGTGGCTCAATCATAAAACCATCAAACCAAACCATAATTTAAATATGTACCTTTTATTCGGGCAACCAAAATTTTCTTATGAAATCGAAGGCGTCAAACTAGCTCTTGCTTTTATATACCTGCATCTTATTTACAAATAATATCCAATCATATAGTTCATAATCATATTATTTTGCATTTTCAATTGTTAACATTTACTTTACTGAAGCCCATATGATGTACATATATCATCCGTACGCAATGTCAAATTTTATCGCTCGCTCAATCACACAATTTTACTTCCGAACTTGTATCGTCCACATTACCACTCTAACGCGGACTCAGATCTGGTTCCTTGATTAGAAACTGCCATTCTCTTTTCATAGCCATATACTATGATAGAGAATTCCAGTCCATTAAAAATCCACATCCAGTGTTCGCCGTCGAGAATTGGAATGAGAAATTCTAACTCGGACCGATGAAATTCATCTTGAAATCATGTACTCAAATCAGGATCAAATAGTTATGTGAATAAAATAATATATGTTCAACTTACATATTTATTTCAATTGGTTTTTTATTATATCTCATTCTTTTATTTACATTCATTTATTCATAGCTTTTAATCACATTACTTTATTCACATTCATTCATTTTTTAGTATATTTCTTTCAATACTAATACCACTTAAGATCCCACCGCACATAAACATAGATGAGTTTTTACCTTACGATGACCAAAACATTGCTATAGAAAATCCATTGATGTTATAATAATGTCCAGAGGTCAAAGTAAAATATAAATATTGCTGAAATCCTTACATCTCACGTTCCAGCATAGTTAGGCACAACTAAGTCCGTACGGCCTTATGGAGAATGGATTCCACATAATGACTGGGCTATTAGGTTCCCGCCTGTCATGTTGTTTCTCTAGATAAAATAACATCAAGGTCGAACCTATTGACCCCTGCTAACACATAACCGGCCTACTCTTTACTGGATAGTACCAAATATAATTATCCCTCCGTTAATGGACCCCGAAGCATACAAATGAGAGATAATATCGATTCTAACTAGGAATGATCATATCCTACATAGGAGCGATCCACTTACTCCTGATGCATCTTCCCTATTTTAGTCATTCCCGGTTGATGAGGCTTGAGGCTACATTTTACCATTAACATAGTACTTCCTACTTGGAGTGCTAACACTGCCCTTCAGGCAACAATGCAATGCCCGTACTCATCCATACAAGTTCATTATAGGACTGAATGAAACACTTGAGAGCTCCGCCTTCAATTCCATCATCTTCAAGATGTCTTCACTTTGAAACACTTGAGTTGGATCGAAGTTCTTTTCAGATAACATATTCGATTCCAGTCTCTTTGAAACAACATTCAATAGTTTCCGGTAAACTTATCCCTGGTTCTTTAAGAAATAAATAGTCAAAGATAAGAGCAGAGATTACCTCCTAGCGCTTAGTGGATGGATTTCTTTATCATCTGTCCTAGGAGAACAAAACAAGATTTATATGCACTGGACAACATCATTGTAGATGGATGTGCCATATCACTCACATGTTTCTTCTAAATATTTCAAAAGTTACGTTTTGGGTCCAAATTCGATAGTCGGTAATTTGATTATCGAATAAATAAACATTCAAATCAGGGATTTATCTCAAAAGGGAAAACCAACACCGGTTAAGCACATAAGAAACCACTAGCCTCTTTTGTAAATCTTTTCATTAGTTAAATTCATCTGGAAATACTTGTATCAAAATACTTTTACAAAATTATATTCACAAATCCATATATTTTCAATACTTAGATAATATCCATATACTTATCTTAATGCTATATCCATAAAATTGAGAAATATTTCCTTTCTATACAATTCTAAAATCATTTATACATCCCTTGTAAATCTTAAAAACCATTTATAAAACTATTTTATAATTATCTGAAATCATTTATAATCTCTTTTATAAATTCAATCACTTATAAATTCTTTTTGTACGTTTTTAAAATTAGTTGTAAATCCTTTATACATCCATAAAACCATTTATAAAACTCCTTTTATAAATCTATAAACTCATTTCTCAAATTCGTTTATAAATATCTAACCATTTATAAAACTCTTTCACCTTGTAATAATCTTCCTTAAGTCTTCAAACCATTTTATAAACTTCCCTTATAACAAATCCGTTTATAAAACTCTATTTATGAATCTCAAAAACTTCATAAATGAATCCTAATCATTTAGTTTAAAACACTATTTAATAGTAACTATTAATAATAAACGTTATAAATAAATAATAATTATTAACTTTGAAACATCTTAAAAATAATAATTAATAATTCAAAACATTATAAATAAACTAATCTTTAATCTTTACCATTATTATAAATAATAATAATAAATTTCCAAAATATTATTAATAATCTTTATTAATAATTTCAAACCATATTAATAGTTTTAAACAATTAACTTTTCAAAATAATGATAAATAACCTTGAAGCAATATAAAATATAAATTAATAACTTTTAAAATGATATCAAGTATAATAAATAACCTTTAAAACAATATTAAAATAAAAATAAATAACTTTAAAACAATATTAAATATAAATAAAACCTTTAAAATAATATTAAATATAAATAAATAACTTTAACACAATAAAAATAATCTTAAAACAATAATAAATATAAATAAATAATCCTGAAAAAAATAGATAAAATGGTTGGAGTAAAATATAAATTAAATCCCTTTAAACAAAATATTTTCGAAACCTAAATAGGGATTTAAAAATCATTTCACATCTCAAAAATGATTCCAACTAAGTTGAAATTTACAGTATTTTTAAAATACTATTTTGAGGCCAATAACTGCCAAATATTTAACCAACACTGTTATTGGTTTTCTATCACTACTGGGTTTTAGTTTCGAACATAAACATTGTTGAAACCAATAGTGTCCAAAAATCAGGTTCCATATCCAATAATTCACATAGCGGGAATTTTACTGAAAATAAATGATCCATAGCAAGGAATCCCTTTGGATCCCTCCAACTTATTCCCCTGCATCACAACTCATATATACAAGGACATATATTTAATGGTGGTGAGGAATCCTGTTGGATCCCTCCAACCTGTTTTCTTGCAATTGATTTCGTATGATAATCGCTTCTAAAGAGACAATTCATCAAAACCAAACAATCTACATACAAAAAATATCCAAACATCCAATCTATAGTTTATATCGACTATATAATATTTTTGGTCAACCAAAAAGGCGTGTTTAATTCACTAGAATTTCTATTGCTGCTGAGGCGTTCCTGTTTCGAAATCAATCGAACGCCGTTTGATTTTAGCTCAAATTTGAACTGTCTCCAAATTCATCCAAACATGTTCCATTGCAAAGCTTTCTTTGTTACGAGCATAACGTAAAAATCCGTACCTTGATTGGACCTTGTATGAGAGAGTTATTAAATTTATAAGTTTACAATTTTCAATTTAAAATTAAAATCCTAATTACATCATTAAATTTAATTAGCCTTCATTAAAAACAATTTATCTTCTTCCTCGTACGCGATTACAGGCAACCAATATTGATGTCAACTTTCCTACCACCGTGCCGCCTCAATGTGCCCTCGTCCCTGTCGTGCCACCACCGAAGCTTCCCCTAACCTCGTGCAACCTAATGCCATCAACAGCAGCCTCCAAGCTTCTGCCTCCACCGCGACTTTGGCCAAAAGCCAAATGACGTTCATCCTTGAATTTCCACTGCCACTCCCCTCCATTTGCTACCAAACTTCAGAGGTGTCTCCACCATGTCCTCCTCTTCCTTTCTTCTTTCATAGCCCATTGACCAAATCTAGACGACGCCACAAATGCCTAAAATTCGAACTCAAGGCACCCACAAATAAAGCCCCTCCCTGGCCACCATGTGCCACCATAGCTCAATCCCTCATTGAATATACTCACCACCTCATCATCATCATTTCTCTAGTTGGTGACGCAGGCTGAAAATTCCTTGGGTGCCGCTGATGAGGCCGTGGCCGTTGGATTAGGTTATGGTTTGATTTGAAGAAAAGGCGAATTGATTTTTTGGTGAAATCACGATTTATAAATAAAGGAAGGTATGGCTCTAACAGTAGAAGATGCGGCTAGGGTGCGGAATAGGGTATGGCTAAGAAGATGGGTACAGATTATTTTATTAATTAAAATTTTATATTATATGCCTAAAAAATTTTGAACTCCTATCGAGACATGCTTCCCGACGTTCTGTATGTAATACCCCTATTTCAAACACAATGGAACTAGTTTTGGGACCTAATTCGATCATATACAGGAGACAGCTTTTCAAATCAATATTTATATAAATTTCTAAAATTAATTTCTAAGCATTTGAACTCGCACGACCAAACGATACGTCCAATCGCCAAGAAATTCGATGGCATACAATAACTCACTATCATGGATCCAATGACATTGGAAAGTCCGAGTCAATGCTCCGGAAGGCTATTTTTACATGATAATTAAAACGGATTATTACAAAAGCCAAATTAATCACTTTTAAATTTAAATAATAGTTTATTATCTTCATTCTTATTTAAATAGAATTTAAATCAACTTTTGAAATCATTTCTATTAATAGTAAATCTAGGATTTAATTATTTAAGCAATTCCAAATATTAAATTCATCAATTTAATTATCAAATAAATCTTTATTTTTGAAATTTAAGTTATTTAACTTGTAAAAATAACTTTTAAATATTTAACATCATTTTACATATTCCAAATTCAAATGATTGAAATTCTGGATCGTTACATTCTTCCCCTTAAAAGAAGTTCATCCTCGAAATTTCCAAAGTAGGAAAAATGCCAACAAACCATTTAATTTTTCAAAACTAATTAGTTGAAATAGATTGCCAAATTATTTTAAGTTTTTAAATTCATCCATAGATTATTAACTAGTACCATTGCAAGTTATAAATAAAAATCAAATTTTACTTATCGAAAATTCCTCTTCAATTTTTTTCTAAAATTTTCGAACTCTTAAATCATTGGGAATTTTTGCTAATGTCTCCTTTGCACAGTTGGATCGGAATAAATATAAATCCCCAATACAGGCCCAAACCAATAAAACAAAACAAAAGCCAAGCAGCTTAATCATAAAATCATAATTTGAACATGTCCCTTTTAGTCAGCCAACCAAAATTTACTTATGAAATCAAAGGCATCAAACATGCTCTAGCTTTTATATATCTGCATCTTATTTACCAATGATACCCAATCATGTAGTTCATAATCATATTATTTTGCATTTTCAATTTCAACATTTACTTTATTAAAGCCCATACGATGTACATATATCATCAATATGCAATATCAAATCTGATCGCTTGCTCAATCACACAATTTCACTTCCTAACTAGTATCATCCACATGACCACTCTATTGCGGACTAGAACCTGGTTCCTTGATTACAAACCATCATTCTCCTTGTATAGCCATATATTATGATAGAGCATTTCAGAATCAATCAAAAATTCATATCCAGTGTCCGCCGTCGAAAATAGGATGAAAAATTCTAACTAGGACTTATGTAAATCATCTCGAAATCATGGACTCAAATCTTGATCAAATAGTTATGTGAAGAAAATAATATACGTTCAACTTACGTATTTATTTCAATTGGTTTTTTGTTATATCACATTCTATTATTTACATTCGTTTATTCATAACTGTTATTCACATTACTTTATTCACATTCATTCATTTCTTAGTATATTTCTTCAATACTAGTACCACTTAAGAACCGTTCCATCAAATTTTCCTTCATTTTTTATAGACATTTTGTACAACTACTTCTCACGTTTATTTTCACTTTACAACTTAAGCTCATATTCATTTGAAATAAAATTCAATTTCATTTAACTTGATTCATTATTCAATTTCAATATTCAATTCTATGAAACAACATAACCATCTCCAATTTACTAATTTACTTAGTTAGTTCATTTCATTAATTCATTTCCAACCACAATCAATTTCATTTCAAAAATCATTCTATTTAACTTAACTTAGGTTAAATTCCATTTTATATTTGTTTTTCTTAACATTCAAATTCAAGAATTAAAAACATTGTTTTACTTACAAATTCTCAAAATTTTGTAAGTTATAAAACTTATTTTCCCATATTTTCATAAAACACTCAAAAGAAAATTTCCAGAGTTTAAACATCTTATTTTTATTTAAAATTATTTTGAAACAATACTATAAATAATCCCTTTGTATTCCAAATCATACTTTTGATACTCAAATCAAAACTAGTTTTACCTAAAAAAAACTCCAACAGTAGAAATTCCCCTCTTGGAAACCCAAAAATGAACGTCGATGATCCTATAGTCGTCATCAAAATTATTTTCCAGCAACCGAAGTGAGTTCAGTGCTTTTTATCTCTTTTACATTCCATTTTTAAATATTTCCATTCAAAAATATTTTCCAAATAAAAATCATATTATTATTTTTCAGAACTTTGAAAAACAATTTTTAAAATCAATGGGATTTAAATTCTCAAATTCTCTGCCTTTATATCCTTTTACTTGCAAAGCATATTTATAACTTCCCTTATATATAATTTCACGTTGGTTATATAAAACCATTTCTTAATTATTTATCTTTGTTTACGTTTTAATAATAACTTTTATTAGACCATAACAACAAACAACAAATGATAATAATCAAGTATTGTCATTAATAACCAAACACACCATATATACTATAATAATTTTTGAAAATTATTCTTGCATATATAAAATATAATCAAGGAAATTTTTTATTTCATTTACCCAATTTCAAAACAATACCATGTCGAATGGTTCTGTTCAAGTATTTAGAGATCTGTATTAATAACGTTATTACTCGTATTGACAAGAATCCATAATCCACTCAAAAAATCAACCAACATAATATAAAATAGTTTTATTTCACTAACAAATGCGTGCTCAAATAAATACATACTTAAACTAATTCTAGGGTGTTACTGACCCCATTTATAACGATTAATTCCCACTAAGCCAAGGTTCTATTTAACCTTCAGCTTTGATATCACGATGTAACAACCTACTTTTCCAAACAGTTTAAGCAAAAAATCAACCATACATGACCTACTCAACTTGAATGGAAAGGTGGATAGTTAGAGAAAAGAAAGAAGAAAGAAGGAAGAAGAGAGAAAGAAAACAAAAACAACACAGAATCTCACAGCTAAATGAATAATCTATAATATACAAAAATATTTATACAAAGAAGAAATGTAATATACACACAACAATCAAAGTATACTAACCTATTTCAGCCCAAACAGATATAACAATCTGTCCTCACAATTGCTGATAAATACAACAAATGATGTAGTAGAAAAATAACCATATATGCGAATACATCTTTGGGTCTATAGCTCGTCTCTTGAACCTCCAAAGCATTCAAACTAATCTATAATATGCTCGGTCTTACCCGAGCATTATAATAAATAACACCAGTCTAGAAAACCAGAGTTAGAAAAACACACCCAACTGGATTTTTATGTTTCAAAAATCTTCTGAAAATAATGGTACCTAATAAGACCCCACAGCACATAAACACGGACTAGTTTTTGTCTTCAGGTAACCAAAACATTTTCTATAGAAAATCCATTGATATTATAATAATGTCCAGGGGTCGAAGTAAAATATAAATAAAGCTGAAATGCTTACATCTCACGTTTCAACATAGTTGGACACAACTAAGTCCGTACGTTGCTTATTGGAGAATGGATTCCATACAATGACTGGCTACTAGGGTACCACCCATAACGGTGCATCTCTTGATAAAATAACACCGAAGTCGAACCTATCGACCCCTGCCAACACAGAATCGGCCTACCCTTTACTGGATTGTACCAAATATGATCGCCCCCTCGTCAAAGGGCCCCGAAGCATACAAATAAGAGATATATCGACTCTAGATAGGAATGATCATATCCTACTTTGGAGCGACCCACTTACCCCTACCACATCTCCCTTGTTTTAGTCATTCCTAGTTGATGAGGTTTGAAGATACATTCTACCTTTAATATAGTACTTTCCCTTATAATGCTAACACTGCCCTCCAGGCGCAATGCAATGCCAGCACTCATCCATACAAGTTCGTTCTAGGACTGAACAAAACACTTGAGAGCTCCGTCTTCAATTCCATCATCTATGTCTTCACTTCGAAACACTTGAGCAGGATCGAAGTCATTTTTAGATAACATATTGTATCCCGGTCTGTTTGAAACAACATTTGGTAGTATCCGGTAAACTCAACCCCGATTCTTTAGGAAATAAACAGTCGAAGATAAGAGCGGAGATTACCTCCTAACCATTAGTGGATGGATTTCCGTATCTTTTATCCTAGGAAAATGAAATTAGATTTATATGCACAGTACAACATCATCGGAGATGACTGTGCCATATCACTCACATGTTTCTCCTAGATATTTCCAAAATTACATTTTGGGTCCAAATTTGATAGTTGGTTATTTCACCATCGAATAAACAACATTCAAATTAGGGATTTATTTCACACGGGAAAACCAACACTGGTTAAGAACATAAGCAACCACTAACCTCTATTGTAAATCTTTTCATTAATTTAATTCATCTGGAAATACTTGTATCAAAATACTTTTAAAAACTTATTCACAACTCCTTATATTTTCAGTACTTGGAAAATATCCATATACTTATCTTAACGTTATATTCACAAAACTGAGAAATATTTCCTTTCTATACGATTCTAAAATCATTTATACATCCCTTATAAATCTCAAAAACCATTTATAAAACTATTTTATAAATCTCTGAAAATCATTTATAATCTCTTTTATAAATTCAATCACTTATAAATTCTTTTTGTGCATTTCTAAAATTATTTATGAATTCTTTCTAAATCCATAAAACCAATTATAAAACTCCTTTTATAAATCTATAAACTCATTTCTCAAATTCGTTTATAAACATCTAACCATTTATAAAACTCTTTCACATTGTAAATAATCTATCTTAAGTCTTCAAACCATTTTATAAACTTCCCTTATAAAATCCAAGTCCGTTTATAAAACTCTATTTATGAATCTTGAAAACATTATAAATAAATCCTAATCATTTACTTTAAAACACTATTTTATAATAGTAATTATTAATAATAAACATTATAAATAAATAATAATTATTAACTTTGAAACAACTTAAAAATAACAATTAGTAATTCAAAACATTATAAATAAAATAATCGTTAATCTTTACCATTATAATAATAATAAATTTTCCAAAATATTATTAATAATCATTATTATCAATTTCAAACCATATCAATAGTTTTAAAAAATTAACTTTTCAAAATATTTAAAATATTTTTAAATAACCTTGATGAATATAAAATATAAATTAATAGATTTTAAAATGATATTAAATATGAATACATAACCTTTAAAATAATATTAAAATAAAAATAAATAACTTTAAAACAACATTAAATATAACTAAATAACTTTAAAAAATTATTAATTTTAATTAAATAACTTTAAAACAATAAAAATAATCTTAAAAAATATTAAATATAAATAAATAATCTTGAAAACAAAATAGATAAAAAGGGTTGGAGTAAAATATAAATTAAATCCCTTTAAACAAAATATTTCTGAAACAAAATTCAGATTAAGAAATCATTTCCTATTTCAAAAACCATTCCAACTCAATTGGAATTTATAGTATTTTAAAAATACTATTTTGAGGCCAATAACTACCAAACACTTGACCAATAGTGTTATTGGTTTTGTATCACTACTGGGTTTTAATTTCAAACATATACAATGTTATAACCAATTGTGTCCACAAATAAGCTTCTATATCCAATAATTCACATAACAGGCATTTTATTGAAAATAAATCATCCATAGCGAGGAATCTCATTGGATTCCTCTAATCTGTCCCCATGCATCACAACTCATATATATAAGCGCTATATAAATAAATTTAATGGTGGTGAGGAATTCTGTTAGATCCCTCCAACTTGTTTTCCAACAAATGATTTCATATGTTAATTGCTTCTAAAGTGACAATTCATTAAAACCAAACAATCCACATACAAAAATCCTAACATCCAATCAATAATTTGTATCCACTATATAATATTTTCGGTTAACCAAAAGGTAGGTTTAACTCACCAGAATTTCTATTGCCGCTGAGGCGTTCCTGTTTGGAACTATAATTGCATGACGTCCGATTTTAGCTCAAATTTCAACTGTCTCCAAATTCTTCCAAACTGGTTTGAGAGACTTATTAAATTTATAAGTTTACGATTTTCAATTTAAAATTAAATTCCTAATTACATCATTAAATTTTTAATTGCCTTTCATTAAAAACAATTTATCTTCACCCTCGTACGTGATTACAAGCAACCCATATTGATGTCGACCTTCCCACCACCGTGCCATCTCATGCCCCCATCCCTACTGCACAACCACCGAATCTTCCACTAACCTCGCACAACCCAATGTCACCAACGACAGCCTCCAAATCACCACCTCCACCACGAATTTTGCTAAAAACGAAATGACGTTCATCCTTGAATTGCCGCTACCACACCCCTCATTTGCCACCAAACTTCGGTCGCGCCTTGCCTACATCCTCCTCTTCCTTTCTTCTTCACAGCCCATTGACCAAAACTCGATGACGAAGCCATAAACGCCCAAAATTCGAACTCGAGCCGCCCACAAACAAATCCCCTGCCTGGCCACCATGCATCGCATAACTCAATCCCACTATCGAATATACTCACCACCTCGTCACTATCATTACTCTAGTTGGTGACGTAGGCTGAAAACACCTTGGGTGGCATTGACGTGGTCGTGGTTGTTGGATTAGGTTATGGATTGATTTAAAAAAAAGGCGAACTAATTTTTCTAGTGAAATTGCGATTTATAAATGAAGGACGGTATGGTTCAAACTGTAACGACCCTGACTTGACCTTCGAAAATCGGCACCGAATACGACACTCGTATTCAAATGCCACAGATCCAAAACGTCGAATCTGGTTCGCCGCAGCTTATAACACATCAAGTAAAACAACACAGCAGAAGAAAAAGAAATGAATATCATATATAACTCCAATGAATACAATATCCAATGATATACAATAATAATATCAAAATGATACAAGAGTAACAGAGACAATAAACAAATGCGAGAAACAGATAGCAAAAGAGATAACTCCAATATCAAACTGCAACAGTATCCCATCTCCAAATGCAAAGGCTCAAAACTCCAAAGATCTCCAATCCAATAAGCGAGAACCAACATCAAGTTGCACCAAGCTAAGCAAGTCTAGTCCGTCATCCTAACCAAATACTTCAATATCCAAAGTCTTCAAAGAATACCAAAGAGAAAGCTGAAAACTACCGAATCGATATCTACTATCTGAAAAACCCAACTCTAGACTGCCCGTGTGGAAAATAGTGGGCACCCAGAGTTTAGGAAGGGAACAATAAACTCCGGGCCAGTCGTGGGACTGGTGTGAGCAAACGAAAACATTTTTATCTTTAAAAACAAACAAAAGAATTCAAAATTTGAAATCCGCAATGCTTTTAAGAAAATGAAACTACCATAAGACCTCCCACCACACACACAATGCAAACGCAGACTTGGAGGAGATTTCTTCTTATGATAGTCAAAAATGCTTGATACGTGAAATCCTTTGATATTATTACTATAAGTGCAGAGTGGAAAACATTTCGAAAGTATAATATTAATCTTAGCCAGCATAGACATTTCGTACTATACCTACTATAGCTACCATCCAAACAGTGGGGTGCCACCATAAGTAGATGACAGGTTATACAACTAAAACCATACAAGGAGCGTATTGTTTTGTTTGGATTCCCAACAAATGATCAGGCAAAGGAACTTCCCAAATAAAATGGAATGCCTCTAGAGGGATTCCCCCGAGAACCTAACCGGATCTCTGCTAGACAAGGTCGGGTTACCATTGTAACTAGGTAACTACTGACACGAGCATGCCATCCCCCGGTCGCTTGCGACCTTTATCCGAGGTACCTCTCAACCAACAACCACAAAGCAATAAGTTTGCAGCAACCACGAAGTTAAGTATCTCGGCTCAATACCATGATACCACTCATAATCCAGAAGGAAATGACATACCCTCAAAGGGCGCTACCCTCAAATAACCTTGCTGCTACGATTCCTGTTTTGACCATAATCGGGTTGTGAGGTTCGACGAAGTCTCGTCCGCAAAGCTACGCTTTTCACAAAAGGCATGCTTTGATCAACAAATGATCAGCAACACTTCGTATGCCACATTACCAAATTGGGAATGTATCACTGGTAACCATCAATTACATAACGTCTGAGCTCGTACGTCTCAGAGAAGGGTGTTAAGCAAAGAGAATAAATCTCCGCCACCAAATAGAAATGTATTTGATAGAAACTGGTTTTACATCTCAAAGTGTAATGTCAGACACACATCCATACAAGTCTGTTCCGGGTTCGAACAGAGCCGAAGGCACTTCCAAAGAAGTCCTTGCAATCCGGGCATCCTCAATCCCGATCGGACTCCCCATCACATAAGGAGATCTTTATACCGAAGCAACTCAGTGCAGAGTCATTCGACAGGTTATCCTATCGTTCTCAAAGACACCCGCTCTTCAACACCGTCTTCAATTGCTATCCATTTACCACATATCACATATTCGGAATGGGTTATACGACACAAAGTCCTCTCCCGGCTAAACCGAATAGTGAGCGCAATATTTAAAAACATATGGATAATGGGATCTCAGTTAAGTCACAAAATTTTAAAATCCAAAACCTTTCTTCAAATGGTTAAACAAATTACCATTCTAAATCTTTTTAACAAAAAGATTTGTTTCAAAAACCTTCAATGGTTTAAACAATTTCCACATTTAAATCTTAGAAAAAAAGATTCACCGGTAAGACCCTTTTCAATTTTAAACAAGGTTCAACAATCTTTGACAAAGATTCATTTATAACCTTTCAAAACAATTACATTTCAAATTGAGTTAACTCATCCGGTCTTTAAATCAAAGACTCATTTTCATAGCTTTCAAAACAATTCCCGTTTCAATCTTATAAAAGATACACCATTTAAAATCCTCTTCAATTTCAAAATAGGGTTCGAGTATCTTTCACAAAGATTCAATTATAGCTTTCAAAGCCATTCCATTTCAAACTTGAAATCTTTTCATCATAATTTGGAAATTCTTTCTTTATATAAAAGCTATTATTATTTGAAATCACTTGTCTTCGTTTCGGAAAACCCAATTTTATTTGCTCGAGTTAAGGCCTTTCAAATATAAACTTGGGTTAAATTTAAATTCTCAAAACCATACTTTTAAAATGGTTTAAAACCCATATAAACCTATTTATAGTTGAATAACCTTTATAAACCCTAGTTCCCAAATCATAGAATTCAATTTCAAATATTTGAATTCAAATTTGAATCAAATTATTTAAATTTCAAAACTTAATCAAGTTATCCAAAATAACTTTCATTTTTGAAATTCATTTTCCAAAAGCTTTCAATTCTAATTCCAAACTATTTTGGATTCAAAAATTCAATCTTTAGAATTATTTAAAAATCTGTGACTTAACCCATTTCCACGTGCAATTCATATTTGTGTGTGTACAAGTGTGGTCCAGGTGTTTTACACAATAAAAGTGCCACATCATCAATCAGCACAGATTCAGATACACCAATATATTTAATAAGCGATATAAACTATAATGCTTATATTTGACAAGAGGTACAAACCAATTGTAACGCTTTTCTTTCATTCATAGATCACAGGTATATATCACAGATAATAAATTACAGTAACATAGCTCAAATCAAAACAGAACATATCAGGGTATCAAAACAATCCAATCATCCAATGGAATCTAAACATCCATAAATACAAATTAGTTAATTGTCTGATTAATTCAAAACAGATTTAATTACTTATGACTTACTAATCATGGTTAATTAACGTTAATAAATTACAAATCATTTTGACTAATTATTCATTAATCATTTACTAATTAACCGTTAATAATATTAATTAACCCTTAATTATAATTTATTAACCTTTAATTATTAATTAATTTTCCTTTAATTATTTAATTAACCTTTTAATTGATTATCTTTACTTAGTTAATTTAGCCCTTAATTAATTAATTAATTAACCTTTATCCTTACTTAATTATCATTCTTCATTAATAAATTAAAATTAATTAATTATCCTTAAATTAATTACCTAAATTAATCACCATTTTTTGTCTATTATCATTTAATTAATTATCCTTTAATAATAATGATTGATTATCCCTAATCACATAATTGAATTATCACTTGATAAATTAACTTTGATCAATAATCAATGGCTTTTAATTAAGTAGTTATCCTTAATTACATAAGTTAACTTAGCTTTTAAGTTGATGATTTAAAAACATCTACTTAATTCCTTTATTACATAATTAAGTTTATGTAAAATGTAACTCTTTTAAAATTATAAGTTTAAAACATTTTGAACTTAATCAATTTAAAATATCTTCATTTAAAAACCTTTAATTACATGTTTTAACTCAACACAAGCATTAATTCAGAAATGGTAATTTAGGAATCAGGCTTACTTAGGTTGTTATAGTTTTCAAACTGAAAATTTATGAACTCGAGCCAGCTATAGATTTTCCCAAGGCAATCCCATGCTTCTCTCCGAGCAAATCTCTCCCTTATGCTTTTCTTTTTGTTGTTTTTTTCTTTCTTTATTTTAAAACTTTGAACCTGATGATGTATTCGCGTTCCAAATTCTTCCGCATCCCCGAGCGTGCCTTCGTGTAAAACACGATTTATCACGAGTAAAACCCTGGTCGCCTCTCTTCTTCTCCCCTCTCAAATTTTCAGATACACATAGATATACCAAAGTTGCGGTACACGTGTACATGACGTCTGATCAATTTCGATCGTCATCGCGACCATCAGCAAGTCGCTAATGACCACAGTAACCAATCTGACCACTCAACATCACGAGTCGATGACGAATTTGAAAATCGAACCACCTAGCCGCCTCTAGGAATCTCCCTGTGCACCCAATTTCGCTCCGCATGGCCACCGGAGAACTCACGATCACCCCCCACAGCTGCTCCACCTACCCACACATCTTCTGTCCCAGTCCGGTGCAACTCGATTCACCCACGCCAATAAACCACCTCTTCAAAACTTCGATGAGCAAACTGTACCCTAAACCCGAAATTAATACCAACTGTTCTCACCGGTTATCCAAAAATTGATTCTCCAATTTTCTGATGAACACTAGACCTCAAGCTACCCCCAGCCCTAATCTCGAGACCACACAACCTCGGGGTCACCAGAATTTGTCGCGGTTTCAGTTTTCGTTCATCTTTCAAGAACTCTTGATTAAAAGCTTTAAAAATCATGATTTTACTTCCAAAATTTATAGTTTACCAAGACGTATCAGATTACATAGATGAAACAGTAAACTATGGAAATAAAAATCTTAACATTTTAAGTATTTACTGTAAGTCATCTTTCTAGTTTAAAACTACTTCCCAATTTTTTTTTGTTCACCGGTGTTTTCAAAACTAAAGACTTGAATTTCTTACTATATTTTCCTTAAACAACTTTAGACTAAGAGGTAATAGAGAAAATGATTTGGGGTTTTGAGTTAGTTGCATCTGAGAACAATAACAGGGTACTTACAGACACATATACACATCACATATGAACTGAAGTTCATACAAGCACATATAAACAAAATTTTCACAACAAGATTCACAGATTCATCACATGCAACAAACAAAACAGGTAAAGTTCGATGGGGGTGATGTTTGCTCACCTTATAAATGAAGACAGAGGCCAAAATTTTGTAAAAGAGAAGCAAGCCTAGAAGTTGATAAATTTTGAAACTGGTTGAATATGATCTTTGCATTGTTTGAGTTAAGCTTTTCCTTTTGCTTGCTGATGATCAGGTTGCAAATTTTATTCTACATGCTTGAACTTACTTTTGTTTCCAGACTTTAAGATTTCTTTTCTGGTTTGTATTGTTTCATTTTCCAAACATGATCTCTGTTTTGTTTTTCTGAAACTTTGTACTTGATTTTGCTGCTTGATTATACTTTGTCCAGGTTGTTTTGATAGATAGATTTTGATCCTTTCTTTTGTTTGTTTTTTTTAAGGTTTTGACAATGCTAAAGTTTTGATTTCCTAGTTTTCTTATTCATTTGTTTTTCTAGATTCAGTTTTCCAGGTTTTGTGAAATTTTTTTTAGAAGGAATGAAACTTGGTTCCTCATTTTGATATTTACTTACTTAATTCAATTAAAGAACACACTTGCCACTTGTAATGCTAGGTTATATTTATCTTACATTTGTTTGTAAATATGAACACTTGTAAATTTTTTTTAAAACTTATGTTTAAGCCCCTAATGAAAATTATTTTGTTAATGTTTGTTTTTAAACCTTCTTTTATTTTTTTACTTACAAACCATGTTTTCATATTTTATTATTTATTTTCAAAAGATAATTTCAATTACTTATACTTATATATCTTTCAAATCAAAATGCACATTTACAAAATTTAAGAAACAAGATTTTATTAGTTTCAAATATATAGAAATTTTAAATTTTTGTTTAGACATTCTTTTTAGTTTATTTACAAATATATGTTATGTAGTTTTAAATCTTGTACTTTAAAAAGATATTTTCCTATCAAAGCTTGAATATTTATGTACATATAAAACTAATTATTTTATTAAATCTTGTTTATATTTTACAACCCAATTCTAAATCATGTACTTATTGATTTTCAAAAGATATATATACCTATATATGTAAGTTTTAAAGCCTTCATTTGAAATTATATAATCTATAAAGGAAAATGAATTGAAAACAACTTATACATAATCATAACATATAATTCTTAATTAATAAAGCTTTTTAAATCTAATTTATTTATTATATCATATTCTAAATACAATTCTTATTTTATCCCCAAATATTCAAATCAATTCATAATTTAACCAAATTTTTATTTAAATTTCCATAAAAATTTAGCTTAAAAATCAGGAATGTTACAGATTCCCACCTTAAAAAAATTTCGTCCTTGAAATTTGTAAGGGAGACAACAAAGAATATAGAAAGAAAGAGAAATGAATCACCAATTCAAACTGGGTATCTGTTCTGCATTTGGCTTACCAAATCAGAATATAAATAACGGATACAAGAACGAATCAAGATACTCGGGTCACCAGAATTACGAATATACAGGGGTATTGATTAGTTCAAAGGAAACTAACCACTCGTTGAATATACCTGGACCCAACAGAATAAACAGATATATGGATGCAATCCAAAATTTTTAGTTTAAACAACCAAAAATACCTATCAACCATAACAACCAAAGCAAACAATTCATCCAAACAAACAATTCTGACCCATCTAGAGTTTGTGTCCCATGCAAATACATCAAAGCTTCTTCCTAGAGCTGCTAGGAACTATCAAAGAATTGAAAAGACGAATCAAAGGAGATTGATAGAGAAAGTTATTTCCGCTATTGCAGGGTATCGACCATTTGTAGTCGTATTCCCCTATCCCCTATCTCGTCCTCTTCTTGCTCTCATACTCACTATCAGGGGATAGTAAGAGAATTTACTGAGGCATACGAATGGATATCTTAGGGATATACTCATTCTAGGGTATACTTCACCCTATCTCTAATGAGCTACCTAATGTGTTATACTTCTGAGCTAAAGTTCAACCTTCAGCTCTGATACCAATTGTAATGACCCTGACTCGACCTTCGAAAATCGACACTGAATACGATACTCATATTCAAATGCCGCAGATCCAAAACGTCGAATCTGGTTCGCCGGAGCTTATAACACATCAAGTAAAAGAACACAGCAGAAGAAAAAGAAATGAATATCATATACAACTCCAATGAATATAATATCTAATGATATACAATAATGATATCAAAATGATACAAGAGTAACCGAGACAATAAAAAACAGTGGAAAACAGATAGCAAAAGAGATAACTCCAATATCAAACTGCAACAGTATCCCATCTCTAAATGCAAAGGCTCAAAACTCCAAAGATCTCCTATCCAATAAGCGAGAACCAACATCAAGTTGCACCAAGCTAAGCAAGTCTGGTCCGTCGTCCTAACCAAATACTTCAATATCCAAAGTCTTCAAAGAATACCAAAGAGAAAGCTGAAAACTACTGAATCGATATCTACTATCTGAAAAACCCAACTCTAGACTGCCTGTGTGGAAAATAGTGGACACCCAGAGTTTAGGAAGGGAACAATAAACTCCGGGCCAGTCGTGGGGCTGGTGTGAGCAAACGAAAACATTTTTATCTTTAAAAACAAACAAAAGAATTTAAAATTGAAATCCGCAATGCTTTTAAGAAAATGAAACTACCATAAGACCTCCCACCACACACACAATGCAAATGCAGATTTGGAGGAGATTTCTTCTTATGATAGTCAAAAATGCTTGATACGCGAAATCCTTTGATATTATTACTATAAGTGCATAGTGGAAAATATTTCGAAAGTATAATATTAATCTTAGCCAGCACAGACATTTCGTACTATGCCAACTATAGCTACCATCCAAACAGTGGGGCGCCACCATAAGTAGATGGCAGGTTATACAATTAAAACCGTATAAGGCGCGTATTGTTTTGTTTGGATTTCCAACAAATGGTCGGGCAAAGGAACTTCCCAAATAAAATGGAACGCCCCTAGAGGGACGCCCCCGAGAACCTAACTGGATCTCTGCTAGATAAGGCCGGGTTACCTTTGTAACTAGGTAACTACTGACACGAGCATGCCATCCCCCGGTCGTTTGCGACCTTTATCCGAGGTACCTCTAACCAACAACCACAAAGCAATAAGTTTGCAGCAACCACGAAGTTAAGTATCTTGGCTCCATACCATGATACCACTCATAATCCAGAAGGAAATGACATACCCTCAGAGGGCGCTACCCTCAAATAACCTTGCTGCTACGATTCCTATTTTGACTATAACCGGGTTGTGAGGTTCGATGAAGTCTCATCCACAAAGCTACGCTTTTCACAAAAGCCATGCTTTGATCAACAAATGATCAGCAACAATTCATATGCAACATTACCAAATTGGGAATGTATCACTGGTAACCATCAATTACATAACCTCTGAGCTCGTACGTCTCAGAGAAGGGTGTTAAGCTAAGAGAATAAATCTCTGCCACCAAACAGAAATGTATTTGATAGAAACCGGTTTTACATCTCAAAGTGTAATGTCCGACACACATCCATACAAGTCTGTTCCGGGTTCGAACAGAGCCGAAGGCACTTCCAAAGAAGTCCTCGCAATCCGGGCATCCTCAATCCCGATCGGACTCCCCATCACATATGGAGATCTCTATACCGGAGCAACTCAGTGCAGAGTCATTCGACAGGTTATCCTATCGTTCTCAAAGACACCCGGTCTTCAACACCGTCTTCGATTGCTATCCATTTACGACATATCACATATTCAGAATGGGTTATATGACAGAAAGGTCCTCTCCCGGCTAAACCGAATAGTGAGCGCAATATTTAAAAACATATGGATAATGGGATCTCAGTTAAGTCACAACGTTTTAAAATCCAAAACCTTTCTTCAAATGGTTAAACAAATTACCATTCTAAATCTTTTTAACAAAAAGATTTGTTTCAAAAATCTTCAATGGTTAAAACCATTTCCACATTTAAATCTTAGAAAAAAAGATTTACTTGTAAGACCCTTTTCAATTTTAAACAAGGTTCACCAATCTTTGACAAAGATTCATTTATAACCTTTCAAAACAATTCCATTTCAAATTAAATTAACTCATCCGGTCTTTAAATCAAAGACTCATTTTCATAGCTTTCAAAACAATTCCCGTTTCAATCTTATAAAAGATACACCATTTAAAATCCTCTTCAATTTCAAAATAGGGTTCAACTATCTTTCACAAAGATTCAGTTATATCTTTCAAAGCCATTCCATTTCAAACTTGAAATATTTTCATCATAATTTGGAAATTCTTTCTTTATATAAGAGCTATTATTATTTGAAATCACTTGTTTCCGTTTCGGAAAACCCGATTTTATTTGCTCGAGTTAAGGCCTTTCAAACATAAACTTGGGTTAAATTTAAATTCTCAAAACCATACTTTTGAAATGGTTTAAAACCCATATAAACCTATTTATAGTTGAATAACCTTTATAAACCCTAGTTCCCAAATCATAGAATTCAATTTCAAATATTGAATTCAAATTTAAATCAAATTATTTAAATTTCAAAACTTAACCAAGTTATCCAAAATAACTTTCATTTTTGAAATTCATTTTCCAAAAGCTTTCAATTCTAATTCCAAACTATTTTGGATTCAAAAATTCAATCTTTAAAATTATTTCAAAATCTGCGACTTAACCCATTTCCACGTGCAATCCATATTTGTGTGTGTATAAGTGTGGTGCATGGGTTTTACACAATAAAAGTGCCACATCATCAATCAGCACAGATTCAGATACAATAATATATTTAATAAGCGGTATAAACTATAATGCTTATATTTGACAAGCAGTACAAACCAATTGTAACGCTTATCTTTCATTCACAGATCACAGGTATATATCACAGATAATAAATTACAGTAACATAGCTCAAATCAAAACAGAACATATCAGGGTATCAAAACAGTCCAATCATCCAATGGAATCTAAACATCCATAAATACAAATTAGTTAATTGTCTGATTAATTCAAAACAGATTTAATTACTTATGACTTACTAATCATGGTTAATTAACATTGATAAATTACAAATCATTTTGACTAATTATTCATTAATCATTTACAAATTAACCATTAATAATATTAATTAACCCTTAATTATAATTTATCAACCTTTAATTATTAAATAATTTTCCTTTAATTATTTAATTAATCATTTAATTGATTATCTTTAATTAATTAATTTAACCCTTGATTAATTAATTAACCTTTACCTTAATTAATTATCATTCTTCATTAATAAATTAAAATTAAAATTAATTAATTATCCTTAAATTAATTACCTAAATTAATCACCATTTTATTTATTATCATTTAATTAATTATCCTTTAATAATAATTATTGATTATCCCTAATCACATAATTGAATTATCACTTGATAAATTAACTTTGATCAATAATTAGTGGCTTTTAATTAAGTAGTTATCCTTAATTACATAAGTTAACTTAGCTTTTAAGTTGACGGTTTAAAAACATCTGCTTAATTCCTTTATTACATAGTTAAGTTTATGTAAAATGTAACTCTTTTAAAATTATAAGTTTAAAACATTTTGAACTTAATCAATTTAAAATATCTTCATTTAAAAACCTTTAATTACATGTTTCAACTCAACACAAGCATTAATTTAGAAATGGTAATTTAGGAATCAGGCTTACTTAGGTTGTTATAGTTTTCAAACTGAAAATTTATGAACCCAAGCCAGCTATAGATTTTCCCCGAGCAATCCCATGCTTCTCTCCGAGCAAATCTCTCCCCTTCCCTTATGCTTTTTCATTTGTTGTTTTTTTTATTTCTTTATTTTAAAACTTTGAACCTGATGATGTATTCGCGTTCCAAACTCTTCTGCATCCCCGAGCATGCTTTCGTGTAAAACACGATTTATCACGAGTAAAACCCCGGTCGCCTCTCTTCTCCCCCCTCAAATTTTTAGATACACACAGATATACCAAAGTTGTGCGTACACGTGTGCATGACCTCTGATCAACTTCGATCATCATCGCGACCCTCAGCAAGTCGCTAATGACCACGATAACCATTCTGACCACTCAAGATCACGAGTCGACGACGAATTTGAAAATCGAACCACCTAGTCGCCTCCAGGAATCACCCTGTGCACCCAATTTCGCTCTGCGTGGCCACCTCCGGCAATCGGAGAACTCGCGATCACCCCCCACAGCTGCTTCACCTACCCACACGTCTGCTCTCCCAGTCCAGTGTGACTCGATTCACCCACGCCAACAACCCACCTTTTCAAAACTTCGACGAGCAAACTGTACACTAAACCTTAAATTAATACCAACTGTTCTCATCAGTTATCTAAAAATTGATTCTCCAATTTTTTGATGAACACTAGACCTCAAGCTACCCCCAGCCCTAATCTCGAGACCACACAACCTCGGGGTCACCAGAATTTGTCGCGGTTTCAGTTTCCGTTCATCTTTCAAGAACTTTTGATTAAAAGATTTAAAAATCATGATTTTTCTTTCAAAATTTATATCTTACCAAGACGTATCATATTACATAGATGAGTAAACTATGGAAATAAAAATCTTAACATTTTAAGTATTTACTGTAAGTCATCTTTCTAGTTTAAAACTACTTCACAAATTTTTTTTTTGTTCACCAGTATTTTCAAAACTAAAGACTTAATTTTCTTACTATATTTTCCTTAAACAACTTTAGACTAAGAGGTAATAGAGAAAATGATTTGGGGTTTTGAGTTAGTTGCATCTGAGAACAAGAACAGGGGACTTACAGACACATATACACATCACATATGAACTAAAGTTCATACAAGCACATATAAACAAAATTTTCACAACAAGATTCACAGATTCATCACATGCAAAAAACAAAACAAGTAAAGTTCGATAGGGGTGATGTTTGCTCACCTTATAAATGAAGACAGAGGCTAAAAATTTGTAACAGAGAAGCAAGCCTAAAAGTTGATAAATTTTGAAACTACTTTGAATTCTTTAATATCATCTTTGCAATGTTTGAGTTAAGCTTTTCCTTTTGCTTGCTGATGATCAGGTTGCAGATTTTATTCTATATGCTTGAACTTACTTTTGTTTCCAGGCTTTAAGATTTCTTTTCTGGTTTGTATTGTTTCATTTTCCAAACATGATCTCTGTTTTGTTTTTCTAAAACTTTGTACTTGATTTTCCTGCTTGATCATACTTTGTCCAGGTTGTTTTGATAGACAGGTTTTGATCCTTTCTTTTGTTTGTTTTTTTTCTTCAGGTTTTGAGAAGCTAATGTTTCATGGTTTGCTTATCCATTTGTTTTTCTGGATTCAGTTTTCCAGGTTTTGTGAAAAAAATTTGAGAAGGAATGAAACTTGGTTCCTCATTTTGATATTTACTTACATAATTCAATTAAAGAACACACTTGCCACTTGTAATGCTAGGTTATACTTATCTTACATTTGTTTGTAAATACGAACACTTGTAAATTTTTTTTTCAAATTTATGTTTAAGCCCCTAATGAAAATTATTTTGTTAATGTTTGTTATTAAACCTTCTTTTATTTTTTACTTACAAATCAAGTTTTCATGTTTTCTTATTTATTTTCAAAAGATAATTTCAATTACTTATACTTATATATCTTTTAAATCAAAATGCACATTTACAAAATTTAAGAAACAAGATTTTATTAGTTTTAAATATATAGAAATTTTAAATTTTTGTTTAGACCATCGTTTTAATTTATTTACAAATATATGTTATGTAGTTTTAAATCTTATACTTTAAAAAGATATTTTCGTATCAAAGCTTGAATATTTATGTACATATAAAACTAACTATTTTATTAAATCTTGTTTATATTTTACAACCCAATTCTATATCATGTACTTATTAATTTTCAAAAGATATATATACCTATATATGTAAGTTTTAAAGCCTTCATTTGAAATTATATAATATATAAAGGAAAATGAATTGAAAACAACTTATAAATAATCATAACATATAATTCTTAATTAATAAAGCTTTTTAAATCTAATTTATTTATTATATCATATTCCAGATACAATTCTTATTTTATCCCCAAATATTCAAATCAATTCATAATTTAACCAAATTTTTATTTAAATTTCCAAATAAATTTAGCTTAAAAATCAGGAATGTTACACAAACAGTAGAAGACATGGCTAGGATATGGTTAAGAAGATGGGTACATATTATTTTATTAATTCAAATTTGATATTATATGCCCGAAAATTTCAAACTTCCATCGAGACGTGCTGCCTGGCATTCTATATGCAATACCCTTATTTCGAATTCGATGGAATTAGTTTCGAGACCTAATTCAATCATATACGTAAAATAGCTTTTTAAACCCAATTTTTATATAAATTTCTGAAATTAATTTCTAAGCCTTTTGAAATCACACGACCAAAAGATACGTCCAATCGCCACGAAATTCGACGGCATACAATAATTCACTATTACAGATCCAAAGACACTGGGAAATCCCCGACAGTGCCCTAGAAGGCTATTTTTACACGTTAGTTAAAATGAATTATTATAAAATCCAAATTAATCACTTTTAAATCTAAATTAAAAATTTACTATCTTCATTTTTATTAAAATATAATTGAAATCAACTTTCAAAATCGTTGCTATTCACATTAAATTCAGGATTTAATTATTTAAGTAATTCCAAATATTAAATTCAATAATTTAATATCTAATAAATCGTTAATTTTGAAATTCAAGTTATTTAACTTATAAAATTGACTTTTCAATATTTAAAATCAATTTGAATATCCCAAATTCAAATGTTTGAAGTTCTAGGTCGTTACAGCAATCGAATGCTGAATGGACGAACGAACACCTTCAGCATGACCTACAAGACCTTCTCAGCATCCCTTAGAAGTTTGGCCAAGGTTATCTTTATCAACTGATGTCGGTACATAAATGATTAGGTTTATGTTGGTATAGATATGAATTATCCTACCAAATATTTGGCTACGTACTTCATACCCACATCACTTCCTCCTTCATTCATCGTGAGCTCCCTCTTTCCATACCTTAAGTCTCTAAGTCCATAACTTTTACCATTTTGCTACAAAATAGTTCGTTACCGACTAGAATTGGTCTGTATCTACTTGTAGAACTTCAAAATTTTTTGAAGCTAAGTGTTGAAACTCCATTCTTGCCTTGACCTAAAGTCTTCCTTGAATTTTCATAGCCTAAGTCCTGAAGCACTTCCTCCATCGACTTGAACTACAACTTCCACCGACCTGATTTCATATCTCCACCGATATGATTTTAACCATCAAATCAACTCCAATTAACCTACGACCTAAACTATAGGCTCCACTACTCCTAAAGATCCTCTGCTTCAAGTTACAATATGTTTTGAGAAATTTTGACACTGTTTTGCCCAAATCGAAGGCCACTTCCTAATTACACTAAAAGCACTAACAAACACATCAAAACAATATGCGCAAGCACAAATATCATTCATATATATCTGAGCTACATATTCAATTCATCCAAAAATGATTCGCAAACATATAATTACCAAGATCTGGTCCTATGCAAAAATGATAATATGATTCTAAAGAGGTGTAAAACCATTTAATAATCCATTCCTTTATTTTTAACTTCGGCCTTACCATGTAACGGAGGTTAGATTAGAATTTGAAATTTTTTAAACATAGAAATCATCTTAAAAACATCATTTTTTTAACTATATGAACGTGCATAGGATAGTGAAACTCATCGAATACCCAAAATCACCAATCTTCACTTTAAATCTGAAATGGGCAACAAGAAATTGGATTTCAAAAGCAACTAAAATGATAGATCTACAGTCCTCTTTGTAATTACCCTTATAATGATGGTTTAAACATGATTAGTATAAAAAAAAGGAGTTTTTTTGATGAAATCTAGGTTAATAGAGGTTTAGAATTATTTTTGGGAAGTGGGAATGAGTTGGATCTATCCCATCGGTCCTTGTTAGGCACAAATCTCGAAATGGGTTAGTAGGTTTAAGTATGGCCTTAACTAAGTATCCACTAATCTAACTTACAATAGTTTAAAATTAAAACTGCGATATCTCTTAAACAACATGTTAGTTTTTTCTATACTACTTTACCAAAAGAGAAACCATCATCCCGATCAAATTTATGTGGTTTCAGACCTAATTCAAATCCAATAAAAAGTGATATGATTTATAAGAATTTTTTGGTCAAAACCGTTGAACAAAAATTGAAAGGTCGGAATATGTCCCTAGTAGTCATTTTCTAAAGTTAAAAGAGTTAAACGACTTCAAATAAAAATAAAAATATTTTACGATCCTCTGATACATAAAATACAGCTAGTTACAAAGGTCATCCATGTGGTTCATAAATTAATGTGACTTCACTGGCATATCATCCTTTCGATTAGATTTTCAAACAACTTATTTGCCAGTCGTTGGTAAGTAGCTCCAGCATTTTTCAAATCAAACAGCATTACTCGATTGTAGTACAAGCCTAAATCGGTGATGCAACTTGTATGCTCCTAATTTGGAATGTACATTGCTATTTGATTATAGCTGAAATACGCATCCATGAAGGATAATAGACCGTGTCCGGCCATTGAGTCCATAAATTGGTCTATCTTTGGCAGCAATGAGCTGTCTTTTGGGCATGCTTTATTCAGGTCAAAATAGTCGATTCATGTCTGCCATTTTCCATTTGGCTTCTTGACATAACATAGGATTTGATACCCATTGAAGCTATAAGGCATCGCGAATATAACCATTTTCCTTTAGTTATCCATCTCTTCTTTCATTGTAGTGGATGACTACAGACCCAGAATGCATCTCTTCTGCTTCATAGGATGAGATCTTAGGTCCATATTCAATGTGTGACATGTTATCTCCAATAATATTCCACATATATCAGAATGTGTGTAGGAAAAAACATCTAGATTTTCCTAGAGAAACTCTACCAGTACCTTTCTCATCTTGATGCTAAGCTAAGATCCAACTTTAAGGACCTTAGTAGGATCATCAATATCGAACGGGATATTGATCATCAACTCTACCGTTGATGTCCTTGCATCCTCTGGCTCTTTTCGAGGGTCCATAGGTTTGTAGCACTTTCTATAAGACCCATGCAAGGGCTTGCATGGTAATTTCAATGTATTTGAAGTCTTGATGTAAAGAGCTTTCTCTACATTATTTATTTTCCCATGTCGCTTTGCCTCTTTGATCTCAATAACATAACATTCATGACCCGTACTCTGGCCACCTTGTATAGCTCTAACCCCATTCTCCATGGAGAACTTCATCATCAAACACTATGGATCCACTACTGCTTTAAAGCTAGCAAGGGATTGTCGGAGAAGAAAACATTATAAATGGAAAATTCATCCACAACGATGAAGGTCTACACCTGCACAATATTGCGGTCACCTTCATCCAACTCCACAGGCATGTCTGTACTTCTGACAGGCTCTTTTGCCTCTCTGGTGAATAAGCTTCTACTAACAATCAGAACACGGTGCACAGTTATTGGACCTATCATAGCCGTAATCACCATAGGGTAAAAAGTCGACGTTTGCAACCCATCAGCATCTCTATCTTGAAAAATCTATATCATTATTCGTTGTTATCAATTATTTTGCTGGAGCTCCATCTTTTATAGAAAAAAATTCCTATAGTACATGATTTAATGATGTCCTATACCACTCCATCTTATTCTAGCATATCTCTACTGGACGAGGTCCTCAAATTATTGTATTAATTGAAATTATGCCATCTGATTGCCGATGCTCCTCCCCAATGGTCTAGGTCGATCCCTTTAAGTGCTCTGCCCCTGGGGTCTAACATCTCTCCCACCATCCTATGGGTCCCTCACATACTAATGTAAGTTATTCTTACATATCAAGTCCTTTACCACGTTTCTAAAATGATGGCACTCATTGGTATTGTGCCCACGAGTGTTATGAAAGCGATAATACTTCCTCAAGCATGGCCCAACATCAATTGCCTCTCTCCAAGGCTGCTCCTATAGCTCATCGTACCTTGCATGGCTAGGCATATATCCTCAACAATATCTTTCAAGGGAGTATAATCTCCTAGTTTTGAGTATCTCGGACGTATTTTTGTGTCATTTCTTTTACCTCAGCATCTTGATTTCTCCTTATGATTGATGTTATTAGTTCCTACATTCACTGCAATGTTATCAGCACTCTTACCTATTTGCTTGATGGTGACGTTGCTTTGCACGACTTTAATAGACCGTCTTTCACCAGCCTTTCCGATAGTCGTATCTGCCTCTTCCAAGCATAGATATTGGGTCACCTTTTGATATAATTCCTCTATTATGGGTCATTGTTTCATCTTCAACCATTTGCCAAAATTTATGTCCATCTGTATCCCTCAGATTAGTGCCATCAACATGATATCCTCCTTTGGACAGCTTATTTCTGTTACACCAGTGTTGAATCGACTTGGAAAATCTTTTAGTGTCTCTAGGGCACATTGATGATTATACAATAAGGATATCACATCCTGAGGTTGAGCGATATGGAGCCTGAACTGCTTCATAAACTTATTTTCTAATTGATTGAAGGTAGATATGGATTTCAATGCGAGTCGAGTAAACAACATTGTGGCTACCCCATTCAAGAATATGGGGGAAACACCTGCACCTTACTACATCGATAACTCTAGTACTATCCATATGACACTCGTATTTCAATAGATGTTTTCGAGGGTCCATTGTCTCTTTATTCAATGACATTGTCGACATAACAATATTCCTAAGATATAACTCGTGTAAAATATCATCAGTGAATGGGATCTTGTTGGGTGCCGAGCCCCATTCTTCATTCTTTCTCCATGGATTTTCATTCATCACTCTCCTTACTATGTCAATAATATATTCTTGACTAACTTGGTTATCTTGAAGGTGAACATCAGGAATATTCCCGAGTGTTTGACTCTGCAAATGCTCTTGGCCCGTTTAATGACGTCTATGCTTTCCTGTCTTCGAGATAACCATTCCTTCGAACCTTTTATGACGACTAGCTAGTTTTATGGTGTTCATTTGAGCACCATCATTCTACGTATCAGTGTTCTATCCAACGTCATTGCCAATGTGCTACAAATCTTTTTTACCATGTGACTAGTTGACGACATCAGGTTGTCGGACTCTAGGTTTACCTTTATGTTGATTGGTACGAACCTGATATTAATCGGTACCGATTACTCTAACTGTGGCCAAAACTTACTTCCTCCTATGGTCTTCCGTGATGCTCCAATAGGCTTTTCCTTTATTTTGTTGCTTTCCATCTCTTCTATTCTGATCAAGTGCAGATGAATTCTCTTCTCTGGAAATTGAAGATGATGCATCTCTCTATCTTTTTGTACGCCTTTGGGATTGCTGGGTCAATAAGGAAATACTTGGATCCATCCTATCAAGGATTACTTTTGGCTATCCACCATCCTTTAATTCAGTTCGGCCATCATACATCAAACTTAACTTTATCACTATCTCTTATGGAGTAGATGGTCCTAGCAAAGCAGCCATCAGTTAGTTAGTTTCTTTATTATGGTGAGATGCTTCATCTTCTCCACCAACTATAGCTCCAGATCTTTTGGATCTCCTAAAGGCCATTACTTTAGAACTGTAACAACAAAATTCTAGATCAAACTTCTTGGTGCTCTAATCCATAACATTTAGCTAGATCTACTCCTGAGTACCTCCATTCTCAGTGAAAGCATAAAAAATATTGAACCAAAAGTTGGCACAACACCCCAAACCTACTAGAAATGAGAAAGATCTAATTCAAACAGCAGAAAATAGTAAAAACGCGAAGGATTTTATAGTGGTTTGAAAAAATCTATGGCCTATGTGTACTTTAATCTTATTAGTCTAAAACAGCTAAAGTAAGCTCTAAATCAACAAAGTTGGGTAGAGATTAGGAGGTGAAGAAGATGGATTCTAAAAATTCCCTTTCCACTAGCCATTTTATTTATAGCAAAATTGCCCAAAATTTTCGCTATATGAGGAAATCCTAACTCAAAAATCAGATCCATGAAGTTATAGAGAAAAACAAAGTCTTTCTATATGATCAATCATATCAGTATTGATCATAAATATGATCGATACCGATCATGTTGGCTAGGTGCTAAAGAGCCACTTACTAAAAGAATGTCATATGATGGTTGTGCTATTCAGAAGGATGCATGTAAAAACTCGCTCACGAGGTAGCTAGTTGGGTTACCCCAAAGATTTTAGGTCGGACCAACGATGATATCAAAGTCTAATAGTCTATGCTATCTAAAATTAGGAATGTTATGGCTAATTGATTAAAGGTTGCTAATTTAGTAGGTATTTAGAACGGTATATCAAAGATTAGGTTTGGATAATCAAGTACTCCGCCCTATCTAACTGCAAGCTTGGCCCAAAGAATAAGGTAAGCCCAAAGGTAATCCCAATAAGGTGCGAATTGATTTTAAGCCTTAGGCTAATTTTAAAAATCCATTTGAAAATTTAAAATATATTTAAATTTAAATCTTAAGTTTAAATATAAAATTAAAATTTTATAAAAGTTATAAAATGAATTTGTTTTTCAAAATTATTTTGAAAAAAAATAATTAATTAATTTTGAAATTTAGAATCTATTCAGTCTGATTAATTGAATTAAAAATAATAATCGATTAATAGTTAATTTATTAAAACACTCATATACACACATATATTGATATATATGCATAACTATGATTTTTGCTGTCATTTATTTACGTTAAAATTGTACATTATAAATTAAACTAAAATTTCAAATTAATTAAGATATGTAATTAAATTTTATAATTAATTAAAAATTTTAATTAAATTTTATAATTAAATATAATCATTTAAAAGTTAATTAATTAAAATGTTATATGTATTGATATATACACATAAACAAACTATAAATGTTATAGTTGATTAACTATCTTAAAGTAGATTAAGGTAAGTAATATAAAATCTTAGAAGTTTTTATATAATATAAAATAAATTAATTAAATATGATTTAGTTAGTAAGAAATATAATAAGTAAAATAATATTTAATTAATAAGAAACATGTATATATTATAAATTAAATTATAAAATTATAAACAAGTTAATACTCATATAGCTAAATATGTATAAAATTAAGTGGAACTAGAAAGAAACCTAAATTAGATTTAAGGAATAAATACATACGTATAGCGCATATTCTATGATTTAAGATGTGTTTGACACTTGAATCACAAGGGTATTTCAGAAGAAGTATATTATTTCCTAAATTGATATCACTTAATATACGTATATTAAAGATTATGAATACTTAATATATAAGTTGTTGTTGATTAGTTTTTTAGCTAATATAGGAAAGAGACTAATGCATTAGGAGGAGCAAATGTTACTTGCTAATCACTAGGCTTAAAGTGAAAAATGGGGAGTTAAGTACGCAGTTAAAAGGTAAATAACACAAGATATAGAGTGATTCGGCAAAGCCGGCCACATCCACTTTGAAGTTTTCTTGCTATATATTTCTCTTACAACTACACGGAGTTACAAGAGGATAATAAGAAAACACATAGCACTTAAGACCAATAAAGTTGTGTAATCTTAAGAACTTGTGGTATCAAGAGCCCTGAATTATGTGTAGTATTCAGAATCCATGTATATTCCAACCTTTTTGAAGTTGCAATGCAGGGGATATTACTGAAGTGGATGATAGAGAATTGAGATTTGGCTGTAGAATTGAAAGGATAAACGCCGAACCATCGATATGGTTGCAAGGACAGATGACGACAGCTACTAAAGTGTAAGAAGATGTGCAATGAATGAAAATATACACATTTCCCCTCTACAACAGGCATGGGCTTTGCATTTAATGCATAGACTTCACATTAAATGCACATTTAATGCTGAAGGTATGCCATATAAGTTCAACCGCCCAACTATAGTGCTTTAGATAGATGGATGGATAGCCTATCATTTACTTGAGTGTTTATATGGCAAATCTTGTTGAGTTAGTATACCAACTGTCGATGATATGAAATAAACTAGGAACTTTGCTAAGGACTATGTTGGGAAGATGGTGCACGACCGGGTGTGAGGTGACTGGGAAGGTTGCTTGTGACCGATCAGAGGAAGCTGTATTGAGGTCGGGAAAAGGACGGGCCATGCATAAGCCTATCTTGCTTGATGTGCCACCTGTTAAGGCGGGCTTGGAGAGGTGCCAACCGTCAAGTGGAGTGATGTCGAGTAACCGTGTCGACTTGGGGTTGTGTCGAAAGAAGGTTATCATAGGAAGGCTGGTCATTACTGAGCCAATCCCGACTAGACCGGAGGGCCCGGGCCTAGATCTTGCCTAAATATGAAGGGTGCCTAAGGATAAGGAGACCAGGCGTTACGTTGATGCCTTGCTGAATGGAAGGGATGGTTAGAGACCATATGGGTTTAGGCCGACCTATGCGGGCTTGTTACAGAATAGTTGGACTAGCTTTGGTTAGGCCAGACTCCTTAAATTGGCTGGCTAATTACTTGTGAGAAAATTGAGCAACAGATGCCCTCTACCATTTATATGATTCCATCTACCATTTATATATTAATAGATTACTTGCATACTCTTTGGTTGTTGATATTCGCTAAGTTACAAATTTTATGTGTAGCAGTATTAATATATACTAGACGAGGTAAGGTAGATGAACATATTTGTTGACATTCCTTATGGATTGTAACGGCCAAAAATTTAACGCTATTAATATTAAACCAATTAAAAATGGATTTTTAATTAAAAGGTGAATTGGTATCATATTTATAACCATTGCGAAGATCTTCTTGAGAAGATTAATATGATATATTATTTCGATAGATTTGGAGTTACGGTTTTCGAAATAGAGGCATTACCGTGATTTAACAACATACTTAGTTGTTTCGTTTCAAACTGGATACACAATCCATAACCTAGCCCAACAAATATATAAGTGAGGCAACGAAACCATAGTCGCCATATCTACCTTAAATTTTCTTCCCTAATTTCGAAATCAACCATGATTCTCTCTAATGGCGATTAGCAAATTAATTAAAAAGTGATTAAAACCCGAAGTGTTCAATTCCTATCAAATTATATACCTAGAAAGCTCTTGGAGAATGGAATTGCCAAGCATTCATTTTTGGTTACGATGTTCAAGGCAGTTGGAAATTGAAATTTAAACCTTGAACGTCCATTTTAGGGCATGGTGATTGATGGTAAATCTATGACAATTAGACAATCGGTGGTTGCAGGATTGCAGAGGACGACGGGGGAAGTTCATTGGTATTGCTGGATCATGCTAGATGTGCCTTAGTTCACCAGGAATTGGCATGGAAGTCGGTGGAAACCTTGGGTTTTCTGGAGAGGTGGTGGCTCCAAACAATGCCGCGAGTAGTGGAGTGGTGCGACATAGCGAGGGGATCTCAACACCGGTCTCAGATGGCATCATAAGGTGAAATGTCGATGGCAATTTTGAGGGGAAGAAGCGGCTGGCAATGTGAAAAAGGCATCGGGTTTAGCATGATATTGTAGCGATAAGGTAAAAGGTAAGGTTATTTACAACTTTTCCATTTTGTTGGTTTATATTAATTTAAATTCAATACAATTAAATCACTATGATTTATGCATACGAACTCCGATTCACGTGCGGTTTCTTTAGTTGGACTCATGACGAAATTTCTAACATTATGGCACTAGGTTTGCTGAGTTTGGAGTCTGTTGGAATAAGCATATTGGTATGGTTAATTTAATTTAATTAATTGAACTTTAAAATATTAAATGCTCATCCCTTGATGGAAATTATAATTATTGATTTATATAGTGATATATTGGTGATTGTTTGGTTGTGACTATTTTGAATATGTTGTGTCATGTCGACTATTTATTATTGTTTAGTAGGTGTTTAACATAATCAATTGTGGATTTAAATTTGGATTAAATTGGCTAACAATGCAAAGATTGACTAGATAAAAAATAAATAAATAATTTACGGGCTTTATATAATGTTTGTAAATAATAGGGGTTTAATGAATTAAATGACATTAATGGGGGAAACTAAATAGGGTTATTATTACGAATTTCTAGAGATATTCATAAATAATGACGAAAAATATATTTTAAAATAAAATTAGAAAGTTTATTATTAATATTTTATAAAAGGGAAATATTCTTCCAATTCTTTTTATAGATTTCTTAACTTCTTGGATATGCTAATAACTCTTTTAAATTTATTCCGAAAACAAATGCTCCACCTAAATCTAAAATTCATATATGGTTAATCTTGCACGGAAAACTAAATACTGTTGAATTTTTAAAAAGAAAAAATATGCAAATTGATAATAAATTTTATTTTTGTAATATGCATTTAGAAGATATTAAACATGTATACTATGATTGCATGAATACTTATTACATTCAAATAATACTCTCAAAATCTTTAACTTTAGTCTTACAACTAAAATTTATGATTGTGATTACTATTGGAATAATTTTAGATTTAAGTTTAAAAAGGAAAATAGATTTTTACTAGACACTTCATTCATTATAATTTGTTAGTATATTTGGTTTGAGAGAAATCAAAGAACTTTTAATAACAATAATAGTCATTCAATAAATTGATTTTTATAGCTTCTTCTTTTTGTTTTAATTGGATATCAAATCCTAAATATAAGTTAGCTAAAAATATTCATTTTATAGAATATCTTAATAAGGTTAGTAATAATATTAAGATATTTAAATATAGAAATAATATTTTTGACATTAATTATTGTAGTATTAACATTTTTTCAAAATTTAATGATGATTTCAATGTTTATCATAATTTCCTTCTGATTAAAGGACCAAATGGATAGTTTTTATTTTTTTGTTTTAGTTTTGTTTTAGTTTTAGTTTGTTTTTTATTTTAGTTTATAGATCCTTAACTTCTTTTGATTATGGATTCTTTTAGTTTTTTCTCTAATTTTTATTGTATTCTGTCCTATTATCTTAACTATTGTATCTTTTATTTTATTTCATTAATACATATATATGTATATAAATTTTATTTATATGCATATATATGTATTATATTTAATATTTTCTTTAGCTCCTTTTCAGAAACAGGTTTGGGATAGAAATGGTGTTAGATTTTTTATATAGGTTCATAGGATTGCCGGTAGCAGAATTGCTGTTTGTAGGAAGGAGTTCTTCTCAGTTATTCTACATCTTTATTGTGGTGGTCTGCTTTATGGATGATCCACTCTTCAACAAGGCGCTCCCTCCAGTTCGACCGAGTCTACAGAGTGGTGCTTTATTTTCCAGATCATTTGCATTTCCTTTTCTTCTGAGTCTACAACGTGGCTTTTCCTTCTCAGATGGAGCTGGCTTCTAGTATCATTGACTTTGAGATGCTCTATAGATTTTTAGGTTCTTTTAACACCTCAATACCAAGCGGTGGCCTTGTTAAAGCGTGATATTGAGGTGTAATGGGCGGTGGCCTTGCTAGAGCTCATTCTAGAGGTACCTGGGCTATTTTCTTTGTTATTTATATTTTAATTAGCTACCTGCCAGGCATGTTGGCAGCACCTTGTCTTCTATGATTTATACATATTTACATGTGTGCTCTCCCCTATTTTAGAGGATCGCACAGTTTTCTCAAAATTTTTTTTTATAAAAGGAGATTTTATGAATAATAATATGGTTTTTGTGAAAATTACATTGTTTTGGGTACGCAACAAGTAGTAATAAACTGGATTTGGAATATATTAAAGGGATTTAATATTTATATTATTATTTTGACGTAAAATGATAATATTATTTCTCTGCAAAGTAATTTGATGTAATTACTATTTTTGTTAGAAGATACGATGTTTTAAGCAATTTAGGTTAATGAGATTGCAATAAAGTATTTTGGAGTTTATTGTAATTTTGAGAGAATTATTATTGTTTTTGAGGTAAATAAAATGCACTTCTGAAATAAAATAAAAATGATTTTATACTTAAATGGATAATGGGTGCAAATATATTATTTAGACGATTAACTGATAGTCGATGTAATTATCGCATATATTTGATGATGGTATCACATTTGGATGAGTGTGCGATATTTTACCATTATTACTACTAGACGATGGGTAGTTAATAATGGTTATTTGATGATGGATGTTGTGTCACTAAATTTGGTTGGATTAGTACACATTTGATAATATTGATGTTGTGTTATTATTATGGAGTGGTTAGTATACATTGGATGATTTATACTTACATTGTCGATGCATTATTATAGTTGATAATTCATAATGTATGTAAGTATATCTATTTTGTTGTTCCTTATTTGATGATTTGGGTTCACATTGAATGTTGTTCATGTTTGATGGTTAGGTTTTATTTTATTGTTGCCCCATATAGTGATTGGTTATGATGTGTAAGTAGGAATACTGTTTTCTACTTCTACTACTACCATTAGTTGCATTGGTTACAATAGTTGCAATAGTTGCATGGATGCTGTGATTGTTATATACTGACAACTATTTGGATGCAGGAAGAAGAGCATGAAACAGAACTACATGGGCATGATTCCCCAAAATGGATACATATGCGGTCCTTTTCTATGCAATTATTATCAAGCATATGGCAATAATGTATAGGGTTAGGGGCAGTCCACATATAGTTGAAACATTTTCCCTTATTACCCAAAGACACACATAGGTGTAAAGTTTCAGGCAGGAGAAAAAGATGGAATGGAATGGTGGATGAAGGCTATATCGCAGATAGCTGATTTGGTATATTCTTTTATACCGTAGTTATATCATTTATGAGTTAATAAAACTGATGCACTGGAATATAAATTGACGTGATAATGTTGCAAAGTGATTGTATTATTGAGGTAATGCTCAATTTTGTTGATGTTTGATTCTGTTGTGAGGTTTTTCCCTTTTTATTTATTGTTTTACAACTTTTATTTTTATTTACCTATGGTCTACTACTTTTAATATCTGAAATTAATTATAAGCGTATTTTGATGTCTTTTATTATTAATTTTAGATTTTAAAAATAGTAGGTCGTTTTACTTGGTATCAAAGCTTAGGTTTAGAGATTCCCTGAGCCTTGGGTAAGTTTAAACTAATTAGAGTAGTTTATTTTATACCTTAAGTGTGGTTATAATATAAATGAGAGAGTGTTTGATTGAAAATTGTATGCTTTACATATAGGGGTATGTTTATTTTACCACTATCACCATAGCCTTAAATGATGTTTATTTCTGTTAACCATCATACAAAAGATAAATAAAGTCGGAGTGGGGCAGGATGAACACTTATAAGTTAGGTTAAGTGTTGGTTATAACCCGAGTGATGCACACCAGACATTAAATTAATTAAAACTCGACCTTAATAAGATGGAACCACTTTTATTTTTAAGTGATTGATGTCTATTTGGAAAATTTATAAAATATAGGTTCCTAATTTTTTAAAGATATTTTATTAAAAATCAAAAAATGCCAATTTTGACATGAAGTGATCTGTTGAAATTAAGAATTTATTTTGGTTAAATAAAATAATTTTATGAAGATATTTTTGTAAGAAAGAGTAAATATTATGAAAATAATTTATTTAGAAGTACTTTAATAAAAAGATGTTTTATTTAGATATTGGAAGTTAAATTCAGCCTTCGAAGAAACATTTTAATGTGGGAAAATTTGTTTGTTTTTAAAACACCTTTAGGAAAATTGGAAGTATGGTTTGGGAATTACTGATAAAGGGAGACTTTATCTACAAGAAAAGAAATTTTTGTTGATAAGTTTTCTATTTGAAAATATTTTATAAAATATATTTAGTTGAAAAAGTCATATTTTGGAATAGATGTTTTAGCAGGAAAATCTTAAGTACAGTTGTTTTAATTTTGGTATGTCATTTAGAAAAAAGGGTATATGTTGAAACGTATTTTGCAATCTCATTTTTGATTTAGAATACCTTATAAAAATATCATCGTTTTGAAAAAGAATATTTTTGGCTAATAGATATATGTGCTGGAAGGTTTAGGAAGTAACTTTATTTGAGAAGTATCTATTCGGGTAAGGAATGTGGTAAAATATTTATTTGAGAATAAAAGTTTTATCAAAGGAGTGAGTTTGCTTTCAGGCAGTAAGCTTTTGCTTCGACGCATGGGTCAGGAAATCGTCGTCACTTCTGTCCCTGTTCCGCCTTCAACTTACATTCTGCCATCTTCTATTGTTCTTGCCCCAGTGCATCATGTCCTCACTAGAGACCCACATACATTATTTCGTCCGGTCCTCCCAAGCTTCAGGCGGTGCTCCCCGGGTGGTTTCTAAGGGGGATTAAGTTTAATCGTGATCTCCTTCCGGTCTATAGAGATTCTTACATGACACATCTTCAGGCCATCTAAAACGATTTAGACCAGGACAAAGGGTGGGAAAAATTGTGTAAGCAACTGGCAGATACCAATCGCAACAACTATCAGGAAATCCTTTCTTTTGAGTCAGATAAGGATGATTTTGAAAGAGCGTTGACAGAACGTGATGCCAAGATTAAACAACTGGAGGAGGAGAAAGAAGCGGCGCTGCAAGAAAGCAAAAGGAATGCCGATTTGTTGAAGGAAGTAAAAGAGGCCCACGAGAGTACTGAGGTCATCTATAAGGACGAAATAAAGAAGGCTCATGCTGAGGAGGCCAAATTAAAAGAGTAGGTGGCTGCTTATAGTGCAACAATTGAAGCCCAAAAGAAAACTATCTTCGATCATGATCTTATCGTTGAGGGGCATAATAAGATTATCTTCGACCAGTCTGGGACAATCGCCCGGCTACAAGATCAAGTTGCGCAGCTTAGTGCTAATAAGTCTCGCATTGAATTCGAAAAGGCTGCCGTAATGGCGGATTATCTGGAGCTTCAAAATGCTTTTGAAAGGAAGATGGAAAAGATAGACGAGACCAGCTTGAATTTTTATGTCAATTCTCTATTGCATTAGGGGAGCCTTAGCTACCTAGGCTCGAAATTTCCATGTACTCTCGCCGTGGTCTGGGAAGAAAACTTGACCCTCTTTCATATCCTGAGTGAGAGTTAAACGCCTATCTTAATGAAGAATCAAAGAAGGCTTTGCTGTAGGGCTAAGAGTTTTTCGGATCGAAAGGGAGAAAGAAGCTGTCGATGCCGCTGTGACTGTAGCTGTCGAAGCGCCTATGGAGCCTTTCATTTCTAATGCCGGCGAGCCATCGGAGCTGCCCCGTAATCTGCCAATAGTTCTAGGCTCGAGGATTCCCCTTGGATTATTGATCCATCTAAGGGGGGTGAAGCTGGTGAATACAAAGTTGACATCCTTGGTCAATCTTCCGGTGCATATAATCCTCTTGTTTCCTCCAAGTTCGGAAGCTTTCAGCTTACGTGGCAAGAACAAAAAGAATTTAAAGCTTCCATTTTTGATTTTATATGTCCATCCACCTTACCTGTTGATCTGCCAGCTTCCTCGACGCCTAGGCCTGCTGATGTTTCTACTCCTTCTGTGCTTTTTTCTATTCCTGCTCCGGTCCCATGTCCGCATTTGGCTTGCAGCCGGGGTCGGAGTTCGAGAAGATCGCTGCACTTCACGGCTTGGATGACCCTTCTGTATATTTGGAAGGTGACGTAACGAGGACAGAAGTTGGGGAGCAGGAAGTTATAATTGATCAGCCGTGCATGATTTAAGAACACCTGGTTGCCGTCAAAAATGAGAAGGTTGAAGCAATCAAGGCCTCCAAAAGGTCCCGCAAATTATGGAAGCATAAAGTAAAGGGTGAATCTTCTAAGAAGGTTGCAAAGCAGGAGGAGGACACCAACGTTGAGGATATTGTTGACATTACTGGCAGCGACTCCACTCCCTAGGCGAAGCAAAAACTCCGAACAAGAGGCGGAAAGGGGAGTGGTGGAAAGAAGCACTGAAAAGCTTGGATGGTGATTGATCTGATTTTGGTTCATTTTGAGTTGTTTTGTTCAAATGCAGAGTCCACACTAAGTGTTTTTGTTGTGGAGTCAGTATTTTCTTTTTGTTGGCCAGTGTTGTGTGGGTACAGCCCCCACGTTTTAACCCTGTATAAAAGAAAATTATAAGTAATGCCTTGTTGATATTTTGACTGTACTCTTGCTTGTTTATTCATATACGTTCTGTGCACTTGTGCTTCTTTTGTTTATACTTATCCAGTTCTACGATTACTGCCAAAATTATTTATTTGGAGTAACAATTCTTCATGTGGAGTAACAAAACCGGTGAAATTATTTTTTTAAGTAATTTTATTTAAGTGCTAGTGTATGCCCCCTATTCACAGGGTTGTTTACTTCAAGTAACTGACAAATGACCGGTAACTTAATGTTTAAATACCTGCATATTAACGCTTGAAATTTAACTAAATCATAGCTCAAATTTTCTTCTTACGGAAGTTTTGTGACTTGAGCACGTATGAGTTAACTATAGGCAGTTATACATTGTCAACGTTAAAGACTATAGTTAGTCATTAAGTGTCAGCCCGTTGGTTTGTAGCACTTCGATTTTATCGAGGGTCGTGCTCGTTGCTTCCAGTAATGGAAGTGGGTTGATTTCTTTTACTCATATATGGATAAGTTTCCTGATATTGTTGAGGCAATTCCAAGACATAAAAATGTGCAAGGCTTGTGGGATGTGCAAATTTTAGGATCGATATGTCCTGTCGCTTTGGAACGGTTTTGGTGCTCCTTGGCATTGCCTATCTTTGAGCAACATGAGGAGTTTGTGTTTTAGGAGTGCGATTTTTTAGGAGTGCAATTTCACATCAATGCTCCTCGGTATCACCTATCTTCTGGCAATATGAGAATTTTATGTCCTAGGGATGTGATTTCATGGCTCCGAAACTTAATGTGCGGCTTATGCAATGCAGTGCTTTTGAGACCGATACAACCCATTGGTGCGGATCGGTTTTAGTATTCCTCGATGTTGCCTATCTTGGGGCAACGTAAGGAATTTGTGTTGAATAGTTGGTGCATGGCTTATGAGATGCGTGGTTTTTGGTACTTCTCGGTGTTTCCTATATTCGGGCAACGTAAGGAATTTTTGTTGAAAGTTGGTGCGCGGCTTACGAGGTGCATGGTTTTTGGTACTTCTCGGTCTTGCCTATCTTCGAGCAGCGTGAGGAGTTGGCATTTTGAAAATTTATGCACGGCTTATGAAGTGCACAGCTTTTCCTTCTCCTTGGTGTTACCAATCTTCGAGCAATGTAAGGAGGGTTTGGTTTAGCCTTCCCAATGTTGTCGGGGGAACACCAGTATTTAAAATGCAAAGGTCGGGTTCCAACGATCCAACGGTTTGAGTCGATTCGGTTCCATCGACCCAGGGGTTAGTTATTATAAACATGGTTTTGTCGGTTCAAAAAGCGAATCAATTTTTGTTAAGGAAAGTGGGTCAGATTTTTTGCTTATTTACAATGCCCCCGGTGTCCTAAGATGGCTTATTTGCTAAAAAATAGAGAGTACATAAGGTAGTTTTCAAATGAAGTAATGCCAGAGCAATTCGCTATTCCATGCTCTAGGGTTTTGGATTCCATCGACGATTGTTAGCATGAAAGTGCCATCCCTTAGCTTTTGATTGATGATATATGGTCCTTCCCAATTCGGTCCGATGGCTTTCGAGATAGTGTGGACTTGCTTGAGCACAAGATCTCCCACTTCGAAGGTTTGGTTGTGAACTTTGGAGTTGAAGTATTGTGCGACCCTTTTTTGGTGGGAAGTTGTTCTCAACTCGGCTTCTTCTTTTCATTCATCGATCATGTCTAGCTATTCGAGTAGGAGCTGCTCGTTTTTCTTTTGATTAAAAGTTTGCTTTCGCTATGAGGGGACTCATAATTCAATAGGAATCATTGCTTCTAAGCCAAACGCTTGAGTGAACGGAGCATGGCCGGTTGCCATGTAAGGTCATAGTGCAAGTGGAAGTTCATCAACCCAGTTTCCTTATGCTTTAGTTAGTCGCTTTTTGATAGTGGACTTGATGATCTTGTTTATTGCTTCCACTTTCCCGTTTGCTTGTGGATGAGCAACTACAAAGAAGCTTTTCTCAATCCGAAAGCGTTTGTAGAAGTCTTTGAACCTAGCGCTTTAGAATTGAGTGCCATTGTCAGTGATGATTTTCTGTGGCACAACAAACCTGCGAATAATATTTTTAGCAACGAAATTAATGACTTTCTTTGTGGTTATGGTGGCCAGCGATTTTTCTTTAGCCCATTCATGGAATAATCGCCAACAACTATAACATATTTGGCACCACCTTTTGCTATTGGAAGGACGCCGATCAAATCGATCCCCCATATTGTAAATGGCCATGAACTGACCATCTACATTAGGATCCCAGTTTAAAGACGAGTTTAAATTTGGAATTAAATTAAATTTTTGGGTTAAATTATGTTGTTTGAATTTTTTAAATTTAATAAGGTATATGTACTTATTTGCTTTTGAATTTGGAATTGAAACTCAAAATAAATGTTTTCAATTGAATTGAATTTAAATATAATACTTTGGAAAAAATATATTATATATTGAATGCAATATAGACACTAAGGTTTAAAATAAAATTTGTCTTATCAATAATTAATATAAGTATACAAGTATGAGGATATAAATTAATGTTTCAAAGTTAAGCTTTAAAAAGAAATAAAAATGTAAGAATTTATGTTAATGATAAAAGTATAAAATCAAACTATAAAATAATAACAAATGAAATACATATTATAACAATTTTTTTATGAAGCACATATATATTTATGTGAGTTGTGTAATATATGAATAAGCAAGATAAGAAGATGGATAAAATCTGTGTACAAAACAAATGCAAGAGAAAAAGAAAATATCTACGTAATAAAAGATTTAAAATGCTTTTGTTTTATATACTTGAAAATAAATATATTTAAAAGTGGATTTTAAAATCAAGTTTATTTGGAAATTTAATAATAAATATTTTTGTAAAATTAATTGGATTTAATTTTAAAGGTTTAAAAACATGTTTCATAAATTTAAATGAATAAAAAAAACTTGTTTCATCAATTTTAAATAAAGTAAGATTTAAAATATGCACTCCAAATAAATCTAAGTTAAGGGTTTAAAACATAAATGTATTGAAAATAAAAATTTTATTTACTAACTTATAAATATTTATAAGTAATATATAATTTAATTTCAAACCATTTTACTTTACTCTGTATAAGTATAGATAATACATAACAAAATAAAATAGATAAATATGTTTTATAAATTAAAATTATGCATGGTTTAAAACACAATTTGTAAATTAATTTTTAGCAAAGGATTTAAGCATAAAATGTTTATAATATAAACAAGTGTAAAGATTTTTCTCTATACAATTAACAAGTGTAATAAATTTAACAAGTGGCAACATCCTCTTTTCTTTGGAATTAAATTATATGAATATGAATTAAAAAGAAACAAAATTTTTCTCAGTAATTTTTTTTTCTTAAAACCTGAAACTTGAATACTTCCTCAAGCAAGCTGATCAAAACTAAAACCTGAAAATGGATTCAAGTAAGCAAGTTTAAAATCTGAAGCATGTTGAAAACCTGGAAACAAACAATCAACATGGAAATGAGGATTTGAATCAGAGTTCAAATTCAATCCCTGATTAGAGAAAATGCAAATTTTAGTTCTTAGATTTAAAAACAAATCTTCTGGAAATCAAACTTCAAACCTGGAATAATAAGATCAAGCAAAACAAGTTTCAATTTGAATCAAAATTTCAAAACTTGATTCTCTGCTCTGTGCATACCCAGGTGAGCAATTTAGCCTTGAATTTGTTCTCTGTCTTTCAATCATTTAGGTGAGTAAACATACCTTTTGAAAATTCAAAAGCTGTGTATTGATTCATGAAGAACTTTGTGCTTGGTTGTGTGCTTTTAAATAATTAGTTCTGCATTTGTATATGTTGTTCTGTGAAATTTTGAAGAGTTTGTTCTTCTGGTTTCTAGTTACAGTATGATCATAAACAAAGAAAAAATCTAATAAATTTTCATATAAATTTTCATATAAACATTTTTACTTAGGATTTTAAACAAATCATGTTGTTTAAACTTAAAAATCACAATCTGGAAATTTGCTTGAAGTTGACAGTATAACTTAGACTCTGCACATTCAAATTTACTGTGAAAAAGAAATTTTATGAAAAACTCAAATACTTTAATTTGTTGAATTGATTTTATAACCTGAATGAACATTAAAAAATAAGATTTTTGAAATAAAAATAGTGATTTCTAGTTAAGTGTTCTAGGCACAGTTCCTAGTGGAACTGAATATACTTTTTTATCGATTCCGAGTGATCAATCAGATGTTGGGTGTTGAAACTTTGTTCGAAGCTTTCTTAATCTTCGTAGAATTCAGGAAAAATGTTTGAAAAAAATTCTATTGCATGGGATGTTAGAACAAGGTAAGAGTAGGTTTTCGTGCTTGGGTTTTGTCGTGGTCAGTGACGAAGTGATTTTATCACCTCGGCTTGATCGAGTTGTACAGAATTGAGGGGGATGGAAGAACAAGGTGTTAGCATGGTGAGGCCGAAGTTATGGCGATTCCGGTGGTGGGGGTGACTGAGGCGAAGCAATTTTTGGGTTGTGGTCGAGTTCTAGGATTGAACGAAATGCTAAATTTTTGAATTCGATTTTCTGTTGGCATTTAAGCTTTGATTTCGAGTCGTGGGTGAATTTGCGACTTGCCGATGATCTTGAAAGATCATTAAAGCCTCGCGCGCCGCCGTGCACGTGTACGGCGTGGAGGATGAAGATTGCATTGTGTCGGTTGGTATTCTCGAGTCATTCTCGAGTTAAAATGGTGTTAGCTTCGGTGTTTGATCGAGTGCGTGAGTTAAACCTAATGCTAATTAACTTAGTTAAAACTTAAAATTTCTGAAACAAATAAATGAAGAAAAAAAAGAGAGAGAAGAAGGCGTTGTGTACGAGGAAGACTCAGGGAAGATGAGTGAATAACTCGAAGTGTTAGTCGAGTTTTGTTAGGGAAAGCCCCGAGTTTTTTGTCGAACTGCAATATTGTATTTTGAAGTAAAGATAAGTAAACAGTTTTCAACAAGCTTTAAACACTGTAAATCAGAAAAATGTTTAACAGTTTTAAGTTAAAAACTAAATACAAGTTTTAATTTTCTTAGTTAATACTTTAAAATGTTTTAAGTTCTTAATTATTATTCTAATTAAGTAATTAATATAAGATGAGTATAAAACTTATTAACATATAAGTTTCAAAAGCTGAAGAAGATCCCTTTTGAAATAATAATTAAGTTGAATGGTTAATATTAATTGATTATTTTCAGAAGTAATTAAGAATAATTACTTTTTAATTGTAATTAGTGATGGATTATTTGATGATTAAGTAATAAATGAAATTGTAATTAACTACTTAAGTTAATTAATGAATGATTAACAGTTAATTGATTAAGTAAATTAATTAAGAATTAGTAAATGATTTATTAAGTAATTAGAGTTAATAAATGGATAATTAAGTATTATTAATTAATAATTAAATTTATTATTAATGATTAAGGGTAATCAATTAAGTAATTAAAGTTAAATAATTTGATTAAGAAGTAATTAATTAAATAGTGTGATTAAAATACTTAAGTAATTAAGTGATTAAGACTTAATAATTGATTAAGAAATGATTTATTAATCAAATAATTTAAAGTGGAATAAGTAATTGAGTGATAATAAATTAATGAGTAATTAAATAGGGTTAAGTAATTAATTCTTAAGTAATCGATTAAATTTGAATTAATTACAATAAGAATTTAAGATGATTGCTTATAGATAATGGCGTATATAGAATCTTTTATTTGTGATAATTACTTGGTGATATTCTGTGATGTTCCTATGATATTGCTCTTGATAAATATATATGATGATTGCGTATGATTTATCTGTGATAAATGTTATTTGGATTCAAAGTGTTGAATTAAACTGTTTAAATTTATTTAATAACTTGGCCTTTAAAATGGCATTTGGATTTCGATGCGACAAGGAGTCGGATTCCGGTTAGTTATCCGAAACACACATCGAATCGTAATGATGAATCTTTGTGATTGATAAATTTAATTTATCTATGAATCTGTGAATAAAGATAAGCGTTATAGTTCATACCGCTTATCAATATTGATATATCTGGGATGATTGATGTTGTGCACTGTTGTGTAAAACCCCCTGGACTACACTTGGACACACACAAATATGGATTGCACGTGGAAATCGGTTAAGTCACAGATTTTTAAATAGTTTTGAATTTGAATTTTTAATTCAAATAGTTTTGGAAATGTAATTGAATTAAATATAAAAAGCTTTTGAAAAGGAATTCCAAAAATAGAAGTTATTCTCAATAACTTAATAAAGATTTGAAATTTGAATAATTTGATTCAAATCGGAATTCAATATTTGAAATTGAATTTTATATTTGGTATTTATGATTTAAAAAGGATCATACAAGTTTATATGGGTTTTAAACCATTTTTAAAGTATTGTTGTGGGAATTTGAATTAACCCAAAGATTTTAGCTTGTGTAAATAAAATCGGATTTTTCTGAAATAAAAACAGTTTGTTTTCAAACAATAAAAGCTTTCATATGAGTAATGAACTTTCAATTTATATTAAAGGAATTCCAAGTTTGAATTGAAATAGTTTTCCAAATTATGGATGAATCTGTGGAAACGAGTTTTGAAAGCTATAAGTTAAATCTTGACTTAAAGATTTAAATGAATTAGTCCAATTGAAATTGTTTTGAAATCCGTAAATGGATCTTTGTGAACTGGGTGAACTTTGTGAAATAAATCTTTTGGTTTAAAAGATTTGAAATGGTAATTGGTTTAAACCATTTGAAAGAAAGTTTGGAATCATTAAGTTGTGACTTAATTGAAATCCCATATCCATATGTTTTAAATATTGCGCTCATTATTAGGTTTAGCCGGGAGAGGACCTTTGTGTCATATAACCCATTCCGAATAGTGATACGTCGTTATGGATAGCATTTGAAGACCGGTGGTAAAAACCGGGTATTTGCGAGAACGATAGGATGACCTATCGATTGTCTCTGCACTTAGTAGCTACGGTATAGAGATTTCCTAAGTGATGGGAAGTACGATCGGGATTTTGAATACCCGGATTGCAAAGGCTTCTTCGAAAGTGCCTTCGGTTCTATTCAAACCCGGGACAAACTTGTATGGTTGTATGTCTGACACTACACTTTGAGATATAAAACAGATTTCTTTCAAATACATATCTTTTGGTGGCGGAGAATTTATTCTCTTAGCTTAACACCCTTCTCTGAGACATACGAGCTTAGAGGTTATGTAGTTAAAGGTTATCAGCGATATACTCTCAATTTGGTAGTGTGACATGCTAAGTGCTGTTGTGTGTTGATGATCATTGGTTGATCATTTGTGATCAAAGCATGGCTTCTGTGTGAAGCCCATATACTTACTCATGTGGGCACTGTAGTATCTTTATTACTGTGTGATGTTGTTGGTGTTGAGAGCTCTCGGATAAAGGTCCCAAAGGACCGGGGGTGTCATATCTGTGGGCATTACTCTCGGGCAGGGAGGAACCCGACCTTGTGTTGGCAGAGAGCCGGGTAGGTTCTCTCAGGGCATCCCGCCAGAGGCGTTCCCATGTGGTAGTAGGAAGTTCCTTAGTCTGACCATTTGTTGGAAATCCAATCAAAACAATACGCTCCCTGTACCGTTTTAGTTGTATAACCTGCCGTCTACTTATGGTGGCGCCCCACTGTTTGGATGGTAGCTATAGTAGGCATAGTTCGAAATGTCTATGCTGGCTAAGATTAATATTATACTTTCGAAATGTTTTCCACTATGCACTAATAATAATAATATCAAAATGGTTTTTGCGTATCAAGCATGTTTGACTATCATAAGGAGAAATCTCCTCCAATTCTGCGTTTGCATGGTGTGTGTGGCGGGAGGCCTTATGGTAGTTTCATTTTTCAAAAAGCATTACGGATTTCAAATTTAAATCTTTTGATTGTTTTTAAAGACCAAATGTTTTCGTTTGCTCATACCAGTCCCATGACTGACTCGAAGTTTATTGTTCCGTTTCTAAACTCTGGGTGCCCACAATTTTCCACACGGGCAGTCTAGAGTTTGGTTTTTCAGATAGTCAGGTCTTGTAGATTATCTGGAGCAACTTAAGTCCATGGACGATTGACCTTGCTTATCTTGGTGCAATTTTGATGGTGGATCGAGCTTGAAGTTTTGAAGCTTTGTCTTTGGAGTTTTAGGATCAGAGTTGCAGTATTGGATTCTATGAAGACTTATCTCGTATTGTATCGTGTTCCACTGTATTCTGTGTTGTATATTCTCTGATGTTGATGTCTAATCATTGTATCAAATTGATGTATCAGATATTGTATTTATGTTGTATCAGAGATATCATGTTTTATTTCCGCTGTGTTATTTATCATCTAATGGGTGTTGCAAGCTCCCGCGATACGAATTTGATGTTGTTTGTCGGACATCGGGTTTGGGTCGTGACAATTTGGTATCAGAGTTAAAGGTTGAGTAAGAACTTTAGCTACGGAGTGTAACACATTAGATGGCTAATTAGAGATAGGGTGAAGTATACCCTAGAATGAGTTCAACCAGTGGAACCAAAATCCAAATTTCTCAGTCTATTCTCTTTATCTGTTATTATTCTCTAAGATATTTCATCTGAATGCCTAAATCGGTCTTCTTACTATTTACAGATAGTAGGAATGAGTGGAAGAAGAGGACGAGATATGAGACAGGGAAGTACCACTACAGCTGGTCAAAACCCTGCAATGACAGATATTCTCATTCAATCTCAACCAAATCTAGCTAATTTATATCGAAGTTTTTCTAGACTTGGTGGAAAACTATCCACAGGCAAAGAAGTTGTTGTCGAAGCACAAGCCTGGATCCGATCATGTGAAAAGATTTTCATAGGACTAAAGTTAGAAGATGATCAGATGCGATTGATAGCTTCCTGGCAACTCCAGGAAGAGGCTTTAATTTGGTGGGAAACAGTTACATTGGATGAGCCGGTGGATGAATTTACTTGGAGTCGTTTCAAGGAAGTGTTCGAGCAGCGATATATGCCGTCTGCTGGTATCTCTAGAATGTACCAGGAGTTTATAGATTTGAAGCAAGGAAACTTATCATTTGAGGAATACTTAAACAAATTTAATGTATTATCTCGATTTGGTCCAGAATTGGTGAATACACCTTTAAAGAAGAATGAAAAGTTTATTCGGGGAATGAACCAGGAGTTTCAGGAAAGGATGACTACTCACATTAAGGAATCTTTTTTCTGAATTAATTGATATGGGTTATAGATACGATAGTCTGGATAAGCAAAATGATCCGGAGGAAAATGGAGATATAATTAATCTGAATTGGAGGGAAAAGAAATTTGGTGGAAAGAAATCAAGGAAGGATAAAGGAAAGAAGAATATACAAAAGAAAAAGGTGAAAGAGGTTACTTGTTTCAACTGCTTGGAGAAAGGCCATTACTTCAACAATTGTAAGAATCCTAGGAAACAAGGAAAGAGAGAGCCATTTATGAAGCCAGAACAGGAATGTAGGGAATGTTGTTACTGCCACAAGCCGGGACATAGGATCATGAATTGCCCAACACTGAAGCAAGTTCAAGCAGCGAGGGCCTGTGAAATCAAAGGTGATTTTTCAACCTTAAAAGTTAGTTAAGGAAATGAAATTTTATAAGGTAACTATCTCGTTTACGATTAAATTGTTTGAATTTTGTTCGACATGTGAACTACCCTTAGTTTTATTTCTCAGCGAATCATAAATGAGTTAAATCTTGAATTTGAGATCGTAATCGAATCTATTTCTGTCTGTTTCATTGGGTTTCGATATAATCTACAAATGGTTAGTTATTCCTTCGAACTAACCAATACCCCTGTATACTCCGTAGATTAGATAACCCAATTGTTTCGTAATTGATTGAGTTTGTTCTCATATCTGTTGTTGATATTCTGATTTGGTAAGACAAATGCAGAATTGATATTCGATTTGGTTTGGAAAGATATTTCTCTATCTTCCATCTATCTTTGTTATCTCCTTGGAAAATTTCGGGGACGAAATTTCTTAAGGGGGAATCTGTAACGATCCCAGTTTAAAGACGAGTTTAAATTTGGAATTAAATTAAATTTTTGGGTTAAATTATGGATTTGTTTGAAGTTTTCAAATTTAATTAGGTATATGTACTTATTTGCTTTTGAATTTGGAATTGAAACTCAAAATAAATGTTTTCAATTGAATTGAATTTAAATATTATACTTTGGAAAAATATATTATATATTGAATGCAATATAGTCACTAAGGTTTAAAATAAAATATGTCTTATCAATAATTAATATAAGTATACAAATATGAGGATATAAATTAATGTTTGAAAGTTAAGCTTTAAAAAGAAATAAAAATTTAAGAATTTATGTTAATGATAAAAGTATAAAATCAAACTATAAAATAATAACAAATGAAATACATATTATAACAATTTTTTAATGAAGCAAATATATATTTATGTGTGTTGTGTAATATATGAATAAGCAAGATAAGAAGATAGATAAAAATATGTGTACAAAACAAATGCAAGAGAAAAAGAAAATATCTATGTAATAAAAGATTTAAAATGCTTTTGTTTTATATACTTGAAAATAAATATATTTAAAAGTGGATTTTAAAATCAAGTTTATTTGGAAATATAATAATAAATATTTTTTTAAAATTAATTGGATTTGATTTTAAAGGTTTAAAAACATGTTTCATAAATTTAAATGAATAAAAAAAACTTGTTTCATCAATTTTAAATAAAGTTAGATTTAAAATATGCACTCCAAATAAATCTAAGTTAAGGGTTTAAAACATAAATGTATTGAAAATAAAAATTTTATTTACTAACTTATAAATATTTATAAGTAATATATAATTTAATTTCAAACCATTTTACTTTAATTTGTATAAGTATAAATAATACATAACAAAATAAAATAGATAAATATGTTTTATAAATTAAAATTATGCAAGGTTTAAAACACAATTTGTAAATTAATTTTTAGCAAAGGATTTAAGCATAAAATGTTTATAATATAAACAAGTGTAAAAAAATTTCTCTGTACAATTAACAAGTGTAATAAATTTAACAAGTGGCATCATCCTCTTTTCTTTGGAATTAAATTATATGAATATGAATTAAAAAGAAAACAAAATTTTTCTCAGTAATTTTTTTTCTTAAAACCTGAAACTTGAATACTTCCTCAAGCAAGCTGATCAAAACTAAAACCTGAAAATGGATTCAAGTAAGCAAGTTTAAAATCTGAAGCATGTTGAAAACCTGGAAACAAACAATCAACCTGGAAATGAGGATTTGAATCAGAGTTCAAACTCAATCCCCGATTAGAGCAAATGCAAATTTCAGTTCTTAGATTTAAAAACAAATCTTCTGGAAATCAAACTTCAAACCTGGAAGAATAAGATCAAGCAAAACAAGTTTCAGTTTGAATCAAAATTTCAAAACCTGATTCTCTGCTCTGTGCATACCCAGGCGAGCAATTTAGCCTTGAATTTGTTCTCTGTCTTTCAATCATAAAGGTGAGTAAACATACCTTTTGAAAATTCAAAAGCTGTGTATTGATTCATGAAGAACTTTGTGCTTGGTTGTGTGCTTTTAAATAATTAGTTCTGCATTTGTATATGTTGTTCTGTGAAATTTTGAAGAGTTTGTTCTTCTGGTTTCTAGTTACAGTATGATCATAAACAGAGAAAAAATCTAATAAATTTTCATATAAACATTTTTACTCAGGATTTTAAACAAATCATGTTGTTTAAACTTAAAAATCACAATCTGGAAATTTGCTTGAAGTTGACAGTATAACTTAGACTTTGCACATTCAAATTTACTGTAAAAAGAAATTTTATGAAAAACTCGAATACTTTAATTTGTTGAATTAATTTTATAACCTGAATGAACATTAAAAAAATGAGATTTTTGAAATAAAAATAGTAATTTTTAGTTAAATGTTCTAGGCACAGTTCCTAGTGGAACTGAATATACTTTTTTTATCGATTCCGAGTGATCAATCAGATGTTGGGTGTTGAAACTTTGTTCGAAGCTTGCTTGATCTTCGTAGAATTCAGGAAAAATGTTTAAAAAAAATTCTATTGCATGGGATGTTAGAACAAGGTAAGAGTAGGGTTTAGTGCTTGGGTTTTGTCGTGGTCAGTGACAAAGTGATTTTATCACCTCGGCTTGATCGAGTTGTACAGAATTGAGGGGGATGGAAGAACAAGGTGTTAGCGTGGTGAGGCCGAAGTTATGGTGATTCCGGTGGTGGGGGCGACTGAGGGGAAGCAAATTTTGGGTTGTGGTCGAGTTCCAGGATTCAACGAAATGCTAAATTTTTGAATTCGATTTTCTGTTGGCATTTGAGCTTTGATTTCGAGTCGTGGGTGAATTTGCGACTTGCCGATGATCTTGAAAGATCATCAGAGCCCCGTGCGCCGCCGTGCACGTGTACGGCGTGGAGGATGAAGACTGCGTTGTGTGAGTGGGTATTCTCGAGTCATTCTCGAGTTAAAATGGTGTTAGCTTCGGTGTTTGATCGAGTGCGTGAGTTAAACCTGATGCTAATTAACTTAGTTAAAACTTAAAATTTCTGGAACAAATAAATGAAGAAGAAAAAAGAGAGAAGAAGGCATTGTGTATGAGGAAGACTCAGGGAAGATGAGTGAATAACTCGAAGTGTTACTCGAGTTTTGTTAGGGAAAACCTCGGGTTTTTTGTCGAACTGCAATATTGTATTTTAAAGTAAAGATAAGTAAACAGTTTTCAACAAACTTTAAACACTGTAAATCTGAAAAATGTTTAACAGTTTTAAGTTAAAAACTAAATACAAGTTTTAATTTTCTTAGTTAATACTTTAAAATGTTTTAAGTTCTTAATTATTATTCTAATTAAGTAATTAATATAAGATGAGTATAAAATTTATTAACATATAAGTTTCAAAAGCTAAAGAAGATCCCTTTTAAAATATTAATTAAGTTGAATAGTTAATATTAATTGATTATTTTCAGAAGTAATTAAGAATAATTACTTTTTAATTGTAACTAGTGATGGATTAATTGATGATTAAGTAATAAATGAAATTGTAATTAACTACTTAAGTTAATTAATGAATGATTAACAGTTAATTAATTAAGTAAATTAATTAAGAATTAATAAATGATATATTAAGTAATTAGCAGTTAATAAATGGATATTTAAGTATTATTAACTAATAATTAAAGTTATTAATTAATGATTAAGGGTAATCAATTACGTAATTAAAGTTAAATAACTTGATTAAGAAGTAATTAATTAAATAGTGTGAATAAAATAATTAAGTAATTAAGTGATTAAGACTTAATAATTGATTAAGAAATGATTTATTAATCAAATAATTTAAAATGGAATAAGTAATTGAGTGATAATAAATTAATGATTAATTAAACAGGGTAAGTAATTAATTCTCAAGTAATTGATTAAATTTGAATTAATTACAATAAAAATTAAAGATGATTGCTTATGGATAATGGCGTATATAGAATCTCTAATTTGTGATAATTACTTGGTGATATTCTATGATGTTCCTATGATATTACTCTTGATATATACATAATGATTGTGTATGATTTATCCATGATAAATGTTATTTGGATTCAAAGTGTTGAATTAAACTGTTTAAATTTATTTGACAACTTGGCCTTTAAAATGGCGTTTGGATTTCGATGAGACAGGGAGTCGGATTCCGGTTAGTTATCCGAAACCCACATCGAATCGAAATGATGAATCTTTGTGATTGATAAATTTAATTTATCTATGAATCTGTGAATAAAGATAAGCATTATAGTTCATACCGCTTATCGATATTGATATATCTTGGATGATTGATGTTGTGCACTGTTGTGTAAAACCCCCTGGACTACACTTGTACACACACAAATATGGATTGCACGTGGAAATCGGTTAAGTCACAGATTTTTAAATAGTTTTGAATTTGAATTTTTAATTCAAATAGTTTTGGAAATGGAATTGAATTAAATATAAAAAGCTTTTGAAAAGGAATTCCAAAAATAGAAGTTATTCTCAATAACTTAATAAAGATTTTAAATTTGAATAATTTGATTCAAATTAGAATTCAATATTTGAAATTGAATTTTACATTTGGTATTTATGATTTGAAAAGGATTATACAAGTTATATGGGTTTTAAACCATTTTTAAGGTACTGTTGTGGGAATTTGAATTAACCCAAAGATTTTAGATTGTATAAATAAAATCAGATTTTTCTGAAATAAAAACAGTTTGTTTTCAAACAATAAAAGATTTCATATGAGTAATGAACTTTCAATTTATATTAAAGGAATTCCAAGTTTGAATTGAAATAGTTTTCCAAATTATGGTTGAATCTGTGGAAACGAGTTTTGAAAGCTATAAGTTAAATCTTGACTTAAAGATTTAAATGAATTAATCCAATTGAAATTGTTTTGAAATCCGTAAATGGATCTTTGTGAACTGGGTGAACTTTATGAAATAAATCTTTTGGTTTAAAAGATTTGAAATGGTAATTGGTTTGAACCATTTGAAAGAAAGTTTGGAATCATTAAGTTGTGACTTAATTGAAATCCCATATCCATATGTTTTAAATATTGCGCTCATTATTCCGTTTAGCCGGGAGAGGACCTTTGTGTCATATAACCCATTCCGAATAATGATACGTCGTTATGGATAGCATTTGATGACCGGTGGTGAAGACCGAGTATTTTCGAGAACGATACGATGACCTATCGATTGTCTCTGCACTGAGTAGCTACGGTATAGAGATTTCCTAAGTGATGGGAAGTCCGATTGGGATTGTGAATACCCGGATTGCAAAGGCTTCTTCGAAAGTGCCTTCGGTTCTGTTCGAACCCGGGACAGACTTGATGGTTGTATGTCTGACACTACACTTTGAGATATAAAGTTGATTTCTTTCAAATACATATCTGTTGGTGGCGTAGAATTTATTCTCTTAGCTTAACACCCTTCTCTGAGACGTACGAGCTTAGAGGTTATGTGGTTGAAGGTTATCAGAGATATACTCCCAATTCGGTAGTGTGACATGGTATGTGCTGCTGTTTATTGATTATCATTGGTTGATCATTTGTGATCAAAGCATGGCTTCCGTGTGAAGCGTAGCTTTGTGGACGAAACCTCATCGAGCCTCACAAACCGGTAATGGTCGAAACAGGAATGATGAGGCAAGGTTTCAGGGGTAGCTCCCCTAGGGTGTGACCATTCCTTCTGGAAAAGGGTAGTATCATGGTATGGAGCCCAGATACTTACTCATGTGGGCACTGAACTATCTTTATTACCGTGTGATGTTGTTGGTGATGAGAGCTCTCGGATAAAGGTCCCAAAGGACCGGGTGTGGCATATCTATGGGTAATACTCCCGGGCAGGGAGGAACCCAACCTTGTGTTGGCAGAGAGCCGGTAGGTTCTTGAGGCATCCCGCCAGAGGCGTTCCCATGTGGCAGTAGGAAGTTCCTTAGCCTGACCATTTGTTGGAAATCCAATCAAAACAATACGGGCCATGTACGGTTTTAGTTGTATAACCTGCCATCTGCTTATGGTGGCGCCCCACTGTTTGGATGGTAGCTATAGTAGGCATAGTTCGAAATGTCTATGCTGGCTAAGATTAATATTATACTTTCGAAATGTTTTCCACTATGCACTAATAATAATATCAAAATGGTTTTCACGTATCAAGCATGTTTGACTATCATAAGGGGAAATCTCCTCCAATTCTGCGTTTGCATGGTGTGTGTGGCGGGAGGCCTTATGGTAGTTTCATATTTCAAAAAGCATTGCGGATTTCAAATTTAAATCTTTTGATTGTTTTTAAAGACCAAATGTTTTCATTTGCTCATACCAGTCCCATGACCGACTCAGAGTTTATTGTTCCGTTTCTAAACTCTGGGTGCCCACAATTTTCCACACGTGCAGTCCAGAGTTTGGTTTTTTAGATAGTCAGGTCTAGTAGATTAGCTGGAGCTAGTTCAGTCCGTGGAGGATTAACCTTGCTTATCTTGGTGCAATTTTGATGGTGGATTGAGTTTAAAGTTTTGAAGCTTTGTCTTTGGAGTTTTTGGATCATAGTTGCAGTATTGGATTCTGTGAAGACTTATCTCATATTGTATCGTGTTCCGCTGTATTCTGTGTTGTATATTCTCTGATGTTGATGTGTATCATTGTATCAAATTGATGTATCGGATATTGTATTTATGTTGTATCAGTGATATCATCTTTTATTTATGCTGTGTTATTTATCATCTAATGGCAGTTGCAAGCTCCCGCGATACGAATTTGATGTTGTTTGTCGGACATTGAGTTCGGGTCGTGACAAGCTCTATTGAAGGAGCTCCTTTAATTTTGCTAAATCTTTAGCAGCGATCTCATTTTTTGGTGTAGTCTATAGTGTCTTGGTTTATTATTGGCCAGAAGTACCCATACATAGGTGTAACGACCTGGATTTTTGGACGGTTAGTTTGAGATATTTAAATGGATTTAAATATCTGGTTTGAGTTGTGAATTGATTTTGAATATGAAAAGTTTGGTTGTATTTAATAAAAAAAGATTCAAAATCTAAATATAACAAATTTATTGAATTGATTAATTATTAGAATAGTAATTGGATATTTGGTAAAATATTAAATATGGTGTTGTAAGCTCGTTAAAAATATTTTAAAGACTTGTAAAATATATATTGATAATACTGAAGTTAATAGATAGGTTAAAATTGAATTTAACAGAGGTTTGTTCAATTTTAGCAATACATCGTTTAAATTGATATCTAAAAAAATAGCCTTCCGAGGCACAGTCTTGGAATTCAACGAAACTAGTTCCATTGGATCCGTAATATTGAATTATTACCGGATTTCAATTTTCGTAGCTTTCAGAGTTATCATGTGATCGTACGAGATATAAACGCCTATACGATAATTTACCAATCTAAATTAAAAATATATATATTTATATAACCTAAGTCAACAGTTAAGATTCTTTCTTCAGTCTGCTTTCTTTCACCATCATGCCTTTTTGCCATCTCTGTGCCAACATCCAGTATACGAGCTTTCACGTCCTCCTTATCCTTCTTCAACACGCAGACACCTTCTCGATATTCTTAAACCCATTTCTCTTTGGTTAATTTGTCACTTTTGAAATCAATAATGGTGGCCGAACTAATTTCCAATGCCCCATTTTTTTTAATTCATAACCGCCACTTCCTTTCTCCTTTTCCCCAAATCAATCGACCGAGAACCCTTCGTAAAAAAATTAGCGCGATTCGAAATCGATTCGAAAATCTAAAATCAACCTCGTTCGAATCATAACCGAACGCATTAGGAAGGATGCTCGATTGTTTTAGCTTGGACGCAAGTTCGAGGGAGGGGGGTCGGCGATGCAAGATTGGGCGAGGCGGGTCTGGCAAGAGTCGTGACTGTCGTAGGTGGTTCGAGTGGACCTCGATCAGGGCAGCTTGGTGATCTCGATGTGGTAGCGACGCTCGCGTTCGTGGGTAGAAGGAAGGAACACGAGTGGCGAGCGCAGCTAGGGCTTGTGTTCGCAATCGCGACAGAAGTGGTGGCGAAGTCTGGCCAAGGGTAGGAGTCGAGCCGAGGTTGTGGGCTGTGTTCGAGGTTACGACAGCGAAAGGTAGCAATCTTGTTTTATTTTCATATGAAGAATATTTTCTATATATATTTGTACATGTACAGAAAGTAAGATAATAAATTGAAATTTAGTTAAAGTGTACTTTTGAAAATGTATATATATATATGTATGTGTACTTAAAATTTAGAGTAAAGCAGAAAAACATAGGTAAGATTTTGAGAAAAGAAAAAAAAATAAGGAGTGTAAGGTGTTTAAAGGTTTATATTAAATGTGATTACGAATTTCTACAAATTAATTTTTATAAGTATGTATATATATAGCTTTTAAAGGAAAATAAATATAATTACACACATTTTATAAAATCCACTAGCCTATTTTATTCAATATATTTTGGGTGATTAATTTGTTTATTAACCTATTCAACTATTTTAATTACCAAGAGATTTTGTCTTTAGGAAGATTAGTTTAAAATTGAATTATTTGTTAGAAATAAAATCATTAGCTTGAAATTTAAATATTTTTTAGCCTAAATTAAACTTCTTAAATGAAAGGTAGTTTTTCGATTAGTTCAAATATTAATAAAAATCATATAATTTTTCATATAAGGTCAAAAGTCAGGGAATCGGGTCGAGATTGGAAAGGATTGCAACTTAAAGGCAAAGGTGAGATTTTCTCACTCATTTGGATGCCATAAATAAAATTTAAATGTTAAATTTAAATCATTGGATGTGTTTGGTTGATTTATGATAATTTATTCACTGGATGATAATATAAACCCATATACTGCAATATCCCACATTGAAGTGGAATTGATTTTTTATGTTGTGCTAACATCTGTGGATGCAGGGAAACTGGTTGGAAGGATCCAACAGGATTCCTCAAAGATGTTTATTTACTATATATATATATATGTTGTCATATGACAGGTTGGATGAAATAATATGGAATTGCATGCGAATTGAATTATTAAGTGTTAAATAGCATTGAAATTGGAATTTGGTAATTTTTAAATACCATAAATAATTTAATTAAAGGAAGTTAAATGAAACTTAGATTAAAAGTATATTTATTTAGGATGTGGATTTACTGCTATTGAGGATAAAGTAAAATAAAAAGAATATTTATTACATTGGTTATACTTAAAATTGGTTAAAGTTAAGTTTTGACAATTTAACTTATATATTAACAACTCTAAGGAATAAAGTGAAATTCTAATCAAGGAAATAAAATGAAAGTTTATTAAGAGACAAAAAGGGAATTTTATTATGGAATAAAAAAAGAATCTTATTAAGGAATGAATTACTAAGGAATGATATGAAATTTTATTGAGGAATAAAATTATAAAAGATGAAATTTTTGAATAAAATTATTTTGTAAATAAATGAAAACTCAGTAGAGTTTATAAATTTATAAACGGAGTTTATAAATGGGAAAGGAAGATATCAGTGGATATGAAAAGAAATAAGTTATGAACTTATATTGAGAATGAAATTGTTTTGAATGGAAATACAAGAATATTTTCGAAAGGTGAATGTGGACAAGGGGCATTTATAGATATTGGGTTTTCCAAAATTATAAATTTATGTAAAAAGGGATTATTTTTGAATTACTATACTATATAAATCTTTTTATAAACTATTATTGGAATGTAAAATATTTTCAGATTAGTTACTTTGAAGGCTTGGAAAATATTATTAATAAACTCTGATTTTCTAAAATCAGTTTTGAATTTTATATGAATTTTAATATTACTTTCGAACCATAATTGGTATAAAACCCTACTTCTTATTTTATAAATATAAATGTTTTCGAATTGCTTTTTGATGCAGTAAGATCTTCAATTTCACAAGGGTTAGGTTAGCCACGACCTAAGGGAGGAGTTTTAGGTCATCTACGACCTAATGAGTCACGAGAAAAGAAGCCACGACTTAACCAAGTCTTAAGTCGCTTGGTATCTTTAGGTCGTCTACAACCTATAGCTACAGGAGATAACAAAGGGGCGGCACGAGTTAACAGCCAACGACCTAACGGTCTGCCGCATTGTTGCTATATTGAAGACTTAAGTCGCTCAGAAGGTAGGGACGAGCTACGACCTATGTTGAATGACCTAACTCATAGGTCACCCGAAGAATTCCTGTTGCCGCTTCTTTAGGTCGTTCACACGACCTACCGACCTAGGATCAGTCGCTGAAGAGTTAAGCCGCTTGGAGTTTAGGTCGCGACCTTGTTTAGGTCGTTAAGTCGTATCATTTTAAGTCGTTAAGTCGTGTTATTTTTGAGTCGTGTATATGTTGTGTTTGTTAAGTCGCTGTGTTGTGTATATATGTGTTGAATCGTTTGTACAAAGTCGTGTGAGGATGGTTTGAAGGTTGTCTTGTATTGGTTAGGTCGTTACCGACCTTGGTTAGGTCGAAGGTCTTGGCTATGTAGGTCGAGCATATACTAAGTCGTGTGGGTTGTAATCTGATAGGTCGTGTACGACCTATGTTAGGTCGGGGGGTGTGTTTTGTTGTGATGTGATGAGTTGTAACGCCTATAAATAGGCATGTTGGGTCATTTGTTTTTTTGGGTTGATTTTGGAATAAACTCTTGTTTGTTAGCTTTGTGCTTTCATTAATATGGTAGTTGAGTGTGATCTCCTATCTCCACTTACGGTATTCGAGTGCGCTCGAATCAACGTTCGTTGAAGCCAATTCGCGGAATCAAGTGCGCTTGATCAACGCTCGAAGAATTGTAGATCTCTCTACACGTTATCGTGCGCGATCAACATGTCAGAGATAGCTAGAATTCGGTATCTTTGGATCAACGAATTTGGACATTTCAGTATCTTTCAATCCACCGATTGCTACCTTCACCGTTTCGTCTAATTTTTTGAAATTCCGCTGCATCATTTTGGTATCAAAGCGAGGTTTAGCCAATCATAGCTAAGCCGAGTCTTGGAGCCAAGGAGTTTGAAGTAGGCCGAGTTGAGTTGAAGCCGAGCGGAGAATTGAAGCATCATTTTGGTATCATTTATTTGAAGTATTCAAGCCGAGAGTTTGTGTTGAAGTGTGTTCGAGCCGAGCTAGTGGATAGCCGTGCATTGTTGAAGTTTTTTGAAGTTTGCATTTGTATTTATTAAAGTATTTTTGATTGTGTACTCATGCCACCAAGAAGAGCTAACCGCCATTAAAATATTAAAGCGTTGTATAGAAGAGAAGAAGTGAGCAAATGGAACAACGTATCAATGAGAAGTTTGATGAAGGTATTGGGAAGTTAGATAAATTGTTGAATGACTTGAATCAAAGTCAAAGGAGAAGGTCGCCAGTCTCGAACCATGGAGGAAACAGAGTTTCGCCATCGGTTACGGAAGCGAGAAGGGTGTCGCCGCAATCTTTTAAAGAAAGAAGAGAAACATCAATTTCATCGAGGAGAGATCACCATGACTATGGACATGAAGAGAGAAGAACTCCACGTGAGTTTGAGGATGAACCATATAGAGATGAAGAGAGACATGGTAGAAGGGACATGCGTGATCGAAGGGGTGTTGATGGTCGAGATCGATATAGACATACATTTGATTTTGATGAAGATGGTGATAGAGCTAGCATTCATTATCGAGATCGAGACCAAGTTCGAAATTCCTATCGGGATATAGATGATGATCGTCGATGGGAATCGGGTATGAAGATGGAAATTCCTGAATTTAAAGGTGGAATGGTAGCAGAAGAATTTTTGGATTGGTTGTCTAATGTTGAGAAAATTTTTGACTTCAAAGAAGTTCCTGAGAATCGAAGAGTTAAGTTGGTTGCTACTCGATTGAGAGGTAGAGCTATGGCATGGTGGCAGCAAACTAAACTTACACGGGAGAGAATGGGAAAGTCAAAGATTGAATCATGGGAGAAAATGAAGAAGATGATGAAAGCTACATTCTTGCCTTACAATTATCAATCACTCATGTATCAGAAGTTGCAGAATCTGAGGCAAGGGACGAAGACTGTTAATGATTATGCTGATGAATTTTATCAACTGATTGCCCGGAGTGACATAATGGAGACAGAGGAACAATTGACTGCTAGATTTATTGGAGGGTTGAGGATGCAGATTCAAGACATGGTGAATATGCTTGATCCTAGATCTGTGGCTGAAGCGCACCAGAAAGTGTTGGCTTGGGAGAAGCAGGGAAGACGAGGAGGTGGTGTGTTTACAAGTTCCAATATTCAGAACAATGTTAGTGGGAGTTCCAATGTTTCTAAAGCTGTCAGTAAACCAGTTGTGAATGAAGTTGCGAAGGCAAAGGTCAACAGCAGTTTCAAATGTTACAATTGCCAGGAAGTGGATCACGAGAGTAATGAATGTCCGAAGCCGAAGAAACGAACTATGATTGCCGAAGTTGAAGGTGAGGATGTTGGCGAAGGTTATTCTAGTCCAGTTGAGGAGGATGAACAGGATGTTGCGTCAGGAGATGAAGGATGTAATCTAATGATGAGGAGGTCTTATTTAACACTGAAGCAGGAAGAAGAAGCTAGTTGGTTGAGGAGTAACATCTTTCAGTCGACATGCACTATTCTGGGGAAGGTTTGTAAGTTTGTGATTGACGCAGGAAGTTGTGACAATATTATTTCTACCGAAGCTGTGAGAAAGTTGAAGCTGAAAACAGAGAAGCATCCAAATCCTTACAAGTTAGTGTGGTTGAGAAAAGGAGGAGAGGTGAAGGTGGACAGGCGAGTTCATGTACCATTTTCTATTGGGAAGAAGTATAAAGACGAAATTTGGTGTGATGTTGTGGAGATGGATGTTTGTCATTTGCTTTTGGGGAGACCATGGTAGTATGATCGAGCAGTGCAGCATGACGATCGGACCAATAGCTACAGTTTTATGTTTGATGGTGTTAAGATCATTTTAGTACCAAAGAAGAGACAACAAGGAGAAAGCAAGTCAGAAGAGATTGCTGAAGACTTTATTGACTTTGAAGGAATTTGTTGAAGAAGTAGAGGAGAGTCCAGAGGTGTTTTTGTTGATTGGACATGAAGCCATTGAATCTGTAGAAGTTCCAGAGGAAGTAAAGCCGGTATTGGAAGAATTCAGAGATGTGTTTCCTGAAGAGTTGCCAACGGAGTTACCACCGTTGAGGGATATTCAACATCAGATTGATTTTGTGCCAGGGGCAGTATTACCACACAGGCCACATTACAGGATGAATCCTAAAGAGCATGAGGAATTGAGAAGGCAAGTGGAAGAGTTGTTAGAACAAGGGCGTGTTCAGGCGAGCTTAAGTCCTTGTGCAGTGCCAGCTTTATTGGTGCCAAAGAAGGATGGTTCATGGAGGATGTGTACGGATAGTCGGGCTCTAAACAAGATCACTGTGAGATACAGGTTTCCTATGCCGAGGTTTGATGATTTGATTGACCAGTTGAGTGGAGCTGTTGTGTTTTCAAAGATTGACTTGAAAAGTGGTTACCATCAGATTCGTATTAGACCGGGCGATGAATGGAAAACTGCTTTCAAAACCAGGGAAGGCTTATACGAATGGTTGGTTATGCCATTTGGTTTGTCAAATGCACCTAGTACATTCATGAGAGTGATGAACCAGATTTTTAGACCATTTGTTGGGAAGTTCGTGGTTGTATACTTTGATGATATTCTGATTTATAGTGGGAGTACGGAAGAACACATCCAACATTTGCGGGAAGTATTGTTGATTCTACGACAAGAACAGTTCTATGCAGCAGCAAAGAAATGTGTGTTTATGACGAACAGTGTTTTATTTCTGGGTTATGTTCTGTCAAAGGAAGGAATTCAAGTAGACGAAAGTAAGGTGGAAGCTGTCAGGAGTTGGCCACAGCCAAAGACAATTACTGAAGTGAGAAGTTTCCATGGGTTGGTGTCCTTCTATCGAAGATTCATTCCACATTTTAGCAGTGTAATGGCACCAGTGACTGATTGCATGAAAGGGAAGAAGTTTGCGCGGACAGAGGAAGCAGGGGTTGCCTTTGAAAAGATCAAGTCACTATTGACGACAGCACCGATTCTGGTACTGCCGAATTTTCAGTTGCTGTTTGAGTTGCATACTGATGCTTCTAAGGTTGGAATTGGTGGAGTTTTGAGTCAGAGTGGAAGACCTGTTGCATATTTTAGTGAGAAATTGTCAGGGGCAAAGCTGAGATATAGTACAAATGATATAGAGTTTTACGCAATTGTTCAAGCTGTGAAGCACTGGCGACATTACTTGTTTCAGAAGGAGTTTGTTCTTTACACTGATCATGAGGCGTTGAAACATCTACAAGGGCATGACAAGATTTCAGCTAGGCACGCTTCATGGGTCGCGTATTTACAACAATTTACTTTTGTTGTTAAGCATAAATCAGGGGTGACAAATCGTGTAGCGGATGCTTTGAGCAGGAGGAATCACTTGTTGACAACGTTGAAGGTTGAAGTGACAGGATTCGAATTATTGCCCAAGTTGTTTGAGGAGGATCCTTACTTTGCAAAATTTGTTGAAAAAGTTAAGAATGGGAGTACTGATGAATTTGTGTTGGTTGATGGATTTTTGTTCAAAGGGAATAGTTTATGTATATCGGATTGTAGCTTGCGAATGAAGATAGTGAAGGAGCTGCATGAGGAAGGACATGTGGGTAGAGACCGAACATTGAAGTTAATTGCTCAGTCTTACTTTTGGCCGTCAATGAGGAAAGAGGTTGAAAGGTTTGTGGAAAGATGTCATATCTGTCAGGTTTCGAAGGGAACAGCGACCAATGCAGGATTATATATGCCGTTACTTGTACCAACTAAACCTTGGGTTGATAAGTATGGATTTTGTTTTGGGTTTGCCTAGAACTCAAAAGGGTAACGATTCCATTTATGTGGTGGTTGACCGGTTTTCGAAAATGGCACATTTTATTGCTTGTAAGAAGACGGCGGATGCTGTTCATGTTGCTCAGTTATATTTTAAGGAGATCTATCGACTACATGGGTTACCAGAGTCTATCGAGTCAGATAGAGATACTCTTTTTCTGAGTCATTTTTGGTTAAGTTTGTGGAAGATGGTCGGAATGAAGCTGAAATTTAGTAGCGCTTACCATCCGCAAACTGATGGACAAACGAAGGTGGTTAACCGATCGTTGGGAAATTTATTGAGATGTCTGGTGAAAGATAATCTGAAAAGCTGGGATATAAAACTATGTCAAGCGGAATTTGCACATAATCAAGCTGTGAATCGAAGCACTGGATTTAGTCCGTTTCAAGTTGTATATTCTAAAATTCCGAAAGGACCGTTGGATTTAACAACAGTGCCATATTAGAAGGGAGTTGTTAAGCGGGCTAGTGACTTCGTAAATGAGTTACAGGAGTGCCACAGAACTGTTCATGAACGGTTGCTTGCATCTAATGAAAAGTATAAACAGTTGGCGGATAAGAAGCGGAGAAGTGTGAATTTCGAGGAAGGTGATATGGTTTCGCAGTATCAACAAAAGATCGTTTCCCGGTGGGAACGTACAATAAATTGAAAGCGCGGAAAATTGGTCCAGTTGAAATTTTGAAGAAAATCAATGAAAATGCGTATCAATTGAAGTTACCAGATGATGTTTATACTTCTGATGTTTTCAACTTCAAATATTTAATTCCGTACCATGGAAATGAACGTGTTGTGGAAGGAAATCGTGAAAATTCGACGTCGAATTTCTGTCAACCGGGGAAGGATGATGCAGTACGATCTACAATTTCACAAGGGTTAGGTCAGCCACGACCTAAGGGAGGAGTTTTAGGCCATCTACGACCTAATGTGTCACGAGAAAAGAATCCACGACTTAACCAAGTCTTAAGTCGCTCGGTATCTTTAGGTCGTCTACGACCTATAGCTACGGGAGATAACAAAGGGGCGGCACGAGTTAACAGCCAACGACCTAACGGTCTGCCACATTGTTGCTATATTGAAGACTTAAGTCGCTCAGAAGGTAGGGACGAGCTACGACCTATGTTGAACGACCTAACTCATAGGTCACCCGAAGAATTCCTGTTGCCGCTTCTTTAGGTCGTTCACACGACCTACCGACCTAGGATCAGTCGCTGAAGAGTTAAGCCGCTTGGAGTTTAGGTCGCGACCTTGTTTAGGTTGTTAAGTCGTATCATTTTAAGTCGTTAAGTCGTGTTATTTTTGAGTCGTGTATATGTTGTGTTTGTTAAGTCGCTGTGTTGTGTATATATGTGTTGAATCATTTGTACAAGGTCGTGTGAGGATGGTTTGAAGGTTGTCTTGTATTGGTCAGGTCGTTACCGACCTTGGTTAGGTCGAAGGTCGCGACTATGTAGGTCGAGCGTATACTAAGTCGTGTGGGTAATCTGATAGGTCGTGTACGACCTATGTTAGGTCGGGGGGTGTAACGACCCGCAAATCCGCACCCCTTGAGTCAACACTATTCTATCTAAATCGACTCAAGTTGTACAGAAATACGAACCGTATGGGTTAAAGAAGAAGAGGTAGAAGAAGAAAAATAGAAAACAATAACAGAACTAACCATCGCAGCGGAATAAGATATAATAGATAATATATGATCTTTACTCAAAATCAAATATACCTGATTACATATTTTACATCATCAGAATACATCAATCACAGCTCAACATCAATAACATACAACTGAATACACATCAACTCAACACAGCGGAATATATATATACACACAAGTACGGGAGTACGTATCGTCATTCTGCTCGTCTCCTGAGCTCCACAGCATCATATCCTGTATTCTATAATACTCGGTCTGACCCGAGCATTACAGTTAAATAATACTCGAGTCAATCTGGATTACCAGCATGAGAAAATCACACCCAATTGATTATTAAAGTTTTTAAAATCCTTTGAAAACAAAAGCATCTCGTAAGACCACGCCACAAATAAACATGTCGGGTTTTAACCTTACGATAGCTAAAACCTTTTTATTAAAGTCCTCTGATATTATAATAGGGTCTATATACAAATCTTATAAAATAGCCGAAATTGTTACATTCATTAAATTCCAGCTACTAGCCACAAAAGTGGGTAATACAAACAAAACTCGTACAAGGCTCGTAGGGAGAATGGATTTCCAACTAATGACTAGGCACCGAGGTACCACCGGTCACAGTACGGGGCCTAGATCACCGTACCGAGGAGTACGCCCGCTCCCTTGCAACACAAGGCCGGGACTACCCCTTACTGGATAATCCCGAGTGAGATCACCCCGCGGTTGGGATCAGCAACCGCCCACTAAGCCGAAATAAAAAGGGACATCTAGACTGGAATGACTTCACCCTGCTTGGGTGCTACCCACCTAGCCTTGCTGCATAACCCCTTATTTTCAGTCATTCCCATTTGATGAGGCTTGAGGCTAAGAGTTACCTTTAGAACATATCTCTTTGAATGCCCATCGTCCACCTGACGATGTTTTCGCAAGCATTCGTCCATACAAGTCCGTCCTGGGTTCGAACGGAACCGAAGGCACTATTCCTACTACATCCATTTTGGAAATATCCTCAGGATTAGTAGCGACTAGCCCTTGCACTTCACTGTTCCATCTTCGAATCCAAAATCGTTTTCACGAAACGTACAAACCGGATCGAAGTGGTTTTCGAGAAATAAATCTCGATCCCGGTCTCTTCGAAACGATCAACGCATTTGGCCAATATTGATAGTCGGTTATTTAACTATCAATTAGTATTCACAATCATCCATCACACAATAAATAATTTTCCACATTATTTATTTATTTCAAAAATATCTTCCCAAGATATGTGTTTACTTTTCAAATTCCTTTGAAAACAGTTTTCAAGGCTATCTGCCTTCTCAGAATAAATTTCAAGTATTTTTATTTCTTCTGGAATCACCAAGCACAAAACCAGATTTTTTCTAAATTAATTTAAAACACTTTACTTTTAAAAATATATTTTAAAACATTCAAGTTAAAATTACTTTAATAATTTGTTAAAAATACATACTATATGAATATTTGAAAATAAGGTTACTTAATAAAATATAAAAATAGATTTCTACTTTTAAAAACAAATTACTAAGTTACTTCTTAATAATTACTGCTTAAATAAATTAAAGAGAATATTTACTTTAGACTTTAAATATTAGAAATAATAGATTTTACAAAACTTGCTTTTTAAAACAACTTTAAAAAAAGTAATTTATATTTTAAAAATTTACTTTTAAAAACATGTACTTGGTTATCCAGAGAAAAATTCTTACTTCAGTCACTTAAATCAATTTTTTTCCAAATTGATTCCCAATTTATTTTACTTGAAATAAATTCTTTTACTTATCAGTTCATTTCCAAATTCAGTAGTTATGGACTTTATTATTATTATTTTTCTTCTTTACTCTTTCAATAATCCAAATCTTAAATTCTAAATAGTATTTGTTCTTTTTAATTAATAATACTACATTTTAAATTCATTAATTTCCTTTCTATTCTCTAGTTTTATTTATTAAAATTTTTAAAGTCACGTTATTTCTTTCCAAGTCATTCTTAAATTTATTCTATAATTATTTTACTTGTAATTTCACTTCTTTTATTTTCATTTCAACAATCAAATTTATATTTTTGGTAATTCATTATACCCAATTATATCGACCAAGCCATAACATTCAATACTTTCCCATAATTCATTGTAGAATATCAAACAATCAGCATAGAGAATATTAAATAATTTAAATAAAAGTTGAGGGGTCCAGTTGGATCCATCCAACCTGTTTTCCCTGCATCCACAGATGTTAGCACAATATAATATGCCAATTTCAAAATTTCCATACTAGCACATAAATCAAACTCAACCATTCAATCAATTATTTAAATTTAATCATTTAAATTTAAATTTAAATTAACTGAGTGAGATTAACTCACCTTTGATTTTACTACAATCCAATCCAACTCCACTTGTTTTCATGACCTTGAATAAACATTTGCAGTCTATAAATATGTGAACAATCAAATGACAAATTTATCGTTTAAGATTTTAGTTAACCTACAATTTATTTAAGCTATTTTTATTTTTCGACTATTAACCTTATATAACCAATTATATGAAATTTTTATTAATATTCGAACAAATCGAATGATCAATTATGATTTAACTTGAATAAATCAACTTGTCACTTATTACTTCAATTTACTAAATTCCAAATGATCGTTAACTAACTTAGTTAACATTTCTTTTCTGCCCAATCTAAAAATTCAAAGACAGGTTAAATATATATATTACCTCCTCAAATAAATTTATCGATTACTTAAAGTTGACAGATTTCTATATATAAAATCATATATATATATATATATATATATTCTGATCTGTATATATGTACATATAATTATGAAATTAAATTAAAATATATAACTCTATACCTTACTGCACCTAAATTATTTTACTGCAAAAATCCCTTTTCTGTTTCTATACATGTTTATCTTAATTCAGATTTTCTAAATAACCTTTCTGTGTAAAAATTTAAATCTCAACCGTAATCTAAAAAAAATACCTTTCTGCCCTTATGCTCGTGATTAGCCCTAGCCCCCAAGCAACGGCGATCGAACCCCAAAATCGAACCACTACGCCGCCTAGCCTTGATTGTCGTCGCCGCGCCTTCCAGTTTCATGCGACTTCGAGAGCACCACAGCTCGAGCCCCGATTAGATTTAGAATGGAAGCCCCCTCTGCCGATCTCCCTCAGCGTGATGCCGAAGCCACAAAATTCACGGCCCCTAAAATCGCGAGTACCCTCTCCCATCGCAAACGAAGATGCCATCAACTCCTTCCTCGTGCCATGCTCTCGTTCCCCTACCCAAAATCGCGACTTCCCAAAACGAACAACCAAGATACGGCTTGTCGAATCGAACTGCCGTACTCGAGCCCGAGAAATAGGATGGTAAGGAATGGGAAAGGATTAGATTCGAAGGGTTTCGGTTTGCAGAAAGACGCACGCGACATTTTTTTTCTTCTGAGCATCGGCTTCGAAACTTAATTGGGGAGGAAGGGATTTATATATGAATGGTATAACATTTTAGAACGATTTGATTTGTAGAGGGGAGAAAAGGAATGGGTCTCGTGAATCTGTGTTCGAAAGAAGGAAGGGGGAAGATGTGAATTCAATTTCGGCCATTACGATTTCCTTTTGATTCTGAGGCTTGTGAAAATGAAATGAACGAAGATGTGATATAAAGATGGGAATGCGTACTGAAGAAGGTTTGCTACAGTGATTCGAAATGAAAGAAAGCGGCTGATAAGAGGATATAGGTCAATCAATGTATATAATTATATATTTATTTTAAATTAAAATCGTCTCGATATAAATTCAACACGTTTATATATCGTACGCACAAACGACAACTCCAAACGCCACGAAAATTGAAATCCAATAACAACTCAATATTACGGATCCAATGGAACTTGTTTCGTCGAATTCCGAGACTGTGCCTCGGAAGGCTATTTTTTTTCTCAATTCAATTCAAACGATATATCCTTAAAGCTGAATAAATCAGTGTTAGATTCAATTTTAAAATTCTATTATTCTCAGTATTATCAATATAAATTTTATAAGCTTCCAAATTATTTTTAATAGGCTTAAAATTCTGGATTCAACATTTCATCCAATTTTAAATTATATAAATTCAATAATTAAATTATCAAATGAATTGTGATATTCGTAATTCAAGTCCAAATTACTCTATTGAATATTCAAAATCAATTAAATATTCCGATTTAAAGGCTTAAAAATTCCGGGTCGTCACATTCCTCCCTCGTTAAAAGAATTTCGTCCCCGAAATTACTAATTAGGAAGAATGGTCCCATACCCGTTTATTATTTTTTCCCAAACCAACCAGTTCTTAACAATTCAACATCTTACCAACTATCTTTTTAATAGAAGGCCCATTACAATTCTTACTAACTTCCCAAACTTTTCCCTTAATTCCTTAACAACTTTATTTATACAATCATTCAAATTATAATTTAAAATTTTTGAATTATCAAAAATTTTCTCAAAATTTTTCTAACTCCCTAAATTCCCGAAAAATTTCGCCAGCGTCTCCTTTGCGCGGCTAGCTCGGTACTACTACAAAAGGCCTTTATGGGCTCCTAAATCCAAAAGGAAAACAAAAAGGCAAGTAGCTCAATCCAAATCCCAATCAAATTTCACACCAAATTTAAAATACATACCTTTTGTCGGGCAATTCATATTTATCTTTCTGAAATCAAAATCAAATCTCTTTTCCCTTTAAAATACCTGCATATCCTGCTTAGTACTAATATCCAATCACAATATCCCAAAACAATTCATCAACTTTTTCACAAAATGCCAATATCTATTCATCCAAATATTAACTTGGAATATATTTATATTATCAACTTCCAATTAAGAAATTCACCATTCCTTACTTAAGTTAACATAAGCATTTTATATGTTTCTTATATTTATTTTCGCTTTACTCCTTTAATTTATATCCATTACTATTCAAATTGGTTCTTTCATTTCCATATGAATTCAATTTATCTTTAACTCTGCATATATAAATTTTATTTGTCATTTATTACTAATTCATGTCATTACTTTAAATTGGGTTCATTTACTAACTTATTTAGTTTCCAATTTGAATTTGTTAGTCGTTAACCAAATTTTCCAAAAAATTTCAAAAAAAATTTCTAACTCCCAAAATTTCTGAAAATTTTTGGCGGAGTCTCCTTTGTACGGAGGAGCTTTTACAATTTGACAAAAGAGATAAATATATATACATCGACCCACACGGTCGGAAAAACCAAAAACAGTTCATATTTCCTAATTTTATTGCGTAGGCGTACTTATTTAGCATTTTAAGCAAGCGGCTTATTATATTAGCAGTTAATGCAACCCAAATCCAGCCACACGGCTTCCATGTACCTGTACTTACTCAATTTAAACATGTAAGTGCCAAATGTATATAGTTTAACTATATTTCACTTATTTGAAATAGTTAAAACATATGAATTCTAAAGAAATGCACATCCAACATTTTCCGTAAGCCATTTTTACAACTTTCATACTAATTCATCTGTTTTCAGTTAATTTATAACCCATTTTCATTTGATTTGAATGGTTTTCAATCCATCCGTATACTACTTCATCAATTTGAATGGTTTAAAACTCAATCGCTTACATTTAACTTATTCTTAAGCAAACTGAACTCATATTTAATTCAATTGCTTTCAAAATCAATTTATTTTACCCTTATCAACACATAGGATTTTAATTACTTCCATTTACATCTAAACGACAATTTATTCCATGCAATTCAATGAGATTTATGTGAATAAATAATTTTTTATGTTTATAACCAATTTAAATTGATTTCAACTCAATTTATACTTAATTCTATTCCACTTTTAAATTTATTCACAAATCATACATTCTCAGTTCATTGCAATTAAATTTGAATTCATTCAATTGCATTTCATTTTATTAACCAAACTAGTTTCATTCAAAACCATCAACAATTTAGATTCATTTTAATTACCAATTAAATTTCCTTTTTATTTTAATTCATTCACAACCACTTATTTAGCTCGACACATTTCATTTCAATTTTATTCACAATCCATTCATTTACATTCCATTCCACATTTGTTTATCCCAAATTATTATATTTAGCTCGAAGACAATCCAAGCTATTGCATTCCATAACCATTTTCCAACTTATTTAAACCATACTTCATTTTGATTCTTATTTATTCTATCCATTTATTTATTCAACATAATTAGCTTATCCACTCAATCCATTTTGAATTTTCATTTCCTTAGATATTATTTATAACCCACCAAATTCTATTTCGATTCAATTTTTTTTTTTACTTGATTTAAATCCAACCCAATATCATTACACTTAGTTTAAGTTGAATTCAATTCAACTCTCCTTCATCTATTCAGCTTAAGTCAATTTACTCCAATTTATTCAAATTTTATACTTAAGCTCGTTTCATTTTACAAGTAAATTTTTCTCTTTTATACTCAACTTAACTCAATTGATCCCAAGGCCATATCCAATTTATTTCTACATATCTGGATTTTATTTTCAATTCAAACCATTACTATTTTAATCCATTTCCAATTTTTCTTCGATACATTTCAATTATATCTAATTTGTTAACACTTCTAGTTAAATTTTATTTCTGATTCCACCATCCAATTTAAATTTACCACCAAATTTCATGAACTCACAATTCAGTTACATTTACTTTATTGACAATTCAAGTCGAATTCAATTTATAACTTGAGTTTTATTACCAAGCTTCATCATAATTTCACAATTCAGCTTCATCAACTAATTCATTATCTAATCAATTCTTTTCCTGGTCAAAATTCAACACTTGATTTTTTTTTATCTCAAAATCCCTTCATTTAATTTTCTTAAGTTCAAGTTTATTTTATAATGCAAATTTGGATTTTCTTTTATTCTCCAATTCATCAATAATATTTATTTTGGGTTTCATTTCCACTTATAAATTTATAAGCCACAACTTATTATTTACACAATTCCATTCATTATAGGCTTGGATATATTCATCTTTTATTTTTAATTCGAATCTTACACCTATTTATAATCCAAGCAGATTTTTTTATTTCCATGGATTATTATTCTTTTACAAGTCATTCTAAATTATTTATTTCAATCCAATCCTTATCCATCTCATTTTTCATTTGTTCAAGTAAGAATCTAATTCCATATAATAACTCAATTGAATCTTTTTATTCCAATTCAATTTTATTTTAACTCAAATTTATTTAATTCAATTCGAGTTCAACTTAATTCAAATATAACTGGATATTATTTTTCAGCCTAATTAATTAATTAATTTCAATCCAGTTAAGTTTTTATTTTCCAATCCAAGTTAACCTCATTTTATCCTTTTAAATTTTAACTCTGTTATTCAAAGCTTATATTTCCTTCATGATTTAAAATCATCTCAATTTATAAGCTTACAACTATCTCATCAGGATTTTTTAAATACCCGACTTTGGTTCCGAATCATTTTGAAATCTTCAACATCTCAAAATCCCACTTCTCAAAAACTTTAAACCAATCCTGGCTTTTATTCCCAACAAATTTCCTTTGAAATTTCAAAAACAACTAGCTTTTCTGAACGAATAAATTTTTGGCAGCAATCTGTCACTTAGTAACTCGAAAATGAAAATCGATGATGCTGCAGTCATCACCGAAGTTATTTTCCAGCTACTTAAGGGAATTCAATGCTATATCTCTTTCCAAAAATTATTTGAAACAATTTCCTTTCATAAATATCCCAAAAACAACAATGCTACAATTTATCTTCAAAATACTTTCAAAATTTCCGGGGTTTTAAAGTTTCAAATTCTATTTTAAATTCAAATTTAATTATAATGCATTTGTATAGTTTATGCTTATATAAATTTCATTTGATTGTATTTCAATTCATAAATTTTCATTTATAATTCATATTTATAAATTTCATTTTATAATGAATTTATTCCTTCCAACTTTGGTTATATTTCAATTCTAGTTATATTTTCACTTAATAATGATAATACTTTAATATTATCATTTCTAACATCCAAGCAACCATATATTAGTTAAATAGTTTACAAAAACTTTCTTTATATAGAAAATATATTTTTAGGCAAAATTATTTCATTTACCCATATTTAAAACAATACCGCGTCGATTGTTCTATTCAAGTGTTTAGAAACCCCTTCGATACAGTTGCGTAGACTGTGTCGACGAAGGTCATATGCCGCTCAATAAATCAATCAACACAATATTAAAACAATTTATATTCACTAACAAATACGCGCTCATATCTATTAATACGCTCAAACTCATTATAGAGTACTACAGACTCTAATTGAGAAATTTCCCACCAGAGCCAAGGTTATCACCAACCTAAGCTCTGATACCAACTGTAACGACCTGCAAATCCGCACCCCTTGAGTCAACACTATTCTATCTAAATCGACTCAAGTTGTACAGAAATACGAACCGTATGGGTTAAAGAAGAAGAGGTAGAAAAAGAAAAATAGAAAACAACAACAGAATCTAACCATCGCAATGGAATAAGATATAATAGATAATATATTATCTTTACTCAAAATAAAATATATCTGATTACATATTTTACATCATCAGAATACATCAATCACAGCTCAACATCAATAACATACAACTGAATACACATCATCTCAACACAGCGGAATATATATATACACACAAGTACGGGAGTACGTATCTTCATTCTGCTCGTCTCCTGAGCTCCACAGCATCATATCCTGTTTTCTATAAATCTCGGTCTGACCCGAGCATTATGGTTAAATAATACCCGAGTCAGTCTGGATTACCAGCGTGAGAAAATCACACCCAATTGATTATTAAAGTTTTTAAAATCCTTTGAAAACAAAAGCATCTCGTAAGACCACGCCACAAATAAACATGACGGGTTTTTACCTTACGATAGCTAAAACCTTTTTATTAAAGTCCTTTGATATTATAATAGGGTCTATATACAAATCTTATAAAATAGCCGAAATTGTTACATCATTAAATTCCAGCAACTAGCCACAAAAGTGGGTAATACAAACAAAACTCGTACAAGGCTCGTAGGGAGAATGGATTTCCAACTAATGACTAGGCACTGGGGTACCACTTGTCACAGTACGGGGCCTAGATCACCGTACCGAGGAGTACGCCCGCTCCCCTGCAACACAAGGCCGAGACCACCCCTTACTAGATAATCCCGAGTGAGATCACCCCACGGTTGGGATCAGCAACCGCCCACTAAGCCGAAATAAAAAAGGACATCTAGACTGGAATGACCTCACCCTGCTTGGGTGCTACCCACCTAGCCTTGCTGCATAACCCCTGATTTTCAGTCATTCCCATTTGATGAGGCTTGAGGCTAAGCGTTACCTTTAGAACATATCTCTTTGAAAGCCCATCGTCCACCTGACGATGTTTTCGCAAGCATTCGTCCATACAAGTCCGTCCCGGGTTCGAACGGAACCGAAGGCACTATTCCTACTACATCCATTTTGGAAATATCCTCAGGATTAGTAGCGACTAGCCCTTGCACTTCACTGTTCCATCTTCGAATCCAAAATCGTTTTCACGAAACGTACAAACCGGATCGAAGTGGTTTTCGAGAAATAAATCTCGATCCCGGTCTCTTCGAAAGATCAACGCATTTGGCCAATATTGATAGTCGGTTATTTAACTATCAATTAGTATTCACAAACATCCATCACACAATAAATAATTTTCCACATTATTTATTTATCTCAAAAATATCTTCCCAAGATATGTGTTTACTTTTCAAATTCCTTTGAAAACAGTTTTCAAGGCTATCTGCTTTCTCAGAATAAATTTCAAGTATTTTTATTTCTTCTGGAATCACCAAGCAAAAAACCAGATTTTTTCTAAATTAATTTAAAACACTTTACTTTTAAAAATATATTTTAAAACATTCAAGTTAAAATTACTTTAATAATTTGTTAAAAATACATACTATATGAATATTTGAAAATAAGGTTATTGAATAAAATATAAAGATAGATTTTTACTTTTAAAAACAAATTACTAAGTTACTTCTTAATAATTACTTCTTAAATAAATTAAAGAGAATATTTACTTTAGACTTTAAATATTAGAAATAATAGATTTTACAAAACTTGCTTTTTAAAACAACTTTAAAACATTTAATTTATATTTTAAAAATTTACTTTTAAAAACATGTACTTGGTTATCCAGAGAAAAATTCTTACTTCAGTCACTTAAATCAACTTTTTTCCAAATTGATTCCCAATTTATTTTACTTGAAATAAATTCTTTTACTTATCAGTTCATTTCCAAATTCAGTAGTTATGGACTTTATTATTATTATTTTTCTTCTTTACTCTTTCAATAATCCAAATCTTAAATTCTAAATAGTATTTGTTCCTTTTAATTAATAATACTACATTTTAAATTCATTAATTTCCTTTCTATTCTCTAGTTTTATTTATTAAAATTTTTAAAGTCACGTTATTTCTTTCCAAGTCATTCTTAAATTTATTCTATAATTATTTTACTTGCAATTTCACTTCTTTTATTTTCATTTCAACAATCAAATTTATATTTTTGGTAATTCATTATACCCAATTATATCGACCAAGCCATAACATTCAATACTTTCCCATAATTCATTATAGAATATCAAACAATCAGTACAGAGAATATTAAATAATTTAAATAAAAGTTGAGGGGTCCAGTTGGATCCGTCCAACCTGTTTTCCCTGCATCCACAGATGTTAGCACAATATAATATGCCAATTTCAAAATTTCCATACTAGCACATAAATCAAACTCAACCATTCAATCAATTATTTAAATTTAATCATTTAAATTTAAATTTAAATTAACTGAGTGAGATTAACTCACCTTTGATTTTACTACAATCCAATCCAACTCCACTTGTTTTCATGACCTTGAATAAACATTTGCAGTCTATAAATATGTGAACAATCAAATGACAAATTTATCGTTTAAGATTTTAGTTAACCTACAATTTATTTAAGCTATTTTTATTTTCCGACTATTAACCTTATATAACCAATTGTATGAAATTTTTATTAATATTCAAACAAATCGAATGATCAATTATGATTTAACTTGAATAAATCAACTTGTCACTTATTACTTCAATTTACTAAACTCCAAATGATCGTTAACTAACTTAGTTAACATTTCTTTTCTGCCCAATCTAAAAATTCAAAGACAGGTTAAATATATATATTACCTCCTCAAATAAATTTACGGATTACTTAAAGTTGACAGATTTCTATATATAAAATCATATATATATATATATATATATTCTGATCTGTATATATGTACATATAATTATGAAATTAAATTAAAATATATAACTCGATACCTTACTGCACCTAAATTATTTTACTGCAAAAATCCCTTTTCTGTTTCTATACATGTTTATCTTAATTCTGATTTTCTAAATAACCTTTTTGTGTAAAAATTTAAATCTCAACCATAATCTAAAAAAAATACCTTGCTGCCCTTATGCTCGTGATTAGCCCTAGCCCCCAAGCAACGGTGATCGAACCCCAAAACCAAACCACTACGCCGCCTAGCCTTGATTGTCATCGCCGCTCCTTCCAGTTTCATGCGACTTCGAGAGCACCATGGCTCGAGCCCCGATTAGATTTAGAATGGAAGCCCCCTCTGCCGATCTCCCTCACCATGATGCCGAAGCCACAAAATTCACGGCCCCTAAAATCGCGAGTACCCTCTCCCATCGCAAACGAAGACGCCATCAACTCCTTCCTCGCGCCATGCTCTCGTTCCCCTACCCAAAATTGCGACTTCCCAAAACGAACAACCAAGATACGGCTTCTCGAATCGAACTGTCGTATTCGAGCCCGAGAAATAGGATGGTAAGGAATGGGAAGGGATTAGATTCGAAGGGTTTCGGTTTGCAGAAAGACGCACGCGACATTTTTTCTTCTTCTGAGCATCGGCTTCCAAACTTAATTGGGGAGGAAGGGATTTCTATATGAATGGTATAACATTTTAGAACGATTTGATTTGTAGAGGTGAGAAAAGGAACGGGTCTCGTGAATCTGTGTTCGAAAGAAGGAAGGGGGAAGATGTGAATTCAATTTCGTCCATTACGATTTCCTTTTGATTCTGAGGCTTGTGAAAATGAAATGAACGAAGACGTGATATAAAGATGGGAATGCGTACTGAAGAAGGTTGGCTACAGTGATTCGAAATGAAAGAAAGCGGCTGATAAGAGGATATAGGTCAATCAATGTATATAATTATATATTTATTTTAAATTAAATTCGTCTCGATATAAATTCAACACGTTTATATATCGTACGCACAAACGACAACTCCAAACGCCACGAAAATTGAAATCCAATAACAACTCAATATTACGGATCCAATGGAACTTGTTTCGTCAAATTTAGAGACTGTGCCTCGGAAGGCTATTTTTTTTCTCAATTCAATTCAAATGATATATCCTTAAAGCTAAATAAATCAGTGTTAGATTCAATTTTAAAATTCTATTATTCTCAGTATTATCAATATAAATTTTATAAGCTTCCAAATTATTTTTAATAGGCTTAAAATTTTGGATTCAACATTTCATCCAATTTTAAATTATATAAATTCAATAATTAAATTATCAAATGAATTGTGATATTCGTAATTCAAGTCCAAATTACTCTATTGAATATTCAAAATCAATTAAATATTCTGATTTAAAGGCTTAAAAATTTCGGGTCGTCACAGGGGGTGTGTTTTGTTGTGACGTGATGAGTTGTAACGCCTATAAATAGGCATGTTGGGTCATTTGTTTTTTTTGGGTTGATTTTGGAATAAAATCTTGTTTGTTAGCTTTGTGCTTTCATTAAATTGGTAGTTGAGTGTGATCTCCTATCTCCACTTACGGTATTCGAGTGCGCTCGAATCAACGTTCGTTGAAGCCAATTCGCGGAATCAAGTGCGCTTGATCAACGCTCGAAGAATTATAGATCTCTCTTCACGGTAACGTGCGCGATCAACGTGTCAGAGATAGCTAGAATTCGGTATCTTTGGATCAACGAATTTGGACATTTCAGTATCTTTCAATCCACCGATTACTACCTTCACCGTTTCATCTAATTTTTCGAAATTCCGCTGCATCATTTTTAAAACCCAATTAAAATCCTCTTTTGTTGGTAAGCAAATTAATTTAAAAGAGATAAGATTTAGGAGAAATCATATGAAGTGGAGAAACTGAGTTTGAAAATTTATAAGCAGAAGTGTAAATTGATTTTTTAAAGAAGGAATGAGAAAATAAAGGATATTTTCAAAGGGTAAATCAACATGTGGGTGAGTATAAGAAATCAATTAAATGATTTCATGGAAATAAAGGACTTTGAAATTTATTTCAAATGGGATAAATGGAAATAATACCTGAATGATATTTGAGATAAATAATTTAAGGAAATTATTTGATGGTTGCTTGTGAATTATTAATTGATAATTAAATCACCGACTATCAATATTGGATAATGCGCTGATCGTTTCGAAGAGTCCGGGATCGGATTTAATTATCCGAAAACCACTTCGATCCGGTTTGAATGATTACGAGTGAAGACCGTGAAGAGTTGAAGACGGTGATTCGGTTTGTCCAGACCCAGGGCAACTTGTATGGATTGAATGCTTTCAGAACAGCGTCAGGTGGACGATGAGCATTCTAAGTGGGACTCGTTCTTAAAAGATAACGTTTAACCTCAAGCCTCATCAACCGGGAATGGCTAAAACATGGGAGGTGCAGCAAGACTTCATGGGTAGCCCCCACTGGAGAGTGAGGTTTCCCCTGTCTAGATGTCCCTTTTATTTCGGCTTAGTGGGTGGTTGGTCGCGCCAACCACGGGGTGATCTTGCTTGGGACTGTTCAGTAAGGAATGGTTCCGGTCTTGTGTTGCAGGGGAGTTAGGGTGGCTCCTCGGTACTCTGATCTAGACCAGGTACTGTGACGGGCGGTACCCCGGTAGCCCTGCCATTGTATGGGATCCAATCTCCAATAAGCGCCCGTATGGTTTTGATTGTGCCCAACTATTGCTGAAACGTGAGATGCAAGCATTTCAGCTAGATTCTATTTTACTTTCAATAGACACTATAATAATATCAGAGAACTTTAATAAAAATTTTTTTAGCTATCGTAAGGTAAAAACCCGGCATGTTTATTTGTGGCGTGGTCTTACGAGATGCTTTGTTTTTCAAAGGATTTTTGAAACTTTAATAATCCAATTGAGTGTGATTTTCTCACGCTGGTATTCCAGACTGACTCGGGTGTTGTTTTATATAATGCTCAGGTCAGACCGAGTTAAACAGGATCAGGTTAAAAGCAAAGGAGCTCAGGAGACGAGCTGGATGACAGAGCGTATTTCCGTATTTGTCTATTATTTCCGCTTTGTATGGACATGGATGATTGATTGATGTACTCTGATACGGTATGTATGTATATGTATACAGTACAGATTTCTTTGTATTTAAAAGCTGTATTCTATATATTATATTTTATTCCGCTGCGATGTGAGATTCTGATGTTGTTTTCTTTTCTTCTTCTTCTACCTCTTCTTCTTTTACCCGAAAACTCGTACTTTTGTGTCATTTTGGGCTGAAGTGTGGTTGTTTTTGTCAGCTCAAAGTGGTACGGATTTGCGGGCCTTTACACTTGGTATCAGAGCTGAAAGGTTAAGCGAGAACCTTGGCTCTGGTGGGGATTACTCATTAGAGATGGAGTCAGTAGTACTCTAGAATGAGTTTGAGCGTATTTATAGATCTGAGTGCGTATTTGTTAGTGAATATAAAATGGTTTCATATTGTGTTGATTGATTTATTGAGTGGCATATGAACCTTCATCGGCAGAGTCTGTACAACTGTGCCGAAGGGGTTTCTAAACACTTGAATAGAACAATTCGACACAATATTGTTTTTCAGAAGTGGGTGAATGAAATAATTTCATCCAAAATATATTTTGATATAAAAAGTTCATGGAATTATTATATAACTTGGATGTTGGATGCTAATATTTAGACAAGTGAGATTATAAAAAGTTGAAAATTTAATTGTTTGGAATTTAACAAATGATGAATAATAACAATGATATAAATAAATTGATGTAGTAAATAAAATTTAAAATGTTAATGAATTGGATTGGGAATTTAATAGAAATAAAATTTTGGTTGAGATTAACTTAAGCTTAATAATTGGACTTAAATTTAAGATTGAAATGAAATGAATTGAGATATGGATGATGTTAAATGAAATTAAGTTCTTGCTCAATTAAATCCAAGAGAATTGGTAGATTAAAGAGTATGGTATGATGCTTGATTTAACGGAAGTTAAGTTAAATAAATTGAATTGAAATAAAATTCAGTTGAGTTATAGATGATGTTAAATGAATTAAATTCTTACTTAAATAAATAAAAGTAAGTTGAAATGAAATTGAATTGGAATAAATATATTCCGATAGCTTATAAAGGAAATTGGCAACACATTGATGAAGAATATTTTAGCTGCAAATGAGTGTTCAATCTCGAGTTAAAATGAAATGTGAACATATTCAAGCTTCAAATGGGTAGTAATGTGAAAGATAAATATAAATGTGACTTATAAGAGAAAAGTATGAAGAAGTAAAAGAGTAAGCCGAAATAAAATTGTTTTGTATATTTGGAGAATGAAATAAAATCCAAACTTGAATTATAAAATAAAATTGAACACAAATAAAATAATAAGATGATTTTTGAAGATAAAAATCCAATGTAGAATTGGAAGTGGAAGTGAACTAATTTGGAATAAATTGGTTAATTGAATAAGTTAATAAGATTTAAATTGAACTTGGATTATGAGGTAATAATGGAATTGGAAATGAAATCCGAGTTATTAATACAAATTCAACTTGGAAGTGTAAGAAAATTTAATATGAATTAAGGTTGTTGTGGAATGGAATTAGCATAGAGGTAATTTGAATTTGCAAATAGAATCCAATTCAAGTATGGATGGAATAAATATGGCCTTGGATTTAATCTTAACAAAATAAATGGAATTTGATCTAGGTGAGTATCAAATAAATTGGAAATGGATTTAAGCATGAAATTGAAATAAGTAAATTAACTTAAGATTAAACTTTATTGAAGCGTAGCTTCGAGGAAAGTGAAAGTTTAGTTAATAAAAGCTTGAATAATTTAAGTTGAATGAAATATTTATTCCAATGGAAAAAGTTAGGTAATAAAAATTGAATTTGTATAAATAAACTCCGGTGGCTTATCGAAAGAATTTAAATGATTGAAATAAAATGTATGCTTGCTTAATACAGGTAAGATCTGGAGTTTGAAGGGAAATTTGAATTGGTCAAATAGAAGTTGAATTGAGAATTAATAAACTTGGATTATAAATGAATTGGCTTGAAGTGCGAATAAAATCCAAATGATATAAATAAAGTGAAGATGGTATTGAAGTTAATTAAATGAGTTCGAGAATGAATCGAACATGGAAATTGAAATTTTTAAATGAACTGAGTAAATAAATTAACTGAGCTAAGTAGTAAATGAAGAAATTAGATTTAAATAGAATCTAATTAAATTGAAAAAAATTATGGACAAATGAAATGAACTTAAGTTATGAAATTTAAATGATTTAAAGTGAATTGACTTAAATATAAAAGTCAATGAAGCATGACTTGTATAAATTTGGGAAAATGGTTATTAATCATAAGCATGGAAGTTGTCAAGCTTTATAAAATGGGTTTGAATAAAATTCAATATAAAAAAGAAAGTAAATGCAAATATATGGATTTTAAAGAAATTGGAATGAAACGGATTTAAATATGAATTGAGTGGGAATCAATTTTAAAAATGATTATAAAACTAATGAAACCGTTGTTTGAATGGATATTGTCGAACTTGCATGGAAATAATTGTTGTTCTATGGAATGATAGGAGTAAATAAACTTGTTTTTTCATCAATTGGCATGAATATAAAATAGATTGAATTAAAAATAAATATGATACTTATATGTTTAAATCGAGTAAGTATATGTACCGGAAGACTGTATAGCGAGATTTTGGGTACGTAAATGCTAAAATAAAATTCGCCGCTTGCTTAAAATGCTAAATAAGGTACGCCTACGCAATACAAACTAGGAAATATGAACTGTTTTTGGTTTTTCCGACCGTGTGGGTCAATGTATATATATTTATATCTATTGTCAAATTGCAAAAGCCCCTCCGTACAAAGGGGATTCTGCCAAAAATTTTCGAAAATTTTGGGAGTTAGAATTTTTTTTGAAGTTTTTGAAAATTTTGTTAACGACAAATGTTTTCAAATTGGAAATTGAAATAAGTTAGTGAATGAAACTAATTTAAAATAATGACATGAATTTGTTATAAATGAAAAAGAATTTAAATATTCAGAGTTAAAGATAAATTGAATTCATATGCAAATGGAAGAATTAGTTTGAATAAGAATAGATACAAACTAAGATAGTAAGATGGAAATAATATAAGAAACACATAAAATGCTTATACTAACTTAAGTAAGGAATGATGCATTCTCAATTGGGAATTGATATTTCAAATATAATCTAAAATAATATTTGAATGAATAGATATTGACATTTGTTAGAAAATCGATGAAATGTTTTGAATATTGTGATTGGACATATTGCTGTGTAAGATTTGCAGGTAATATAAAGGTAAAGAGAATTGATTTTGGTTTCAGAAGATAAATTATAAATGCTCGACAAAAAGGTATGTGTTTAAATTTCTATATGAAATTGATTGGGATTTTAATCGAGCCACTTGGTTTTTTGTTTTCTTTTGAGATTTGGGAGGCCGTAGAGCCATTTTGTAGTTGTACCGAGCTAGCCGCGCAAAGGAGACGCTGGCAAAAATTTTCGGGAATTTAGGGAGTTAGAAAAATTTTGAGAAAATTTTGATAAGTCAAAATTTTATTTTAAATTGAAACTTGAATGGTTAAACAAATTGTTTGGGTAAAGGGAAGAATTAGGAAGGTGAATAACAAGTCTAACTTAGTAATTTTTAATAAGTTAGCGGGTTAGGACATTCTTTTGTGTTAGTAATTTCGGGGATGAAATTCTTTTAAGAGGGGAGGAATGTAACGACCTGGATTTTTGGACGGTTAATTTGAGATATTTAAATGGATTTAAATATCTGGTTTGAGTTGTGAATTGATTTTGAATATGAAAAGTTTGGTTGTATTTAATAAAAAAAGATTCAAAATCTAAATATAACAAATTTATTGAATTGATTAATTATTAGAATAGTAATTGGATATTTGGTAAAATATTAAATATGGTGTTGTAAGCTTATTAAAAATATTTTAAAGACTTGTAAAATATATATTGATAATACTGAAGTTAATAGATAGGTTAAAATTGAATTTAAAAGAGGTTTGTTCAATTTTAGCAATACATCATTTAAATTGATATCTAAAAAATAGCCTTCCGAGGCACAGTCTCGGAATTCAACGAAACCAGTTCCATTAGATCCGTAATATTAAATTATTACCGGATTTCAATTTTCGTAGCTTTCAGAGTTATCATGTGATCGTACGAGATATAAACGCCTAGACGATAATTTACCGATCTAAATTAAAAAAATATATATTTATATAACCTAAGTCAACAGCTAAGATTCTTTCTTCAGTCTGCTTTCTTTCACCATCACGCCTTTTTGCCATCTCTGTGCCAACATCTAGTACGCGAGCTTTCACGTCCTCCTTATCCTTCTTCAACACGCAGCCACCTTCTCGATATTCTTAAACCCATTTCTTTTTGGTTAATTTGTCACTTTTGAAATCAATAATGGTGGCCGAACTAATTTCCAATGCCCCATTTTTTTTTAATTCATAACCGCCACTTCCTTTCTCCTTTTCCCCAAATCAATCGACCAAGAACCCTTCGTAAAAAAAATAGCGCGATTCGAAATCGATTCGAAAATCTAAAATCAACCTCGTTCGAATCATAATCGAACGCATTAGGAAGAAGGCTCGATTGTTTTAGCTTGGACGCAAGTTCGAGGGAGGGGGTCGGCAATGCAAGATTAGGCGAGGTGGGTCTGGCAAGAGTCGCGACTGTCGTGGGTGGTTCGAGTGGACCTCGATCAGGGCAGCTTGGTGATCTCGATGTGGTAGCGACGCTCGTGTTCGTGGGTAGAAGGTAGGAACACGAGTGGCGAGCGCAGCTAGGGCTTGTGTTCGCAATCGCGACAGAAGTGGTGGCGAAGTCTGGCCAAGGGTAGGAGTCGAGCCGATGTTGTGGGCCGTGTTCGAGGTTGCGACAGTGAAAGGTAGCAGTCTTGTTTTATTTTCATATGCAGAATATTTTCTATATATATTTGTACATGTACAGAAAGTAAGATAATAAATTGAAATTTAGTTAAAGTGTACTTTTGAAAATGTATATATATGTATGTGTACTTAAAATTTAGAGTAAAGCAGAAAAACATAGGTAAGATTTTGAGAAAATAAAAAAATAAGGAGTGTAAGGTGTTTAAAGGTTTATATTAAATGTGATTACGAATTTCTACAAATTAATTTTTATAAGTATGTATATATATAGCTTTTAAAGGAAAATAAATATAGTTATACACATTTTATAAAATCCACTAGCCTATTTTATTCAATATATTTTGGGTGATTAATTTGTTTATTAACCTATTCAACTATTTTAATTACCAAGAGATTTTGTCTTTAGGAAGATTAGTTTAAAATTGAATTATTTGTTAGAAATAAAATCATTAGCTTGAAATTTAAATATTTATTAGCCTAAATTAAACTTCTTAAACAAAAGGTAATTTTTCGATTAGTTCAAATATTAATAAAAATCATATAATTGTTCATATAAGGTCAAAAGTCGGGGAATCGGGTCGAGATTGGAAAGGATTGCAACTTAAAGGCAAATGTGAGATTTTCTCACTCATTTGGATGCCATAAATAAAATTTAAATGTTAAATTTAAATCATTGGATGTGCTTGGTTGATTTATGATAATTTATTCACTGGATGATAATATAGACACATATACTGCAATATTCCACATTGAAGTGGAATTGATATTTTATGTTGTGCTAACATCTGTGGATGCAGGGAAATAGGTTGGAGGGATCCAACAGGATTCCTCAAAGATGTTTATTTACTATATATATATATATGTTGTCATATGACAGGTTGGATGAAATAATATGGAATTGCATGCGAATTGAATTATTAAGTGTTAAATAACATGGAAATTGGAATTTGGTAATTTTTAAATATCATAAATAATTTGATTAAAGGAAGTTAAATGAAACTTAGATTAAAAGTATATTTATTTAGGATGTGGATTTACTGCTATTAAGGATAAAGTAAAATAGAAAGAATATTTATTACATTGGTTATACTTAAAATTGGTTAAAGTTAAGTTTTGACAATTTAACTTATATATTAATAACTCTAAGGAATAAAGTGAAATTCTAATCAAGGAAATAAAACGAAAGTTTATTAAGAGACAAAAAGGGAATTTTATTATGGAATAAAAAAAAGAATCTTATTAAGGAATGAATTACTAAGGAATGATATGAAATTTTGTTGAGGAATAAAATTATAAAAGATGAAATTTTTGAATAAAATTATTTTGTAAATAAATGAAAACTCAGCGGAGTTTATAAATTTATAAACGGAGTTTATAAATGGGAAAGGAAGATATCAGTGGATATGAAAAGAAATAAGTTATGAACTTATATTGAGAATGAAATTGTTTTGAATGGAAATACAAGAATATTTTCGAAAGGTGAATGTGGACAAGGGGCATTTATAGATATTGGGTTTTCCAAAATTATAAATTTATGTAAAAAGGGAATATTTTTAAATTACTATACTATATAAATCTTTTTATAAACTATTATTGGAATGTAAAATACTTTCGGATTAGTTACTTTAAAGGCTTGGCAAATAATTATTAATAAACTCTGATTTTCTAAAATCATTTTTGAATTTTATATGAATTTTAATATTACTTTCGAACCATAATTGGTATAAAACCCTACTTCTTATTTTATAAATATAAATTTTTTCAAATTGCTTTTAAAAACCAATTAAAATCCTCTTGTGTTGGTAAGCAAATTAATTTAAAAGAGATAAGATTTAGGAGAAATCTTATGAAGTGGAGAAACTGAGTTTGAAAATTTATAAGCAGAAGTGTAAATTGATTTTTTAAAGAAGGAATGAGAAAATAAAGGATATTTTCAAAGGGTAAATCAACATGTGGGTGAGTATAAGAAATCAATTAAATGATTTCATGGAAATAAAGGACTTTGAAATTTATTTCAAATGGGATAAATGGAAATAATATCTGAATGATATTTGAGATAAATAATTTAAGGAAATTATTTGATGGTTTCTTGTGAATGATTAATTGATAGTTAAATCACCGACTATCAATATTGGACAATGCGCTGATCGTTTCGAAGAGTCCGGGATCAGATTTAATTATCCGAAAACCACTTCGATCCGGTTTGAACGATTACGAATGAAGACCGTGAAGAGTTGAAGACGGTGATTCGGTTTGTCCAGACCCAGGGCAACTTGTATGGATTGAATGCTTTCGGAACATCGTAAGGTGGACGATGAGCATTCTAAGTGGGACTCGTTCTTAAAAGGTAACGTTTAACCTCAAGCCTCATCAACCGAGAATGGCTAAAACAGGGGAGGTGCAGCAAGACTTCGTGGGTAGCCCCCACTGGAGAGTGTGGTTTCCCCTGTCTAGATGTCCCTTTTATTTCGGCTTAGTGGGTGGTTGGTCGCGCCAACCACGGGGTGATCTTTCTTGGGACTGTTCAGTAAGGAATGGTTCCGGTCTTGTGTTGCAGGGGAGTTAGGGTGGCTCCTCGGTACTCTGATCTAGACCAGGTACTGTGACGGGCGGTACCGCGGCAGCCCTGCCATTGTATGGGATCCAATCTCCAATAAGTGCCTGTACGGTTTTGATTGTGCCCAACTATTGCTGAAACGTGAGATGCAAGCATTTCAGCTAGATTCTATTTTACTTTCTATAGACACTATAATAATATCAGAGAACTTTAATAAAAATTGTTTTAGCTATCGTAAGGTAAAAACCCGGCATGTTTATTTGTGGCGTGGTCTTACGAGATGCTTTGTTTTTCAAAGGATTTTTGAAACTTTAATAATCCAATTGAGTGTGATTTTCTCACGCTGGTATTCCAGACTGACTCGGGTGTTGTTTTATATAATGCTCGGGTCAGACCGAGTTAAACAGGATCAGGTTAAAAGCTAAGGAGCTCAGGAGACGAGCTGGATGACAGAGCGTATTTCCGTATTTGTCTATTATTTCCGCTTTGTATGGACATGGATGATTGATTGATGTACTCTGATATGGTATGTATGTATATGTATACAGTACATATTTCTTTGTATTTAAAAGGTGTATTCTATATATTATATTTTATTCCGCTGCGATGTGAGATTCTGATGTTGTTTTCTTTTCTTCTTCTTCTTCTTCTACCTCTTCTTCTTTTACCCGAAGACTCGTACTTTTGTGTCATTTTGGGCTGAAGTGTGGTTGTTTTTGTCAACTCGAAGTGGTACGGATTTGCGGGCCTTTGTCAGCTCAAAGTGTCATTTAAACCGGAGTTTATTTAAAAATAATAAATTTTCTAAGATATGCTTTTTAAAACAACATTAAACCTTTAACTTTTATTTAAAATTGCTTGGAAATCGTACTTGGCTATCCAGGGAAACATTCTTCTCTTTCACATCTTTAAAAATGAATCACTATTTATTTTTAAACGAATTTCCATTTCTTTATAAATTTTCACTTTGAATTCATATTTAAAATATCCACCGTTATTTTAATTTATTTGATATCCCAGTTTAAAAATTCCAAATCTCATTTAAAATAAATTCTTTATTCATTCAAATAATATCACTTAAGCTTTACAATTTATTATTACCCCTAATAAGTCAAATTCCTCTTATTCCAAATCTGTTAGAGTTTTGCAATCTCTTTTATTTTATTTTATTTTCAATTCATTTTTAATTTATTCCAATTCACTAGAATTATTTTACTTAAACAAATTTACTCTTTTATTTCTTTTTAAAATAAAATCCTAGAGATTTGATAATTTATTTTACTAAGATATTTAATCCAACCATACCATTCAATACTTCAATTATTCATAAAATCGTCATAGAATATCAAATATTCAGACCATAGAATATTAAACAATCTAAATAATTTCGAGGGGTCCAGTTGGATCCCTCTAACCTGTTTTCCCTGCATCCAAAGATGTTAGCACAATAATATGCCAATTCTAGAATATAACCTACTATAGCACATCCATCAATTCCAACCATTCAAACAATTATTTAAATTTAATCATTTAAATTTAAATCTAAATTAACTGAGTGAGATTAACTCACCTTTGATTTCCGTTTTGCGAATTTGATCCAAACCGGCTTGTCTCTCCACAATTACAGACCTTGTATAACATTTATACGATTTATAAATATTTGTACTAATCGAACAATTTAAATCTCGTTTAAGAAATTTAATTTAGGCTAAAATTTTAATTTCTAGCTAATGATTTTATTTTAAACAAATAATTAAATTTTAAATAAATTTCCCTTTTTATAAATCATTTGGTAACTAAAGAATTAAATAAATTACCTAAATCCATTTTGAAAATAAACAAGTAAGTGTATAGTATGTATATTTATTTCTGGACACATACATGCTTACAAAAGTAATCTATATTCTCATTTAAAATTTCTATTTTTTTCTTAAGCTTATCTACAGATATATTTCCTGCTTAATAAACTAATCAACTAAAATTTATTATAAATTAATTTTCCTAAATAATTTTTTTTTTAAATATACTGTTTTTAAATTAAAATGGAACTATCTTACTTTCCTGCTTTTGAACATATACATATATATAACAAAATTCTAAATTAACATGAAATCAAATCTTTATGCGAATCCTATATTATTATTATCTTGTCTTAAACCTTATGTATAAATAACAAATTAAAAACCTAACCTCACTGCTCGAGACTCCAGATCGAAACCGTGTCGTCATCTTCCTGCTCGGCTCAAAACCCTAGCTCGTGCTCGCGATGCTGCTTTCTCCCTTGTACAGCCACACGCCACCACGCTAGAGCTCACCGAGCATCGCGACTTGATCACGCACAAAACAAGAGCGGCGAACCCAAGACCACGATGTCACCAAACCCCACTTCTCGCGCGCGCTCCCCCATGTTGACGCTCGCCGAAACCATTGCCTCCAATCCCCAGAGCGAAATCGCGAGTGCTACCTCTTTTATAATTTCCGATGCAAACATCGATTTGAACGAAAAGGGGTTCGGCCTCCATTTTTTATTATTATTAAGGAATGAGATATGCTTTTGGAACGAAAGAGCTAAAGGTTCGTCTTCGGTCAAAGTCGAAATTGAGGAAGAGGACCTTATTATAAAACACGGCTAAAAGCATACCCTTGAAGCTTTTTTTATTTTTTTTATTTTAGGCTTGCAAAGGAAGGGACGAAGTTGTAAGTCTTATTCGATTCGATTCGATTAGGAAGCCCGGAATAAAAAGAAATTTCGATATAAAATCTCAACGCCGTTTGTATATCGTATACTCACACACTAGCTCCGATCAATACGAAATTTGAAATCCGATAATAATCCAATATTACGGATCCAATGGAACGGGTTTCGTCGAATTCCGAGACTGTGCCTCAGAAGACTATTTTTAAATTCAATTTAAATGATATTAAATTTCAAAACTTAACAAACTATTCTTAAATTTGATTTGAACACTTCTATTCTCTTCAGTATTATTAATATAAATTTCATAAGACTTCAAATTTTATTTCCAACAGGCTTAAAATTCCATATTCAACATTTTACTCAATTTCAAATTATTTAATTTAATAATTTAATCATCAAATAAATGGTGATATTTGAAATTCAAGTTAATAATTAACTTTTAAATATTAAAATCAATTAAATATTCCGATATCAAATACTCAAAAATTCTGGGACGTCACATTCCTCCCCCCTTAAAAGAATTTCGTCCCCGAAATTACTAGTTAGGAAGAATGACCTATAACCCATTTACTTTTTCCCCGAAACCAAATGGTTTCTAACAATTCAACATCCTACCAATATCTTTTATTAAAGACCCACTATTACCTTATCCAACTTCCCAAACCTTCTATAGTTTCAACCAATACCCCTTTTTGCTCAATCATCTAAATTTCAGTTTTAAACCAAATTTCTGAATTATCAAAATTTTTCCTTAGTCCCAACCAACTTTACTTATTAAACTATTCAAATTATAATTCAAAACCAGGTTTAAAAGTTTCAAAATTTCTCAAACATTTTCTAACTCTCTAAATTTCGAAAATTTTTGCCAGCGTCTCTTTTGCGCGGCTAGCTCGGTACAACTATAAAATGGCTTAACGGCCCCCAAATCTCAAAAAGAAAACAAAACGCCAAGTGGCTCAATCCAAAAACCCAATCAAATTTCACAGAAATTTAAACACATACCTTTTTGTCGTGCATTTCAAATTTATTTTTCTGAAATCAAATCCAATTCCCTTTTCCTTTTATAATACCTGCATATCCTGCTTAGCACTAATATCCAATCACAATATCCCAAAACATTTTGACTTCCTCACAAAATGTCAATATTTACGCATTCAAATATCAACTTAGAATATATTTGTAATATAAATTTCCAATCAAGAATTCACCATTCCTTTCTTAAGTTAGTATAAGTATTTTATATGTTTCTTATATTTATTTTCATCTCCCACTTTAGTTTATATCTATTTCTATTCACATTGATTCTTTCATTTCCATACGAATTCAATTTATCTTTAACTCTAAATATTGAATTTTATTTTCCATTCATAACTAATTTATGTCATTTCAATTAGCTTCATTTACTAATTTATTACAACTTCCAATTTGAAACCGTTTTGTCGTTAACAAAAGTTTCCAAAAATTTCAAAAATTTTCTAACTCCCAAAATTTCTGAAATTTTTCGGCAGAGTCTCCTTTGTATGGAGGAGCTTTTGCAATTTGACAAAATGATCAATTTTATACAAATACTATATGTACAACAAGTCACAATTATAACATGTAAACTAACTAAGGAACAAAACATGTACTTGCTAATATCTCAACCAACTTTTTGTCAAGTCAAAAATATTTACAAATCTATAAAAATCAGTAAGCAAAATAAAATGAAAACCCAACACATATGAGTATAAACTATTCCAACTAGAAGAAATGAACAAAAATGTTTTCATGAAAAACATCGATCTGAAATGTATGTTTCCAAATAAAAATAATAAAACAAATACATATATGAACATACCTTCTTTCACCAGCCATAAGCCTTAAGTTTACCTGCATAAGTACATGTTGCATGTAATATCTTCACAGCAAATCAGATGATGATAATGTTAGCATAAATAAAGACATATACATTAATTAGCACCCCTCTTTGTCAAGAAATCTTCAGCCGAAATTTTGTACCATCATTTCACATTTTAGCATATCAAACACAATTATTTAACTTACAGGTCAAACAAGTAAAAACTGGTCAGTTAATACCTATACTGTTCAAAGGACTTTATATATACAAACTTCACATTATGATGTTCATTTATAAAACCTGAAAAGCAAACCCGAGAAGAAGAAATTTAGTAGCACTTGCCCCCAGTGTGGTCTCTGCATTCGCCTTCGTGCACTTCCTTCAGGATTCGCCGAGCTTCATCTTTAGACACACATCTAAGAAGGGGGATTGAGAATCTGCTTTGAAAGATTGTCCGCCTTGCATTGTGAACCACGGTGCCTTTCAAAGAAGCTTTTTCTATTGATTCCGGTCAGTCGGAAGGTCTCTGCAAGTAAATAGTCCTTTATTGGTGTCATCCACATCTCTGGTTCGACGATGATATCGAGGATCCAGTTGGCGTCCATTTCATCTATGCTCGGGGTGGTTAGAGTTTCAACCGAGACTAGACCCAATGACCGAGCTTCTCCAGAGCTTGCCAGTTTAGCCAAATAGTCCACCTTAATGTTTTGCTCCCGTGGAATGTGAGTTATGGTATAATGTTTGATGTCGCTTAGCAGTTCTTGGGCTTAGATAGGTACGGGGCAAGGTTCTCCCCTCGAGCCTGGTATTCCACTTTTACTTGGCAGACGACTAGTTGGGAGTCATTGTAGATGTGAAAAGATTTTATCTTGAGTTCTTTCACAACTTTTAGTCCTACTATAAACGCTTTTTATTCCACTTCGTTATTTGTAGTAGAGAATTCCAAGGGCAAAGCATAGAAAATGGCTCGTCCTTCGGGGGTTTCAAGCACTGCTCCTTCCCTCGAACAGAGGTTGTTAGATGCGCCATCGACAAAGAGCCTCTATTGCATGTCCGCTTCCAGCTATGCTTCTTCCCCGTCATCCCGTACAGTAAATTCGACGATGAAATCTGCTAATGCTTGCCCATTGATGGCCTTGGGTGGTATGTGATATCATATTGACTCAGTTCTATATTCTACTTAAGAAGTCATTTGGAAGTATCCGTCCGATACAACACTTCCTTTAGGGGCTAGTCAGTCAATACTTTAATTAAATGAGCCTGAAATTATGGTCATAACTTCCTAAATGCGATCAATAGGCAATACGCTATTTTTTCCAGTTTCAGGTAATTCTTCTCGGCTCCAGGGAACCGCTCGCTAATGTAATACATGGGTCGCTAGATTTTTACTTCTTCACGCATAAGGGCAGTGCTCAATACATGGGGTGAGATTCCTAAGTAAATGAACAGGTCTTCTCCATCCATAGACTTTGACAGGATTGGCAGAGCTTCCATATGCCGCAGGAATTCTTCGAATGCTGTTTGATAAGCTTCACTCCATTTGAAGTTCTTCTTTCCTTTCTTCGGTGCATCAAAGAATGGTATACACTTGTCGGTAGCTTTCAAGATAAATTGACTTAGTGCTGCGACTTTTCCATTCAGGCTTGGCAGTTCCTTCTTATTCTTTGGAGCTCGGACTTCTCGTAGTGCCGCTATTTGTTATGGATTTTCTTCGATGCCCCTAGCACTTACGATGAATCCTAAGAATTTTCCAGAGGCTACTTTGAAGTGACATTTGAGTGGATTGAGTTTCATTCCGTACTTTTAGAGTATTTCGAACATTTTAACGAGGTTATCCAGGTGGTTAGTAGCTTCTCATGATTTGACCAACATATCGTCTACGTAAACCTTCATATTTTTCTCATTTGGCGCTTGAACATGGTATTTGCCAACCTTTGGTAAGTTGCCCCAGCGTTTTTCAAGCCAAATGGCATTACCGTGTAGTACTGTAGGCCTGGATCGGTGATGAAGCTGATGTTTTCTTGGTCAGGATCATGCATCAGGATTTGGTTGTACCGAGAGTATGCGTCCATGAATGATAGCAGCTCATGCCCTGCCGTTCCGTCCATAAGGTGGTCTATTCTGGGGAGGGGGAAGATATCTTTCCGGCAAGCTTTGTTTAAGTCCGAGTAATCGATACAGGTTCGCCACTTCCTATTTGATATTTTGACTAAGACTGAGTTAGATACTCATTCAGAATAAGTTGCATCATGGATAAAAGCGTTGGCTGTTAACTTGTCCACATCTTCTCTTAGCGCCTTGGACTGTTCAGGATCCAGGCTGTGCCTCTTTTGCTTCACTGGTGTGATTTGGGGTAAATGTTGAGCGTGTGACATGCGATTTCTGAAGACACCCCATACATATCGGAATGCGTCCATGTGAACACATCCAAGTTGGCGTGAAGAAATTTAGTAAGCTCCAAACGCATCTAGTTTCTATGGTGCGATCCAATTTTCAACACTTTTGTTGGGTCCTCCATATCGACCGAGACAAACACCATAGTTCTACCAGTGCCACCCTTCCTCCCTTGAACTCTTCTTTCTAGGGTCTACAACCTTGGCTATGGTCCCTAAGACAGGGGTGGCTCTATAATTGCTATTCTGAAGGTTCATGGATGTGGAGAGTTCTCCCCACATCCTTTCCTTTTTCTCTTCTCCTGGACTTACGTAACTCCGCGACGTAATATTCTCTAGCAGCATACTGCTCTCCTTTCACCACTCCGATTCCATTTGTAGTAGGGAACTTCATGGTTAGACACCATTAGGCCAGAGCTATTCTGTAATCTGCTAAAGTGGGCCATTCCAAGAAGGTGTTATATGTAGATATTTCATCCGCAATTACAAAAGTCTGAATGAGGGTGACTCTTCAATCACCTTCTCTAGGTTCCACTGGCAGGTCGATTGTTCCCACAGGTTGCTTAGGTTCGCCAGTGAACCCTTATGTCTTCATCTGGCATGCAAACATGCTTTTCATGCCGATCTTCATTTGATCGAAGTACGTTTGAGAAGTATATTAACAGAGTTCCACTACTGACCAACGCTCATCGAACAACAGCGGGACCGATTCCTAATATTACCATCATTGGATCGAGAGTCGGGGCTTCAATCCCTTCGGTGTTCCAATTTCGGAACATTTTCATCATCCAAGATTTTCTATAGCTTGGATGAGGCTTCATCTTCTATTGCGAGACATGATTCCATTGGATCATCCTTCAATGAACTTGCATACCGCTCCATCTCCCCCCAACTTCTTTACATAAGGTATGGTCCCCTAGATATTGTTCCAATAATAAGCCTTTGGTCGATTCATTTGGACCCTTCTTCACCAGTTCCGGCCCAATTCCTTCGTTCTCTAGGAGGTTGAGGAGCTGTGGGTTGATTGGTGTTTCGTGACTTTCTCACGTACTGCTGGAGGTTGTTTTCTCAGATCAACTCTTCAATGAGATTCTTCAAATGGCAGCATTCATTTGTGTTATGACCATGAGTTTTGTGGAAGCGACAGAACTTTCCTGAGCGTTTTTATTGCTCGGTTGCTTCCTTCCTTAAAGGCTTCTTATATTCCTCAGTCCTATATATTGTGAGATAAATATTCTCTGGAGTGTCGTTCAAAGGGATATAGTCTTCGGGCCTGAATCCTTTAAGCATTTTATTGCTGCCATTACCATTCCTTTTATTGGAGTTCTAATTTTTCTTATTTTGATTTGCATCTTTCCCTATGGCTCCTTCAGTAGTTCCGGAATCATGCGCATTTTGATTCATCGCTACATCGCTCTATCTGATGTCCATTAGTTGTACACCGGTAGACTTTCTTTCTAGCTTCTGCGCTTCCTCCAATCTTAAGTACTGACTTGCTTTATGATTGAAGTCTTTCCTCATGGTAGGTTGCATCATCTTAATCCACTTTTCAAATTCAGTCTCCGGGTGAATGGCACAGAATAACGCCATAAAAACCATATCCTCGTTAGAGTTGCTTACTTCCATCAATGCGGTGTTGAACCGGTTCATGAAAGATTTCAGCGATTCGTTGCTTCCCTGGACCAGTCCGGATAGGGACATAACATCTTTTGATTGCACGGTTTCGAGTCTAAATTGGTCAAGGAATCTTGTTTCTAATTGGCCAAAGGTAGAGATAGATCTTAGTGGAAGCATGATAAACCACATAGATGCAACTCCTTTTGGAAAAATCAGTAAACATCTGCACCGAATAGCCTCTGAAGTGTTGGCTCCATCCATGTACCAACTATACTTGTATAAATGGGGTTTTGGGTCCTTTGTCCTATCATAGGATGGGATAGTTGGAATTGTAATTTTTTCTTGATATTTCTCATTCAAGATTTCCCATTCATCATCTCTTTTATTTTTACTTTTGTCCGTTAATCATTTCACCATGTCTGCTATGTGTTCCTCCGATGTCCGGTGATCTTGGGGATGGCAGTTAGTCACTACACCAAGTATTTGGCTTTACAAACGGTCTTGGCATGTGGGTTGAAGCGTAGCCTCTCCTATCATCGGGAGAGACACTCCCAAGAGATCCCGTTGGCTTGCAATTGGCCAGATTGGGGGCAGTTTGGACGTTCCTAGAATCATTAAATGTGTTGACATTCTCTTCCAACTGTTTGTCTTGTTCTCCATCTTTCAAGTTAGAGAGATCAATGGCAATATCTTCTTGTGGGGTTTTCGCCCCTTGATTCAAGTTGAGAATTAGTTTCCTTGTGGCGAGCGGGGTATTCGTATTTCCTTCAATGTTGTGCCTATGGTTCCTATTGTCACCATTTTTTGCAGTTGTTTCCTGTTTCTTCTATTTAGACCAAAACAGAAAAGTTTTTTTTTTCTATAGCAGCAGTAGGTTCAGGCATAATTCTTGGAGTAGGATTTGACTGTAAGGTTAGAAGAGCATTAAGCTTCTCCATCAGAGCCTTCTGGCAACCTTCCATTCCTTGGTTGATCTCGTCAACCATCTTATTCAACTCATCCCTAGTGACGACTTCATGCTGACTGGAGGATGGTGGTGCCTAATTTCCTAAGCTAGCGCCATTTATTTCAGTATGTTGTGGATTAACATCTTCTACATCTATCACTGCTCGTATGGACCTTCCAAAGGCAGTTCTTCTTCTTCTTCCAGGAGCCATTGATTTCAAGTGGTAGATTTTTCTGGCAAAGATTGGGAATCTAATTTCTAGAACTACGGGATCCAAAGTAGATAGCTAGATCTTAATCCTGAGTTGGGTTCTCAATGAAAGCACCAAAATTTTAACCCAAAAAATGGATCATCACCTTCGTTTGAGTGTGAAAGCACCAACCCTGTTCCCACAGAGCAATAATATGGATAATAGGTATAGAAAAGAGTCGGCAAAAAAAGAAGACAAGAAGATTTTTATAGTGGTTCGGCTGTTAATGAAGCCTATGTCCACTTTATAGTTTTTATTATTGACTAAGATTTATTACAAGTTATGTCTGATTACAAGGCTCTTGATTGTCCTTAGCCAGACTGGACCTCCAAGGTTAGAATCCACTAGAGAATCTCAGTGAATCCCTTTGGAGATTGTTGTGAGAGGGAGGTGAAGAATGAAGAAATTTTCTAGCAGAGCTTCAGCAACCAGTCCGAAGAGGATCCCGTTTATATTATAGGTAGGATGGTATTTATAGAGATCAGAGAGTTTTTGAGCCAGGCCTGTTCGTCACTTGCTTGTAGATGGACACAGGATGATCTAGTTGAGCTTAGGTCACGACCCGAGCCAAAAGCATCGATCGCTAGCGATCCATGGTCTATATATCGCTAGCTATCCATAGCAGTAGCCCGAGTGCGAGCTAAGCACTTAGTCCCACCATCTTCTTTGCCTTGATCAAGTATGGATCGCTGGCGATCCATGGTGTATGGATCATTGGCGATCCATACACTTGGCATATTTTTGCTTTCTTTGCCCGCTATGTGCCTTAGCAACCCAGTGATGAAGAATGGATCACAGGCGATCCATGCACTTAGACTATTTCTAGACTTTGATGTCTGGCATGCTTTTGTTGCCTTGCGTCGAGTTGTTCGTGTAGTCTCGTTGCACGTTGCTTTGTTATGATGACGATTTACTTGCTAGTCATATGTAGCTGTTGATTGGATTGGAACGGACGCTGGTCTCTTGGTTTGGTCAAACTTAGTCGTTGCTTTAGCCCCTTTTGGTTGAGTTTTAAACCGTTCTGACTCCATTAAATCCTTCCATTTTCTCTTGGATCCTAATGGGTTAAAAACTCGGATAACACTATATGGCCGTGCGAGCTCGAAATGCTTAGCAATTAATTTTAAATATAATTTGATTTAAAAAGATAACTTCTGTATACTTTGGAATTAGGTCTCAAAACTAGTTCCACTGAGTTCGGAGTAGGGGTAGTTAGTATAGAATGCCAGTCGGCACCCCTCAATTGGAGTTTGAGACTTTTGGATATGTTATGTTGAATATTTTAGAATAATATAAATATATGCTCTAGTTTATAGCCCATACCCTCCCTTACTCTATCACTTCAACTTCTCCTTCCATCCCCTATAAATCTAGTCCCAGTAAACAAAAAAAATATCAAAATGGCTGCATCGTTAAAAAGTCAAAATATAGGTATTTACTCAACTAAAAATTACAATTTTTGGTTCATTGGTTTAGCCAATGCTAGAGATTCGATTTGTTATAGAGATTGTGGGTCGCGATCATGTTTGGGTTGTTCGACCATATTGGAGCAGCGACTAAGGCTTGTTTTAATTTGAGTTTTAGGCATCATTAGGTAAATTGATGTGTGGATTTAGGTTTTTTGAAGTTTGATGCATCGCTGTCTACGTTTTGGTGATGGGCGGATTTCATTTGGAAGTAACGACCTGACACGTGTTGGGGGAGGCCCTGATGGTCGTGTTTTGATTGGGGACAGCGGGCGAGAGGTGGTGGTGGCCGACAAGTCGGTTTAGTCGAGAGCAGCAAGATGGCGAAGACGGATTTGAATTTCATCGTGTCTAGCTCCGTATCACCACAATGGGTGCACATTTTGATGGGTTTTGGGTTCACTGTGCATGTTAGGGAGGAAGAAGATTGATTAGAGGAAGTGATTAGGTTGATAATTAATTAAGTTAATGATAGTTATTAATTAATATAGCTAATTAATTTCTTATAAATGCAATAACTTTTGCATACGAGTTCGGATTCGAATGCCGTTTATTGCATTGGACTCGTGTCATCGAGATCTTTGCAATAAAGCTGGTTTGGTCAGATTTGGAGTAAGTATATATTTAGGCTAAAATCGAACGCTCGTTTGATTTTAGTTCAAACCGAAATGCTTCGGCGAAAACTGGAATCATTGTGAGTTTAACTCGCATTCAAGTTTACTATATTATATCTGCGATGCTATAAACTATTATTGATTGCTTGGATGTTAATTAAATTGTTTGATTGATTTTTTGGTTGAATTTTTGTTTGAAAAATGGATGACATATTAACTTGATTGTTATGGAACAATATGATTATATATAATGTCCTTAACCACTGTTTTGCAGGGAGAATTTATAGAGAGTCCCTGAGGGGTTTCTCGTCAATACTTATTTATTTACATCCTTATACCATTATATTAATGTTTAAAGAAATAAATCTTGATATTCCATTTAATTTGTTAAGTGTCGTTATAGTGATTTCGCTATATCGTCATTTATTAATTATCATCCCCAAAACCTTGTCGCGTGTGTTTTGAACCTGAGCATGCGTTTTCATTAAACAGAATTTTAAAATTCATTAATCATTTTGATTAATGATAATTTAAATTAATTAATCATTTTAAATATTTGAAATCAATTAACCAATTTAATTAATGATGTATAAAATTGATTATTTATTAATTTATATCTGATTGGATTTAACTAATCATTTCAGCAGATGATTATTTAAGTTTAATCAATTATTTTAATTAATCATAATGGAGTTTAATTAATCATTTTAATTAATGATATTTGAAAATAATAATCAATTTAATTAATGATATTTAAAAGTAACTAATCATTTTAAGTAATGATATTTGAATGTAATTAATCGTTTCAATTAATGATGTTTGAAATTTATTAATCTATTTGATTAATAAGATTTTAATTTAATTAAGTCATTTTAAATAATGATTTTGAACTTTAATTAATCATTTTTAATTAATGGTTGTTTAAAATTTTAGTTATTTGTTTTAACTAATGATTTTCGAAATTTAGTTAATCATTTGAATTAATGATGGTTTATATATAATTAGTCATTTTTAACAAATGATGTTTTGTTTTAATTTATCATTTTAACTAATGTTGTTTGAATATAATAAATCCAATTAATGTATGATTATTTGAACTTAATTAATTGTTTTTAATTAATGGCATTTAAAATTTATTAATCCTTTTAATTAATGATGTTTGAGATTAATTATTCATTTTAATTAATGATTATTTGAATTTAATAAATCTTTTAATTAATTATATTTAAAGTAAATTAGCTAATTTGATGAAAGTGTTTAAGGTAAATAAACCGATTTAATAAAGTTTTTAAAGTTAATTTACTGATGTTATAAAAATGTTTAGGAATAATTATATATTTTATTAAGGACCATGGACTTATTTATTTGAAAGAGATTATATATGTGATTGACTATCTTTTCGGGATAATTAATATTGTTTTAATATTTATAAAAGCATTTAAATTGTTTTATTTTATTTTGGGACAATAAATATTATTTTAAAATTTACAAATGATGGTTTTATATAAGAAAATACTTTAAAAGGAATTATTTATAAATAAAGCTATGCGTAAATTGTTTAAGTTTATAGCAAACAATGTTTTAATGACATTTGTCTTTGACCCTTGTTTTAATACACTTAGTATTATAAATTTTGTCTTATAAAAGAGAATTTTTTGAAGAGTATTTCCAAAGTTTTTTTTTACCAATATTGTAATATGTAAATCAAGCATAAGTTTGGTTTTTAAAGAGTAAAGTTCGATTTCGATTATGGAAAAATAATTCCGCAAACGATATCGCTTATATGGAAAGGATTTATTCATACTTTTAACGCTAAATGTTAAGGCTTGAACTAGTTTCTGTCTTAAAGGTTAAAAATGTCACCAAGGTGATGCCTAGAGGTAATACTATCTCAGCATTCCCGCTTTATTTTCAGCTAAGAGATAGCACTTGTTTGGAATCGACGAGTAGTGTTAGATATATGATATTTAATTTCCATATACGATCATTTTAATTATCCCCGACGGTTGATTTATTTATTGTCGAATTTAGCTTTCTTCATGGTGTATCATCACCTTGAAAACGATTTGCTGCTCTTTGAGCTTTATCCTTCGTCGGAAATGACTAAATCCAAAGTGTAAAAACTGGCCAAGCTTTGTGGGGTTGCTCCCATTAGGGTATTTTCGCGTCTTATCTAGATTGTATTCAGTTGAACACTTAATGTGAAAATATTCGGATACTTTGTATGGTTTGACGAGGTCCAGCTTAGAGGGTCTCGATAAGTGTCATGGAGTATATGAGCTTTTTAGAAGTATGTTACTAGAGGTATACTTCAAGGGGGTTACACCTTACTAAAAATTTGTTGGAAATTTACCTTTCCTTATTTGATTCAAAATTTTGAATGTGTTTTTCCCTTAATTGCAATGGGAAGAGTCAACCGCTCTTCGCGGTGTTTAATAGGACTGTTACTTATTTTGTCCATTCTATCAAGTTGGACGGTTACCTTATTTTGTCCATTCTATCAAGTTGGACCGTCATCTTGTTTTATCCACTGTGTCCAGTTTGGATTTTCCTCGGATTATTTTAATTTTTTCATGTTTGGTTTTTAATACTATTTATGTTTATTCATATTTTAATTTGTTTCCTGTTGTTTATCACTACTCTTTCTTGTATGGATGTTATTCTTGTGAGGTTAAAACCTGTTCTCTATTAGCGACGTGGTCTCACGGAACTTTTATATGTTCAACATTATTTGATATTTCTCACGCTAGTGTTTCCAGACTGATCCGGGTGTGATTTTATCATAATGCTCAGGTCAGACAAAGTATTTTCCTAGATTGGCTTTGGTGTTAAGGAGATCTTGGAGAGAAGCTAGAGTTTACCTATCGTAGCGTTTATTTTCCACTTTATTATACTGTATCCATATCAGTAATTGTAAGATCAGAATTTTGTAACTGTCCAGCTGATAAGGTTTGTTTTTAACTCTGATGTACTTTGTATTTTTGGAGTGATAGTTTTTACTGTCGTTGTTATATTATATGTTGCTGATTCCACTATGAGATTCTAAGTTTCTATGTGCTTTGTTCTTTTCTTTTTATTTACCCTAGTAATCTGCCCTTTTGTCGACTGGATGCTCGACATTTGAACACTACCGTAGTATTCGGTGTCAATTTTCGATGGTCAAAAAGTTGGGTCATTATAGCTTAGTATTAGAGCTGAAGGTTAAGCGAAAACCTTAACTTCGGTAGGGTAAAGTTCATTAGAAATAAGCTTAGTAATACCCTAGAATGGGTTTGAGAGTATTATATATATGAGAGCATTTTTGTTATTGGCGGTAAAGACGTATTGTGTTAATTGATCTGTTGAGTCGTTTATGAATTTTGGTTGAGACTTGGGACACCACAGTGTCGATAGGGGTTTCTAAATACTCAAACAAGGCCAATGGACACGATATTAATTTTTGGAAAATTTTCAAGTGAAATATTTTGCCTTGGATTATATTTTATATTTATAAAGGAATTACTTTCAAAACTTTATATAGTTATAAAGTGTGTTTGTTTGAACATGATAATATTTAATTATTATCACTATTGTTTTATCAGTCATGCTCGATGATATTAGGAGCATTGACTGTCAAATGTTGATTGCTAATTATGTGTGCTTAGCTTATTTATAAGCATTTGTTGTTTGATTTTATAAACGAACCCCTTGTGAATTAATTTTCACAATTTGACTATAAGGTGTTCGAAGGATATGTTAAGTTAAAATTCACCTTTTAATAATGGTGAATTCAAAGTAAAATTTTAATAAAAGTTGTTGATATAATCTAAATGGCAGGATAAGACATTTAGAGTATGTGTGTGTATATATATATATATATGTTTGAGAAAATTCTATTATAATAAAGTAGTTATATAATATGAATGAATTTTTTATAAAGGAAATTTTTATATAAATTTAGTTCATAAAATGTACTTAAAAAGAACCTTTTGAATCTAAATCACAGAATATCTGAAAATAATTTCAGAAGGGTTGTGAGAAATGAAATAGTAGTATTTTTAGAGTAATAAAAAGGTAAAAATATTTTGGGAAGTGAAATTTAAAAATAAATGCATTTTCTTTAGGATAACTTAATAAAACATCTCGATTAGTTTTATGGTAATCCGAATAATCTTGTAAGTGACAATCGGATGTTTGCATAGGCGCATATTGTTGGGTACTTAGTAAATTATGCTCTTTATCATTGTGCGATCGAAATAAGTTCAAATCCGAACAAACCCAAAGTGAGTTTTGATAAACAAATCATTTGAAGTTATTATACATAAATAATATGTAGTATGCTTTCAAGGATGAGTTTTTGAAATGAAAACCTGGTATTTAACTTTTAAAGTTCCCTTAAAGGGGATTGGTTTCAAAATAAGAAGTATTTCTGAAAAAAGATTGTTTTTACAAATGAGATTTTACCCTTAGATAAATTGGGATAATTTAACACAAGTTTAAATTAGGTTAAATTTGACAGGAAAGTTTTAATAAACATTGTCTTATTAAAACATATAATTTTTAAAACATTTATGTAGTGTAAACTATTTACATGTTTTTGGTCAACCCATAAAACATCATTCATTTTAACACTCTAAGTTAAAGAGGTTAAAAGGTTGACTCAGTTTTAACGAACCATAATTTGATTTGATCCCCAACTAGATCTTTGAAAGAAAAAAAAAAGAAAAAATGAAATTTCTTTTTGCGTGTACTCTTAGGATAAAGAAGAATATTATACAAGTAAATAAAGTGGAATAAGTTATTATTTGAGGTTTAATATAAAAAAACGACTTATAAAATATTTTTAAACTTAGGTGAAAATTTATGAAATAATTCATAGATAATTTAGTATTGAATAAAATACTAAGTGGAAATATAAGCGGTTTAGAAAGAAAAAAATCAATATAGTTAAGAACTAATAAATTTTAGTATATAACTTTCCATTTTGTCCGAGTGAGTTTGGATAATCTTCTAAGCAATAAAAAAATGTCAATGAGCAAAATTTTACGCTTATATGATTATCTATATTTTTGAACAATCAAGAAAGATTTTAACCTAAGCTAAGATTTTTTTGTAAATCATTTGGCATTTTAAATAATGTTTAGTGTCATATTTTCCCTTATGAAATTTGATTGATTAACCGATAGTGTTGGTTTATTTTTATACGGAATTTGATTTGATTTGGCTGAATTTGATTTTACATAGTAATGTTTATAAAGTTTAAATTTACAGACAAAGGATTTTGAATTGTTGTTATTAGGACCTAAATCTCGGTGATTTCAGAAAAAACGAGATTTTGAAGATTTTGCGAACGAAATAATATTTATTCACTCTAGTTGATGTTTTTAGAGATATCGTTGTACCACTAGATGCTCCATGTTGTTTTGATTCTAGAGTTTTTGTAACGACCTGCAAATTTATCACTTTGATAAATTATATTTATTTTTAAATTTATCCAAATAAAAGTTTGGTAATACGAATAATATCGTTTTGAGTAATATTAAGTAATTGTAATTTTAATTATAATAAACATTCACAAAAAAAATTTCCTCGAAAATCTAAATCGATAAAATGGCTGAATTTTTTTTATCAATAACCAACTCTATAATTGTAAAACGTCGTGCATGGAGCTGAATACATACACTTATTTTTATAATTGAATAAGAATATAAAATAAAATTAATTGATTTGTTGTTGAAAATAAAATGTGTTTTTGACATTAAGTAATACCCTTAATTATGATATTTAATTTATTTAATTTAAATTGAGATTTAATGATTGAATAATTATTTTAAATATTCAAATAATTATTTTAAATGATGATAATCCATTTTGAATAGTTATAAAGTGAAAATAGTTATGGTAGGATCAGATCTGTTCTTGTTTGGATCAGATTAAGCAACATACCATTATATGCTTGGTCACACATACGTATTAATTGGTTAGCCTCGAGAATAGGAAAGTTCTTATGTGTGGATGAATCGACTGAAAAACTAGAGAGAATTTCCTTTGCTAAGTGCATGGTGGAGGTTGGGCCAGATCTGGATCTCCCTGATAGCTCCCTGTTAAAATGCTTGATGGATCGGAGTAGCAAGTACAAGTGAGTTATCTTTCGAAGCCTAAAATTTGTACAGCTTGTAAAATGTTTGGACACACGGTCGAGACCTGTTTAACTGAAAACATTAGTGTTGTTGGTAAGCATATGCATGGAAATGAGGATTTGGATTGTAAAAAAATGCAAGAATTTGTATCTGCTCCTGATGTGAGAGATACAAGAAAGACGCAAGTGTGGCAAAAAGTAGAAAATAATAAAGGTAAATAAAAGTTTGGAAAACCAACTCAGCAAGTTAATGTTAGAGATGGAACAACGGTTGATAATATGAGCCCTTCCATGCTTTTGAAAAAAGTTGAAAATAGCGGAGAGAGGAAAGGAAAAAATATTGCAGATGACATGAAGGAAACTGAAATTATTAGCATGGTGAGTAATATATTCTATCTACCCAAAAACAGTGATTATGAAGAAAATGATTATCTTTTGGATGACAATATGGTACTGGTGGAAACTAACAAAGTAGCTGAAAGTGAATTATATCATACAGCCATAAGAAAAGTGGTTGTGATGGAAAAAGTTGTCGTGCCCTATTGAATCTGCTGTGCATATGCACAACCAAAATCAATGTGAAACAGCAGAAGTTTCAGGTTGCAGTATATCGAATCCTGAGTGAATCCCTTTGTTTCCTGAGTCTGTCCAGATAACATGTTGTTGCCATCTTATGAAGCTAATTCGTGCTCATCATTTCAATGCACCTAACAAATATGATAGTTTCAATGCATGAAAAAGAGAACTTTAACCAGTCTCTCATGCCGCCCACCCCATCCAACTTTGCTCAATCACCCGAATATTCCTTTTCTATCAAAATCCCTAGCTGGCCTTCTTGTGTTCAACGGTCTCATGACTCTCTACCAATAAATTCCATTAATGTAAATACAAACATTGTACAGCAGGACTCACCAGCCTCATCTACTAAAGAACCTAATCTTATATTCTTGGAATTAAGAAGATTTACACGATCTCTTTCTTCAAAGAGCACCATAGCAGTTTCCCACCTCTGTTTATGTTTAAAAAAATTGCTGCATGGAACATACATGAAGCTCATAGTGGATTTAAACTTGATCAAGCAAAAGAGTTAATTCAACTCCATGACCTTTGCCTCCTTGCACTGCTTGAAACCAAACTTAACTCTCCATTAACCATCAAAGCTGCCAACTACATCAACCCCATATGGTCAGTGCTTCACAATCTTGAAAATGCTCCTTATAGCAGAATTCTTGTCCTTTTTGATTCCTCAATTTTAACAGTTTCAACCATTTTGACATCCAAACAACACATCCACCTTCATGTTGAATCTGTTTTTCCCCCTTGTCCTTTTATCTCACCTTAGTTTATGCTAACAATTACCTTATTCCTAGAAACATTTTCCTTAATTCTCTTTCTCCTCTCAAGCAGGATACCCACCCCTGGTTGGTGGTTAGAGATTTTATCTGCTGCCATCTCCTTGAGCATAAAATTGGTGGTCTTCCTCTCCTTCCCAAAGACATTACCCCCCTTAACATTGCCACGTCAGATTCTGATCTCATCCCTATCTCCAAATCTAGTGCCAAATTCTCATGGAAAAATAAAAGTAGAAGTGGTGCTCAAACCTTCTCTACAATTGATCATTCCTTTTGTAATCTTCCCTCTTTAACTCAATGGCCATCTCTTTCTGTCTTTTTACCACAACCGATTCTTTCTGACCATGCCCCTTTATTATTAACCCAGGGCTCCCCGTTAAGAAAGATAAGAGAAGTTTTAAATACTACGATGCTTGGGACATGTATCCTCATTTTCAAATATTATATTGCAAGCTTATTCTACTAATTACTGTGGTAACCCCATGTTCAAGTTTTACTGGAAACTCAAGGATATAAAGTTGGCTTTAAGGCATTGGGCTCGTAGCATTTTTGGTGCTGGTAGTTTGATGTATGCTAATCTATAGCTTCAGCTGAAAACTCCTAGGATAAAAAGATGGACCATCCCAATGATGTTGCAGCAGCTCAGGAGGATAGTGGTATTTTTCGTGAACTTAATAGTACATTGGAAATTGAAGCGAGCACGAAAAGACAACAACGTTATGATAAATGGAACGAGAAGGGTGATAGAAACTCTGCATACTTTCTTGCTTCTATTAAAGCCAAGAAAGTCCAGAACCCGATCCATGGCATAAATGATGATGATGGAAACCTGCACACTACTCCTAAAACCATTGATGGAGCATTTGTTGATCACTTCACCAAGTTATTTGGTAACTCTAATGACTTAATCACTGATCTGGATACTATCTCTTCCATTAACCTCCCCACTATCTGTTAGAACCTCAATTGGTGGATTTTAATGACAACAACTATAGAATTATATCAAAGAATAACTAAGCTAATTTGCAGGTGCACGAGCATCAAAAAGAGATAATAAAATATGTTCAAAATGAAGAAACACAATACAAAAGGATGAAAGAATGTTGATGGAGATACAAGAAGAGATATATACAATAGAGACAAGACGAAGGTGACAAACAAAGTATTATTAGTCATATAGTGTCGTGTCTAGAGTTTACAAATGTTAAAATCTTATCCAAATGGTATATACACATATACATTCATATTTTAAATAAAAAAATCAAGTTTTCAAAAATTACATGGAGTAGGACTTGAACCCGGATCACTAGTTCAAAAGGCAAGTGCTGTAACCATTTAAGCTATGGTAATTTTTTGTTACAAGCTAAATGCAGACGTCTGAATAATGTCATTCAGACATTTGAATGCTGAAACAAAATTATGGTTCTACAATATTCTGACGTCTGAATGAAAATATTCAGAAGTCTGAATAAGGCAAAAATAGCCTATTTGCTTGTTGTTTGCGTTTCAATCTAATTCAAAAGTCTGAATTTTTTAATTCAGAAGTCTTAATATTTCCAACTGCTATTTTCTTCAAAAGTCACTTCTCTTCACCGAAGAGAAACATTTTCAAAATCAATAGCTGCACCTGTTCTTTTCAATATAACTTTTCATATATGGTTGTAACTCTTTATATACTATATATAGACTATAGAATTCGACAAACAATTAACCGAAACCGAATTTACTTGTAGCATTCTTGAATTCTCATCTATTCTCAAGCTTTCAAATTGCACTCAAATTGCTTACACACTTTGATCATTAATCACTTTATCTTCCACAATTCTCAAAGCACATCATACTATATATCATAAAGGAGAAGATTATAGGAAGGTTGTACTTAATTGACCTATCAGTGTTATTTCAGAACACACTACAGTCAGATACATTTGTTATTTGTAAAGAAGTCATGTTTGGTTGCTCAGGCAGATTGAAGTCCTATTCGGTTGCTTAGGCGGGTAAAGTCCTGTTCGGTTGCTCAGCCAGTGTAAACATGTTACTCTGAGTTAATTGAGGGTTGTTGTAGTTGAAATTCCAAAAGGAGTCTGGGACTGGATATAGAACGGGAAGTTCGAACCAGTATAAAAATTCCTGGCGTGCTTGTTTTATTTTACTTATTCACATTGCTATAGTAACTTAGTTTATTTCCGTACTAGTATAATATAATTCCATATAGCACGATCCGCACTGTCTTTACAATTGGTATCAGAGCCTGAAATTCTATCAATCGTCACAAAATCATAGAGTAATGGCGAGAAAACGATCCAGTAGAAATACAGTAGGCAAAATCCCTTTCAAAGCCACCAATGAGGACTACAAAAAGGTACTTTCTGATTTACAAATTTCAATAAAAGATAATAATGAATTAGTTAGTATAAGCAGTAAGATTTCAAAGCTTAATTTTATTATTTTAGAAAAGATGAAGTCTGTTGAACTTGAAAATGAGAAATTGAAAAATGAGAAGTTAAATTTAAAAATTCAACTTAGTGTTTCAAAGAATAATTTTATAACTATTAAAGGTTCTCTAGATGAACAAAACACCATATTTGAAAAAGAGAGAGAAATTTTCAAAAGAAATGTTTGATTTGAAAAGACAAAATGATTTATTACAATCCTCTTTAGATAATTCGGAATCTTAAAATTTTCTTCTCAAAAATGAGAACTGTACATTAATAAAAGGAGAATTCCGAATTAAATAATAAAATTGATATTTTGAAAAATAGTAATATTTTTTTTGAAAATAATAATTGTGACTTTAAAGATAGTTTTTGTAAACTTAACACTAAAGTCACAAAATTTAATAAAGGTCAAATCAATTTAAACATGATTTTATCTAGTTCTAGACCTTTACATGATAAAAGTGGTTTAGGATATAATAAAACCAATCATAGAAATAGCACTAGATACGCTTTCATGTATGGTAAAAATGTTAGTGCTAGTACTAAATTTCGATTAAAGCCTAAATCCAATTTTTATAAAAATTCAAATACTGCTATGAACTATAATGTTAATAATTTCTCTAGAAGTACAAAATTATTAACTGGAATATGGATAAAAATTATCTAAGTATTTGGGTTCCCGTTAATTGGAAAAATAGAGAAAAATACATTAATGATTATTTTGATATAGTAATTGATAATGAAAATTATATTTATAAAGGTTCAACCACACCCAAATGGGTATGGCTTCCCAAGACCTAACCCCTGGACCCTAACATAGTAAGTTAGTACCAAAAATAATTATTATTTATTGTAGGTACTCGAAGAAACAAAAGGAAAAAGATCGATTTTGGAATTTTAAAGAATGTTCCACACATTTATTAGAATTACGTGCTTACAATGAAATATGGACTTCAACAAATATGGCAAAATCTATTTTATTCATTTATTTTTTCTTCATAATTAATAATGAGTTTATCTCATTATTACAAGATATTTTATATAATTTATTATATTCGCTCATTCTTTTTAATAATGACAAAGGGGGAGAAATTCATATGCATATTAATAGAGAGAGATATTATACTTAGGGGGAGCTTTAAACATATTAATAGAATGAATATTTTTTAAATTATATAGTTGTCATCATCAAAAAGGGGGAGAATGTTAGAACTTCAATTATTGGATTCTAATGGCAACAACTATACAATTATGTCAAAGAATCTCTAAGCTAATTTGCAGGTGCATGAGCATCAAAAAGAGACAATCAAATACGTTCAAAATGAAGATACATATTACAAAAGGATGAAAGAATGTATATGGAGATACAAGAAGAGATATATACAATAGAGACAAGAAGAAGGTGACAAACAAAGTATTATTAATCATATAGTGTCATGTCTAGAGTTTACAAATGTTAAATCTTCTCCAAATGGTATACACACATATACATTCATATTACAAATGAAAAATCAAGTTTTTAAAAATTGCGTGGAGCGGGACTTGAACCCAGGTCACTAGTTCAGAAGACAAGTACCTAACCATTTGAGCTTGGTAATTTTTTGTTACAAGCTAAATTCAGACGTCCGAATAATGTCATTCAAACGTCTGAATGCTGAAACAAAATTATGGTCCTGTAATATCAGACGTCTGAATGAAAATATTCAGAAGTCTGAATAACGCCAAAAATAGCCTATTTGCTTGCTATTTGCGTTTCAATCTAATTCAGAAGTCTGAATTTTTTAATTCAGAAGTCTGAATATTTCCAACTGCTATTTTCTTGAAAAGTCACTTCTCTTCACCGAATAGAAACATTTTCAAAATCAATAGTTGCACCTGTTCTTTTCAATATAACTTTTCATATATGGTTGCAACTCTTTATATACTATATATAAACTACAACATTCAACAAAAAATTAACCGAAACCGAATTTACTTTTAGCATTCTTGAATTCTCATCTATTCTCAAGCCTTCAAATTGCACTCAAATTACTTACATACTTTGATCATTAATCACTTTATCTTCCACAATTCTCAAAGCGCATCACACTATATATCATAAAGGAGAAGATTATAGGAAGATTGTACTTAATTGACTTATCAGTATTATTTAAGAACACACTACAGTCAGATACATTTGTTATTTGTAAAGAAGTCCTGTTCGATTGCTCAGGCAGATTGAAGTCCTATTCGGTTGCTTATGTGGGTGAAGTCATGTTCGGTTGCTCAGGCAGTGTACCCCTGTTCCTCCTGGGTAAGTGAGGGTTGCTGTAGTTGAAATTCCAGAAGGAGTCTGGGACTAGACGTAGAACGGGAAGTTTGAACCAGTATAAAATTCCTGGTGTGCTTGTTTTATTTTACTTATTCACATTGCTATAGTAACTTAGTTTATTTCTGCACTAGTATAATATAATTCCATATAGCATGATCCGCACTGTCTTTACACTATCAATCATAATGATGCCATTGCTTTGACAACTAAAGTGAAAAATGCAGAGATTAAAAAATCTCTTTTCTATATGAACAGGCAATCAACTGGTTGGCTTGATGGTCTCAATGTAAATTTTTTCATCTCCTCTTGGAATGTTGTAGGATCTGACTTCTGCAAAGCCATTCATAATTTTTTTGACAAATGCAAACTCCTTCATGTAGTCAACTCCATCTACATTGCTTTAATTCCTAAAGACAACTCTCCATCCACTATCTCTTCTTTTAGACCCATTTCCTATTGTAATGTCGTTTACAAATGCATTTCTAAAATTCTTGCATCTAGGCTTGTTGTTGTCTTTCCTAAATTAACTCTCTCAACCAAGATGCCTTTTTCTTAGTAGTAGTATATTGGATAACATTCTTCTCGCTCAAGAGTTATTAAAGGGTTATGATAGGAATTCGTTCACACCTGTTGCTGTTTTAAAACTTGATATTTCAAAAGCATATGACAGTGTGCATTGGTTTACAATTGTCAAAACTATGGAAAAGATGGGTTTCCCTAAAGTATTTATAGCTTGGGTCTACACTTGCATATCAATACCAGCATTCTCTGTTATCATCAATGGTAGGCCTATAGGTTTTTCTAGAAGTAAGCATGGAATTCAACAGGGAGATCCTATAAATTCCTATCTCTTCATTATGGTTATGGAAGACTTCTCTAACTTGTTGTCTTTGAAGTACAATAGTAGACTTGTCAAATATCACCTAAAATGTAGTCACTTGCAAGTGTACTCTATCATGTTTGCTGATGATGTTTTAATGTTTACTAAACCTGATCAATCCTCCTTGAGTTGCATTATTAAAACCTTAGAAACCTTCTACAAGATGACTGGCTCAGACTCAATCCCGATAAATCTAGTATTATTCTCTCTAGTGTTCCAGAAATCCTTGCTAATAGTTTGTATCAGGCATCTGGGTTTAAAAGCATAGATGGGGACATGAAGTATTTGGGATTGTTCTGGGTTTAAAAGCATGGATGGGGACATGAAGTATTTGGGATTGCCTCTCATTACTAAAAGAATCACTTTAGCCAACTGCCTGCCATTGTAGAGTAAAATCACTGCCACCATGAATTGTTGGTCCAACAAATTCCTTTTACAGTCTGGCAGGTTGGTCCTTATGAAGTCAGTCATCTTCTCCATGATGTTGTATTAGGCTCGTACTATCATTCTTCTTGGCAAATTGGTGAGGCTAATTAGATCTGCCATGCTTAGATTTTCTAGATTGGATCAACGCATAATAAAAAGCTGCTTCCTTGCTCTTTCTGCAAGTTTGAAGCCCCTCTTAGCATGGGGGTACTGGGAATCCGTAATCTTAAAGTTTGGAATATGGAAGCGTTTAGCAGGCACTGTAATGACGTTATTAATTGAAAAGACAGTATTTGGGTGCAATGGATATGGCACTACTGCATAGGAAGGAAAGAATTTTGGAATATGGATATCCCACAATCTATAATTGGGCTTCGAGGAAAGTTATACAACTATGAAACTTGATCTTGCCCAATATTCAATCCCATTTTAATGGTAGCAACACTATAAGTTTCTAGCATGAGCCGTGGGTTGGTAGTGGAATAATTTTATCTAAAGTATTATCTAATCAGCAGCTTGTTCAAACTGGTATACATCTTCAAGCAAAGACCAGTGACTATATTTATGATGGGTTTCTTCAACTTCCCTACATCAGTAACCAAGCAGTTAGACTGCTGTGGAAGAATATTCATAGCAATCAGTACCATGTCCAACCCACATTGCAAAATTCATGGAACCTTAAGCAACACCCTATAGCTTCTGCGTCCTTGCTACTCACTAGAACTGTTTCCCTGCCTGCCAAGAATTGGGTTGGCATCATATGGAGGAACGATTCCTCCCCTACTGAAAACGTAATGTTATGGAAGGTCCTCAACTCTGCTTTGTTGACCACTAGTATTGTATATAGTTATGGGATGTTATGCAGTAGAGATTTTGTTTTTTGCTATTTGAATGATGAGTCCTCTACCCACTTGTTTTTTGAATGTGCAGTACTATTCATGTTGTGGTTGAGAACCATGAGCAATGCAGGTAGAAGAACTTCTTGCTGTATGTTTGCAAATGAATGGAACAATGTGTTTAAAGCTACTAGTAGGAAAATGCAAGATCCAGGTTGATTCTCTGTGTACTAAAATATATCTTGATATCATTTGAAGAGAGAGGAATGGAATTGTATTTGAAGGCAAAAGGAGAACGATGGTGTGTCTATAGCATGAAGTAAATAGAATAAGTCAAATGCAATTGAAGAGATCTCCTTTCAAGTTTCATGCTGGATTTGCTCTTGCATGGACTTGAACTCTCTTTTATTTTATATTAGTTCTCTTTCTTGTTTAGTTATTTTCTTGTTACCCTTGTGCGTTTGTTTTTTTTCTTTTCCTTGGTTCAAAGCATGTTTTGAATCAATTTATTTTATTGTTTTGTTGCAAAAAAAATCTGGTAGGGGCCCAGTCAACCTCGCTAGCTTTGCTTAAAAAATAAATCATTTATAATAGTTTTATAATGATATATATTTGATTTGAAAATATAAGGAAAAATAGATATCGGTATAATAGCGATTTTTGTAAATAATTATTAATATTTATTTATATGGTTTTTCAAATGAAATGTAGTCATTTTAATTAGTTAAAAATGGTAAGAAAATGTTTTTCAAACTTTGTTTACAAAAATATGTACATTAATTAAGAAGTGAAAATGTGACCGATATTCAGTTCTTCGGATTTCAACGGTTTATTGAACGAAAGTTGTTCGAAATCAATGCAACGTTGTTTATATGTCATGTACACATATATAACATATAAATGAACACCCTAACGTACACATAAACATATACGTTTACACTTAGACATATATATATATATATATATATATATATATATATATATATATATATATATTACAAAATCTAAGATATTTTAGAAGCAACCTTTCTCCTTAAGCTTACGCAAGTCAACATATGCATACATGAAGTAGATGGAAGTGATGGGCACATGGGGAGAAGGCTTTTCCTGGCCTAAAGGAGGTTTATTGGAGAAGCCATGAAATGATGATGTGTGTATGGGTTCCTTAACACTCTTTCTTTAGCTATAAATAGCCCACCCTTTTATCATATTTTTTCACTTTCTTCACTCTAGCATAACATCCTCATATCAGAGAGAAATTAAGAATTTCCTTTTTTAAAAGCCATAAAAATTTCAGTGACTACAACTTTCTAGGGTACCACCTTTTCCCATTTTAAAGTTAGCTATGCTCAAAACTCCATTTTCTACAAAGCATTTTTGAGCCCAGTTTTAATGGCCGAAAATACTTCTTTTTCATTCGAGTATAACTCCTCCAAACCAGATCTAAATTAGGTAGTTAATTTTTTCAAACCGTGTGAAATTCTAGTGGCTAAAACTTTAATGTTTAGCACTTCTTCCAGTGGCTAAAACTTTAATGCCAATTCCACTTTTTTTACAGTGCATTTTCAGGCTTCGTTTTTGGCAAAATTTAATACAGGTTTTAAAGTTAATTTGCTGATGTTATAAAAGTGTTTGGGAATAATTAACTATTTTATTAAAGAACATGGATTTATTTATTTAAAAGAAATTATAATGTGATTAATTATCTTTTTGAGATAATTATTATTTTTTTAAAATTTATAAAGGCATTTAAATTGTTTTATTTTCCTTTGGGATAATAAACATTATTTTAAAATTTACAAATGATGGTTTTAAATGAGAAAATCCTTCAAAAGGAATTAGTTATAAATTAAGCTAAGTGTAAATTATTTGGGTTTATAGTAAACAATGGTTTAACGACATCTGTCTTTGATCCTTGTTTTAATGCACTTAGTATTATAATTTTTTTCTTATAAAAGTATATTTACCAATATTGTAACACGGAAATCAACGACAAGTTCAGTTTTTAAAGAGTAGTTCAATTTCGTTTACAGAAAAAAAATAATTCCATAAACGATATCGCCTATATGGAAAGGATTTACTCATACTTTTAATGCTAAACATTAAGGCATGGACCCTTTCTATCTCACAGTTAAAAATTTCATTAAGGCGATGCCTAGAGGTAATAATATCTCAACTTGTCTAGCTTCATTTTCAACTGAAAGATAGCACTTGTTTGAAATCGACGAGTAGTGTTAGATATATGATATTCATTTCCATATACGATCATTTTAATTATCCCTGACAGTTGATTTATTAATTGTCAAATTCATCTTTCTTCATGGTGTACCATCACCTTAAAACGATTTGTTGCTCTTTAAGCTATGTTATCCTTCAACAAAAACGACTAAATTCAAAGCGCGAAAGAGGGTCAAGCTATGAGGGGTTGCTCCCATTAGTGTATTTTAACATCTCATCTAGATTAGACAAGGTTATGAACTTAGATGTGAAAATATTTGGATACTCAGTGAGGTATGGCTGGGTCTGGCTTGGAGGGTCTCGAAAAGTGTCATTGAGTATATGAGCTTCTCGGAAGTATATTACTAGTGATATACTTCAAGGGGGTGCGCCTTCCTAGTCATTTTTTGAAAATTTTCCTTTTCTTATTTGATTCGAACCTTTGAATATGTTTTCCCCTTAATTGCAACTGGAAAAGTCAACCACTCTTCTCGGTATTGAAGTATTGGTTTTGTCCATTCTATCAAGTTTGGACTGTTACCGTATTCTGTCTATTCTATCAAGTTGGACTGCTATCTTGTTTTGTCTATTCTGTCCAGTTTTGATTTCACTTGGATTATTTTCATTCTTTCAAGTTTTGTTTTTAACAAAATTTATGCCCATTCATATTTGGAGTTGTTTCATGTTGTTTATCTCTACTCTTTCCTACATGGATGTTATTCTTGTGAGGTAAAAACCCGTTTCGCATTAGCAGTGTGGTCTCATAGACTTTTATTTGTTCACCATTATTTGAGGTTTCTCACGCTGACATTTCCAAACTAATCCGACTGTATTTATCATAATGCTTGGGTCAGATGAGTATTTTCCCAGGTTAGCTTTGTTGTTGTGGAGATCTTGGAGAGGAGCTGGAGGTTCACCTATCATAGTGTTTATTTTCTGCTTTATTATATAGTATCCATATAAGCAATTGTAAGGTCAGGATTTTATAACTGTCTAGTTGATAAGGTTTGTTTTTAACTCTGATATACTTTGTATTTTTGGAGTGACAGTTTTACTGCCCTTGTTGTATTATATGTTGTCGATTCCGCCGTGAGATTCAGATTTTCTCTGTTCGTTTCTTTTTATTTACCTAACAATCTGCCCTTTTGTCGATTGAATGCTCGACATTTAAACAAGGTGGTAGTATTCAGTGTCGACTTTCAATGGTTAAAAAGGCGGGTCATTAGAATTAAGGCAATGTAAACAAAATAGAAGATTTGTAATATATATGTGTATAATTACCTTTGGATGACGCCTGGAGATACACCTTGATTGAAGAAGAATTCCAGGATTCTTCAAATTGATCTCTAGATCTGCAATAATATAGAGATAACAATCTTTTTCTCTTTTGTTTTTCTTGAATTTTGTTTTGGAATTTTCAAAGTCTTGCCTCCATGAAATTTTTGAATATTTTAGAAGGAAAGACGAGAATGAGAGAAGCAAATGACTGAGCTAACATTTTATTAAAGGAGTAAATAACTGTAGCCTTTTATATATGTGGATTGCTTTCATTTTAATAATACACTATTCTCATTCAAAACAAAAGACCCCTTGAATTCCTCAAAGTAAGTCCAGCTATTACATGAGCTATCTGGGCTCTAAAACATTCCAAAAACCAATTAGTATTATTCCTACATAAATTCAATTCAAATTTCCTATCGATATCGTATACCGATACGAGCGCTTATAGCTGTTATATATACACTTTATTAAAAACTATTGGAAATCAAACAAATAAAATAATAAATTTTTATAAATTAATATTTCACAAATATTAATTAATTTTATTTATTTAAAGCCTTTTTAATATTTTCTATTTAAATCAAACTTAAACATTCGACCGATATCGCATATCGATATGCACGTTTAAAACTTTTATATACGCACTACAATAAATACTAATGATATTCAAATAAATAAAATAAAATTTAATAATTAATATTTCATAAATATTAATTAATTAAACAAATTTTCAACTAAAAATCAATTACATCATGTGGTTTATTTGGAATCTTCATCATTTCGGTTATGTGATTCATAGGTGTAAACTCAGTCAGCTATTAATATTGAACAATTCAAATATTAATGTCCACGCACAACCTTAGCTAGTGGTGTGACATTTTGGATGAATCTATCGCTTATGCGTCTTTTGGTAAAATCCAATTTTATTTATTATAATCGTTACCCATTAGTGACAATTACTTTCATCAATTATCTTCGTCAAAACTATATCACTTTGGACTTATGGAAGTTGGTAATGGTCAAAATTCCAGTATCATCCATATTCAAGTCTATATCCTACAAAAAGTCCTTGGTTCAATTATTATTATTATTATTATTAATCGAAATACTCTGTCCAGAGACTTTGACTTTGAGTTGACTTCACTTGACCGCGATACTAACCTCAGAGATGAATCTACTCTTGAATAGTGTTTCACTTCTAATGCTTCCACTCGATCCAACAATAGTTGTTAGAGGGACGCTATGCCATGATTTAACTATAATTAGAGCAGAGCTTCCATATTGATGATCAATAGTATTCTCAAGTCAAGAAAACTGTGTAATTTTGTCACATCAATATTTTTCTGTTTGACCTTAGTTATATTAACCAATAGAAACTAGAGTGAGTAATCCTATAGTTACCCAATAACTATCGATACGTAACCCCTTGGTGCCCCTAGCAGTCATAAGTAATACACTGCTCAACATTTGGAGAGAATTACGTACTCTATTCTCAATGGATTTATCGCTATCTAGTTTCGATATCTTGACTAGGAACATTTAAGATAGTATATTTATTTTTATTATGATAAATCACTCATGGTTGCAACACATTATAACTACTGTCACAAAACATACCATTTACTAAATTTTCTATTAAATATACTTTTAATTAAATTAGTTAACTAATATAACTTATTATGTCAAGTATATAATAGAAAGAAAACACCTTTTATTTCAAACTAGATTGGTTATCAAGTTATATATATATATGTATATAATATATATATATATATATAACAAATTATATAATTTCCCATAGGGCATACCCCTAACTCTATCAGTCCATCGAACAAAATCCATAGAAACACTTTCCCACTTCCATTGGGAAATATCTAATGGCTGCAAAAATCCTCCTGGCTTCTTTTGCTCTGCCTTTACCCTTTAGCAAGTCATACATCAGGCTACATACTCTGGCACATACCTTTTCATACCATGCCAATAAAAGGCTATCTTCAAGTCATGTCACATTTTTTCTTCACCGGGATGAATGGTCATCCTAGAACGATGTGATTCGACTAGTATTGTGTCAATCAAATTCATCATAAGAGGAACACATACTCTACCATTTCTCTGCAACCACCCTTTTAACTTAATGGTATAGCACTTTAAATGACTCGACCACCCTTCTCCGACAGGATTTTCTAAAATATCCAATACCTCATTATCGTGCCTCTGAGTTAACCCAACATAGTCTATAAATGTAGGCAACAAATTCAAAGCTTCTAATAATCCTAGAGTGATGTCTGACAATGGTTAGAAATTGAGAGTAGAGATAAACTCCAAGTTCTTCCACTCTAAGAACATAAGACACAACATCACATGCTTCTTACTCAAGGCATCAGCTACAACATTTCCCTTTCCTGGAGTATAAGAGATATCAAAATCATATGACACCAAAACTCCATCCACCTCTATTGCCTTAAGTTCAGAGACCGATGATCCATATATAGCTCAAACCACTCTCCTAATAGATAGTGCCTCCATGATTTGAGTGAAAAGACAAAGGTCACTAGCTCAAGATCATGGGTAGGATAGTGTCTCTTATGGACTTTCAACTATCGACTAGCATAGCTCACCCTCTCCCTTCCTGCATTAAGACCACGCCCAACCCCGTACCTTAAGCGTCGGTATACACTATGAATGCCTTCGTATCGTCAGGTAATACTAGAACATATGCACTAGTCAACGCCTCCTTCAACTTGATAAAAGCATCTTCACACTTCGAGTCCCACGATAAAATCAAAATTTTCTTGGTAACGGGGTCAGAGGGGTAGAGATTTTAGCGAAGTCCTTAATGAACTTCCTATAGTAGCCTACCAAATAAAGGAACTCCCCACTCTATGGCACTCTTCGACACATGCAAATTCTGTATTACAACAACATTACTAGGATCGACCACCAGCCCACTCTCAGAGATAATGTGTTCTAAAAAGCATGCGCCAAAAGTGACATTTGAAAAACTTTGCCTCTAACTTATGCCCATGAAGTCTATTGAGCACTTCTTCTAGGTGAAACTTTTGCTGCTCCTCACTTTTCAAATAGACTAACATATCATCAACAAATACCACCATGAACTTACTAAGCAACCTTTTGAAAACTTGACTCATCAGGTCAGAAAAATAGGTGGGTGCAATGGTTAGTCCAAAGGGCATGACTAATCACTCATAAATTCTATTGGGTGTATGAAAAGTACTGTTCTGAATATTATCCTCGGCTATATGCAACTGATGGAATCCGATAGCTAATTCAAGTTGGGAGAACACCTTCGCTCCAACCAACTGATCAACGAGATCATCTATGCAGGGAAACGAGTAACGATTCTTCTTTGTCAGCTTATTCAGCTCACGATAATCGATGCAAAGCCTTATAGAACCATCCGTCTTGGTAGCAAAGACAACTGATGCTCCCTACTCTGAAATACTCCTCTTAATGAAGCTCTTCTCCAAAAGCTCATTAACTTGCTTATTCAGCTCGTGTCATTCCTTAGGGGACATATGCCTCAAGGGTAAGACAACAGGCATGGCATTCTCTACAAGATAAATTCAATACTCGATCTCTTAGGGTGGAAGACCAATGACCTCAGAAAAGACATCTGAATAGTCTCCAACTACTAACACTGAATCTAACTCATCATGTGATAGGTTTAAAGAATATAGATAACTCAACATAACTGAACTTCTAGGATTACGATAAACCTCTACACAACGTCCACTACAAGTACCCAAACGAACAACCTACCTATCACAATCTAAGATTGCCGCATAAATGGTCATTTACTCCACACCAAAATCAACACAAACCTAGAAAATCCTAAGACAAAAGCATCACAATTGAATTCGACCCCTAAAATAAAAAATTTCAAACCCCTACATATCATAGATAAATAAACCAATCCTCTAACAGGATTAGATACATCTACTGGGTCTGTAACTATGCTACTATCAAGTGTAACTAATCTATAAGTCTACTTGAGATAAAAGCGTGTGATTCTCTAATGTTAAATAAGGCACGAACAATTAAGTCAGATAAAATTAGCATACCTTTAGTTATGAACTTCTTCCCCATGTCAACTATTGGAGGAGCACTAGAGCTGGGAACATCATCTTGTGTGTAAGCCGAAACCACTAGGGTAGAGGTCTTCGGTGGTGCTAGACACTCCCCCCTCATATGCTGGGATTGACTAAAGTGGTAACATTTGATCTTTGATATGTCCGTCTTGCACTCCTTTGCAAAATGCCCCATCTTACCTTACCACTTACACTACGGCTTATGCTTCTTAATCTTTTATTTGGTCCCCATTCCACTAATTCACTGATTCTGCTGGGTTGTCTTTCCTTCTGACTTCTTAGGCCTACTCTTTGCTTCCTCCTTGAAAGTAGTGTTCACCAAGGTCATCTCCACCAAACCCTCGAAAGTCACACCCATACGAATACGAATAAGGGTCAAATCTTAAAGAGGTTTATTTGTCACCTTTAAAAACTTCAGAGCTTTCCTGTGGTGGGTGTTTATCAACTTCATATCATACTTAGCCAACTCAGTAAACTGATTTGCATTCACTAACATATCTTCATGCTTCAAATATATGAACTTCTCCAACTGTACTTCCTAGTCTGCCATGGGAAAAAACTTCATCTTAAAACACCTTCTAAACTCTCTCCAAGTAATCTCTCCCTTGTCAGTCTCCACCACTACCGTGTCTCACCAATTTAGAGCCTCTACTTATAAATGCCAATGGAAAGTTTTCTCCTGACGTAATCTCCAAGACCCATCAATCCAAAAATCCTCTCATAAGTGCAGATCCATAATTTCTAGTCCATATATGACTCAGTCCCTATATACATCTTTCCTTCTAGACTCACAAAGTCCTTGCATAACTTGGTGAAATCGATGGTAGTTGGATAAGTAAGAACTATACCTGGCATCCACTCTATGGGTCCCCTATTAGGGTTAAGGTCAGCTTAATCTCTCACTTGTATATACCAACAGAACCAAATGGAAATGTTCAGGCCTGGAATCTCAGCTGGGTAACCAAAGTCGTAATCAACGGGATCACTTATCCTCTATATCTGTGATTTAGGATTATTAGCAACTTTTTCTTAGATAGCATTGGCAATAATAAGTGATAGCGGTTTTTCATATTTACATACAAACCCTTTAAAAAACATTTTTTCTACATATACTTTTGGAAACCCATTTTGAAGAACTTTTTGAAAACCTTCTTGGAAAACCCTTTTGTTTCAAAACTTTTCTAGTATGTCCTCTCAGTATGTACCTAAACCATAAGCAATTTTAAACCTAGGCTCTGATAGCAAATGTGACAACCTGCACCTCCCGACACACCGATCTAAAGCCTAGGGTGACTTTTGTACTCACATCGATGCCAAGAAGTACGAGCTATCGGGTTTCTAAATATTACAAAGACTAAGTATATAAGGATAAAGTCTAAGACATTCTACACTTTTAGATCTCATAATGGAAGATGGTAAAATATAAATACAGAAATAGTCATCTTAGAAAATATCCTAGAAAACACAGTCTCAAAACATATGTAGTCATAATTAAGATTTTACAGAAATATAGCTTATAGTCTGACAAGTACTAAGTATGATAAATAGTTACATAGAGAGTAATGAAAAGTAACAAGATATGTCAATGCCAAGCTCACCTCTCCATGTAATAGATCTGGGCCAATTACCTGCTACCATGTCTTTCTATGGTGGGGAAAAAGTAAGGAAAGGAGTGTGTCATATAAAAGTCTGGTGATCATATACAATTGACTTCGTTAATACTCTATGTGACCAAGGGTGTCCTACTTGTGTTTGTGAACAACTTACTAAGGTAAGTTTCATTAACCTAAGGGTTATAATTTTAATTACACCTAAACCTAATATCTTATGAAGGTTTGTACTCAGAGTCGAATAACTAATCGAACCTCAAAATAAACTATGGATCGGCTAATAACTATTAGAACTATTCCAACATAGGTTTACCTACAATGTCAAACATGGGAATACATTCCCAAGTAATGACTACACGTATCGTATGTACGCACCGAGGTGGAGCCCATTATGCCGACTCATGCCAAAGATGTCTTAGGGTTTACTACATCTATGTCCACTCTCAGTGCTAACATAACGTCACTTATTACACAGCGATGGGCATCCATCAGCAACATGGTATCATGTCCTCCTCGCCCCTTATACCAAGGAAATTCCATTAGGCTTGACCATACACTTCTCCAAGCATCATCGTCAATGTTGCATGTACATCATAAAAATACTATGAGTGCAATTTGCGATAAAATCATCTCAGACGAATATCGACTATGCCGAACAAATAGTGTATATACTCCATTGCTAGTATATACATCTATCAAGTCCCCTAAAGTCCAAGCATCGTAACCCTAGGGAGTTAATTTCCCCACTTATATGCAACAACTTAGAATTTTGGTCATTGGATTTTTTTAATATTTAATTAATTTCAAATATTGAAATATACGGTTATTTTAAAATTAATAACTGAAATTCAAATATGGAGACTATTTAAAATATTTGAATAGTAATTTAAGATATTGGGATTTTTAACTAAACATCAATTTAATAGATTAATGGTCTTATTTAACTCCTTTTTAATTAATAAATAATAACAGTGAATCCATTTTATAAATTTATTTGAAATAATCAATACTAAGAAATTTATTTTTAATTTTACGACTTGATTTATAAGGATGTATTTTTAATTTAATTTATTTGATTTTTTTCATAATTTTTAATTCGGAAATTATTTAAAAAAATTGTTTATCGAGTTTTCATCAAACGACGGTGTTTTTTGATTTTATGAAATCATTTAACAAGTGTATATTATTATTGATTTATGGTCGCATCGCTGTATGAAGCGCGCCCATATTTTTATTTTATTGTTTATAATTCATGCGTGAACAAAAATCTATGCGGTGAGTTGTTAGAAATCACAAATAAATATAAGTCGATACCTAGGCAAAACATTATCTCATGTGTTCACTCCTCCTTTTTACGGTTCTATCAAACTTTAAAAATCAAAATAAAGAAAATATAAATCCTCTTCTTGTAAAATTCAAAATAAATCAAATAAAACCCAAAAAAATAAAAAGGGAGGATCTTTGGACTAGGTTTGTATAGATCTATGCTTCTATGTCCATTTCAAGTGGTGCGACCGAAGTTAGGCTGCTCGACTATTTCTGAACATGAGAGAAATGATCTAGGGTTTCGATTTTGTGAAAATTGTGATGGAATTTGGTGAATCAGTGATCGGAGTTGGGTTCATAGGAGAAAATAGCACCTAGGTGTCGAAAATGGAGAGGAGCGGTGCCATAGGGGGAGGTGCGACTTGATGGTTGACATGGTGTTATAAGGATGTTGCATTTGGAAGTGGGAGTGTGGGCTTCGACTTGAGGGGTCTGGGAGGTTGAGGTCGAGGAGTAGAGTTCATCGGGATCATCAGTTTTGGACTCCGTGGAGGGAAAGGGAGAGGTAGTCATGGCCATGGGAAGAGGAGGTACAGAAAAGAGGCGAGAATGGATTGAGGAAGAAAGTGTTTATAATAACTAATGGGTCTTTTAAAATTGTAATTAATATTTAGGTTGTATTAAATTAAATCAAAATTTTATAAATGAAATATCTCTCTCATATGAGATCCAATCGAGGCGAACTTTTTGCGTTGCGCTCGTAGTTGCTATAACTTCGCGATGGAATTGGATTGGCTGAATTTGGAGCTTGTAGAATTTTATGCTAAAACCGGTCATCGTTCGATTTTAGTTCAAATCGGAATGCTTCGGCAATAGCTGGAATTTCGGTTAGTATAATTCACCTTTTTGGATAAATCAGTATGTCGTATAGTAGATTAATTTTTACTGTTTGTGTTTGCTTGAAATTATTGGCTAATCGGTTAAATTATTCGCTTCTGAAAAGCGACCGACATTTAAATTGAAAAATAGGGAATTCTATTGAGAAATCTGGATTTCTCAATATTATTGTTTTTAATTTCCAGTTATATTCATGTTATGTTTATTTCAATTATATTCCAGTTATATAGCTTGTTAAATGTCAAAATATTGATTTTTTGATCATATTGGATATGACACCGACATATGTGAAAATCTAACCTTTTAGAGAAAAGGTAGCAACAACATTTGGTTAAGTGCTATAGTAACTATTGGCCTCGATATAGTATTTTGGAAATACCGTTAATTGTTGTTTGATTTTGGAAATGATTTCTGTATTGGAAAATGATATTTAAATCTAACCTTTTCGAATTTCTAAGATATTCTAATTAAAATAATCTTTTGTAACTTTTTTATTCTTCTTTCTAATATATATATATACATTAGTAAATGTTTTAATAAACATTTGGGAAGTATGGGTTTTACGGTAAATTAGTATAATAAAAAATGTTTATTTCTAAAGTAAATAAAAAGGGATTATCTTTTATTAAAATGGAGATCATGTGTTTAAAGGAGGAGAGAATGGTTTGGAAGTAAATATGGGTGAAACACTTTATATAAAAATATTGTAATAAAAGATGGATTTATAAATTAGAAGAGAAGATTTATTAGCAATATTTTATAAAAAAAAAATAGGTTTATAAGTGTATTTTATAAAAGGAGAATACTATCATTTTGATAAATACGAGGAGTAAATCTCAATTGTGAGATTTTTGAAATATATGGAATAATCGTGTTATGGAAGGCATATAAATTTATATTGATTTTTGGGAATTTCCCTATATTTGGAGTTTGGTATTATATTTGGAGTTTTATTTTAAAAAGCAGTTTTAGCAATTTTATTTACATAATCTATAAAAGGGATTTCATAAATGAATTTGGAGTTTTATAAATGAGTTGCAAATAATTTGGGAATTTATAAAATAAGTTTATAAATGATATTTTATAAGAAATGTTTTTATAAAAGACTTTACAGATAATATAAAAGATATTTATAAAGGAGATATTACATAAAAAAATTCTAAATTTATAAAATACGCTATAATTACGTTATATATATTTATAAAGTAATTTATAGATAAAATTTTAGAAAAGGAAGCCTAAAATGAATTTAGAGCTTATACTTTTAAAAAGGTTTTATAATTTATTAAACATTCATAAGGGAGTTTTATAACTTGAAATGAGATCTTGAAATTTGGAAAGAAGTTTTATAAAGGAATTTGGATATTTATAAAAGAAGTTTTATAAATGATTTGGATATTTGTAAAAGAGTTTTATAAATGGTTTTGGATATTTATAAAAGAGTTTTATAAATAAACTTAGAGATTTTTTTTAAGAGTTTTGTAAATGGATTTGGAATTTTAGTAAAGGAGATGTTCATAAATGAAAGAGATTTATTAAAAAGAATTTATTGAAGAAATTTATAAAAGAAACTGAGGTTGGATTTCTCCAAATCAAACTCCTTAATTTTGTTGGTGTGGATGGTCATTCCACGCTTAACACTAAAGGAATATTGTTTGGGTTTATCATTATCTCCGTTTTTGTTAAAACAATATTTGTTTTAATCCTTTGATATGATTTTGAAATAAGAAATCTTTTATAATTTATTGTGAATATACTTATACTATTGAGATAAGTATATGAATACATTTTCTAAGTAGGGAAAGTGTAGTGTGTTTGTGAATACACTTATACCATTGAAATAAGTATATGGATATTTTTTTCAAGTATTGAAAAGAGCATAGAAGGTCTGTGAATATGCTTTTGTAAAAGTATTTTGATACAAGTGTTTACAAAGTGATATTAATTAGTAAAAGGATTAATTAAAGAGGCTGATTGGTGCTTTGTGATTAACTAGTGTTGTTTTTCTTTAGAAATCAAATCTCTTGTTGAATTATTTGTTATTTGATAGTTAAATAACCGATTATCAAATATTGGTATGTTTAAACTATTGTTGTCGGTACGGAGGGACCAGAATCAGATATATTATCTGAAAACCACTTCGAACTGATATAAGAGTTCGAATGGAATACATCTAAAAGATGATCGAAGACGGAGCTCTTAAATGGGCTACTTGCTACTAATCCTTAGGGTGATTCCAAAGTGGATGTAGTAGAAGTAGCACCTTCAATTTCGTTCAGGCCCGGAATGAACTTGTACGGATGAATGCTAGCATTGTGTTCCTGCCTGGAGGGCGATGTTAGCATTCCAAGTGGGAATTTCTAGGAATAATATGGTAAGCGCTAGCTCATAGGCCTCACACGCAGTAATTGCAAAAAAGCAGTAACATGTAGAAGGGCTATCACTCCTATTAGGATATGATCATCTATTATCTAGAGTTGATATCATTTATGCTTCAGGGCACATTATGGTTGTTGATCAACCATGGGGTGATCATATTCGGTGCTATCTTGTAAGGGGTAGGGTCAGTCTTGAGTAGCATCAATGCAACATATTGCAGCCTCTAGTACATTTTATCTAGAGGTGTACTGATTCGGAAGGTAGATTCTTACCTTTTCTTAGTTGGAATCCATTTTCCAATACGAGCCTTCAAACTTGATTGTATATCTATTATACTAGAATTTAATTAATGTAACAACTTCGGCTATGATTCAATATTTAATTTAAACATTAGAGACTACAATAATATCATTAGATTTTCTATAGAAATATTTTGTTTATCGTAAGGTAAAAAAAACTTTCTTTGTATATATGCAACGTGGTCTTACGAGATACTTTGTTTTGAAAGGTTTTATAACATTAAAATCCATTTGAGTTGTGTTTCTCACACTGGTTTACCAGACTGATCCAAGCATTATTTTTCTTATAATGCTCGGGTCAGACTGAGCATATTTTCATATTAGATGTAGGTACTTTAGAACTTCAGGAGGCAAGCAAAGGCCTCTAAGACGTAATCATGTATATTTTATTCCCACTGCATTGGGTATTTTTATTTATCAATTCGAGGAAAGGTTGTTATAGCTGTCCAGGCTGATGAATTGTTTAGTGTACTCAGATTGAGTACATTTTAGTTTTTCTTTTATGAATATCTATTGTATATTATACGTTACTCGTCATGATGTGAGGTTCTATTCTGCATTTCCTTTCTTTTTCCCCAAACAATCTATCTTTCCAGCACGTATATGCTCGACACGTAGATACCGTGAATGTATTAGTGTTGAGTTCTAAGGATCGAAAAATGGGTCATTACATATACTAACATTCATATATAATATTATATATAAATAAACTTATAACCTTGGACCTTAGGCCGAGGTTTATGTTTCGTCTCTAAATTGATAACATGTCGACCATTGGTCACTGGAGCGGTCGACCGACTTTAGTGAGCCTATTGACTTGTCGGAGTTGTTTATTTTTTCACTCAATTATCATTCGTTCTTTGTTAATTAGAAATTGTTCATTGTAGTAAACCATAATTTGTAAAAAAAATATACAATTTGCAGTGTTCTCGGTTTTAATTTATAATTGTTTATCCAATTTCATATTCAATTTCAGTAAGCCAAATGTTTAGAATCAATAGGGTTATATATATATTCAATTTAATAAAAAAGGCATGTTTAACCTAAACCAATGTTTATCTCACAGATTTACTTTGACCAAAATTAGATTAGATTGGGACCATATTCATATGGGTTATAATTGCTATCAAATTCCTAATCTACTACCGTTATTAAATAGATAGTGCTTCCAATTAAATTAAAACAATTCTAGATCAAATAGGGTATAAAAAACTTAATTAGATATAAGTCCTCATATGAATTATGAACCCACTCGCCTCTAGAAAGCTACCCCCTTCTTAATTTTCTTGGAATTGTTTTCTCTTGATGTAGGACTCTCGTAGATTTAATTTGATTTATCCTTCTTCAATATCTTGATTTTAATTTTACTTTTGTTTTGAAGAATTATTGATTTGAAAAGAAAAGGGGTTTAGGTTTAAGAGATATAGAGTTTTTACGCTTGTATTTAATTAGGGTTCTGACTATCAATTTAGGGTGTTATTTATAGAGGTAGAAACTCACGATAGTCGACGAGCAAATATTATAAAATCTGGGATGTTCACCCAACCCAAAGCTTAACCTGAAAGCCTATACCAATCGACCACTTACTTTGGAGCATTCGACCACTTGGGCTAGACCGGTCCAATCAAGGTGTTGACCAATGGAGCTTTCCTTATTTTATTATTTTCAAATTCAAATTTTTAAACGTTGATAACTTTTCATATTAGCTTTGATTGCAAAACATTATATATGAAAATTAACCAGAAAATCGCTACGAATGAAACAATACAAGTTTCATAGCCAAATTCGAACGTTTGTAAAAATTACATTTTTATCCTTGTTGTGCTTAAATTTTATTTTTTAATTAAATTTCTGGTTAATTTTTGCATGGTGTTACAACCGCTAGCTCATTTATTCAAAGTGTTGTACTTAGCCTTTATAATTGAACCTTTCACAACCTCTCGTTTGGAGTATTTTCTACTTAAATCTCCTTAATTAAGGTAGAACAAAAATTTAAGATCGGCTTACTATATTTTAATGTCACTTACGAATTTTGAGTTTAAACGGTCCTTCATAAGGAGTTATTGTTTCTATGAATAAATCCCTAGCGTTTCATAAACATTTGAAATACTCTTTATTAGTATTTAGTGACTTTATCTTAAGTTTTTGATTTTCTTAATGCACGAAGTTTATAAGATAGATCGAGTATAATACATAACATATATGATGAGCCATTTTGTCGATGCATAAGGGATCTAGATCATATGTTCCATGTTAAACATTTTGATGTGGTGTTTGTGTATATAGATTTTGACAATCCAAATACCTCTTGTAAAGACCCGTATTTTGATAATTAAATATATTCAATTTAGTAAGGCATTGGAATTTAATGTTGTGAGAAATTAAAATTTATGATTTATTAATGTGAAAAATTATTATAGTATAATCTAATAATATTGATTGAATGTAATTGACAGCCGTTTTAATGTTATTTCAATCAATTTCAATAATAAAGGTAAATAAGGATTAAAACCAATGTTGTATAAAATGGTAAAATGATATGTTATTTAATTGAAATTGGTTTTGATTTAGAATATGAAATCAATTATTTCGTACGTAAATTTATTAACCTTTGTTCGTAAATAATAAATTTACAAATGCATTTAAATTACTTAAATGTAAATATTGTTTTATTTCTGATCTTATTATTTAATCCACTTGAAATTAATTTAGAAATCAATGAAATTAAATATAATTGAAATATTGCAGTTAATATAAGGTAAGAAAAGACGTCGGCTTGTTGACATTTTGGATGATTGGATGTCTATTTATTTTATATATCCATGTTATCACCTTGTATATCAAGTGACATCATATAAACTGTTATCTGAATTAATTCGAATAAACTAAGAAATAGGTTGAAATGATATATACCTATGACACTTTGATTCAGATTGAAATGTTATATATCCATCCATGTAATTAAAATAGAAATAATTGATCACTTGGCCATAAGGTAGAAAATTATATACAGACACCAGATTGGTTTAATTCAATGGTTTTAAAATCTTGATTTTTTTATTTTGATTAAATGACATTGTTTTAAAGGGAATAAATTTTGGATTTATATGAATTGAATTATTTCTAATTCAAGGTTTGAGATGTTGAAACTGAAATTGGTTAAAAGGAAATTATTTTAAAGAATTAAAGTTGAATGTGAAGTATAATCGATATATAACTTTAATTTTGGAAATTGAATTATTTTAAAGATTCAAACCTTAAATTAAAGAATGAGGTTTAATTTGATTTAAGTGTTTTAAATTAGTAAATTGAAATTGAACTTGAAAACGATATGAATTAAAATGTTTAAAAATAAGAATTGAATTGGAATTTTAAATCATTGAATTGAATTGCCGAATCGAATTTGAAGTTAAAAATGAATGTTTCAAAAATTGAAGTTAATTCGAATTGAAATTGAAATCAAGTTGATTTGAAACTAAATCGAAATTGAGTAAATTGAATTGAAGATTGGAAATTGAGTTTTGTTGATTTGAAATTTGGACATGGGTCTAGATTTGTTGAAATGGAAAGAAACAGTTTGATTTGATGTTATTTTTAAATAAATTATTTTATTATAAAGTGTTTAAAATCTATTTTTTTAATACTCAAATTATCTTGATTTTCCAAACTATTTTACTATATAAACCATTTTCAATACTCAAATCATTTTATATTATACTGTTTTAAATTTCTAAGCTATTTAAACTATTTATAACTATTCAACTATTTTCTAAAAATTCAAACTGTGCAAAGTTAGACTGTTTATATTTAAGTCATTGATTTAAATGCGGACGTGGTTAAATGAGGTTATAACCTAAGATGGAATTTGAAATGATATTTTTAAGTGAAAATGACATATTTTGAGTAAATATAGTATTTTGAAATGTAGTGATATTTTTGAAGTGAATATGATATTTTGATATCAAATATGAATTGTTTTTGAAATGTAAAAGAACCAACCGGTATGTAAATGACGTTTGGTTGTTAAAGAGACCGGGGCCTCTTATTGGCATACTCTCTTTCAATATTGGAATTACTTTAACAACCATGTATGCTGTGGATGTTATTCGGAATGAAGTGTTTGAATTGACGACATTTTCTGGATCTGAAGAAAGAGAACGATGATAGATGACCCCGACACTTGTGTCGATTAGAAATGGCTAAAACAGGAGCCTATGTCTAGTCAAGGGGTTCGCAATCTTTAGGGGCCATCACCTCTTTGTATTATTATATTGACTTTGGACTTGATCGGTGCACCTTGGTTTGATTTTGTGGGTGGTCGACTCAGGGGGGTGGTCATGGCTACGGTGCGCTACCACCATCCAAAAAGGATAAACTGGTAGAATCCTACCTTGGGCATTACCTCACGTGCCCTCTCATACTTTTATCCTTATATGTGCCCACTACGATTTTGTTTTGGTATGGTACCCATAGGCGGCTCACTGGCTATCGACATTACTGCTTGTGTTACATGACCTGCATAGACTACCTGGTTAAAAATGTGTTATGGGGGATTAATGTAAAGCCTTAACTCTAAGAAAAATATTTATTTTATTGATTATACACTACATATTTAGCGTACCTCACTACATGTAGATCGTTTGACGGATCCTTAGAAGATGGAAAATCCTGTAACATCTCTTAAGTGATCGCACTCATGTTATTCAATGGATATGAGATGTAAAATCCAATAAACATCTTCAAAGCTATTACACTAATATTCACATGTTGTTGATTTAACTTACATAATACTTTTAGTTCTAACTCGAGTGTTTTGTCTTTTAGTTACGCTCGGGTCAGCCTAAGCATTTCGGTGTTCAAAGACCTTATTTCTAGAGGATGAAGATGGAGTTTGGTATGTTATATTACTAATATTATTCCACTGCATCATTATTGGTATGTCGTTGTTTGTACTCTAATTATGTTGTAAAAATTGTGAAATCAAATGTATGTTGTAAAACATCTTCATTAATTGTTTATTTGATTATTATATTTTTTCATTCCGCTGCGAGATTCTTTATTTTGGTTTTCTTCTTTTCTCTTATTTTATTATTAAATCCCGTTGACAATCCTCACTTTTGAATGGTATGAGTTAGACATGTGCGGTATGTTGTCAATTTAAATCGTCCAAAAAGGTGGCACGTCACAGTTGGTATCGGTGCTTTGGTTTAGAGATACCTTAGCCTATTGGGTGTAAACTCATTAGGGAAAGGGTTTGTAATACCCTAGAATGAGTCTAAGCATATATGTATGAGGGAGCGTATTTGTTCGTGTTATATAAAAATGTTTATACTGTGCTAATTTGTTCTTTTGAGTATTTAAAAATTTCGGTCGATACATAGGACGCTATGACATCGATATGGGTTTCTAAACACTTGAACAGGGTAGACACTGTATTGTTTTGAAATAGGTAAATGAAATTATTTTTCCTACTATTATATTTTGTATATAAAGGAATAAATTTTAATGACATAGTTATTTTTGGTGTTTTATTTGTTAGGAAATGATAATATCTAATTATTGTCATTTATTATTTGGTTAGTCAAGGATCTTAAAACTACATACTATTATATGTTATAAGAAAATGTAAATTTACAAATAAATGAATTTAAATTGAAAATTTGAGAACTTAAATTCTGTTGTTTTGAAATTGGGTTTCAAAGATTTTGAAAAATAATACTAGTATTATTTGGAAGTATTTTCGGGTGAAATACTTATAGAATTTTAAGGAAAATTGCACTCCCCTCTTCTGTCAGTAGAAAATGATTTCGGTGATGATAACCGCATCATCGATATTCATTTTTGAGTCTCAAAGTGGGGGCATTAGTAGCTTTGTTACACATTTTGTTTGATAAAGAGATTTTGATTTAAAATTTCTAAATATGATTTGATATATATAAAAGATATGAGTATATATATTATTTGAAAATGATTTAAAATGAACCTGGTATTTGAATTCTTAAGTTTCTGTTAATTAATGATTTTCAGTTATAGAAATAAAGTAAAATTTTAATAACTGGAAACTTCTAAATGAGAAATAAGAAAGTGAAGCTAAGTGTTTAAATGAAATATGAGAAGTTAAATTTTAATAGTTGTAAATTATTGAACATTTTTGCTAACTAAAATGAATAAGATAAATTTGTATAACACTCAATTACTTTCTAAAAACATATATAAAACTTACCAGAAATAAAAAAGAGTTGAAATGTTAAATATAAATATGTAATAGAATATTATACAAGTAATGGCTTAAGTAACAAAAATGCTTCAAAATGAACACATGTTTATAAATAAAACAATTAAGATGTACAAGGAATGTATAAACTTAAATTAATGTTTTGAAATGGTTAATAATTAAATTTAATAGTTAAAAGTGAATAATATTTGAGTAAATGGTTATAAACTTAAGAAAATATTGAAATGATTCATAAGTAGATGTAATATTAAATGATACTATGTATGAAGAAATAAATGCGAATTTAGAAGTAAAGAAACTAAAGTATGAATTGATTCTTTAGTGAATATTAATATTAAATGGAAATCAAGTTATATAAGTAAATAAATGTGAATTAAACTGAAATGTACGTAATGCATTAAGAATTTATTCATTGATGATTTTAAATATTGAATGGAAATAATTTATGTAAGTAAATGAATGTAAATTAATAAGAGATAGTTTGTATGAATGAATGGATTAAAACAAGTGAAAAATCAATAATATGTGAAAGAAACCAATAGAATACTATTTGAATCTATGTTATTTGGCTTATGGGAAGTTTGGGAAATGATATTTCAAATTGTTTGAGGTGTATGAATAATCTACTAAGTGATTATCTAAGGCTGTTGAGCGTAAGGTACACTTGGTAGTTTATTTATCACCCTTGTACGATGAAAAGTTTTTAAAACTGGAAGAACCATTAGTTTTGGATGCTATGGATGTGTGATGGATTCTTTTGTTTCATATAATGGTCATATTGCTTCTGTTGCATATGATTATTTATATGTTGTGCTGCTTGCAATATTAATTGAAACAACTAATATATAACTCTTTTTACATAATTTTAACTCTTTTGGATTATGTAAGTAGAATACAGGTTTATGGAAGCAATAGCAGTTGCTTTTGGTTTCATAAATAAAGTTTGTTACCCGACAAATAGGTACATTTTAGGATTACGGATTTTTTAACGGTATTTTATTGTTTTTCCCATGGTTTGGATTTTTTATTATTGGAATATGATATATATATATATATATAATGTAATTATTGATATTGTTATTTTTTCGTAACTAACAGCGGAGAGGACATGCTGCCGAAATTTTTCGTAAATTTAGGATTTAGAATTTTTTTGTGAAATTGAGTTATTTTCAAATTTATAGTAAATTAAGTATGCAAGATTAATTGTTATAAATTGACTATTTTGAATAAAATATGTCAGATTCCTTGATTCTTCCTTCTTCCTTTTCGGGGACGGAAAGTTTTGAGTGAAGGAGATTGTAATGACTCGTATTTTGATAATTAAAAATGTTCAATTTAGTAACGCTTTGGAATTTAATATTGTGAAAAATTAAAATTTATGATTTATTGATGAAAAATTATTATAATATAATCTAATAATATTGATTGAATGTAATTGACAACCGTTTTAATGTAATTTCAATCAATTTCAATAATGAAGGTATATAAGGATTAAAGTCAATGCTGTATTAAATAGTTAAATTATATGTTATTTAATTGAAATTGGTTTTGATTTAGAATATGAAATCAATTATTTTGTACGTAAATTTATTAACCTATGTTTGTAAATAATAAATTTATAAATGCGTTTAAATTACTTAAATGTAAATATTATTTTATTTTTCATCTTATTATTTAATCTGTTTGAAATTAATTTAGAAATCAATAAAATTAAATATAACTGAAATGTTGCGGTTAATATAAGAAAAGACGTTAACGTTCGAGCGATGAGTATAATAAAATGAAAACTTATGTTAATAAATTTCTTAAGGTATCTGTTGATTTAATAATAAGAGTTTAAATCAAAATAAAAGAATTTGTTGAAATTTAAATATATAATGAACGTATTTTTATTACTGTTGCAATTTAACGCCGAAATTAGTTTAATATTTAAATATTGGATATAACATGGAAAATTGTATTTTAAAAGATTATTAATTCCTATTTAATCAAGAATGATGAAAATTGTTAACTTTTAAATTCGAATTTAAAGGTGTTTAAATTGATTTTAAAATAGATTGTTTTAATTAACCTATAAAATTAGTCCTTTTGGGCACTGTCTCGGATTTCGACGAAACCAGTTTCATCAGATCACTAATAGTGAATTGTTATAGGATTCAAGTTTCGTAGTGATTGAACTTATCGTTTGATCGTGCGAGCTCGTAACGCATAGAAATCAATTAAAATAATTTAATTAAAATTAATTGATTTTAAAAGCTAACTTCTATATACAATAGAACTAGAGTTTGAAATTAGTTCCGTTGAATTTAAAAATATTGAAAACCTATATTTCTATATATTGGATGACCTATTTTCGTTTCGAAAACAAAGCGGGCTTTGCGGGTCTTGGTTATCGCTTCGACCTATTCGATCTATTCCATCCATTCTTATCCATCTCTGCCTACAAATATATTGTTATAAACCCTAGCAGCTTCTATTCTATTTTATATAAATACAATTTATGTTCTTTTCTGTTCCTTCTCAATGGCAGACATCACAAAACCCTTATTACAATTCCAATCAAATTGAAAAATCCAAACTGCTCAAATCCTATCATATAATATATCATCGCGAAGCTCTCGACGGACAAAATTAGCATCCGCAATTCGTTTTTCGATTGGAGGCTCCATTTGTCTAGAAATTGGGGACACATTCTCGACCATCCGTTGTTGGGTTTCAATTCGACGGTGCATCTTCGAATTTGGAGCGATCGGCGAGTACTGCGGCATAGAGCGATCAAGAGGATTCGATCTGCGGTCTTTGATCATCTCAATAGGGTCCAAATTCACCGAACTGGCGAACTTTACGGCGGTGGTGGTTGGTTGATCGGCGATGCCTCTAGGTTATGCGTGGGGGTGGTAAGGTGTGGCCTGGCACGGTGGAGCACGTGGTGTGGTTGGATCTGGGTGTAGGCGTTTGGATTGTCGGCGGTAGGTTGATAAATGATGGCGGTTATGATGGGTTAGGGTTGTGTTCGTTCTGTTTAGGGTTGTGAGAGGGGATGGTAATTACCAATTTGCCCCTCGTTTATTTTTAAATTAAATTTCAATCTTCCAATCTTCACATCTTTTGCATACAAACTGAAATTCACATGTGGTTTCTTCCGTTAGGTTCGTATCGAAATTTCGGACAACATGAAACTGGTTTGGTTGATTTTGAAGACTGCTAATATTTTAGGCTTTTATTGGATTTTTAATGGACTTGAAATTAAAGGTGAGCGATTTAACCCACTCACACAATACTAAATCTTCTTATGTTATTGAATTAAATTTATGAAGCAATAAGAATTTATTGGTTGTTGTTTGATAGTTTAAATTTGACATTTTAATTGTAATTGAATTTTATATTGAATAAAATTGACTTATAAATTAACATTGGATTTAAATGCTAGTAAAATACCTGATATTGATAATCAGTAAATTGTTGTGATTTATTGGCAAATTTGGATGTTGATTGCGATGGATGTCTATTTGTTGACATTTTGGCCGATTGGATGTCTATTTATTTTATATATCCCTGTTATCACCTTACATATTAAGTGACATGATATAAACTGCTATTTGAATTATTTCGAATAAAATAAGAAATAGGTTGAAACGATATATATCTGTGACACTTTGATTCGGATTGAAATGATACATATCCATCCATGTAATTAAAATAGAAATAACTGATCACTTGGCCATAGGGTAGAAAATTATGTACGGACATTGGATTGGTTAAATTCAATGGTTTTAAAGTCTTGATTTTTGGATTTGGATTAAATGATATAGTTTTAAAGGAAATAAATTATGGATCTATATGAATTGAATTATTTCTAATTCAAGCTTTAAAATGTTGAAATTGAAATTGGTTAAAAGGAAATTGTTTTAAAGAATTAAAATTGAATGTGAAGTATAATCGATATATGACTTTAATTTTGGAAATTGAATTATTTCAAAGATTCGAACCTTAAATTAAAGAATGTGGTTTAATTTGATTTAAGTTTTTAAAATCAGTAAATTGAAATTGGACTTGAAATCGATATGAATTGAAATGGTTTAAAAAAAAGAATTGAATTAAAATTTTAAATCATTGAATTGAATTGCTGAATCGAATTTGAAGTTAAAAATGAATGTTCGAAAATTGAAGTTAATTCGAATTAAAATTGAAATCAAGTTGATTTGAAACTAAATTGAGATTGAGTCAATCGAATTGAAGATTGGAAATTGAGTTTTGTTGATTTGAAATTTGGACTTGGGTCCAGATTTATTGAAATGGAAAGAAACAGTTTGATTTGATATTATTTTGAAAATAAATTATTTTAATATAAACTGTTTAAATTTTATTTTCTTAATACTCAAATTATCTTGATTTTACAAACCATTTTACTATATAAACCATTTTCAATGTATTAAACTATTTTTAAACCTCTAAACTATTTAAACTATTTATAACTATTCAACTGTATTCTAAAATTCAAACTGTGCAAAGCCGGAATGTTTATATTTAAATCGTTGATTTAAATGAAGATGTGGTTAAATGAGGTTATAACCTTAGTTGGAATTTGAAATGATTTTTTCAAGTAAAAATGACATATTTTGAGAAAATATGGTATTTTGAAATGAAGTGATATTTTTCATGTGAATATGATATTTTGATATCAAATATGAATCGTTTTCGAAATGAAAAAGAACCAACCGGTATGTAAATGACATTTGGTTGTTAAAGAGACCGGGGCCTCTTATTTGCATACTCCCTGTCAATATTGGAACCACTTTAACAACCGTGTATGCGATGGATGTTATCCAAAATGAAGTGGTTGGATTGGCGATGTTTGCTAGATTTGAAGAAAGAGAACGACGATGGATGACCCCGACACTTATGTCAATTGGAAATGACTAAACCAGGAGCCTATGTCTGGCCAAGGGGTTCGCGATCTTTATGGGCCATCACCTCTTCATATTATTATATTGATTTTGGACTTGATCAGTGCATCTTGATTTGATTTTGGGGGTGGTGGACTTGGTGGGCGGTCATGGCTACGATGCGTTACCACTAGCTAAAAAGAATAAACTGATAGAATCATACCTTAGGCATTGCCTTACGTGCCTTGTCATACTTTTATCCTTATATGCGCGCACTACGATTTTGTTTTAGTATGGTACCTATAGGGGACTCACTGGCTACCAACGTTACTTGTTGTGTTATAGGACCTACATAGACTACCTGCTTAAAAATGTGTTAAGGAGGATTAATGTGAAGCCTTAACGCTAAGAAAAATATTTATTTTAATGATTAGACACTACATATATAGCGTATCGTACTACATATAGATAGTTTTATGGATCCTTAGGAGATGGGAAATTCTATAATATCTCTTAAGTTATTTCACTCACATTATACACTGGATAGGAGATGTAAAATCCCATGAACATCTATGAAGCTATTACACAAATATTTAGTTGTTGATTTAACTTACATAAGAAATTTTAGTTCCGACTCGAGTATTTTGTCTTTTGATTCTCGGGTTAGCCAGAGCATTTCGATGTTTGAAGACATTATTTCTAGAGGACGAAGACGAAGTTTGGTATGTTATATTATTAGTATTATTCCACCTCATCATTATTGGTACGTTATTGTTTGTACTCTGATTATGTTGTAAAAATTGTGTATTCAAATGTATATTGTAAAACAGCTCCATGAACTGTTTATCTGATTATTATATTTTGTCATTCTGCTGTGAAATTCTGTATTTTGTTTTCCTTCCTTTCTCTTATTTGCTTATTAGATCCCATTGACAATCCTTTCTTTTGAGTGGTTTAAGTTAGACATGTATGGTTTATTGTCGATTTAAATCGTCCAAGAAGATGGGTTGTCACACCTCTAATACTAAGTATTAGAGATTAATCTTTCAAATACTTCATCGAGAAATAATCAAACGCATTAATTTTAACATGGGTATATCGTTAGCAATTAGCGATATGTTGCTTACTTATAATGTTTGCTAAGATTTAGTAACTTTTATTTTCTTTCTTACAAATACATACTTTATCTGCATTTTGACTAAAATTAAAATATTTGATTTATGTGTCAAAATACTTGCTTAACCTTTGAACGTCATTGTTTTATCATATTCAAAAACCTACAAACTACGTTATTGCTTTTACCGACTTTGAGATATTTTGGCTGTTGTGTGCAAATAGTTACTTTTAAATTATTGATTAGAAGTATAGTTTCAGGACTAATGTGCCAAAATTCAGAGTCATATCATATGATAATTTGTTCATAGTATCCGAATGGATGAAAGCATGTTAAATATTGACACTAATCTACCAATTTCAACTATTGAAAAAAAATGAAGTTATTTCTTTTCAATGTTGCTTTATACAGTTCCGACTGCATTGATCTTCTTCTCAAAGATTCCCATTTCAACTAAACATATATTCAAGTACAATTACCAAAATCATATTTTATTAATGTACTTGGAATCCATTTCGAATTTAAAGCATCATGCAACGACCGGAATTTCGGACACTTCATATTTAAATATCTGAATTATTTAAATATTTAAATCTTGGATTAAATGTTATTAAAATGATTTAATAAGCTTTTTAGCCCCCTTTTAAATCATTAGTAATTATGGTTAACTTTTTTTGGAAAATTTTGTACAAAAATTAGTACTTTAAAAAATATCGATAATGTGACCGAAAATCATTTTATCGATAAGTGGCTTTTTAACCATCGGAAATTGTTAAGATTTTTTTTCAGATACACTTATTTGCTTTAGAAATTAAGAAAACGAAAAAACTTTTTGTCATTTATGGAAATAAACTTTTTGGATGATGTTATGGGTGATATCATCAAAGATATTTAGGAAATGACTTTTTATGGTAATACTTAACTTTTAAATGAAAAAGAGAGGTGCAAAGTTAACATATGAAATGGATGCTCCTTTATGACCTTTCATGAAAGGTAAGAGGTGGTCATGACATCTTGTAAAACCCTATATAAGGAGAGGCATACCATACATGATAAATCACTAATTCACTAAGCTTGAGATGAATTATGAGAATTAAAAATGGTGGAAGTGTTTAATCACTAATCCACTAATTATTCTCTAACCTTTTCATGTCTAAACCAAATCATCTCCAATCTCTTTAAACTTTAGATTTAGGCCTAAAACATCATCTCTTAACTAAATAATCTTCAATCTCTCTTAAACTTTGGCTTTAGGCCTAAAACATCATGGGAGGCATGATTATCAAGTAAGAAGTGGGAGGAGTGGAAGGAAGAGGAGGATCCAATGGGGGTCGTAAGCATGAAGGAGGAGAGGAGGTGTGGATTTGGTTTGGAAGTGCTAAAAGTTGGACCATTAGGCTTGTGGTGATGGAAGGAGGTGGTTCTTTGTTCTTGTAGCTTTATGCTTGGGTTTGGCATGGATCTAAATGAGTTATCTCACTACCTTACAAGTATATATTGTGTATATATATGTTTTGTTTGAAGTATAAAGTTAAATTAATATTAAATAAGTAAAGCTATAAACTTTGGAACCCTCCTTCTTTTAAAAGAAAAATATAAGTATAGCTTCACTACTATTACCCACTTAAACATGTGGCATGGCCTTGAATTGATGTTTAAATGGTTGTTTAACTTGTGTGTTAAATTGAAGTAAGTTTGAAAGTGCTTGAAGTGAGAATAGTCGTTATAAGTGCACTTCCAAATCCCTTTTTTTGGGAATTTTTATAAATAAATAGAGACATATTCTTAGGGGTTTCTTTCTATTGTCTTTAAGTACCCTAATAGTAGTACTTACAATACAAATTTAAAGTCTTAATCATTTGTTAAAGTGGTTAAAACTAGTCACAAAAATCATGTTTTTCAATGTGTTATTTAACAAGGACTTAACAGCATTTATAAATGTTGTAGTAAGTCGCTTATGGTTTTAAGTATTTAAAATGATATTTAAATTTGGTATTTTCCTCTGATCTTTTTAGAGATATTTTCAAACATATCTTGAAAGTATATTAGAGTTGGTTTAAGTTTCAATATTTTTTTAATAATTATATATAAATTTTGGAAAAGTAAAGAAGATGTTTAACAATAAAAGACGACATGGTAGACTTCTCTGTTTCTGAAAGTTAAGATTGATTTCGAGTATGAGATATAGCAACAAAGCTCTAACCAACCAGGTTTCCCTCATGAACGAGGAATAGTTAAGTTAGAATGACGAAAATGTGTTAAACTTGTCGTTTACTTCCTTGTTTAAAAGGAAATTAACTTTGTTTAACACTAAAAGACGACGAAGTAGGCTTATCTATTTGTAAGAGTGAAGATTGATGTCGAGTAGGGATGAAGCAATAGAGCTTTAACCTACCAGCCTTACCTCTTGAACTAGAAATAGTTAAGTCAGGAATGCCAGAAATTAGTTAATCATATTGTTTGTTACTTGTTTATGAAAATCATTAATACTATACTAAACACTAAAAGCCGATGATTATGCTTGTCTATTTATGAGATTCAAGAATGAAGTGTCTAGGCAAGGCTTTAATGCAACTAGTGCCCTAGCTTATCTAGTTTCACTCTTGGGCAAGGAAAAATATAAGTTGAAATATAGGAAACAAGTTAAGTATACAAATATTTATTTGTATAAGAAAATGTTTTAACTAGATAATCGATTTGTCGACTATTGAACTTTATCTTGGATCTGTAAATTTTTTTTTTAAAGATAATATGAGTATGGAAATGGTTTTGGGTTTATGGTTACAATGATGTGTTAATTACCTTCATCTTCAAACCTTTTTTTATTATACTTATGAATGTAAATAGATCTTTAAAAGAATGTTTTAAAAATAAGCATAAGGGAAATGGTTTTTGGTTTGTAGTGACAATATTTAAGAAACATAGTCTTAAAGATTTTTGAATGGATTTGTGAAACTACTTAGATCCTTAAAATGGATATTTTGAAGGAAATTATAAGCAAGGAATATTTTGGAAAAGGATATAAAAAGAGTAAACGTATTAAGTGTGAAATCTTGTTAAGGATTTATGAATATACTTATACCATGTGAGATAAGTATATGAATACTTCTAAAGTATTGAAAAGAGTGCAAATGAATATTAGAAATTGGTAATGAAGTTTTATTAGATAAAATAATTTTTACTAATAAAAGAGGTTTTAATTAATAAAAGATCAATTATATAAAACGGGATTAGAATACGCATATGTGATTAACCGTGCTTTATATGACCTGATCATGTTTTATATGTTTACTCATTTATGGAAAACATTTAGTCATATACATAGCACTAAAAACCAATGAAGTAGGCTTGTCTATCTATGGGAATTAAGACTGATGTTCGTGTAGGGACATTAGCAATAGAGCTCTAATTTACCGGCTTCACTCTTAATCGAGGGATAATGTGAGATGAAAATACGAAAACGTGATAAGTATACGAGATACGGATCCATATGCGAACTTTCTCATTAATATAAAATGACTGAATTTGTCACTTTAGTCATGAAGAAAACGGGATCTGTAAGTATTTAACTTATCGAAAGCTACTTCATGACTGAGATATGCGTTCTACCTCTTGGAAATGGATCTGTTCGAGAAACTGGAATCCATGTTTGGTTTCAAGATCTAATCGAGATGTAGGAATCCAATTTGGGACTCCTGTTTGTTCGTGTTACGAAGACTCATGTAAAAGATGTCGAATGTGACCTCAACATTGGAAATGGCTAAAGATAGAGTAGGATGCACAATCTGGGGTTTTGCAGTCCCACATAAGATATTGTCAACTTCATATCTAGAGTATGCTTATTGATGTTGCATGCGAGAATTGATGATATTTGCTACCATGTGGTTCATGTTTATGTCCAAGCATGATCCTTTGTGTTTACCTTATGGTATATTTTATCTAGAGATAAACGGTGCTTGGAAGATATTTTTTGATCTTTGTGCATGGAGTTTGGGTTTGGCTCAACCGAAGAGATCTTCAAAGAAAACACAATATGCGAACATTCCTTATAAGTTTTGATTGTACCCTAATATGTTATTGAATGTAATGAATGTAACCATTTCGGCTATGTTATATATTTATATTCTTTACCTTGGACATTATCTAATGTATCGCCTTATGTACTTATTAGATGAGTGGTTCATTTGAGGGGATAACCGTTATGGAATTCCATGCAGTCTGAAAAGTATTGTTATATGATGTACACATATTTCTTGAGTATCTCATATCAGACTTATATCTGATGCTTGGTTTTTTCTCCCTAAATTCCTCACATGCTCTTTCGAGTAGCTTGAGAAAGGCAAGTTTTCATTGATTCTTTGGAGCTCAAAAGGACGAGCTGGATATTTAATCTATCATAGTATTCGCATTTCCGCTGCATTACTATATTGTACATATCAGTAATTACGAGGACAGGTTGTCATAACTATCCAGGCAGATGATGGTACTTAGGTTTTGTAACTCCGAAATTTCTATATCAGAGTAACCCTTTGTATTGTTCCTTTGATGTAATGTATTACCGTTCTGTTAGTGATATTCTGATGTTGTGTTCTCTTTTTTCTTGTCTATTTCATTTTCTTTTATCCTAACAATTCGTCTTTCTGGCACTTGGGTGCTCGGCACGTGAATACCATAGATGTTTTAGTGTCGACATTCGAAGGTCGAAATAGTGAGTCATTATAGCTTGGTATCAGAGCAGGAGGTTAAGCGAGAACCTTAACATTGGTGGGATATGACTCATTTAGAGATAGGTTAATGGAATGCCTTAGCATGAGTTGAGTGTATTATACATATGAGAGCGTATTTGTAATTGTTATAAACATATACGTTAATGGTAATTTTAACTGCAAAATTTAAAGATCTTGTATAAGCTAAGTTATATAAGTGAATTGTCGAAGTATATTTTAATTAATGTAGGGGTTAATGATGTTTATCTATTATTCCTTGTTAATTAGCTTGGTTATGCTGGGTTATTTGTGGGCATTAACTATCATTTTTTGCTTGACCAATTTATGAGCAGTTTTAACTCTTCACTGCATGGGTTGGGTAAATAGTATTTTTGGATGCATTGAAACAAACATCTTGTGAATTAAGTTTCATTATTTGACTATAAGGCGTTCAGTGATAATGTTGGGCTAGAAGTTGACCCTTATAAAAGTTTAATTTAGTAAACTATGTTTATTATAATCTAAAGTAAAGGTAAGATATTTAGTAAATAAATATTTGTGAAAAGATCTTATACAAGAAAGTGATTTATATGAGTATGGTTTATAAAATATGGTTTGTAAATAAGAAGGATTTAACTGATATATTGAGAACTTAAACCCCGGTGTCTTTGAAAACATTTTTCATGATTTGGAGAAAATAATAATAGAATTTGAAAGTAAGTATTTGGGAAATTGGTTAATGAAATTGGGATCATGGTACTTAGTAATATTTACAAAGTACTTGATACTGTTTTGAAATTGATTTTGGTTAAGTCCAAATGACATGAATTGGATGTATTGAACTCACTACTTCGCTTGAAAATAATTCTGGTGACGAGTTCTACATCATCGGTGTTCATTTTTGGATTTCTAAGTTGAGGATGCTATAGGGTTGTTCTAGTAAAACGGATTCTAATTTGAGTCCGAAAGTATGATTTGTGATACGAAAGATATATGCTTATATAATTGAAATAAACCAAGTGTTTAGTTCTAAAGTTTTTCTTGGGAAAGAAATTTGGTATGAACTTTTTATGTAGAAATTTTTTATATGTATGCTATGTAGGGTGCCTGAGTGGTAGTGGCATAGCCCGAAATAAATGTTGGAACTTTTCATGTTTTTCCATTTTTTGTAAATTATGTCTAATAAATTGAAATTTGTTGAGATATTTTATGGACACAAGTAGCATATGCATTAGGATTGTATAGTATGCGCATCTTATTATGATACGTTGTTTGTTAATTTTCATTTGTTAAAATGAAATAGGATTTTCGATAATTTTGACAGTCGGAAACTTCCATATCATGTAGAACTTGAAGCTAAGTGTTTTGTGAAAATATAACAGTTTTTTATACAACTCTTGAATCGAGAAAGGTATTAAGTTAAAAAAAAATTGAATTGGTTAAACATGCTTGTTAAGTAAAACAAAATCTGATGTTTTGTATATACTCTTAGGATGTCATGGAGTATTATATGAATATGAACTTAAGTTAGAACTACATAAAAGCTTGAAGTTATGTTTTATGAAACGATTCACAAATGATTTTAGTATTGGGATATACTATTTGGATAAATGAATGTGATTGCAAAATATTGGTGTATTTAAGAAACCAATAGGATAAATACGTAAGTTGTAAGTAGATCGTTTTATTCAAATGACTATTCTTGATCCAGTATTCAAGTACAAGATTTTAATGTGGTTTACATCGGTCCGAGCAAGGGTTTTTCACTTGATTGTTGATGGAAAACATTTGATATGGATTCTTGATATGATCCCTAAGTTTTCTATCATGGTATATGGCTATGTACGGAGAATGAAGCTTTCTAATCAAGGAACCAGATCAGAGTCTGCACTAAAGAGGTCAAGTGATCTATACTAGTTTGAAAGTGAAATTTATGTGATCAAGCGAGTGACGGAATTCATATTGCATATAGATGGTCCGTGTACATCGTACGGGCTTTACTATATGCATATTATGTTTTGTGGGCTTATGGAGGGTTTAGGTGATGACTCTTTGATTTTCTAAGAGGTAGCATGAATAGTCTACTAAGTAATAACATAAGGTTGTTAAGTGTACGGTCGCTTAGTAGATTGTTTATCATCGTTGTGCGATGAGAGTATTTTGAACTTGAGCAAACCATGAGTTTTGTTTGCTTGTGATTGAATACCATTAAGTACTGCTATGTGATTGTATGTTTTCTTGCAAGCGTTGGAATTTCGAGGATGAAATATTCTAAGCGGAGGATAATGTAACGACCTAGAATGTCGAACATTACGTATTTAAATATCTGAATTATTTAAATATTTAAATCTTGAATTAAATGTTATTAATATGATTTAATAAGATTTTTAACCTACTTTTAGATCATAAGTAATTTTGGTCAACTTTTTTTGGAATCTTTTTTACATAAACAATACTTTGAGAAAAATATCGATAATGTAACTGAAAATCATTTAATCGAAAATAGTTTTTTACCATCAAAAGTTGTTCATTTTTTTTTACATACACTTATTTGCTTAGGAAATTAAGAAAATGAAATAAAAACTTTTTTATATTTATGGAAATATATTTTTTGGATAATTTTATGGATGATGCCATCAAAGATATTTCAGAAAGGACCGTTTTATGGTAATACTTAACTATTAAGAAAAAGAAGAGAGTTGTAAAGTTAACATATGAAAAAGCGGTTCCCTTGTGACCTTTCATGAATGGTAAGAGGTGGTTATGACCTCTTGTAAAACCCTACATAGGGAGACGCATTCCATACATAACGAATCACTGATTCACCAAGCTTGAGATGAAGTATGAGAATTAAAAACGATGGAAATCTAAAGCACTAGTCCACTAATTATTCTCTAACTTTTTCATGTCTTAACCACACTTTTAAACTTTTTATTTAGGCTTAAAATATCACAGAAGGCATGATTAGCAAGTAATAAGTGGGAGGAGGTTAAAGGAAGAGGAGGATCTTGGAGGGTCGTGAGCATGGAGGAGGAGAGGAGGTGTGGCATCGGTTTGGAAGCGCTAAAGGTTGGGCCTCTAGTCTTGTTGTGATGGAAGGTGATGATTCTTCGTTCTTGGATTTGGCATGGATCTAAGTGAGTTATCTCACTATCTTATAAGTATATATTGTGTGTGTATATGTTGCGTTTGAAGTATAAAGTTAAAGTAAAGTTAACTAAGTAAAGTTATAAACTTTGGACCCCTCTTGCTTTTGAAAGAAAACGATAAGTTTATATTGTATAACATCACTTCTATTACCCTATTAAACATGTGGCATGACCTTTAACTGATGTTTAATTGGGTTTTTAACTTGTATGTTAAATTGAAGTAGAAAGTGTTTGAAACGAGAATAGTCGTTGTAAGCGCACTTCTAAATACCTTGTTTTTATGAATTTTTATAAATAAATGGGAAGATATTCTTAGGGATCTCTTTCTATAGTTTTTAAGTACCCTAATGATAGTACTTACTATAAATATTTAAATTCTCAAAATCATTTGTTAAAATGGTTAATATTTGTCACAAAGATCGTACTTTTCAACGTGTTTTTAACAAAGACTTTTAACGACATTTATAAATGCTGTAGTAAGTCGCTTATGGTTTTAAGTGTTTAAAATGATATTTAAATTTGGTATTTTCTATAATCTTTTTAGTAATGTTTTCAATAATTTCTTTAAGTATATTAAAGTTTTTTTAAATTTTAAAATATATTTTTAATTATTATATATAAATTTTGAAAAGGTAAAGAAGAGGTTTAACACTATAAGCCGACGAGACAGACTTTTCTACTTCTGAGAGTTAAGATTGATGTCAAGTAGGGATGGAGTAATAGAACTCTAACCTATCGGGCTTCCCTCTTAAATGAGGAATAGTTAAGTTGGAATGTCGGAAACGTGTTAATCTTTTGTTTACTTACTTGTTTAAAAGGTAGTTAACTTTGTTTAACGCTAAAAGCGGATGAAGTAGGCTTATCTATTTGTGAGGATTAAGATTGATGTCGAGTAAGGATGAAGCAATAAAGCTCTTACCTACCAGGCTTCCCTATTGAACGAGGAATAGTTAAGTCGGGAATGTCGAAAATGGGTTAATCATATTATTTGTTACTTTTTATGGAAATCATTAATACTATACTTAACACTAAAGCGACGAGTGTGCTTGTCTATTTGTGAGATTCAAGAATGAAGTGTCTAGGCAAGGCTTTGATGTAACTAGTGTTCTAACTTACCTAGCTTCACTCTTGGGCAAAATTTTTTTTTTTTTGAAATGGTACTTTATATACAACAAATCATTGGGACAACGTATCCCATGTCAATAAACGTTCGAAAGCAAGTTTCGAACTTGTGACCTCTTGCACCAAAGCCGTATCAATTAACCACTTGGACAATGGTGCTTGTCTCTTGGGCAAATGTTGAAATGTCGAAAATGAATTAAGTATACGAACATCGATTTGTATAAGCAATTATTTTAACTAGTTAATCACTTAGTTGACTATCGAACTTAAACGTTATCTTGGATCTATAAAGAAATGTTTTACGAGTATGGAAATGGTTTTAGGTTTTTTGTGACAGTATGAATTACATTCATCTTCAACCTTTTTTTATTATACTTTTGAATGTAAATAGATCTTTAAAAGAATGTTTTAAAGATAAGCATAAGCGAAATCGTTTTTGGCTTGTAGTGACAATGTTTAAGTAACATTAGTATTAAACCATTTTGAATGGATTTGTGACTATCGAACTTAAATATTATTCTGGATCTGTAAAAAAATGTTTTAAATATAATACAAGTATGGAAATGATTTTTGGTTTGTAGTGATAATGTGAAAGTCTATATTCTTCGTGGCCAATCGATATTTGAGGAGATTGTTATTACTAATAATTTAGTTTCTTGACATTTATAAGAAACTTATAGTTTCTCTTCAACTGTGAAATTTCATATTAGACATTCTGATGAGCAATGTCTATTTTTGAATAGGTAAATTTATTTAATCCAAATAATCAATTAGTGTGCTAGAATATTAGATCGTATCCAAGTTTGTCGCGCTGCCACTAATTTTCTAGACAGAAGTTCCTTCAACAAGAAGGTGGCGTTTCTTGAAACTGCAATTTTTTTCGTAGTGCGATGAAAAGTCCATTCAAAACACCTAATAAACTGCTTAGAGACTTATATAAAATAGATCTAGTTTTGAATTTATGAAACTTATGCTCATAACTAAATTGAACAACTACACACGTCATAAGATATTTAAGATTGGGGTTCCTTCCCGATTCATATCTTATATGAATTCCTAATCTCTACTTTACATGAAATCAAGTTTTGATATATGTGTTTTCTCTTAAGTACACATCCTTATAGAAAGAAGTAACTAAACTTCAGTCATTATCAATCGTATGTTTCCTAGTATAGTCCGATTACTCCTTATTGATACATCGTTATGTAGTACAGGGAGGAATGACTATGAGAGTGAATCTTACTCACTTTATGGTATTATTTAAACTTTTATCGAAGATACTTACATATTCGATCAAATCAAAAAGTTTTCGTTCTTTTGCATGTTCTTGTTTTCTACTTCCGTCTTATATTCAATGAATTCAACATAGATACATAACTTGTGTATCAAATACACATGCTTATTTATGAGAAAAATCATGATCAATTTAACAAAGTAAGTGGATGCCTTTTTTGTATCATTAGACCATGGACTGTATACATCTATATGTATCAATTTGAGTAGTTTGTTAACTTTTTAGTTATTCCCATCAAACAAGTGATTTTTCCTTAATCGTTTGAGATACAATTCAAAAATACCATATGGTCATAACCATATGATTAAAAATATTTTCCCAAATATATGACTTAGTCTATAACACCATTAAGTATTTTAGATGCTTTTTCGTCTTCTATAGCTAACACATCTATCCTTTTGAAAACAAAAACCATCATCTAAATATGAAAAATAGGTTTATTTAATAACAAACATCCGTATTATTCATATTAAAAAAACTATATTCTATCATAACCAAAAAAGTCATTATTTTATAAATAATATTTGTCATACACAAAGGTAATCTTTCAAAAAATTGAAGTGTACCCTAGAAAATGCCATATGGTGTGCTTCTAATCTCTGTTATTATAATAACATCGTTTAAAATAAAAAGCTCCACTAAACCACTTACTAAGGGATATTCATTTATTTTATTAGAACTGATTTGTGGTTGATAGTTTTAGATCAAAGATCTCAAACTCGAGAAATGGACTCCTACAGAAGAACAAATTTTCTATCAGAAAAATATATTTGGAATAGAAATCATATTTCCCTATAAAAGGACAACAATTTACTGATGCTAATATGGTAGAAGCATGATATTGGTAAACCTATTACCGATGCTGCGCTGATGCCATATACGACATCAATAAGAAAAGCATTAGAAATTATTTATAGATGTCATGTTGACATCCTCCGTTGGTTGGTTTACTTGCTCCATTTACAGATGACATACCGACACCATTTCAATGCCTTAATAACAACCTGTTATAGACACCATAGCTTCCCCTACCGACAAACGAATGAAAGAATTTACTGACGTCTTACCAACATCATGCCAACACCTTATCGATGTCGTACGAAAATACCAAAATCGATTTAAGACGCCATGCCGATGTGATGTCTAAAGCATTTTTTGCACCATTTCTGTTGTTTTTCTCATCTCGGGCACAAATTCGTATATATATAAAATATTTCATCACAAAAATATAAACAAACAACACCAACATACACATGCTCATACACTAGTATATATCGACACATATCCACATACATAAGTATCCAGCACGTATTCATCAAATACAAACAATATCCAACATAAAAATATACGCATAAATACAAACAACATCCAAGCACAAGCAAACAAACAAACATAATATCCATACACATCATAATCAATACCAGCATAAACAAATGGACATACGCACTCATTTGTTATGCACTAGCCAACTACACCATCATCATCAAAATTTAAAAGGCTGCATGGGGAAATTGTTGTAGAAATACATCAGTGAGTTTGTAGAGTTTCTTATGTCACATCAAAAAAATGTTTACTGCTACTTTTCCTATGTTATAAATTTCAAATTTTAAATATATTTGAAACTCAAGCAAATTCATGTTTCTTCTGTAAAAATTAAAATTTAATGGTTTTTTAATTGAATCGAAATTTGAACTTGGTTTCATTTCGACCCCTACTAAAACCAAAATGAAATGGCCGAAATATCTATGTTTTTTTCCCAAATAAAATTGTTATTTTAATTCAAAAATCACAAGGTCCATATATACGGTTTTGTAATTATACGTACAAACACATACACACAAAGATGTAATACCAGATGTTTATAAAATATAAACATATTATTTATAATATTTTTGGACTACATATATATACTAATGTGAATATGTTTAAGCTATTACCTTCGGAATATTATCATAGTTGGGCTTACAATTTACCCTTTTGGAAATATTTTTGTTAAGTGCATTGAATACCATTTCATCCACTTCTCTTATTATCTCCACACCTTTACTTAGAAGCTTCTCGATCCTAGCTTGGTATTTTACCTATTTTGCATTTCACATATTCATCAGAATGTTATACTTGTGTATGTATGTGTATGTGTGTATCTGCAATGCAAAGGTTTCATTTTTTTACCTTTCATGTTCCAATTTCAATCTCCAAAAGAATCCATTTTTATACACTACACCTAAAAAAATACATTATTTTTTCACGCAATAGTGTATCATACTTAATTTTTTTAATAAAACCACACATTAATAATCACATTGAAGGAACGGACTCGTTGCACAGTAAGTGAAACGGGAAAATTTCAAAAATTCTGTAATTGGATTTAGCATGCCTATGAAGTCTATTAACTAGCATTAGTGTAACGACCCGTAAATTTCGACGATTTAATTTATTTAATAGAATTTTGTAATAAAAATTTAGTAGAAATAATAAAAGGTGATAAATATATATTGAACGCTAATTTAACAATGATAATTTAAGCCTTTGTTTGTAATATGAATAATTTTTTCAATAAAATTGGTGTAAGTATTGTACCTGAATATAATGGGAAGATAGAGAATATAGGTAAGGCATTTAATTAGTTAAGTGTAAATTTATGGGTATAATAACAATTCGTATACATTACCTAATTAATCTGGCAATTAATTTGTTAAAAAAATCAAAACCTTTTAATTTGGTAAATAATTTGATGCGTATTGATAAGCGTTACTTTAACGATTAATTTTAAAGTGATGGGAAGAAAATAAGTAAAGTTATGCAGTAATAAATAAATAAAAATATCGCAATAAATAGGAAACTGACATAACATTTATTTATATGAACGTTACTTATTGATTTGAGAGTAACGGAAGTGTGAACGTAGAATAAAATAAGCATAGATTTATGTTAGGTAATTATTGAGAATATGGGGAATAAGTTGAAATAATATTAATTAAAAATTTATGCGTAAAACATGTTATGTAAGATATATTGATTCCATTCAATAAATTGTGGATTAATATTATCGAAGAGGATTAAATATGTTCTCAATGTAAATTTAGATAAGTTTTGAAATAAAAACTAATTCCATTCAGAAGATGACAATGGGTGCAATATTTTGATTTGTAAGCAATAGTAATTGGCTACATGTTTAATTGGTTGATAGAATTTGAATTGAAATAAATATTAATACACTAAATAAAGGTTACATTAATATGATAAGTAATACAATGTCTAGAAGTTTAATATAGAGTGTGTTAAGACGTAGAAATGGAAATTAGGAAGCAGTTGGAATTAAATGAAATTTTAGGTGTATTTATGAGAAATTTACGTACAATTAAAGAGGCGAATGAAATAAATACCAACCAATTTTAGTGAATAACGGGATCTAAACCTAAATAAATAAATTCCTTGAAATTTAAGTTTTAATTTTTGATAAATTGGATTTGTAATTTAGTATTGAAAATTTTGGGATTATTCAAAAATAAATTAATGTAGGAAGTTGTTAAAGGATTCTGAATTTACCAAGTGGTCCAAACTGACAAAATTTGCAAATAATTAAAGTTGGATTGTAAATCTGATTCAATTAACCTATTATTAATTTATTTTTTTGGAATATAAAAATAATGGTAGGGTTAATTGAAATTAAGGGTAGTTTAATTTGTATGTTATTTGGGATTAAGGCAAGATGGGTGGATATTAGGAGTTATATACTTAGATCATTCAATTTATTTGGATAACATTGTAATAAATGTAATTAAATGTACATTTACGTGAAATATAATACCATGCTTAATAGATTGCTAAGTTGTATATATTAAAGGGAATTTTATTAATTGTTTTTAAAAAACCTTAATTAATAGGGTTGATAAATTTAATATAAGAAAAACCAATGAAATTCTGGGGAATAATGGAGGTTAATATGAGTTAGTAGTTAGGGTAGTGACTAAAATTGGTAATACATTGCAATTAATGTTAATAGTGTTGACATAAGCTAATAAATTTAAATGTTAATGCAATACCAATTTATGTATTTAAGGCGATTGCGAAATTGGAATTTGATAAATGCAGTAACTAACTCAGGGCAAATAGATTTTATGGAATCAATAAAAGATAGGTAAATTTAATGATTGTTTGGTGGTAATTTAAGCATGAATGAGAATAAATCGGGCAATAGTGAGAATTATTAATTATTACCCATCATTTTATTTAGAATCTAAATCAAATGCAACATTCGTTGTTATTTGTAGCTTATAGGTGGAAATAACGTAAACTTTATTCAGAATATGATAATTAGTTAGATTAAAAGAATGGAAGGCGGGATATATGGAGTCATTTGGATTTAGAACATGATAATTTGAATTTATTGAATTTATTGGAAACTGAATAGAACATTTTATGTGATTGAAATTAAAGTCGAAATTCGGAGATGTTTTAGGAATTCCCATCTATGGGATACCAATAGATAGGATAATTAAATGAAAGGTCAACTAAAGGATTTCTGCAAAGTTAATTTATAATTTGTAGATAAAATAACTTTGAAGTTTTACGATGAAGTTAATAATGTACTCAGCATTTAAGAAACATCTTAAATTGTCTAAATTTGAATAAACAATGAAGTAATAAATAATAATTATTAATAAAATCCAAAATTTGGTAACCCGTTTTCAAATTAATGATAATTAGTGTTGGTATAGGCTATTTATTTAAGTAACAGTGCGATGCCAAAAAAAATGGATTGGAAGTAATTACGAAATATAAATAAAATATTTTAGTAGGGAATTCAAATGTATGTATACATAGAAATGTGGATTTTATAGTATGAAAACTTAGTCAATTTACAATAGTTTAATCTATTGAGAATGAATAAAAATCTAAGATAATTATTACGGTAATTTAGAAATTTAGTTGAAAATGGAAACTTATCTATGAATTTGGAATTTAATGAAATTGTGAATTTATATTGAAACTTATAAATGAAGCATCTAAATTTACATTTGTAAATACGTTTAAAATTCAATGTAAATGTCTGAGGAAGAAATTTATTTATTTACTAATCAGTAACGTATCCAATTAATATAAAATATTCTGGTGGGCCAACAATCGTTTTGCGCTTTTATGATTCATGCCCACCTATCCTATTTCACTTTGTCTATTTATAGGCTATGTAAACCCTAGCCTCCATCTATCTTCATTTCTCTCTGTGTGTTCTTTTCTTCAACTTCTTCTCTTCCAATGGCTGCAAAATTTCTAGATCCAATTACAGTCCAAAATAAAAATAAAAAATAAAAAAATAAAATAAATTCAAACTCCTCTAAAAATTCCAGAAAAATTATATGTCATAATTCTCGAAGAGCGTAATCTGTTGGTACTGTCCGTTTTTTTTGATTGGTGCTGTAGCGTGCTCGAATTTGAGACGAAGGACGTGGCCTGTGACGTGGCATGGTGATGGGGTATATTTGTTTATTTTGTTTTATTTAATTTTTGTTTCAATCGAAATTTTCGAATAACTTTCTCATACGTACTCCGATTCACGCGAGATTTTTTTTGTTAGGATCGTAATTAAATTCCAGATTTGTTGACGCTGGTTTGGACCAATTCGGAGACTGTCAAATTTTTGAGTTTAAATTGAATTTAAATTCGATTTAAATTCAAAAGGTGAGTGTTTTAACCCACTCACAACTTCTAAAATTTCTTGTGTTTGTTAAATTTACTTAAGATATGAGTAGGAATTTATTCATAATTGTTTGGCATGTTTAATTCATCATCTCAGTTAATTTGCATTTATTCAATTTAACTGTTAATTAATTTTAATTATTGCATATCAATTGACAATTAGAATTCATTTATTTGTATATAACTGCTAGTTCAACAGTTATATAATTTATACATTTGCATATAAACTGCTAGTTTAACAGTTATTAAATTTATTATCGAATATAAACTGTTAATTAATACCTGTTATTTATTACCTGTATAATTTATATGCCCTACATCGATGATTGTTTAAATTGGATGATGATTGCAAATAATGGTTGATGATTGATAATTGGATGAATGGATGCTGTATTTATATTGTATAAACTGCAAGTCATCATGCATTTTCATTTCATTCGGGATTGCGGTTTGAAATGATATACAACCGCATTTTATTTTAAATTGCGGATTGAAATGATAACATCCGTATCACTTGACCATAGGGTAGAAAATTTTATACAGGCACCGTGGTATGTATATAAAATTATTTTTTTGAAATGTTTTTCTATGGTTTTTGCAAAGCTATATATGTATGGTTTATGGGTTTTTGATTTGGTTATTAATAAAGGTTATTTATATATAGTAATTTCCGGTTTTAAGCTTTGTATAAATTGTTTTGAAGTATAAAATAAAGTTTGATTTTTAAGATTAAATACGATTAAGCATTTATTTAAAATTTAAGTTCTGGAGTTTTATTGACTTAAATGAGAATAAGGTCGGAAGATGAATATTGAGTAAAATTTGGAATTAAATAAAAAGGTTATTAATTTTTAAAAGGTATGATTTTTATAACTTGATTTTTGTGTAGAGTGATTTAAATGAATATATCACGTTTAATAAATTGAAAGATTATCCAGTTATGTGAAGTTAAAGGTTTTACTTAAATTATATTGAATTCATTAAGTAAACATTTCAAGTCTAAATAAGAAGTAATTGAATTTGATACATATGGATTTGTCAAATGAGTTGTTTTTTTGAAATGGTGAAATATTTAAAGCCTTGAAACATAAGAATTGAAATGGTATTTGGAAGTGTAAATCGATATTTGAAATTGATTTGTGAAATCTAAAGAAGCTATTTTGTTTTATAAAAGTAGTTTAATATTTAACCAATTAAGAGATAGAAATTTGTTTCAAAGCTTTGTTTTTCAAGGTAGTATAATTTGGAAATATTATGTTCAAGAGTTTGATTTCTAAATATTTTACTTTGAAAACCTTATGATTTTGGAAGGAATATATATTGGAAAATAAATGATATCGTATTGATTTGGGGTTTTAAAAATATAAATGATATCGTATTTATATGGGTTTAAAATGGATATTTTATTCTCGTTTTAAAGTATAAACTATTTTGAAAAGACCGCGGTGTTATAATAACGATTGGTTGTTGAAGAGACCGGGATCGGAAGTTGTCATACTCTCTGCCAACTCCGAAAACCACTTTAACAATCGTGTACGCGGTGTGTAACGACCCCAATTTTGAATTAATATTTAATGTAAAATTTGAACAAATTTTGGAATAAATTTTGAATTGATTTAAATTTGACCTTAGAATATTGAAATTGTATTTAATAAATAAATGACTTACAAAAAGATGATAGTTAAAACTTTAAAACAAAATATCGTTATACAAGATAATTTTTGTTAATAGTATTTTCTTTTAAAAATAATAAGTATATGATAATAATAAGAAAAGATAAAATATAAATATCTTTGGCTTACAAAATAAATAAAGAAGAAATAAAACCAATTCATAAATATTACTATATTTAATATAGGACTTTATTCATATCACAAGAAACAAGATACATTTGAAAATGTATAATGTGAATCATAACAAAGAAACAAACTAGTTACAAAGTATAATAAAAAGAAAAAAGAAAAAAAAGACTTAGTATTTGCAAAAGGAATCAAACAGCACATGCTGTAGATGTATAAGGAGTAGATGTACAAGGAAGCATGAGGCATTAAATGCCATTTACTCTTCTGCCATAAACAAGATCACATCACCAATTCAAGCATGGGTTTAGCAAGAGAAAAAGAAATATAAAAATACTGAGTAAAAAGAAAAAGTGTACTTGCTTATACCTTCCCCTAGACACAATCTACATTTATATATATACACATACACAAATCTTTATTCTAGTTCGTTCAAACATTTCTGAAAAAAAAAACAGAAGAAAGAAATAAGTAGCATCAACAATTCATTCAACAAAAACAAGCAACAAGATTCAAAGGCAGAAAAAAAAAACTACAGGGTTCCAAAGCAAAAGCACCTCTGTTCTTTCTTTTGGAAAATAATGTGAGCAAACTTTAAACTTTTTGAAACTTGATCTTCTTTAAGTCTATGCTGATGGATGAACATGACGATTTGAAAAGTTATGTTTTGTTTGGGTATACAAATTTTCAAACACTAAATGTATGCATGCAGGTCTGTATGCATCTGCATACCTCTGTTTGACAGGCTTGTGATCTCTCAAAATAATTTTTATTTACCCATCTAGATCATTATAAAATATGATGTGTATAAGGAAATTGAAGATAATGATGTGATACAAATTTTAAAGATAAAATAAGAAAATTTAGTATGTATATTATCTGGAAAAAATTTCTATTTACAGTAACAAATCAAATGCAAAGATTCAATTCAATGTGAATATCAAGTATCAGATCAAAGATAAAGGTTTTCAAAATCAAATATGCAGTTTCAAACATAAAAAGGCAGCCCTCTGTTCTTCAGTGGAAAATAAGTGAGTAAATATATTATCTTGAAGTTTAAAACTTGATGATTGATTTGTAGAAAATTTTGGTTTAGCTAGTATCTATTGTAAAGATGAGTTCTGTGATGAATTCTGCTTACTGGAAGTTGTATCTTGCTATGTTTTCAACATTTCAAGCTACAGAGCAGATGAAAGCTAATAAATTTAAAACAAAACTCCTTCATATAAATAGTTTAAACCTAGGAATTTAAGTTAAATAAGTAGGTTTGAACTAATGTCAGAGCTTGGAACCTTGTTTGAAGGTTTACAGTGAGTTATAAATACTGGGTATTCATTTTTACAGTAAAAGGAAAACACATGTTAAAATTCAAATAATTTATTTTGTTAATTCGAATTCATATCTTGATTTAACATACCAAAGTAAGATTTTTAAAACAGAAATGATGATTTTTTGATAAGTATACAAGGTGTATTTTATAACTAAACAAGAAATGTTTTTTTGTAAATTTCTAGTGATCCAACAAATTTTAAATGTTGAAACTTGTGGTATAGCTAGTTTGATGATTCTCGAGTATAGGAAAAATATTAGAAAAAATTTCTATTGCAAGAATCAAAGGGATGAGAGCACTTTAGGGTTTAAGGGTTCGAATTTGTCGACTACGTTCGCGAGGCCATTGGGGAGGCTAGGGGAAATTGGAGGCCATCGCACCGGTGGCGATAGATGTGTGATGGATCGAAGTTCCTTTGGCCAGAGGGGCTCAGGTTCCGGTGACATGACGTGGGGATGCGAGGTGATTTACTGGAGATGATTGGGTTTCTGGTGGGAACGGAGGAGCTCGATTTTGATTTCGAAATTGTTTTGGGATTTTGGTGGTTGAAATTGAAAGTGGGGATGGTCAGAGACTTGGCGGTGGTTGGCGACTCGACCAGAGGTGGCGGAGGTTCGCGTGCATGTGCACGTGTCAGGGTATCAGTGAGTTGCAGATGGGAAGCCTCGAGTTGAACTCGAGAAATGCAAGATTTACTTCGTGGAGGAACTCGCGTTCTCGAGTGTACTTCCTGTAGTTTAGTTTAAAGAAAAAAAACTGAAGTAAATTTAAACTCTAAACTGGAAAAAAAAAGAAGATGAAAGAGCAGGTTGGAGTAGAAAAAAAAGAAAGAGAAGAGGAAGTGTACAGGAGGGGCTCGGGTAATTTTAGTGGGTAATTCGAAGCACTTGTCGAGCAAATCGTGATGGGGCTCGGGTATAACGTGGTACAGGTTTCACAACCTGTTTCTGTTTAAACTTTAAAAAAAAAATGTTTTGGAAATAAATGATTGAGTTTAAAACTCCTTTGAATTTCTTTCAGATGATTAATATTACTTTAACATGAAATCTTAAAAGTAAATTTAAAATGAATGTTTTCAAACTTAAGAAAGTAATAAATAAAATCATTAATAGGAATAAATTATCTTTATAGTTAAAGAAACATATTGAATTGTAATTCGTAAATGATTAAGTTAATTTGAATGATTAATTATGAAATTGGTTTAAAGGTTAATTATTTAATAATTAACGGTTGATAATAATAATTAAAGGTTAATTAATTTATTATTAATGGTTAATTAATGAACTATTAAAGAATAATTAATCAAAATAATTTGTAATTTATTTATGTTAATTAATCAGGATTAGTAATTCCTAAGCAATTTATCTGATTTGAATTAATTAGATCATTAACCGATCCCAGTTATGAATATTTGGATTCTATTGGATGACTTGATTGTTTGATATCCTTAATATATGATACTTTGTGATACATCCTGATTTATGTGGTGATCTGTAATTTACTATCTGTGATATGTATATCTGTGAATCTGTGAATAGACGATAAGCGTTATAGTTTATATCGCTTATCAACTATATTTCTGTGTTTTAATCTGTGATGATTGAATGATGTGCACTATTGTGTTGAACCCTTGGACCACACTATACACACACAAATATGGATTTCACGAGGAAATCGGTTAAGTCACAGATTTTTAAATAAGTTTGAATTTGAATTTTTAATTCAAATATTTTTGGAAATAAATTAAGTTTTAATGTGGAAAAGCTTTTGAAAAGCTGTTTTAAGAATAAAAGTTATTTTTGAATGACTAATAAAGATTTGGAATTTAAATAATCGGATTTAGATTGAAATTCAAAAGAAATCTGAAATTGAATTCTATATTCAGTATTTATGATTTAAAAAGGATTTTTACAAGTTATACGGGTTTAAACCATTTTTAAGCGTTGATTTGGAAATTTGAATTAACTCAAAGATTTTTAACTTGTATAAATAGAATCGGGGTTTTTCCAAAACAAAACTATTGTTTTTAAGTGATAAAAAGCTTTCATATGAGTAATGAACTTCCAATTAATATTAAAGAGATTTCAAGTTTGAATCGAAAATGATTTTCCAAGTTATGAATGAATCTTCGGAAATAAGTTTTGAAAGCTATGAGATAAATCTTTGATTTAAAGATTTAAATGAGTTAATCCAATTGAAACGGAAATTGTTTTGAAATCCGTAAATGAATCTTTGTGAAACTGAGTGAACTTTGTGAAATAAATCTTTTTGTTTAAAAGATTTGAAATGATAATTGGTTTAAACCATTTGAAAGAAACTTTGGAATTATTAAGTTGTGACTTAATTGAAATTCCTTATCCATATGTTTTAAATGTTGCGCTTACTATTCGGGTTAACCGGGAAAGGATCTTTGGGTCGTATAACCCATTCCGAATATGTGATACGTCGTTATGGATAGCATTTGAAGACCGGTGGTGAAGACCGGGTATTTGCAAGAACGATAGTATGACCTATCGATTGTCTCTGCACTGAGTTGCAACGGTATAGAGACTCCCTAAGTGATGGGAAATCCGATCAGGATTGTGAATATCCGGATTGCAAGGACTTCTTTGTAAGTGCCTTCGGTTCTGTTCGAACCCAGAACAGACTTGTATGGATTGTTATGTCTGACATTACAATTTGAGATATAAAGCAGATTTCTTTCAAATATATTCCTGTTGGTGGCGGAGAATTTATTCTCTTAGCTTAACACCCTTCTCTGAGACGTACGAGCTCAGAGGTTATATAGTTGAAGTTATCAGCGATATATTCCCAATTTGGTAATGTGACATACTGAGTGTTGCTGAAATGATCATTGTGTTGATTATTTGTGATAGGATCATTTGTTTGATCGTCTATCTTGGTGATCACTGTGTTGATCATTTGTTGACCCAAAGCATGGCTTTTGTATAAAGTATGTTTTTGTGGACGAGACTTCGTCGAGCCTCACAACCCGAAAAATGGTCGAAACAGGAAAAGATGCGGCAAAGTTTTCAGGGATCGCGTCCCTAGGATATGTCCTTTTCTTCTGGATAGGGGTAGTATCATGGTATGGAGCCCAGATACTTACTCATGTGATACACTATATCTATTACTGTGTGGTGTTGTTGGTACCGAGCGCTCGGATAAAGGTTGGTTACGACCGGGGATGGAATATCTGAGGTTGATACTGCCGGGCAGGGAGTGCACCGGCTTTGTGTTGGCAGAGATCCATTTGGGATGCTCAGGGATGTCCTTCCAGAGGCGTTCCATTTCGGGGCTTGGGAAGTTCCTTTGCCCGACCATTTGTTGGAAATCCATTCTTCAAATACGTACCTTGTACGGTTTTAATTGTATAACCTGCCATGGAATGTAGCGGTAACCTGCTATTGAACATGGTAGCTATAGTAGGCATACGATAATGGTCGTATGTTGGCTAAGATTTATATCTTTACTTTCGAAATGATTTATACTACACTATGCACTAGTAATAATACCAAATGTTTCTTTTTAATGCGTATCAAGCATCTTTGACTATCATAAGGAGAAATCTCCTCCGATTCTGCGTTTGCATTGTGTGTGTGTGCGGGAGGCCTTATGGTAGTCTCATTTCTAAAAAGCATTGCGAATTGATTTTAAAATATTTCATTGTTTGTTTTTAAAGATAAACTGTTTTTGTTGCTCACACCAGTCCCACGACTGATCCGGAGTTTATTGTTTCTTTCCTAAACTCTGGGTGCTCAAAATTTTTCTACACGAGCAGTCTAGAGTTGGGTTTTTCAGATAGTCAGGTTTAGTAGATTATCTGGAGCTAATTCAGCCTTTGGATACGGACTGCACTTGCTTATCTTTTGGGGGTTCTCGCTATTTTGGATTGATGCCTTGGAGTACTCTTTTGAAGACTATTTTAGAATTATTGGTTCCGCTGCTAGATGTTGTCTATTTTTCATTTCCGTTGCTGTTTTATTGTATCATATCTCTGATGTATATTGATATCTATTGGATTATCTGTTGTAACAGATATTGTATCAAAGCTGTATATCAATGTATTATCCTTTTATTCTGCTGTGTTATTTACTTAATATTGTTATAAGCTCCGGCGAATCGGATTTGAACGATCGAATCTATGGCATTCGAATACGATATGAAGTATGGATGTCGATTTTCGAGCGCAAAAAATCCAGTTCGTTATAACGTGGTATCAGAGCTAAGGTTGAACTTTAGCTCAGGAGTATAACACATTAAGTAGCTCATTAGAGATAGGGTGAAGTATCCCTAGAATGAGTATAACCAGTGAAACCAAAACCCAAATTTCTCAATCTATTTTCTTTATCTGATGTTATTCTCTAAGATATTTCGTCTGAATGCCTAATCGGATTTCTTACTATTTGCAGATAGTAAGAATGAGTGGAAGAAGAGGACGAAATAGGAGACAGGAAAGTACCATTTCAGCTGGTCAAAGCCCTGCAACGACAGATATTCCCATTCAACTTCAACCAAATTTGGCTGATTTATATCGAAGTTTTTCTAGACTTGGTGGAAAGCCATTCATTGGCAAAGAAACTGTTATCGAAGCACAAGCTTGGATTCGATTATGCGAAAGAATTTTCAAGGGATTAAAGTTAAAAGATGATCAGATGCGATTGATAGCTTCTTGGCAACTCGAGGAAGAGGCTTTGGTTTGGTGGGAAACAATTACCATAGATGAGCCGGCGGATGAATTTACTTGGAATCGTTTCAAAGAAGTATTCAAACAGCGATATATGCCGTCTGCTGGTATCTCTAGAGTGTACCAGGAATTTATGGATTTGGAGCAAGGGAGTTTATCATTTGAAGAGTACTTAAACAAATTTATTGAGTTATCCCGATTTGGTCCAGAATTGGTGAATACACCATTGAAGAAGAATGAAAAGTTTATTCGGGGAATGAACAAGGAATTTCAGGAAAGGATGACTATTCATGTGAAGGAATCGTTTTCTGAATTAATTGATATGGGCTATCGATGCGATGCTCTGGAAAAGCAAAAAGATCCGGAGGAGAATGAAGGTACAACTAATCTGAGTTGGAGGAAAAAGAAGTTTGGTGGAAAGAAACGGAGGAAGAATAAAGGAAAGAAGGATATCCAGAAGCAAAAGGTGAAAGATGTTACTTGTTTCAACTGTTTCGAGAAAGGTCATTACGTGAACAAATGTAAGAATCCCAGGAAACAAGGACTGAGAGAGCCATTTATGAAGCCAGAAAAGGAATGTAGAAAATGCTGTCATTGCCGCAAGTCGGGGCATAGGATTATGAATTGCTCAGCACTGAAGCAAATTCAAGCAGCGAGGGCCTGTGAAATCAAAGGTGATTCTTTAACCTCAAAAGTTAATCAAGGAAATGAAATTTTATAAGGTAACTATCTCATTTATAATTAAAATTGTTCGAAATTTGTTCGGCATGAGAACTACCCTTAGTTTATTTCTCAGCAAATCGTAAATGAGTTAAATCTTGAATCTAAGATTATAATCAAATCTATTTCTGTCTATTTCATTGGGTTTCGATATAATCTACGAACGGTTAGTTATCTCTTCGAACTAACCAATACACCTGTATACTTCGTAGATCAGGTAACCCAATTGATTCGTAATAGATTGAGTTTGTTCTAGTATCTATTGTTGATATTCTGATTTGGTGAGCCAATTACAGAATTGATGACCAGTTTGATCTGAAAGGATATTTCTCTATCTTTCATCTTAGTTATCTCTTTGGCGAATTTCGAGGACGAAATTCTTTTAAGGGGGGAAGTCTGTAACGACCCCAATTTTGAATTAATATTTAATGTAAAATTTGAACAAATTTTGGAATAAATTTTGAATTGATTTAAATTTGACCTTAGAATATTGAAATTGTATTTAATAAATAAATGACTTACAAAAAGATGATAGTTAAAACTTTAAAACAAAATATCGTTATACAAGATAATTTTTGTTAATAGTATTTTCTTTTAAAAATAATAAGTATATGATAATAATAAGAAAAGATAAAATATAAATATCTTTGGCTTACAAAATAAATAAAGAAGAAATAAAACCAATTCATAAATATTACTATATTTAATATAGGACTTTATTCATATCACAAGAAACAAGATACATTTGAAAATGTATAATGTGAATCATAACAAAGAAACAAACTAGTTACAAAGTATAATAAAAAGAAAAAAGAAAAAAAAGACTTAGTATTTGCAAAAGGAATCAAACAGCACATGCTGTAGATGTACAAGGAGTAGATGTACAAGGAAGCATGAGGCATTAAATGCCATTTACTCTTCAGCCATAAACAAGATCACATCACCAATTCAAGCATGGGTTTAGCAAGAGAAAAAGAAATATAAAAATACTGAGTAAAAAGAAAAAGTGTACTTGCTTATACCTTCCCCTAGACACAATCTACATTTATATATATACACATCCACAAATCTTTATTCTAGTTCGTTCAAACATTTCTGAAAAAAAAAACAGAAGAAAGAAATAAGTAGCATCAACAATTCATTCAACAAAAACAAGCAACAGGATTCAAAGGCAGAAAAAAAAAACTACAGGGTTCCAAAGCAAAAGCACCTCTGTTCTTTCTTTTGGAAAATAATGTGAGCAAACTTTAAACTTTTTGAAACTTGATCTTCTTTAAGTCTATACTAATGGATGAACATGACGATTTGAAAAGTTATGTTTTGTTTGGGTATACAAATTTTCAAACACTAAATGTATGCATGCAGGTCTGTATGCATCTGCATACCTCTGTTTGACAGGCTTGTGATCTCTCAAAATAATTTTTATTTACCCATCTAGATCATTATAAAATATGATGTGTATAAGGAAATTGAAGATAATGATGTGATACAAATTTTAAAGATAAAATAAGAAAATTTAGTATGTATATTATCTGGAAAAAATTTCTATTTACAGTAACAAATCAAATGCAAAGATTCAATTCAATGTGAATATCAAGTATCAGATCAAAGATAAAGGTTTTCAAAATCAAATATGCAGTTTCAAACATAAAAAGGCAGCCCTCTGTTCTTCAGTGGAAAATAAGTGAGTAAATATATTATCTTGAAGTTTAAAACTTGATGATTGATTTGTAGAAAATTTTGGTTTAGCTAGTATCTATTGTAAAGATGAGTTCTGTGATGAATTCTGCTTACTGGAAGTTGTATCTTGCTATGTTTTCAACATTTCAAGCTACAGAGCAGATGAAAGCTAATAAATTTAAAACAAAACTCCTTCATATAAATAGTTTAAACCTAGGAATTTAAGTTAAATAAGTAGGTTTGAACTAATGTCAGAGCTTGGAACCTTGTTTGAAGGTTTACAGTGAGTTATAAATACTGGGTATTCATTTTTACAGTAAAAGGAAAACACATGTTAAAATTCAAATAATTTATTTTGTTAATTCGAATTCATATCTTGATTTAACATACCAAAGTAAGATTTTTAAAACAGAAATGATGATTTTTTGATAAGTATACAAGGTGTATTTTATAACTAAACAAGAAATGTTTTTTTGTAAATTTCTAGTGATCCAACAAATTTTAAATGTTGAAACTTGTGGTATAGCTAGTTTGATGATTCTCGAGTATAGGAAAAATATTAGAAAAAATTTCTATTGCAAGAATCAAAGGGATGAGAGCACTTTAGGGTTTAAGGGTTCGAATTTGTCGACTACGTTCGCGAGGCCATTGGGGAGGCTAGGGGAAATTGGAGGCCATCGCACCGGTGGCGATAGATGTGTGATGGATCGAAGTTCCTTTGGCCAGAGGGGCTCAGGTTCCGGTGACATGACGTGGGGATGCGAGGTGATTTACTGGAGATGATTGGGTTTCTGGTGGGAACGGAGGAGCTCGATTTTGATTTCGAAATTGTTTTGGGATTTTGGTGGTTGAAATTGAAAGTGGGGATGGTCAGAGACTTGGCGGTGGTTGGCGACTCGACCAGAGGTGGCGGAGGTTCGCGTGCATGTGCACGTGTCAGGGTATCAGTGAGTTGCAGATGGGAAGCCTCGAGTTGAACTCGAGAAATGCAAGATTTACTTCGTGGAGGAACTCGCGTTCTCGAGTGTACTTCCTGTAGTTTAGTTTAAAGAAAAAAAACTGAAGTAAATTTAAACTCTAAACTGGAAAAAAAGAAGAAGATGAAAGAGCAGGTTGGAGTAGAAAAAAAAGAAAGAGAAGAGGAAGTGTACAGGAGGGGCTCGGGTAATTTTAGTGGGTAATTCGAAGCACTTGTCGAGCAAATCGTGATGGGGCTCGGGTATAACGTGGTACAGGTTTCACAACCTGTTTCTGTTTAAACTTTAAAAAAAAATGTTTTGGAAATAAATGATTGAGTTTAAAACTCCTTTGAATTTCTTTCAGATGATTAATATTACTTTAACATGAAATCTTAAAAGTAAATTTAAAATGAATGTTTTCAAACTTAAGAAAGTAATAAATAAAATCATTAATAGGAATAAATTATCTTTATAGTTAAAGAAACATATTGAATTGTAATTCGTAAATGATTAAGTTAATTTGAATGATTAATTATGAAATTGGTTTAAAGGTTAATTATTTAATAATTAACGGTTGATAATAATAATTAAAGGTTAGTTAATTTATTATTAATGGTTAATTAATGAACTATTAAAGAATAATTAATCAAAATAATTTGTAATTTATTTATGTTAATTAATCAGGATTAGTAATTCCTAAGCAATTTATCTGATTTGAATTAATTAGATCATTAACCGATCCCAGTTATGAATATTTGGATTCTATTGGATGACTTGATTGTTTGATATCCTTAATATATGATACTTTGTGATACATCCTGATTTATGTGGTGATCTGTAATTTACTATCTGTGATATGTATATCTGTGAATCTGTGAATAGACGATAAGCGTTATAGTTTATATCGCTTATCAACTATATTTCTGTGTTTTAATCTGTGATGATTGAATGATGTGCACTATTGTGTTGAACCCTTGGACCACACTATACACACACAAATATGGATTTCACGAGGAAATCGGTTAAGTCACAGATTTTTAAATAAGTTTGAATTTGAATTTTTAATTCAAATATTTTTGGAAATAAATTAAGTTTTAATGTGGAAAAGCTTTTGAAAAGCTGTTTTAAGAATAAAAGTTATTTTTGAATGACTAATAAAGATTTGGAATTTAAATAATCGGATTTAGATTGAAATTCAAAAGAAATCTGAAATTGAATTCTATATTCAGTATTTATGATTTAAAAAGGATTTTTACAAGTTATACGGGTTTAAACCATTTTTAAGCGTTGATTTGGAAATTTGAATTAACTCAAAGATTTTTAACTTGTATAAATAGAATCGGGGTTTTTCCAAAACAAAACTATTGTTTTTAAGTGATAAAAAGCTTTCATATGAGTAATGAACTTCCAATTAATATTAAAGAGATTTCAAGTTTGAATCGAAAATGATTTTCCAAGTTATGAATGAATCTTCGGAAATAAGTTTTGAAAGCTATGAGATAAATCTTTGATTTAAAGATTTAAATGAGTTAATCCAATTGAAACGGAAATTGTTTTGAAATCCGTAAATGAATCTTTGTGAAACTGAGTGAACTTTGTGAAATAAATCTTTTTGTTTAAAAGATTTGAAATGATAATTGGTTTAAACCATTTGAAAGAAACTTTGGAATTATTAAGTTGTGACTTAATTGAAATTCCTTATCCATATGTTTTAAATGTTGCGCTTACTATTCGGGTTAACCGGGAAAGGATCTTTGGGTCGTATAACCCATTCCGAATATGTGATACGTCGTTATGGATAGCATTTGAAGACCGGTGGTGAAGACCGGGTATTTGCAAGAACGATAGTATGACCTATCGATTGTCTCTGCACTGAGTTGCAACGGTATAGAGACTCCCTAAGTGATGGGAAATCCGATCAGGATTGTGAATATCCGGATTGCAAGGACTTCTTTGTAAGTGCCTTCGGTTCTGTTCGAACCCAGAACAGACTTGTATGGATTGTTATGTCTGACATTATAATTTGAGATATAAAGCAGATTTCTTTCAAATATATTCCTGTTGGTGGCGGAGAATTTATTCTCTTAGCTTAACACCCTTCTCTGAGACGTACGAGCTCAGAGGTTATATAGTTGAAGTTATCAGCGATATATTCCCAATTTGGTAATGTGACATACTGAGTGTTGCTGAAATGATCATTGTGTTGATTATTTGTGATAGGATCATTTGTTTGATCGTCTATCTTGGTGATCATTGTGTTGATCATTTGTTGACCCAAAGCATGGCTTTTGTATAAAGTATGTTTTTGTGGACGAGACTTCGTCGAGCCTCACAACCCGAAAAATGGTCGAAACAGGAAAAGATGCGGCAAAGTTTTCAAGGATCGCGTCCCTAGGATATGTCCTTTTCTTCTGGATAGGGGTAGTATCATGGTATGGAGCCCAGATACTTACTCATGTGATACACTATATCTATTACTGTGTGGTGTTGTTGGTACCGAGCGCTCGGATAAAGGTTGGTTACGACCGGGGATGGAATATCTGAGGTTGATACTCCCGGGCAGGGAGTGCACCGGCTTTGTGTTGGCAGAGATCCATTTGGGATGCTCAGGGATGTCCTTCCAGAGGCGTTCCATTTCGGGGCTTGGGAAGTTCCTTTGCCCGACCATTTGTTGGAAATCCATTCTTCAAATACGTACCTTGTACGGTTTTAATTGTATAACCTGCCATGGAATGTAGCGGTAACCTGCTATTGAACATGGTAGCTATAGTAGGCATACGATAATGGTCGTATGTTGGCTAAGATTTATATCTTTACTTTCGAAATGATTTATACTACACTATGCACTAGTAATAATACCAAATGTTTCTTTTTAATGCGTATCAAGCATCTTTGACTATCATAAGGAGAAATCTCCTCCGATTCTACGTTTGCATTGTGTGTGTGTGCGGGAGGCCTTATGGTAGTCTCATTTCTAAAAAGCATTGCGAATTGATTTTAAAATATTTCATTGTTTGTTTTTAAAGATAAACTGTTTTTGTTGCTCACACCAGTCCCACGACTGATCCGGAGTTTATTGTTTCTTTCCTAAACTCTGGGTGCTCAAAATTTTTCTACACGAGCAGTCTAGAGTTGGGTTTTTCAGATAGTCAGGTTTAGTAGATTATCTGGAGCTAATTCAGCCTTTGGATACGGACTGCACTTGCTTATCTTTTGGGGGTTCTCGCTATTTTGGATTGATGCCTTGGAGTACTCTTTTGAAGACTATTTTAGAATTATTGGTTCCGCTGCTAGATGTTGTCTATTTTTCTTTTCCGTTGCTGTTTTATTGTATCATATCTCTGATGTATATTGATATCTATTGGATTATCTGTTGTAACAGATATTGTATCAAAGCTGTATATCAATGTATTATCCTTTTATTCTGCTGCGTTATTTACTTAATATTGTTATAAGCTCCGGCGAATCGGATTTGAACGATCGAATCTATGGCATTCGAATACGATATGAAGTATGGATGTCGTTTTCGAGCGCGAAAAATCTAGTTCGTTATACGGTGGATATTCCATAATGAAGTAGGTTGGTGGCGGCGTTTTCTTTAAAGGTAAATACGAGGACCCAACTCCCGTGAGTTGGCATAAGGCGGCTAAAACATGAGCGATCGACGGGTTAATGAGGTAGCACCTCTGATCGGACACTTCCCTTCAATACTATACTCAGACTTTGGATTTTCGGTGGCCACATTCACTTTTGATTTCTTTGATGTGGGGAGTTTGTCCGAGGTGGGCGGCAGCTGCGCGCTGCGCGTTTCCATCGGCCCGGAAGCGTAATTGGTATATCTATCCTGACATTGCCTAGTTGTGCCGTGTCACTTACCCTAGCGCGCCTTATACGATTTTGGTTTTGTACCATACCTATGGAGTGCCCTCTGACGACGCCCAGTACGTCGGAGATTACGGTACTGTATAGACTATGGGAATGTATAACTGTGTTAAGGTGGAAAATGTAAAGCCTTAACGCTATTTAAAAGTAAGTTTATTTTACAAATAGACACTATTATAATAGCGCAATATACTATATAATAAATAGTTTAACGGATCCTTAGGAGATGTAAATCCCGAGCATCTCTTGAGTTACTACACTCATATTTATTTCTGTTAATTTAACTTACATAAGATCTTTTAGTTCTGACTCGAGTGTTTTGTCTTTTCAATTCGCTCGGGTCAGTCCGAGCGTTTCAGGATTTGAAGATTTAGCTCTGGAGGACGAATACGAAGATGTATATTATTATTATTTATACTAGTGCACTACACACTGTTCCGCTGCATTGTTGTTGGTATGTGTAACTCTGATATGTATTATATGAATGTTTTGTAAGCAGATTTATAAACTGTATATTTTATTATTATATTTTATCCTTCCGCTGCGAGATTCTGTTTTCTTTTATTTCTTTCTTGTTTTTCTTATTTACCCTATAACAATCCGCCCTTCCGTATGGATTGAATCGGCATGTGTGTCTGTTTAAATCGTGCGAAAAGGCGGGACGTTACATCTGGTATCAGAGCTTTGGTTTAACGATAAACCTTAGCTTTGTGGGGTTTGACTCTTTACTAATAGGGTAGTAATACCCTGTGGGAGTCACTGAGTGTATATATATATGAGAGAGCGTATTTGTTAGTGTTATAAAAAGTTTTAATATTTTGTTAATCTATTCCGTTTTGTATTTATAAATTTCGGTTGATGCATGGGACGCTATGACATCGATAGGGATTTCTAAACTCTTAATAGGACAGACCGACATAATATTTGTTTTAATAAAGGTGAATGAAATAATTTTGCCTATTATATTTTCTATATATATAAAATAAAATTTATAAGATTTTATTTGGTTGCAATATATTGGTTGTTAGGAATAAAATTGAATATATAATAATAGAAATAAGATTGAAAAATAAGATAAATGAAATTTGGAAATTTAGAACTTAAGTCTGGGGTTTTTCTTTTGAATGATTTTGAAATATATTAATAATTTTGTTTATAAGTATTTTCTGATATAAATATTTAACATAATTCGGAAGAATCGTTTTAAAGAAGACTTTTGAGAAAATAAGTTTTGTACTTTCCTCTCCGTCGCTGGAAAATAATTTCGGTGATGGCGGCCGCATCATCGACTTTCATTTTCGAATTTCGAAGGGGAAATGCCACTGTAGTAGTTCTACTGCAGATTCATTTTCGAAAAAGATATAAATTTTTAATTGTTTTAAATAAAATTAAAGGTATATAAGTTAGAAGAATATATTTATCTAATATTTCAAAATAATTTGAAATTTAACCCGGTATTTAATTCTTAAATTTTCATTAATTAATTGTTTAAATTATTGTAGTGAAATAAAAGGTAAGTGATTAATAAATTGAAACCTCTAATTTTGGTAAGAGATTTAATGCAAAGTTATAAAGGGAAATTTGAAATTTGTAACATATGAGATAAAGAGTAATATTGTTGAACATTAAATTTAATTAAAAGATGAGATAAAACTTGTATAAGTTCATTTGCATTTTCTTTAACATATATAACTTGCCAAATATAAAAAGTTGAAATGTTTAATAAGAAATGTAGTAGAAATTTGTACAAGTAATAGTAGGTAATGAAGCATTCAATGAATTTGCTGTATTCAATAACTTAAGATATAATTGAAATTTTACCAAGTAAATATAAATAAAGGTAAGCATGATAGATAGATGATTATAAAACTTAAGGAATTAAAGTAAATAAATAAGGACATGCTATTATAAATGAATGAATAATTATAACAAAATATAAGGAACCGGCATGACCCGAGTTAATGGAATTGAATAATTGTAAGTAATAAGTAAATGTGAATGAGAAAAAAATCACTATATAAACAAAAAGGGAAGTCAAACAACTAAAGCATGAAATTTATAATAAGTTAGTTTGGTTGCTGGTTTGAATTGTTATTGTTTGATTTGTGGTTGGTTGGATAAGGAAATTTGAAGTTGTTGGATGAATAAATAATCTATTTTGTTCCATCTAAGACTGTTGAGTAAATGATGCACTTGATAGTTATTTTTCATTATGTACAATTTCAAGTTTGAACCCAAACAACTTTTTGATTGTGTGATTGTATGGTTGTTTTGTAATTGTATGTATGCTGTTTGAGGAAATTGATGGTTGTTGTATTAATTTGGATGATTAGTGATTGGAACTACTTAGATATTTAAATTTTGGACTTAGAAATATTTTGAAATGTTCTCCAAACTCTAATAAATTTAATTATAAAAAGATAATGTTGTAAATTTGTATATTTTAAGAAAAGTAACAGATATTGTAAATTTAATTGTTTATAAGGTAATGTTTAGAATAAGATATGTAGATTCTAAATCCTTCTTTTTCCTTTTCGGGGACGAAAAGTTTTGAGTGGGGGAGAGTGTAACGACCCGTAAATTTCGACGATTTAATTTATTTAATAGAATTTCGTAATAAAAATTTAATAGAAATAATAAAAGGTGATAAATATATATTGAACGCTAATTTAACAATGGTAATTTAAGCCTTTGTTTGTAATATGAATAAATTTTTCAATAAAATTGGTGTAAGTATTGTACCTGAATATAATGGGAAGATAGAGAATATAGGTAAGGCATTTAATTAGTTAAGTGTAAATTTATGGGTATAATAACAATTCGTATACATTACCTAATTAATCTGTCAATTAATTTGTTAAAAAAATCAAAACCTTTTAATTTGGTAAATAATTTGATGCGTATTGATAAGCGTTACTTTAACGATTAATTTTAAAGTGATGGGAAGAAAATAAGTAAAGTTATGCGGTAATAAATAAATAAAAATATCGCAATAAATAGGAAACTGACATAACACTTATTTATATGAACGTTACTTATTGATTTGAGAGTTACGGAAGTGTGAACGTAGAATAAAATAAGCGTAGATTTATGTTAGGTAATTATTGAGAATATGGGGAATAAGTTGAAATAATATTAATTAAAAATTTATGCGTAAAACATGTTATGTAAGATATATTGATTCCATTCAATAAATTGAGGATTAATATTATCGAAGAGGATTAAATATGGTCTCAATGTAAATTTAGATAAGTTTTGAAATAAAGACTAATTCCATTCAGAAGATGACAATGGGTGCAATATTTTGATTTGTAAGCAATAGTAATAGGCTACATGTTTAATTGGTTGATAGAATTTGAATTGAAATAAATGTTAATACACTAAATAAAGGTTACATTAATATGATAAGTAATACAATGTCTAGAAGTTTAATATAGACTGTGTTAAGACGTAGAAATGGAAATTAGGAAGCAGTTGGAATTAAATGAAATTTTAGGTATATTTATGAGAAATTTACGTACAATTAAAGAGGTGAATGAAATAAATACCAACCAATTTTACCGAATAACGGGATCTAAACCTAAATAAATAAATTCCTTGTAATTTAAGTTTTAATTTTTGATAAATTGGATTTGTACTTTAATATTGAAAATTTTGGGATTATTCAAAAATAAATTAATGTAGGAAGTTGTTAAAGGATTCTGAATTTACCAAGTGGTCCAAACTGACAAAATTTGCAAATAATTAAAGTTGGATTGTAAATCTGATTCAATTAACCTATTATTAATTTATTTGTTTGGAATATAAAAAGTAATGATAGGGTTAATTGAAAATAAGGGTAGTTTAATTTGTATGTTATTTGGGATTAAGGCAAGATGGGTGGATATTTGGAGTTATATACTTAGATCATTCAATTTATTTGGATAACATTGTAATAAATGTAATTAAATATACATTTACGTGAAATATAATACCATGCTTAATAGATTGCTAAGTTGTATATATTAAAGGGAATTTTATTAATTGTTTTTAAAAAACCTTAATTAATATGGTTGATAAATTTAATATAAGAAAAACCAATGAAATTCTTGGGAATAATGTAGGTTAATATGAGTTAGTAGTTAGGGTAGTGACTAAAATTGGTAATACATTGCAATTAATGTTAATAGTGTTGACATAAGCTAATAAATTTAAATGTTAATGCAATACCAATTTATGTATTTAAGGTGATTGCAAAATTGGAATTTGATAAATGCAGTAACTAACTCAAGGCAAATAGATTTTATGGAATCAATAAAAGATAGGTAAATTTAATGATTGTTTGGTGGTAATTTAAGCATGAATGGGAATAAATCGGGCAATAGTGAGAATTATTAATTATTACCCATCATTTTATTTAGAATCTAAATCAAATGCAACATTCGTTGTTATTTGTAGCTTATAGGTGGAAATAACGTAAACTTTATTCAGAATATGATAATTAGTTAGATTAAAAGAATAGAAGGCAGGATATATGGATTCATTTGGATTTAGAACATGATAATTTGAATTTATTGAATTTATTGGAAACTGGATAGAACATTTTTGTGTGATTGAAATTAAAGTTGGAATTCGGAGATGTTTTAGGTATTCCCATCTATGGGATACCAATAGATAGGATAATTAAATGAAAGGTCAACTAAAGGATTTCTGCAAAGATAATTTATAATTTGTAGATAAAATAAAATTGAAGTTTTACGCTGAAGTTAATAATGTACTCAGCATTTAAGAAACATCTTAAATTGTCTAAATTTGAATAAACAATGAAGTAATAAATAATAATTATTAATAAAATCCAAAATTTGGTAACCCGTTTTCAAATTAATGATAATTAGTGTTGGTATAGGCTATTTATTTAAGTAACAGTGCGATGCCAAAAAAAATGGATTGGAAGTAATTGCGAAATATGAATAAACTATTTTAGTAGGGAATTCAAATGTATATATACATAGAAATGTGGATTTTTATAGTATGAAAACTTAGTCAATTTACAATAGTTAAATCTATTGAGAATGAATAAAAATCTAAGATAATTATTATGGTAATTTAGAAATTTAGTTGAGAATGGAAACTTATCTATGAATTTGGAATTTAATGAAATTGTGAATTTATATTGAAACTTATAAATGAAGCATCTAAATTTACATTTGTAAATACGTTTAAATTCAATGTAAATGTCTGAGGAAGAAATTTATTTATTTACTAATCCGTAACGTATCCAATTAATATAAAATATTCTGGTGGGCCAACAATCGTTTTGCGCGTTTATGATTCGTGCCCACCTATCCTATTTCACTTTGTCTATTTATAGGCTGTGTAAACCCTAGCCTCCATCTATCTTCATTTCTCTCTGTGTGTTCTTTTCTTCAACTTCTTCTCTTCCAATGGCTGCAAAATTTCTAGATCCAATTACAGTCCAAAATAAAAATAAAAATAAAAAATAAAAAATATATTTCAAACTCCTCTAAAAATTCCAGAAAAATTATATGTCATAATTCTCGAAGAGCGTAATCTGTTGGTACTGTCCGTTTTTTTTGATTGGTGCTGTAGCGTGCTCGAATTTGAGAAGAAGGATGTGGCCTGTGACGTGGCATGGTGATGGGGTATATTTGTTTATTTTGTTTTATTTAATTTTTGTTTCAATCGAAATTTTCGAATAACTTTCTCATACGTAGTCCGATTCACGCAAGATTTTTTTTGTTACGATCGTAATTAAATTCCAGATCTGTTGACGCTGGTTTGGACCAATTCGGAGACCGTCAAATTTTTGAGTTTAAATTGAATTTAAATTCAATTTAAATTCAAAAGGTGAGTGTTTTAACCCACTCACAACTTCTAAAATTTCTTGTGTTTGTTAAATTTACTTAAGATATGAGTAGGAATTTATTCATAATTGTTTGGCATGTTTAATTCATCATCTCAGTTAATTTGCATTTATTTAATTTAACTGTTAATTAATTTTAATTATTGCATATAAATTGACAGTTAGAATTCATTTATTTGTATATAACTGCTAGTTCAACAGTTATATAATTTATACATTTGCATATAAACTACTAGTTTAACAGTTATTAAATTTATTATCGAATATAAACTGTTAATTAATACCTGTTATTTATTACCTGTATAATTTATATGCCCTATATCGATGATTGTTTAAATTGGATGATGATTGCAAATAATGGTTGATGATTGATAATTGGATGAATGGATGCTGTATTTATATTGTATAAACTGCAAGTCATCATGCATTTTCATTTCATTCGGGATTGCGGTTTGAAATGATATACAACCGCATTTTATTTTAAATTGCGGATTGAAATGATAACATCCGTATCACTTGACCATAGGGTAGAAAATTTTATACAGGCACCGCGGTATATATATAAAATTATTTTTTTGAAATGTTTTTCTATGGTTTTTGCAAAGCTATATATATATGGTTTATGGGTTTTTGATTTGGTTATTAATAAAGGTTATTTATATATAGTAATTTCCGGTTTTAAGCTTTGTATAAATTGTTTTGAAGTATAAAATAAAGTTTGATTTTTAAGATCAAATACGATTAAGCATTTATTTAAAATTTAAGTTTCGGAGTTTTATTGACTTAAATGAGAATAAGGTCGGAAGATGAATATTGAGTAAAATTTGGAATTAAATAAAAAGGTTATTAATTTTTAAAGGGTATGATTTTTATAACTTGATTTTTGTGTAGAGTGATTTAAATGAATATGCCAAGTTTAATAAATTGAAAGATTATCCAGTTATGTGAAGTTAAAGGTTTTACTTAAATTATATTGAATTCATTAAGTAAACATTTCAAGTCTAAATAAGAAGTAATTGAATTTGATACATATGGATTTGTCAAATGAGTTGTTTTTTTGAAATGGTGAAATATTTAAAGCCTTGAAACATAAGAATTGAAATGGTATTTGGAAGTGTAAATCGATATTTGAAATTGATTTGTGAAATCTAAAGAAGCTATTTTGTTTTATAAAAGTAGTTTAATATTTAACCATTTAAGAGATGGAAATTTGTTTCAAAGCTATGTTTTTCAAGGTAGTATAATTTGGAAATATTATGTTCAAGAGTTTGATTTCTAAATATTTTACTTTGGAAACCCTATGATTTTGGAAGGAATATATATTGGAAAATAAATGATATCGTATTGATTTGGGGTCTTAAAAATATAAATGATATCGTATTTATATGGGTTTAAAATGGATATTTTATTCTGGTTTTAAAGTATAAACTATTTTGAAAAGACCGCGGTGTTATAATAACGATAGGTTGTTGAAGAGATCGGGATCGGAAGTTGTCATACTCTCTGCCAACTCCGAAAACCACTTTAACAACCGTGTACGCGATGGAGATTCCAGAATGAAGTAGGTTGGTGGCGGCGTTTTCTTTAAAGGTAAATACGAGGACCCAACTCCCGTGAGTTAGCATAAGGTGGCTAAAACAGGAGCGATCGACGGGTTAATGAGGTAGCACCTCAGATCGGACACTTCCCTTCGATAGTATACTCAGACTTTGGATTTTCGGTGGCCACCTTCACTTTTGATTTCTTTGATGTGGGGAGTTTATCCGAGGTGGGAGGCAGCTGCGCGCTGCGCGTTCCCATCGGCCCGGAAGCGTAACTGGTATATCTACCCTGGCATTGCCTAGTTGTGCCGTGTCACCTACCCTTGCGCGCCTTATACGATTTTGGTTTTGTACCATACCTATGGAGTGCCCTCTGACGACGCCCAGTACGGGGGAGATTACGGTACTGTATAGACTATGAGAATATATAACTGTGTTAAGGTGGAAAATGTAAAGCCTTAACGCTATTTAAAAGTAAGTTTATTTTACAAATAGACACTATTATAACAGCGCAATATACTATATAGTAAATAGTTTAACGGATCCTTAGGAGATGTAAATCCCGAGCATCTCTTGAGTTACTGCACTCATATTTATTTCTGTTAATTTGACTTACATAAGATCTTTTAGTTCTGACTCGAGTGTTTTGTCTTTTCAATTCGCTCGGGTCAGTCCGAGCGTTTCAGGATTTGAAGATTTAGCTCTGGAGGACGAATACGAAGATGTATATTATTATTATTTATACTAGTGCACTACACACTGTTCCGCTGCATTGTTGTTGGTATGTGTAACTCTGATATGTAATATATGAATGTTTTGTAAACAGATTTATAAACTGTATATTTTATTATTATATTTTATCCTTCCGCTGCGAGATTCTGTTTTCTTTTATTTCTTTCTTGTTTTTCTTATTTACCCCATAACAATCCGCCCTTCCGTATGGGTTGAATCGACATTTATGTCTGTTTAAATCATACGAAAAGGCGGGACGTTACAATTAGATCTAGTATATATTAAAAGAAAATCATATTTCATTTAAAATATTTTATACTTAATTACTTAATCATATTAATCGAATTTATTTTGGTGATTGTTTTAAATATATGTACGTACGTATTCATAACATAACATAATAACATTTAGGCATATGAAATGTCTAATTTTTATTTATTTAATGTGATTAATATATCATAAATGTGACAATTAATTACATTTTTCTTCTTCTATCAATTAGTTAGGTAAAAAGTCATATTCCAATTTATGATTATAAATAAGAGGTCATAAATATGAGATTGTGTGCAATTAATTGGGAGTTTTTGGCAACTTTTGGTAAGTAAAAGGACATATTATTATATAGGGTGTATATTGCAAAATAGAACTTATGTATGACATGACAATACAATAATCAAATGAACATGAGTCTACATATGTGCACGCGCGCATATACATATAGATATTAGGTTTATATCCATTGTGTATATATATATATTATACTTACATATACAAAAGATAATTCATATACATATCCGGAATATAAATGCTTAAGTATTTACATGTGTATAGGTATACCATAATATTTGTATATGGTCTGTTTACACATATTAATAATACCATACATATATAGTTTGGATATGTGTGTGTATAGACGAATAATTAAAAATTAGGTTTGTGTGTGTATATATAATGATTCGAAATAAATTGATAAACTCAAGTTATTAGAGTGTATTTAGTTTGATTAATTAAACTCAAGTTTCAATTACATGTTTTACAATTTCAATTGGCATAAAAGTATTTATATAAAATTCTAAACTTAAACAATTATTATAAATAAATAAAATTAATGAAATACATGTACAATATATCACTTCAACCAACATAAAATATACATTAATAACCAAATTTTCTCAAATATATGTACGAAATTGATTTCCTATTTTATAAATGACAAGCATAAACAATTTGACTCAAATGTAATAAGTGGAAATAAAATATTTACATATATATGAAGTTGGATCAAGGTTAAACATTGAGAGTGAATGACATTAAATAGAATTAGACCCAATGGATTTTGCTCTTTTGTAATACCATGATTTGTGAATCGTCTCGTAGACTACTTGAATCATCATCTAATATTGCTAGAATCAAATGACCCGCTTTTATTTAATTTGATGTTATTTAGTTGAAAATTTTGACCATGAATGAGAAGGAAGAAGCCATGGATGATGTTAAAAAGTAAGAGAAAATTTGGAATGGAAATGAATGAGAGAATAATGTTTCAAGGAAAGCATAGGAACATTTCTTCTTTTTTTTCTTTAAAACTTTCCAATTTAATTTGCAATCAATTTTCAGTTAGGTCAAGCTCTCCTCCCTTATATTTGTGACCGGCTATGTATTTTGTTTGCATGGATTAACTTTCCAAAAAGCATGTTAAGTAATTAATTGTATTTATTACCCTACTTAAATACATAAGGATATCAAATATTGATACGTGCATATATAACTTTTATATATACATCTATATAATTTCTAACAACACCCAAAACATCAAATAAATTGATAATCAATATTTCATAATGCAGTTATGTGACTCAGAAGTGTTTATTTGGTCAATGATTTATACTGAACAATTTAAATATTGACGTTCATAGGCCACCTTAGCTAGTGGTGTGATAGTTTGGTCGAATTATCGTATATGGATCCTTCTAATGTGACAATAATTTATGCACATTTTCTTTGTTAAAACATGTCACCTTAACAGATATGGATTTTGCTATCGACCAAAGTTCAAATATTATTCACATTCAACTTAATTCGTCCAAAAACAAAGTCCTTGATTCAATGATAATGTTTGCTAATAAATTTTCTACTTTGGCTATAGATTTCGATTTTGAGTTGATTACTGTCGATGGTGATAATAACCTCATACAACCGAGGAGACAAGTTCCCTATTATATAATGCTTCGTCCCAGTGCTTCAACTCAAACCAACTATAATAGTTCGATGGACGCTATGACATGATTTAACTATAATAAAAGTGGAGTATTCCTATTGAAGGTTCATGGTGTTCTCAAGTCAAGGGAGGTATGCAACATCATCATACCGAGATTTCTTGTTTGACGAAGTTATAATCACCAACATGAAACTCGCACATGATTCATTCTATTTTTACCCAATAACTATGAGTATGTAATCCCTTATTACCCTCACCAAGCATGTATAATTCACTATGTAACATTTGGAGAGAATTACGCACTTTAGTCTCAACAAATGAACCAATATCCTTATTTTAAAACTTCTTGACCCGAAATATTTAAAACAAATGTCATTTTCTTTTGTGACTAATTTACTCATAGTAGCAACTATTTGCCACTACAATTAGGTAATATTTTATTTAAGGATTTTCTTAAATTATCAAAATATATAACAAAGCATATAAAGGAAAACAAACATTGTTACTATTAACAAGGTTAAATAATGAATTAGATATGTATAACAGATTAAATAATTGCTCATAGGGCATACCACTGACTCTTTCATCTCACACATCCACTTGGGGTCAATTATGTAACATTAATCACATTCCTCCGATTAGTTTAGAACCAATCAAGCTAGGCCCTTAGTGAATGGCTCTGCTATATCATTTTTCTATCTACTCTCTAAACTATCATCTGCCCATCTTCAATAAACCGCCTTTATCATGTGAAAATTTGGGAGTATGTGTCTAGGGATTTTGTGAGCCCTACGACCTTTTGTGATCTATATCGCAACATTGTTTTCACAAATTATTGTTATTGGATTCCCAACTTTAGGAATCACCTTAGCCAGGTTGTAAATTTGCACATTTTTGTGTATTGCCTTTATTGAGGTTCCACTTAAGGCGATGTACTTAGCATTTTGAATGAATCAACCACCATCTCTTTCTTCAAGCATTTCCAACCCAAAATTTTAAGGCAAGACATGAATTTAGGATTGACAAACTATATTTGATATCGCATATGAAGCTCGAGTTTTAACATACTTTCATAAGGAGTTTGTTGTTTCCATAAACAACTTTAGTATTTCATAAATACATAAGAATATCTTAACTATCATATAATGATATTAATTTGAATCTGATATTCTCTCCAAGCATTAAATATACGATCAAAATGTGATAAGGTAAATAACTAAAAAATATGATAATTCCAATTGCCTGTGCATAAGGAATCCATCTTACGTGCTCCATATTGAACATTTTAATATGATGTCTATGTATACCGTTTGGGACACTCCCAACGTTCATTTAGAAAAGATGTCATTTTCAAATCCTATACCGAGGGTTAAATAAAAAAACTAAAATTGATTTTAACATGGGTATATCGTTAACTATCAGTAGTATTTTGTTTACTTATAGTGTCAAAAATAACATAGTACCTTTAATGTTCTTTTTTATAGACACACGCTTCCTCTGTATTTTAACCGATAATCAAACTATTTGATTTTTAATTAATATATTTGCTTAATTTTGATGCTTTCCAAAAGATACTGTTGTATCAGTTCTTTAGTCTTATCCAAAACTCATAAGCTCGGTTATCGCTAGCACTGACTTTGAGACATTTTGGGTGATATGTGAAAATAGTCTATTTTAAATAATTATTTGGGATTTTTCATTTCAACATATATATGCCAAAACTTAAAGTCGTAACAGGACGATAATTTTGCAAGTAAATTCAGAATTTACTTAAGTACGTTAAATGACGAATCTATTATGTTAATTTCAATAATTGAAATTTATGATGTAAATCTCGTCAATGTTGCCTACTACAACTGCAATAGTCTCCTTAATAAAGTCACATTTGTGATCTATGGATCATTTCCCTTTGAGTATAACTATCAAAATTATATTCTGATTATTTATTTGGAATCCATTCGGATTTGCGCACCGAACCATATGGCAGTGTCAATATTTTTGCGGCTTATTGACAATTTAGGGATTATCATCTTAACAATAATAAGGAACTCATAGTTTCTCTTTAACGTGCAAGAATTATTACAAGACATTCTTATAAATTACGTCTGCTTTAGGTTTGGTTAATTTTTCTTTATCTTATGAAATCTATTTCTATGTTAAAGACTTTGGATTGTATCCAAGCATATTGTATTACAACTAGTTTTTGAAAGAAATTCCTTCACTATGAAGGTGGCATTTTTTGAAACAATGACCATTTCTAAATACGTTGAAATAGACTTTCAGAAATATTTTATAAATTAACTTTTATGCTTATATAAGAATTATTTAGTTTTGAGTCTACGAAACTTTTATTCATAATGTAAATTAGTCAACATCACATCTTAAACTATTTAAGAGTGTGGCTTCTTATATATTCATCTTATATGATATCGTAAATTATACTTTAGATGAAACTAGTTTTAACATACACACTTACTATTAAGTACATATCCTTGTAGAAAGAAGTTATCTCAACTTCACTCATCCTCAATCGTATTTTGTTACAAAATATGATTACTCCTTATTGAAATATTATTACGTATCATAGGGTGGTGGGATTTTTTTTAGATTGAATTCTATTCATTTATTAGATACATTTGGAACCTTTTCCAATGTACTCACTGATTTGATCAAATCACAATGTTTTATTTCCTTTACGTGTTACTACTTCCATTTTATATTCTATGAATCTATTATAGTCAAATATACATACTCATCTCTATGATAATTCATCAGTGAATTTTAATAAAAAAGTGGATTTATGTTGGTATCATTAGACCTTGAATTGCATACATCTATATGCATCAATTCAAAGAGTTCATTAACTCTTTTGTCACTTCCGTTGAATGAGTGCTTTTTCGTTGATCTTATGAGATATAATTCAACTGTATCATATGATTCAAAATCATACGATTAATGAATTATTTTTTAAAGATATTGCTTAGTCCATAATTTCAAAATGAATATTAAACTTTCGGACAATTCTATATTTTGCAGCTAATGCATCATTATTATTAATGAAAACAAATACTAATATAACAATAGATTTATTTTATGAATATCATAAAGTTCTTATTAAAATAAAACTACATCTATTTTCAATCAATACTTAAAATAATTTTATTTCATAAACAATATTTGGGGTGTGTGTGTGTGTGTGTATACAAAGGCAATCTTCCAAATATTAATGCATCCACTAATAAGTATCATATGATATGCTCCAATTATATTTTCCATTACTATAGCAACACATAAAACATGAAGCTACATTCAATTACTTATCATGGGCAATTTATTTCATTATCGTAACTAGTTTATAATCGACTATTTTAGATCAAATATCTTAAACTCATAGAAATTACTTTCATAAATATATTTGGAATAGAAATCATAATTATTATTCATATCAAGTATCTTATTAAATTTTATACAATTCTCGGTTCCAATGTCCTTTATGAAGAAGTGACTTCACTTTCTTCATCCTAACTATGCGTGTTTTACAACTACTCTCAAACATTCACTTTCCTTTCAAATGGTCAAACCACTCAAAGGAAAGCCTTATCGCAAAACTGCATCGAATTTTCTACCAAAGCGCATTTCAACATCCTTAACATTTTAAGGATATCATATAAATTTCAATAAAGTAAACCGAACAAACTGACGTTTCTGTGACTGAGTTAGTTTGTCCAGTTGTTCTTAGTTTGTGTCGCTTTTATCATAGCAAAAACCTTATTATATTCAATCGTATTGAACATGCGATTTTGCGTTATGATTTATTCCTTATTTTGAATGAACTAATTTCATCTAGATTTTTTTTGAACTGGTACTTTATATACAACAAATCATTGGAACAACATATCCCATGTCAAATAAACATTCGAAAGCAAGTTTCGTACTTGTGACATTCTGCACCAAAGCCGAATCAATTAACAACTTGGACAAAGGTGCTTGTCATCTAGATTTTTTATTACGAGTGAGACTGCGCTCCAACTTTTTATATGATTGAATATATATCTAATATTAATATGCTTATATTGTTTTTGAGTTCAAAACTCATGGAAGACAAAAATAGTCTTAGGAAAATGAATATATATGCGACCAAGGTGTGAATTATTAGTAGTTTTATTATTTGGCTCTTGCATAAGTCTTGAAGTGACAGCATGCCAAATGGTTTAATGGTAGGTATATTTTATAATTCTATGTCGGTTCTTACTCAGTTCACTTGTTTATTTTTAATTGATAAATGTTTTTTGAGTATATTAGCCGCACAAATTTATTGATGTATGCTATTTTAACTTTGTATAGAATATGTTGTTACAAAATTAGATTGTGTAAATGATACCATTTAATTTTTATAATAAAACTCCTATTAGGTTTTTATATTCCTCAAAACCCTAAGAGATATTTAGAAATCAATTGTTTCCTTTAGTGAGTGTTAGGATTCACTTGGCTTGGGATTATGACCTTGAGTTTGCTCAACAAATTATAAGCCCACAAGCGATCGATAACCTTTACCAAAAGTATCATATACAACTTATAACCGTGGTCCTTGTCCTAATCCCGACCTCGGCCTTGAGTTTAAATAAAAATAACAATATATTATTCACTCCTACATATCGTTTGCGACCTGGGTATAATGCACATACCTTTAGTTTTCTCAACAAAAACATGCATGTATCTTACCTCATATAGGCAATATATTAATAGTGCTATACACAACATCCCTAGCTTGAGTTTTCTCAACAACTAATGAGTATGCAAGTGATCTATCAAAATATAAATATTAGAAGACAAGTTTGTATATCAAAAGTTCATAATATTTAACATATACACTAGAGTGATATCAATTTAAAGAGTAATGTATTTCTTATCAAATATCTTCATGATTCAAGTGCCGAACACATTTGAAATCATGGTACACATACTTTAGATATGTACGTATTCCCAAAATCTATTTTGGGTTTATTGTAGTTCCACTCAAATTACGTTTATACACATATCATTATAAAGTATAATTTATTTATCACCGCTATAATTTGATTAAATTATAATATATATATATATATATATATATATATATATATATATATATGTCTCCTGTCACTTAAATCATATTTAATTAATTTCATTTATTATTGATTAATCATATTTAATTAATTTTGATTCCTACTAATTAAATCATAGTTAATGAATCATGGTTCTTGTTAATTGTATCCCGTAATTAACTTTCAATTTTATTAATTAAATCATATTCAATTAATTTTTAATTCTTGATTTATTTAATCAATTTATTGGATTTAATTTTTTTTTAAATTTATGTTGTTCATTTCAAACCATTTATGATTGATAACTAACTATAACATTTATAGTTTAATACACACACGCATTTTAATATGTGTGTGCGTTAAGCAATTGAATTTTAATTAGTTATTTATTTAGTAAATCCTTTTATTTAATTAAATATTTTGATCAGTTCGAAAACTTTGACTTATTTAGCTTAAACAATTTTAAGATGAATATATACCTATAACACATTTTTACATACATATATTAAGTATACATGTTTTCAACTAATAAAATCTTAACTGATTATTTAGTTTAATTTAATTAATCATATTAATTGAATATATTAAAATTTTGAATTTAATGATTAATTTCTCAAAATAATCTAGAAAATTTTAAATTTATTTTATAACCATTGTACAAATTTCCTCTATAGTTTAAATTTAAATTTTAAATTTAATATATATTTCTAAAATTTTCAAATCTAAATTTGAAAATTAGCCCAAGACCTAAAAAACCCTAGGTCTTACATTTGTGCTAATCTTTTGGATTTAGTCTCCTTATTAGGCCAGGCACGTAGCCAGAGAGGGAAGAATACTTGATTATTCAACCCAAACCTTGAAACTACTATTCTAGATACCCATCGGATAAATATATTTTATTAGTTGGCCCCAAATGCAAGCTAATTAGACTACATAGGCTATATGGACTATACTTATTTAGGAACCTAGTCCGTTGCACGGTGAGTAAAATGAGTAAATCTTAAAAAAAGTTCAAGTTTGGATCTTAATAGGCCTATGAAGTATTTTAGCCAGCTTTAGATCATATATACATACATTCATACATATATATATATATATATATATATATATATATATATATAAAGAAAATCACGTTTCATTTGAAATATTTTATACTTATTTTGATACCAATATGTAACGGTGTTTTTCACGACTAACCGTGCTATAGCTACTACTGGTACCTCTTAGATTAGTTTTATGGTCAACCTCTCGACATCACAACTAGCCCTTATTTTTTAGTTGTATAGGAGTAAGAGTCAAGCTTCGCCATACATCACAAAGCAAGAACCCCTATCATGCTACATACATTAACCAATTAGGATGAATATCTTCACCAAATAACCAATAGTTATTATTCACTAATTTTTTGCAAAACATTTAAAACAAATTTCATTACTTATCATCTTAATTAATCATATCAATGAAAATGATTTTGACGACTTTTTGAATATAATATGTATATGTGTGTGTGTGTGTATTCATTACATAACATAATAATTGTTGACCAAAAAAGTGGCATACACCCTAAAACGAACTGAAATAGAGAGTCCTAGCAATAAAATGATATAACAAAACAAAAGACATTAAAAAAATTATAGCGGTTCGGCAAATTCGAGGCCGACGTCCACTATAATGTTATTACTTATACATTTTTCAAAAGTTCAAGCGATTTCAAGTTCTAACAGTCTAGCACAACAAAAGGCAGCCTCCTTGGTGACAAGATCATGTAGAGAAAGAGAGTGAAGAAGATGAAGTGCCAAAAGTCTTTTCTGAGTTGCCATATGCTTGTACTTACAAAAAAATCGCCCAACGAAATTGTCGGATCTCGAAATACCAAGTCTAGCTTTATATCCATGAATGTAGTAGGGGAGATGAAGTCCTTTGACCAATAAAATCATTTCAGTACCAATAAGAAATGATCGATACTGACCTGATTATAAATGCTAGATCATGCTGTCTTCCACCTTCGATCCATGAATCTTTGAGCGCTTTTTCCTTAGAAATCAGGTCATTGCCGATAGATTCTAATGTTTTTAGTACTTGTCCTTTTTTTCAAAGATTCCTTGGAGTTGTTTGCTTACTCCTTCAGAAATGGGCCTTAGAACGATCACTGTAGTCAACCATCCATAGGTCAAGCTCCTACGTTCTTCATAATGTCAAAAATAGGTTGGTACCAAGATGTTTACTCGCTTATTTTAAGAACTCTAACTATTTGATCTTATCCCAATGTCCTTCCAAGCATGCTCCTAAGTTCCTATATCGTTTCATATTCATTCCGACGTCCAGATTATCTGAAAGTCACTTGATCTAAAAGTCGGATAACATTTGCTGTTAGAGTATACTTCTGTTGGAATAAAGCATGCTCTAGAACAAGACGAGTGTATACCATTGTCCATATATATCTATTGGTTAACCAAGAGTTGCTTTAAAGTGGTGTCTCTATCCTATGGGCATTCGTTCGATTGCTGTAAATAGCAGTAGTTGCATTCTTCATGTTATAGTCAAAAACTACACTCCAAAGATTGTTCCACGCCTTAGATAGGTATGTACTACCTTCTTTTCCTTTCCTCTCTTTCTTTTAGTTTCAGGTCTAAAATTCATGTCAGTATCGACCACTTTTGGTTCTTACAGAGATGAAATGATGAGTCATCTCATCTCCTTTATAACTTAGCACTTGGAGAAAATCAAGCATGCTTTCTAATTTCACTTTCTTACTTCCTTGGTTCCCAGTGTAGACCCTTTGTGACCTAACTCTTTTCATCAAAAGTGCTCGTCCTTGACCAAATCAAACCATTATCGTCTCCTTCAAGCCGTTGCCACTACAAGATCTTTGTTTCAATGACCGTTGCACCACCTAAGCATCTTGACCCTGATCTCACAAATCGTAGATCATGATTCATAATACAAAGGTGGGTGCTTGGTCTCTATCACCACTGTGATGGCCGTTGGTCGTTGTTGGCAGCATCAAAGTTACCTACGTTCGATGGGTGGTTGGTGAACTCCAACTTGTGATCACAGCATACCCTTGCTTGAGCCATTGCATACACATTGATTGATTGAGTCAACCTTGAGCATAACTCGAAGTTAACTCAACAATCTATTAGGTCTTTGTGGCTCCATTTTTCTTTTGTGTTAGCTTCGATTTATTTAGGACCTTGCTTAGGGCCATTGCAATGATTTTGAGCACATGATTGTTAAAATGAAAAAAATCATTCTTCAAACATTTCGTTGATCATAAGTTGTAGTTTCAAATCTGGCGAGATGGTTCTTTTATTATAGAACAATTACGTAGAATGTACTCCGTCGTCCGAACAATTCTATTGCACAACGTTTCCAATCACGGCATGTAACACCCCTAATTTTTGATAACATTATTCAAGAGATTTAATTAAATAGAATAATTTAAATATTAGAGTGATAAGGAGATTGTGATTTAAAAATTCAAATTTAAGGCCATGCTTAATTGAATACAAAGAATGGGCTATGATAGGTTTCATATGTTAATTAATAAGGAAACAATTAACACAATGGTATTATAGGAATTGCAACCATCATGATCCTATTACCCTTAAAATTCTTGTTTCATTTTCTTTCATGATCATTTTTGCAAAAATCAAAAACATATAACCTAAAGCTCAAGATGGCCATTACTTAGGAGGAAAAGAGGAGAGAAAATCGAATTAAAACTAAGGAACCAAGCTAGAGGAATTAATCAAGGATAAAATCTCAACTTTCTTATCCTAATCAAGGCAATTAATAATCAAAAACATCTCTATCTTTGTTTTAACGATCATTTGATTTTCGAGTTTAAGTTTAAACCCATTATGATGATTTTAGATGATGATATGCTTGCATTTCATGATATGATATATTCAAAAAAGTTTGTTTGATTATTGTTTTATACGGTTTTAAGGACAAAATCGTTTATTTTGGATTTCGAATGCCATAAGGAATTTATATATTATGTAAAACATAATTTCGGAGATGGGTTTTAATTTTTATAATTTTCCAAGGTATGGAAAATTTGTTATGAATTTTCAAAGGAAAATATGAATAATTGGGTTTATAAATTAACTTTGGCTGCATTATAAAGAATTTGGGTATGAAATTTTTATATGTTAGATAACATATTAAATGTGAATTTTTGTAATTTTTGGGCATTTTTCTGGAGTAAATTACTATGAAAATTAAATTATTTTAGAAGGACTTAAGTGTTTTATTTGTTTAGCTTAAGGAAAGGCTTATTTGCTAAATTATTTTTAATTAGATCTGAAATATTTATGGCACTTTTATTTTAGAAAGAATTTGAAAAGTTTAAGGCAACCAATTAAATGTTTACAAATAGGAAGGTTATCTAAAAAGCAATTGCTTAAAAAGGCATTAAAATAGTCTTTACCTAGAAATGCCGTTCCGCAGCTTTCATACGTTACCTTTCGACCCTGTACTTCTGCTTCTACCAAATCGAAACCAACCAAGTCAAAACCAATACATAAGGTATCTATAAGTTAGTACATGGTGAATTGGAGAAATGCAGAAGGTATGGTGTCGAAACCTAGCTTTCAAAGGGGTCAAAGCCTTTGTTTTACTAAGGCAAGTTATGCACTTGCCTTGTTATCAAAAGGATTCTTTCGAAGGGATCGAGACCCATTTAAATAACTTTCAAAAATGTTGTCGCCTTTTTGTTTAGAAGGAATGCTTTTGAATGAGTTGCTCTATTTTAATTCAATGCTTTCAAAAGAGGTAGTTTCGATCCAGTCGAAACCCTACTACCTACTTTATGCTTTTCGAATGGATTGAAGTCATCAACTAGACGAAAGGTAGCTTTTGTTTATGAATGTAATAAGCCACTTCCTAAAGCTTTCGAAAGGATTTAACGGTTTCGAAGGCAAGGGCTTCGAAAGGGGTTTCAAAGCCATCCTTAAAATGTTTTACTTAAATGATTTAAGCTTTCGAAAGGATGGTTCCGAAGACATCAGTTTTTCCAAAACTCTTTTACACCAAGGTTAATGGTTTCAAAAGGGGTACTTACATCTATATTCATTTTGATCTAAAATATATTTTTAGAATAAACCTAATGGTTTTGAAAGGGGTACTTTCAAATGGTTTTGAAGCTATGCTTCTAAGAGTTAATAATCAAAGCTTTAATGCTTTCGAAAGGTACGTTTTGATGGTTTTGAAAGCAATGATTTAAAGTGTTTTGAAAGGCATATGCTAGTATTTTGAAAATAAGATTTGAATACTTTCGAAGAAGGTTATCCAATGGTTTCGAAAGTAAAAGTAAAAGGTTTCAAAAGTCTTAGTTTTTAAAATAATGAACACAATCTAATTTTTAAAGGAAAATCCCATGGCTCTATAAAAGACCTTTTAAATGGCTTTTAACTTTGGATTTTTTGAAGAAGCTTTCCTTGATAAAATAATAGGTTAAAGGGATTACCCATGTTTAATATGAAAATGATTTCAAGGATATTAAACCATAAATGTTGGTATTGATATGTTATTATGTTTGCTTCTTTTAAATACATATTCACTGTATAATGGACCTATAATTGTATTTTGGGGAAAAAGGGCAGAATAACCAATTAGGTTGACCCAGTAGTGAATTTAAAATTGAATTAACTCATATATGAGTAGAATTGCATCCAAGAGGTCAGGTAGACCAGAATATGGTATGCCTAAATACTGATTAGGGAAGTTGTCAAATAGACAGGTTCATAGTAAACCTATGAAAACTATGTTTGGAAAGAGTTATTGGCAGAGGCCAATAGGTTTGTAGTGAACCCATGAAAACTATGTTCGGATAAAGTTATTGACAAAAGTCAATAGGTTCATAGTCAACCCAAGAAAACTATGATTTGAGGGAAGTTGTTGGAGATACCAATAGGTTCAGAGAGAACCCATGAAATAATAAAGTTATTGGCAGGGGCCAATAAGTTCGTAGTGATCCCATGAAAACTATGAAACCGGACAGGGATCCATAAGCTTTAAAAGTAGGCTATTAGTCAACCCATAAAAACTAATTAGTTAGTGGTGACCCTATAACAGGGACAGATAGTCAAAATGAATGGGGATAGGAAATCCAGAATTGATTTACATGTTTGCATATCATCAAATATTCTGAATTGTTATGTTTTAACCATTGTGGATGCAGAAGCATGGTATATGGTTATTTTAAAGTTTGGATAAGATACTAATGAGGAGAAAACCCATTCCGCTAAGCGGTGTGGTCTCACTAGATATCTAAATGGTTTGAGATAGTATATTATTATTCATATCAAGCTTTATGTCTGACTCGAAGTTTATATTTTCCCCTTAAAATCTTGGGTGCTCAATTGACTTTGATTAGTTTGGGAGTTGAGGTTTCCAGGTTCTCCTTTAGACGAATAAGCTTCCAGAGACGAACAGAAGGCAATCTAGCTAGTAGAAGTTTTTTTCTATTTTGATTCCACCGTGTTACGTTGTAAAGGAAAAGTTGTTTAATTGCCTATGTTTAGACTCTGATTTAGACTCTGATCATCCAAAGGGGCCTCTTCATATGTCGCTCTTGATGTATGTTGTAATAATTATATTTTCTCTAAATGTGGTTCTCGATTAGGGATTATGTAATAAATGCTAAAATGATTTGAAATGGATTGTGAAAGTCGCTTAATGATTTTAATTTTTTTTCATATCCATGTGTTCCTGTCATATTAATGTATCTAACATTATCGTATTTGGTCGTCGAGGACTAGTAACTATGGACGACTACAACATCGGTAGTCATTAGTTTTAGGCCTCCAAGTGGAGGATGTTACAAGTTGGTATCGGTGCATAGGTTTATGAAAACTTAAAAGAAATTTAAGTTTAAAAGATTTTTGAAAACATAATTCAATGAACATGAAATAAGATGGGGGTTTGAGTTAACGCTATAATAGCGTAGTTGTTTATGATATATATATATATATATAAAGTATGTGTTCCCCTCTTTCTTGGACCGTTCTTCTGTATCTTACTGTGGCTCGTATACAGATTTACAAGAAAGAAAGATATGGAGGCGGGAAACAGAAGAGGAAATCTCGATGGAGGAAGCACCACAACCAACGAAAAAGCTCGACCCATCAGGAGGAACTCGAGTCAATAGGCTAATGCTAATCAAAATGCAGATGCCAATGTGAGTGCTGGAAATCCACTAGTAGATATGGGGACAACGTATCGGTTCTTTGTCAATTTGATGCAAGCTGGAGAAACTGCTGGAGTTGCTGGAAATGTTGGAGGAGCTAATCCTGTGGCTCCAATTGGGAATAATTGTGCTAAGTTGAGCAGAGATTACACCAGTCTCGATGGAAAGCCGTTTGTGGGAATGAAGGATGCCATAGAAGTGGAGAATTGGTTGCTACATTGCGAGAGAATCTTCGCTGACTTGGGTTTGAATGATGAGCAGAAGAGGAGGCTGGCCTCTAGGCAGTTGCAAGGGAAGGCACTTTTTGGTGGAATAGAATTACTACCGTAGTTCCTGAGGAAGAGTTGACTTAGGCAGAGTTTCGAAGAAGGTTCGAGTAAAGATTTTTGTTTGAAGTTGCTAAGTCGGCATTGCATAGATAGTTTATGGATTTGGTGCAGGGAGATATGTTTGTAATTGAGTATGCTACTAAGTTTGATGAGTTGTCCCAGTATGGGTATGCTACCATAGACACCCTCATTAGGAGGAATGAGAAGTTCATTCAGGGATTGAGACCCATGATTCCTAGGGTGACCCTACCACATCTCTGTGATCCTTTGTAATATAGTTGTGGAGATGGCAATCCGACATGAGGTAACGCTTGCTATTTGTAGGAAAGAAAAGCAGGCTGAAACCCAAGGTTCTCAGGGGAAGAAAAGAAAGTTCTTTAAGAAAAAGGGAGCCCGGGAGGGAGAGGCTGCCAAGAAGGCAAAGGCTGGGCTGGTCTGTTTCAAGTGTGATAAGAAGGGTCATATTGCTCATGAATGCCGAACAGGTAAGGGGAAGAAAGCTGTAGAAAAGAAGAGTGTAAAGTGCTTCAACTGTGACCAAGTTGGGCATTATAAGAATCGCTGTCCAGAACCAGTCAGGGCAGACAAGGGAAAGGTCCTTGCTATTGGACCTTCATCTAGTAGGCCCAGCGGCTGAGAAAGGGAAAATTGTGATGGTAGGTATGCTTTTGATTAAGAGTATATCAGTTAGGTTACTATTTGATACCGGTGCGTAGCATTTATTTATATCTCAGTGTTTGGTTGATAAGTTATGTTTAAAACCCACATACCTTGTTACATTCTTAAGGGTTGCGAATCTGATAGGAGGGTATGCAATTCTAGGGATGAGATGTGACTAGTTAGAACTTGATTTGTTAGGTCATAATTTTGCATGCAGTCTGTATGTTTTTGATTTCGTAGATTTCGGAATCATTTTGGGTATGGAACGGTTCGGTAAATATGAGGCTTGGAAATTTTTCCAAGATAGGGAGATATCACTAAGACACCCTAATAGTCATAACCGAATCATATTCTTAGTGGAGAATTCTGATCGTAGAGCTTGTGCTTTGTTGAGAGCTGTGGAAGTAGAAGAAGAAAAAAGTCAGGTTCGAGTAGCAAGAAAATTTGCGGATGTTTTTGAGCTGGTTACAAGACTACCACCAAAATGATCCATTGAGTTTCGGATAGATCTTGTACCAAGAGCCGAAACTGTAAGTAGACCACCTAGTAGGATAAAACCGATCGAGATGAAGGAATTGAAGTTGCAGCTAATGGATCCAGAAGGGAGGAATTATATAAGGCCAAGCAGTGTGCCGTGTGGAGAGGCCACTGTGTTCATGAAGAAACCCATGGGTTGTTGAAGATGTGTATTGACTATCGTAATTTGAACGAGAGGAAAATTAAGAATAAGTATCCTTTGTTGAGAATTGATGATCTATTCAATCAGTTATATGGAACCAGAGTGTTTTTCAATTGGATTTGGCTACAGGATTCCATCAGTTAAGAGTGGAAGAGGACAGTATTCCACTGACCACATTTCAAACTAGGTATGGTTCGTATGAGTGGTTAGTAATTCCATTCGGGTTAACAAATGCACCTGCTTTCTTCATGATTTGATGAATCGAGTTTTTCGAGAGTACTTGGATAGGTCTGTGTTGGTATTTATAGATGACATTTTAGTATACTCTAAGGATGAAAGAGAGCATGAAGATCGTCTTAGAGTAGTGCTTGATATGCTAAGGCAGCATCAGCTAAAAGCGAAGTTTTCCAAATGTCATTTTTGGAAGAAAGAGGTTAAGTTTCTTGGTCACATGGTTTCAGAGAAGGGCTTGTCAGTCGATCCAGATAAGATAGAAGCTGTTAATAATTGGAAGAGACTAGAGACGGTGACCGAGATAAGGAGTTTTCATGGACTTTCTAGCTATTATCGGAGATTCATTAAGGATTTCTCGTGTGTAGAAGCACCATTGACTATGTTAACAAGGGAAGATGTGAAGCTTGTCCAGTCCAACAAATGCGAGGAAGCATTCCTTAAGTTAAAGTATTTGTTGACCAATGCACCTGTATTTGTAGTTGCATATGGAAATCAAGGGTTGGTGGTGTATACTGATGCATGCGGAACTGGATTAGGAGTTGTGTTGATGCAGAAGAGTAAAGTTATTACCTACGCTTCGCGATAGCTTAGCCGCATGAAGTGAGATATCCTACTCATGATTTGGCTGCGATGATCTTCACTTTGAAGATATGAAAACAATATCTCTTAGGGGAGAGATTTGAGCTATACACGGATCATAAGTCATTAAGGTATTTATTCTCCCAAAAGGAGTTGAATATGAGACAGCAGAGGTGGCTGGAGTTTTTGGCAGCTTATGATTTTGGTATAAAGTATACATCTGGGAAAGGAAATAAGGTAGCGGATGCTCTTAGCAGAAGACATCAGAATGTAGTGTTAGCTATCTTGGCAGAATGGAAAGATCTAGAAGCTTTGACTACTTGTAATATGCAGTTAAGATCGACTGCTAGTTCTAGTCAGAGCACTACCATGTTGTCCGCTTTGGAAGTTCTACCAGTGTTGAACCGAAAGGATTGCGTCTAAGCAGAAAGAGGATCCATTATTAGCCGGGAAGATTAGAAGGCTAGAGGTTGGAACAGAGATCGATGATCTAAATGATTTTAGTCTTGACTAGAGAGAATGGTTGAGAAAGAAGGGACGATTATGTGTTTCGAATGTTGAGCACTTAAGGAAAGAAGCTCTTGGAGAATGTCATTGGTCCAAGTTCATGATTCATCCTAGAGGGACCAAGATGTATCAAGATATAAAGAGGAGTTTCTATTGAGAAGGTATGAAGAAGGATGTTGGCTTGTGGGTTAGGCAGTGTGCAAACTGTCAACAAGTGAAGGCCGAACATCAGAAGTCGAGTGGGTTGCTTCAAACTTTGGAGATACTAGTTTGGAAATGGGATTTGATATCCATGGATTTTATAGACGAGTTGCAAGGTCAAATAGAGGAAATGAAAGTGTATGGATCATAGTGGACAGGTTGAGCAAGAGTGCCCATTTCATTCCAGTTAAGACAGCCAGGACGACACCTGTTTTAGCTAAGTTGTTCATGAAGAACAGAGTTAGACTGTACGGAATTCCTAGTAGTATAGTCAGTGGCAGAGATGCTTTGTTCACTAGTGAATTCTAGAAGCGTCTATAGGATGTATTAGGTACGAAGCTGCAGATGAGTATTGCATATCACCTTCAGACAGATGGGCAGACAGAGAGAGTCAATAAGGTACTCAAGGAATTATTGAGAGCTTGTGTATTGGACTTTGGTGGATCTTGGGAAGATCACCTACACTAAGTGGAGTTTCCCCATAATAACAGTTATCAGACTAGTATAGGAATGGCGCCTTTTGAAGCTTTATATGGAAAGCCATGCAAATCACCAGCATATTGGTTGTAGATTGGAGACGGATTAGTCTTAGGTCCAAATTTGGTCAGAGAGGCGACGGAGAAGATTGAGTTGATCCGAGAAAGGATAAAGGAAACTCAGTCTAGGCAGAAGAGTTACATAGATAAGAGGCAAAAAGACCTAGAATTCTCAGTGGGAGATAGGGTTTTCATTAAGGTATCATCAATGAAGCGTATGGTATGACTTGAAAAGTCAAGGAAACTAGCACCAAGATATGTTGGTCCGTTCCAAGTTATAGAGAGAATCGGAAAGCTCGCATATAGTGTAGAGTTGCCGAGCAATATGGCAAATATTCATAATGTGTTCCACGTGTCTCATCCTCGCAAATATGTGCATGATACAAAGGCTACTATTCCTTCAACAGAGTTGGAAGAGTTGATAGTAGAGACAAATATTACTTTTATTAGACAACCAGTTCGGTTTGTAGCAAGAGATGAGAAAAGGTTAAGGAATAAGACAGTTAAGTTGGTGAAATTTCAATGAAGCGACAACGAGAAGGACTGTACTTGGGAGACAGAAGACAAGATTAGAGATGCTTATCCTGATCTGCTATGAAGATATGTTCTATATTTTATTTATATAGATAGTTGCTAGATAGCTAGGCTAGTATGGTAGTTAGGAGTTGTTACAAATGATTTCTATGTTTAGTATTTGGTTCTTACTGAATTTCGAGGACAAAATTCTTTAAGGAGGGGAGCCTGTAACACCTTTAATTTTTAATAACATTATTCAGGAGATTTAGTTAGATAAATTAAATAGAAAATTGTAAATATTAGAGTGATAAGGGGATTGAGATTTGAAAATTTAAATTAAAGGCCTTGCTTAATTAAATACAAAGAATTAGCTATGATAAGTATCATATGTTAATTAATAAGAAAACAATTAACACAAGGGTATTATAGGAATTGCCACCATCATGATCCTATTACCCTTAAAATTATCGTTTCGTCTTCTTTTCACGTTCATTTTTGCAAAATTCAAAAATGTATAACCTAAAGCTCAAGCCGGCCATTACTTAGGAGGAAAAGATGAGAGAAAATCGAATCAAAGCTAAGGACCTAAGGTAGGGGAATTAATCAAGGATAAAATCTCAACTTCCTTATCCTAATCAATGTGAATAATAATCTAAACGATCTCTATTTTTGTTTTAATGATCATTTGATTTTCAGGTTTAAGTTTAAATTCATTATGATGATTTTTGATGATTATATGCTTGGATTTCATGATATGATATTTTCAACAAGTTTTTGATAATTGTTCTATATGGTTTTAAGACTAAAATCATTTATTTTGGATTTCGAATGCCATGAGGAATTTATATGTTATGTAAAACATAATTTTAGGGATGATTTTTAATTTTTATAATTTCCAAAGCTATGGAAAATTTATTATTAATTTTTAAAGGAAAATATGAATAATTGGATTCAGAATTTAATTTTGGCTATATTATGAAGAATTTGGGTTTGAAATTTATATATGCTAGATAACATATTAAAAGTGAATTTCTGTGATTTTTGAAGATTTTTCCAGAGTAAATTACCGTGGAAATTAAATTATTTTAGAAGAAGGACTTAAATATTTTATTTCTTTCGCTTAAGGAAGGGCTTATTTGCTAAATTATTTTAATTAGATCTGAAATAATCATGGCTGTTTTATTTTAGAAAGAATTTGAAAATTTTATGGCAACCAATTATATGTCTAGAAATAGGCAGGTTAGTTAAAAAGCAATTACTTGAAAAGGCATTAAAACCGTCTTTACCCAGAAATGTTGTTTCGCTGCTTTCATCGGTTACCGTTCGACCCTGTACTTCCACTTCAACCATATCGAAACCAACACACAAGGTATCAATAAATTGGTACGTAGTGGATTGGAGATAGGTGGAAGGTATGGTGTTGAAACCTAGCTTTAGAGGGGTCGAAGCCTTTGTTTTACTCGCCAAAGATACGCGCTTGCCTTGTTATCAAAAGGATGCTTTCGAAGCGTTCGAAACCCATTTAAATAACTTTTGAAAATATTGCTTCCCTTTTGTTCCAGAAAGAATGCATTCGAATGAGTAGCCCTATTTTAATTCAATGCTTTCGAAAGAGGTAGTTTGGACCCAACCAAAACCCTACTGCCTACCTTACGCCTTTCGAATGGATTGAAGTCATCAACTAGATCGAAAGGTAGCTTTCATTTATAAATGTAATAAGCTATTTCCTAAATCTTTCTAAAGGGTTTAATGGTTTCGAAGGCAATGGCTTTGAAAGAGTTTTTGAAGCTATCCTTCAAATTTTTTACATAATGATTTAAGCTTTCGAAAGGATAGTTCCGAAGCCATCAGTTTTCCCCAAACTCTTCCATATCAAGGTTAATGGTTTTAAAAGGGATACTTTCGTTTATATTCACTTTGACCCAAAAGATATTTTAAGAATAAACCCATTAGTCTTGAAAGGGTTACTTTCAAATGGTTTCGAAGCTATGCTTCTAAGGGTTAATAATCAATGCTTTAATGTTTTTAAAAGGTACGTTTTGATGGTTTCGAAAGCAATGATTTAAAGTGTTTCGAAAGGCATATGCTGGTATTTTGAAAAGAAGATTTGAATGCTTTCAAAGAAGTTATCTAATGGTTTCGAAAGTAAAAGTTAAAGGTTTTAAAAGTCTTAGTTTTCAAAATGATGAACCCAATCTAATTTTTAAAGGAAAAACCCATAGCACTACAAAGAGCTTTTGAATGGCTTTCAAATTTGGAGTTTTTAAAGAAGCTTTCCTTGATAAAATAATCGGTTAAAGGGATTAACCTTGTTTAATGTAAAAAATAATTTCAAGGATATTGAACCATAAATGTCGGTATTGATATGTTATTATGTTTTCTTCTTCTAAATACATTCACTATGTAATGGACCCATAACTGTATTTTAGGAAAAAAAAAGGGCAGAGTAACCAACTATGTTAGCCCAATAGTGAATATAAATCGAGTTAACTCCTGTATGAGTAGAATGGCATCCAGGAGGTCAGGTTGATCAGAATATAGGATGCCTTAATACTGATTAGAGAAGTTGTAGATAGAAAGGTTCATAGTAAACCCATGAAAATTATGTTCAGAATATTAGTAGGGGCCAATAGATTTTAGTGAACCCATGAAAACTATATCCGGATAAAGTTATTGACAAAATTCAATAGGTTCATGGTCAATCCACGAAAACAATGATATAAGGGAAGTTTTTGGAGATACAATAGGTTCAGGGAGAACTAATGAAATAATAAAGTTATTTGTAGGGGCCTATAGGTTCTTAGTGATCCAATGAAAACTATGAAATCAGACAGGTGGTCCATAAGTTTTAAAAACAGGTTATTAGTCAGCCCATGAAAACTAATAGGTTAATAGTGGCCCTAAAAACTATAATAGAGACAGATAGTCAAAATGAATGGGGATGGAAAATCTAAAATTGATTTACTTATTTACACATCATCAAATATTTTGAATTATTATGTTTTAACCATTGTGGATGCAACAACACAGTATGTGGTTATTATAAAGTTTTGGATAAGATACTAGTGAGGGGAAAACCCATTCTGCTAAATGGCGTAGTATCACTAGATATCTAAATAGTTTGAGATGGTAGATTATTTTTTCATACCACACTTTATGTCCGACTCGAAGTTTTATGTTTCCCCCTTAAACTATCGGGTGCTCAATTAATTTTGAGTAGTTGGAGAGTTGAGGTTTTAAGGTTCTCCTTTAGACGAATAAGCTTCCAGAGACGAGCTAGGGACAATCTAGCTAGTAGGAGTTCTTTCCTATTTTGATTCTGCTGTGTTGTGTTGTAAAGGAAAAGTTGTTTAATTTTCTATGTTTAGACTTTGATCATCCAATGGGGCATCTTCATATGTCGATCTTGGTGTATGTTGTAATAATTATATTTTCTCCGTACGTGGTTCACGATTATGGGATTATGTAATGAATGTTAAAATGATTTGAAATGGAATGTGAAAGTTGCTTAATGATTTTAAATTTTATCCATATCCATGTGTTTCTATTATATCATTGCATCTAACGTTACCATTTTTGGTCGTCGAGTATTAATAACTATGGATGATTGCAGCATCCGTAGTCGTTAGTTTTGGGCCTCCAAGTGGAGGATTTTACACTGCACTTCCCGTGTTCCTGCAAAAGAATGCTCTGTGTCATTTTGGGTTCCGTTCGATTATTTGATAATGACGGGTAAGATTCGACATGTATTTCCGTTATGTGACGGGGATGGTTCTCCAACAAGAGTGGGTTATCTACACAAAATAGACCATTCGTCATATACGAGACACATGACTCACACTATATAAATTGACACTTTAGACTTCCCTGGCCAACATTCAAAGTTCGATTGGCTAACACGCATCGACATATGTTGGATTTTGAGCGTTGGTCACCTGGTTCACATTGAAGATGAAATTTTAAAATAAAGCAACTAGTCCATGTCTAACATCAAGTTATCCTATCCAAAATGACATATCATTTTCCTTGATTCAACATTGGTGTAGGGTTGTCAACTCCTATAGAAACCGGGTCTACTACGGCTCAAGCTTCAACATCTATGACTTCTGAACCAAATGCTCTATTACTGAAGAGCTGGAGGGGATGATAGTTCCAATAGCTGAGATTTAGGGCCAATCTCCTTTTATTAATGTACAAGTGGTCTTAAGAGTTTTGGACGATCCTCCCAAATAAATGCCAATGGTTCTAACTGTTAAGACATTATGGACCCTATATCGACAACATGGGATTCCAGGAGGTGATATCTTGCACCAACAGGCAACCAACGAGTGCACAATCCTATAATGCGCTGTACAGCCTCTAATAAGTTCATGCGCCTAGGCGGCGCAGCACCACCTTTTAATCCTTTCCTTTGAAGGTTCCTTCATGAGCTTGAGCTCGCTTCTACTCAAGTCCACCCCAACGGTTATGCCTTGCTAAGCTTCTTGTATGTCCTGTTCAAAACCAACTTCAAACGACCTCCAACCTTTAGGGAACTAACACATGTCTTGAGCATAAAACAACGGAGTGAATAGCTTTCTCTCATGATAATAGAACTGGTGTTGGTGTAAGGTCATCAAAGTGCTCCAGAACAAACATTCATACTTCAAGAATGAATGTTTCTTCGTACGATATCTAAATGGCTTCAATAGAGTCTGGCTTTTCAAAAGTAAGAATTCTTCCTGTCCATCCTTCCTTATTCTTTTATTTTCACTATCCAAGTTTTTTAACTTGTTATCCACTTTCTTCATAGATATCCTTACTCGAGACAGGAGCGAAAAGCACTCTGAAACTCTACATCAAAAGGGTCAATATCCGATATCGCTCCACCAATTATCTCCTGATGAACGAGAATCATCACTGATGCAAACTTCTACATCTATAACGCTTTTTCGTTCTTGTCAAAGTTCCACCAGGAGGTTTTAGGATGCCAACCAGATCTTCTACCCTAATTTACAGCTCAAGGGAAGATATTAAATAGGGCGTTAGAGGCCTATCCGGCATGAGGGACATTGGAAAATCCATTGATAAAGCAATGGAAGTACACATTGTAAGTGAAGTACTAGTGGGAGGGAAAGAAAGAAATGAAATAGAAACGATCCATAAAGGAGGAGAAGGGGGAGTTGAAGAAAGAGGAAAGAAAGACGAAGAAGAAATAGATGGTGACAAAGAAGGTGTTGATGACTTCGATCGAGAAGAAGATGAGTCGTACGGAGAGATGTCTTCAAAAGGCTTTGCAATTCCTGTTCACATCACATCTGAAGCGAATTGTGGTCAAGACCTCTTAGTAATCTACAGAACCACGTATGGTGCCAACAGCAAAGGCGACTCGTCTAGGTGGTTCTTCATACAACATTTTTAGCTCACTGAGCAATCTCTCCATCCCCATCGATGATTTTCTTAAGGAGTCTCTCCTGGTTTCAGCTTCCCATCCGAGGGCATCCTAACTAAAGGAGGTGAGACTCCATATTTAATACCTTCCAAACATGGCCATATAGTATTTAGGGAGAAACTTGTACTCCACACACTTCTAGAATCTCGAACAAACATTCCTTGCATTCGTTCACATTCCAATGTTCCAAAACTGATATGATCCTTTCTTTTGTTTTAGGTATATGGTTAGAGACGGTTTTAGCTATCTTCATCATGGCATCTCCAAGTAGAGGAAGCAAACTCCTGAGCCGTATCCTCCTTGCTTCAACTCTTATAGGGAATGAGAGATAGATGAAGAGAGAACATAAAGAAAGGAAAGAGAATGCAGGGTAGAAAGCGACCATCAAGCGAAAAGGGATAGGAAGAAAAGGCAAGTGGAGGGAAGAGAATCCCATAACCATGGAAAAAGCCAAGATTCGCATGATCACCGTGGTTCTACTTCTAGCCTTCCCTTGCCTTGATCTCAACCGCAACTCCCTTTACAACAGCAAACTCCAACATCACTTTCTCTAAGCACCACAGTTCCTATACCATTGCAATCCTAAGAGGTTTCTATTTGTCTAGCTCCTCCTCCAGCCCTATCGAGCTAGATGCAAACTACCTTCCCAAACCTTTTGTAATGATCCGCCTTTATAACCATCGAAAGTCGACACCGAACACTACCACTGTGCTCAATGTCGTGCATTCAATCAATAAAAGGGCAGATTGTTAGGGTAAATAAAAAAAGAACAGAGAACAGAGGAAATTAGAATCTCATAGCGAAAATGACAGCATATAATATAACATGGACAGTAAAACCTGTCATTCCAAAATACAGAGTATATTAGAGTTAAAACAAACCTTATCAGTTGGTCAGTGATAAAATCCCGATCTTACAAATGCTGATAGAGATACTATATAATACAACGAAAATTAAAACACTACTATAGGTGAACCTCTAGCTCCTCTCCAAGATCTCCATAACACCTAGACAACCATGGAAAATACTCAATCTGACCCGAGCATTATAATAAAATAACACCCGGATTAGTCTGGAAATACCAGCATGAGATAACTCAAAATATGGGGAATAGATTAAAGTTTTGTGAGACCACGCTACTAACGGGGTTTTTACCTCACAAGAATAACATCCATACATGCAAGAGCAGAAATAAACATTAGAAAAAATATCCAAATAGGAATGGGCATAAATAATATTAGAAACCAGACTTGAAAGAACGGAAATAGTCTTAACAAAATCCAAACTGGACAGAATGGATAAAACAAGATAATAGCCCAAACTCAATAGAATGGACTAAACCTATAATTAAACATCATGAAGGATGGTGACTCATCCCGTTGCAATTACAAAAAAACAATTTAAAGGTTTGAATCAAATTAAGAAAGGAAAATTTCTAATAAATGACTAGGAAGGTGCACCTCCCCTTAAAGTGTACCTCAAGTAATATACTTCTGAGAAGCTCATTTACTCTGTGACACTTCTTAAAAACCTCCAAGCCAGACCCCGCCAAACCTTACTGAGAATCTGAATATTTCATATCTAAATCTTAACCATTTTTCATGTGATGGTGCATAAAAATATATATGGGATGCGAAAATACCCTAATGGAAGCAACCCCACATAGCTTGGCCCCTTCTTACGCTTTGGTTTTAGTCATTTTTGACAAAGGATAACAAATTTCAAAGAGCTACACATCGTTTTTACGGTGATGATAAACCATGAAGAAAGCTGGATCCGATAATTAATTAATCAACTATCGAGGATAATTAAGATGATCGTATATGGAAATTAAATATCATATATTTAACACTACTCGTTGATTCTGAACAAATGCTATCTCTCGGTTGAAAATGTAGCCAGACAAGTTGGGGTTAATGTTACCTCTAGGCATTGTCTTGACGACATTTTTAACCTTCGATATAGAAATGAGTCCAAGCCTCAATGTCTAGCGTTAAAAGTATGACTAAATCCTTTCCATATAAGCGATATCGATTACGAAACTATTTTTCCACAACCGAAATCGAACTTTACTTTTAAAAACTGAACTTGTACTTGATTTCCATATTACAGTATCGGTATAAAACTTTTAGAAATACTCTTTCAAAACGTTATTTTATTAGACAAAAAAATATAGTACTAAGTGTATTAAAAAACAAGGGTAAAAAACAAATGTCGTTAAAACATTGTTTGCTATAAAGCCAAAAACAATTTACACTTAGCTTTATTTATAAATAATTAGTTTTAAGGATTTTCTCATTTATAAACCATTATTTACATATTTTAAACAATGTTTATTATACCAAAAGATAATAAAACAACTTAACTACCTTTATGAATTTTAAAGCAATATTAATTATTCCAAAAGATAACTAGTCACAATTATAATCTCTTTCAAGTAAACAATCCCATTACCTTAAATAAAATAGTTAATTATTTCCAAACACTTTTATATCATTAGTAAATGAACTTTAAACTTTTTATTAAATCAGTTTATTAACTTTAATAAAAACACTAAATCAGTTAATTAACTTAAAACTTTTTTTTATATTAGTTAACTTACTTTAATCACTTTTACTAAATTAATTAATTAACTTCAAATATCATTAATCAAAAAGATTTATTAAATTCAAATAATCATTAATTAAAATAAATGACTAATCTCAAACATCATTAGTTAAAATGATTGAATAATTTTAAATGCCATTGATTAAAACAATTAATTAAGTTCAATAAATTAATTTGATTAAGTTAATTCAAACCTCATTAGTTAAAATGATTAATTAAAACATTATATGTGAAAATGATTTATTTAACTATAAAACATCATTAATCAAAATGATTTAAACTGGGCTTCACTCGGCGACAATGGTCAGGGATGTCCTCTATAATTACCAAAGTACTCGTCATTTTTCTTCCAATCAGCGAATACAAAATATATGGAACAAAATGAGATTGTTTACTCCGCTGTCCTCTACATCTGTTTGTCTGGTTTGGGGAGACAAAAAGACTAGATTCAAAATTGGAGTCGCTTATGAGTTCATGATGAAGAATAGAACATGTCCAACATGGAGATGGTGGAAGCGGACATGGAATAACGATAGTAGTATGAGAGAAAATTTATTGTTTTGGAAAGTTCTTAATCGTGCGTTACTGTCCAAAGAAAAACTAGCTTGCATGGGCATGAGTGTCAATATTTACTGTACATTCTCCTGTAACCAACCTAAGACAGTTGAACACTTATTCTTTGAATGCCCATTTATTAAGGAAGTATGGACTGTCGTGATGGCGAAGCTACAAAGAACTAATGTCTCTCATGATAACCAGATTGAGTGGGAAAGGGTCCATGCGAAATCTGGACACAAGCATAGAGGAAAGCGTATATTTACCATTGTGATGAAGAGTTTCATTAGCTCAGTATGGAGAGAGCGTAACACGAGATTTTTTGATGCCATCAAAGCAAAATCAGATGATTTGTTCAAGCAGTGGATAGTTCACGAGATCAAATCTTCTATGAGTATGCTTTCCTTCTCCATTGACCCAGGCATACTTGCCGCATTCCAAATGTATTAACTGTGTATGTATCTTCTTTTTTTATTTCCTGTATTTTGTTTCCCTTTGTGCTTGTTGCGCCTAGTCTTCCACTGTCTTCTATGAGCTTTGCTCACTGTTGTAAGTGTTATGTTCCGATTGGTGTAGCAATAAAACGGTCGGGGACCATCTAACCCCGTCGGCCTTGCCAAAAAAAATGATTTAACTAAATTCCTAATATCATTGGTCAAAACAATTAATTAAATTTCAAAACAATCATTAATTAAAATGATCGATAAAAGTTTAAAATCATTAATTAAAATGATTTAATTAAACTCAAATCTCATTAATCACATAGATTAATAAAATCCAAAACATCATTAACTATAAATTATTAATTAAATTCAAGTATCATTAACTAGAATGATTTAATTGCTTTTAATTATTATGAATTAAAATGAATATTAATTTCGACTATTATTAATTAAAATAATTAATAAAACTCGAGTAATCATTAGCAAAAACGATTAATTAAATCCAATCTTATTTAAATCAAAAGATAAACCCAAATTTAAACACTATTAATTAAATTGGTTAATTAATTTCAAAATCATTAATTAAAATGATTACTTAATTTAAATTATCATTAATCAAAATAATTAATGAATTTTAACATTCTGTTTAGTGAAAACATAAGCCCAAGTTCAAAAACATACGATTGGATTTTAGGAATGAAAATTAATAAATGATGATATAATGAAACCGCTATAATGGCACTTAACAAATTAAATGGAATATCAGAATTTATTTCAATAAATCATCAATATTGCAGCATAAGGATGTAAGTAAACAATTATTAGCGAGAAACCCCTCAGGGTCTCTCTATAGATTTTCCCTGCAAAACAATGATTACGGATAATATGTGTATAATCATATGGGTTCATATGGATCAAAGCAATATGTCATCCATTTTCCAAACGGAAATTCAACCATACAATTTAACTAACATCCAAATAATCAACAATGATTTATAGCATCATAAATAGGATATAGTAAAATTGAATGTAAGTCAAACTCACATTGATTTTCGTTTCCACTGAAGCGTTCTGATTTTGGACTAAAACCAAGTGGGCGTTCGATTTTTTCCTGAATTCCAACAAGCTCCAAATCCAACCAAACTAACTGTATCGCGAAGATCTCGATGATACGAGTCCAATGCAAGAAATGGCATTCGAATCCAACCTCGTATTGAAAAATTATCCGATAAATAAGGTTTTCAAATTAAATAACATAATTAATTAACTAATTACACTCTTAAATTACCATCCCCTTTAAACTAATCATCTTCTTCTTCCCCTCAATACAACTTTAACCGTGCATGTAGATAACACCCATCCACCCTCGTACACGCATGCCTAATCGCCACTACCCCTCATCGAAAACGTGATTCAACTTCGTCAATCACTCCCCTATCTCCTCCTCTAACCAACCCACACATCAGCATCAAGCACGGCCCTCTACAGCGATTCGTGACCTGAAAGCACCATTGGCGACAGCGAAAATGTTGCTTTCCTCCTCCCAGACTGGGGGTCCTCTCGTCGACGTCGATAGATTGAGAATGCCAAGAGAAAAACATCGACACGTACCCCATCGCCTAACACTTCCTCCTTCGCCAGAAAAAGCAAGCCCTAGTTTGACCTCTCTCACATCGGTCATGCATACATTAATCGGACTTACCAAAATTCATATCGAATTGAATATTTCTTCGAAAAAAATCCAATGAACTAAATCTTTGAATTTTTCTTTGAGTAAATTTTTATTTTTGAATTTTGAAGCTTGGATTTAAAAAGGGTAAAGTGTTCTTATTGTTATAGGCAATGTTTTAAAAGGAAAGAAAGGTATGGCATACATGAGGGGTATGGCATGGGGAAGGGTTGAGTTTATTGGGTGTGGAGTTGATAAAATAAAAAATATATGTATATATATATATATTATTTGTAAATATTCGACATTACATACCCAAAAATCTCAAACTCCAAACGGGGCGTGGCGCCTAGCGTTCTATATGTTATACCCACGTTACGAATGCAATAGAACTTGTCCCGAACACTTATTCGATCGTATGTAGAAGATAGCTTTTCAAACCCAATTATATTATAAATTTCTAAAATTAATTTCTACGCGTTTCGAACTCGCATGACCAACAATTCGTCTGGTCGCCAGAAAATTTGACGGCATAAAATAATTTATTATTTCAGATCTAATAGCACTAGTTTCATCAAAATCTGAGGTAACGTCTCAGAATGCTAATTTCATATATTTAAATATTATTTTATATTTTTGATCCAATTATCGATGTTTATCCGATCTATTTTGTAAATAAATTTACAAATTGAATTCATCAATATTTTTTATTAATTAGACGGAGTTAAATAAAATTATTAAATCCATTTAATTAATATTTAATTTTACAATTCAAATATTTAACTGATTAATCATATTTGACTTATAAGTTATTAAATTCCAAAATCTAATTGCTTAAATATTTAAAGTTAATTAATCATTTAAAATCAAATGACCAAAATTTTGGGTTGTTGTGAATGAATTTTATCCCAAAATTTCTAAAGCAAAAAATATTTCCAAATCCTAAATTTTAAACTATTAATTAAAATGAGTTATTAAATTTATTAACCTTTCGACCCGTATTAGCCGGAATAGATTCCAAAATTTCCAAGTCTTTTAAATTCACCCACCTATACCAACTAATTCCCTTTCATTCATTCATTCCAAGTTATAATTCAAAAATCAAAATTTAGTTACGAAAAATTTTCCAAAAATTTCTAACTCTTAAATTTATAAAAAAATTCGCCAGCGTCTCCTTTGGTTGGCTTGATCGAAACAACTACGAGTTGCCTCTACGGACCCTAAACTAACCAAAGAAAAGCAAAAGCCAAGTGGCCACCATATCTAGGGCATAAAATCATCAACCAATTTAAATTTTCTAAATTTATTATGTACCTTTTTGCGTTTTAATTTATTATTTGGCAAGTAATTTATTTTCTCTTTGCAAATGCAGATGCACAAGAATTCAGGTGGAAATCCCTTACTTTCCTATACTTATAAAATCTAAAAGAAAATCTGGCTAACAAAAGTAATGTGATGTGACTCTATATGCAAAAACTATTCTGATATAAATCTACATGCAATTAACAACCATATCTCAATCATACTCGATAAAAATACAGAGAATATTTTGTAACAGATGCTACGCATCCAAAATTTTCAAATGATAAATTTCGATCTAAATGCCTAGGTTTTTTGATTCAAAAATTTATTTTCAAGTTTTCTCAAACGGGAATTAAATCAGAGATCAAAATCAAATTGACAAGGAGGGAATTCCTCCTAATAAAGTATGGTGAAACTCTAGAATCAAAACAACATGGAGCGTCCAGTGGTATTTTGGTTCCTCTAAAAACATCAACTAGAGAGAATACATATCATTCCTTTCCCCAAATATTCAAAAATCCCTATTTTAAAATCACCGAGATTTAGGTCCTAATAACAACAATTAAAAATCCTTTGTCTATAAATTTAAACTTTATAATCAACGGTATATAAAATCACATAACCAATCAATTCAATTCAACCAAATCAAATCCGTCAAATTCCATGAAGGAATAAACTAACACTAGCAGTCAATCAACTTCCATAAGGGAAAACTTATCACTTAACATTGTTTCAAAATGTCAAACGACTAACAAACAAATGTCAACTTAGGTTCAAAACTTTCTGGATTGTCCAAAAAAAATATAGATAATTATCTAAGTGTACCATTTTTTGCTTACTAGCCTTTGGTTATTGCTTAAAAGATTATACAAACTCACGCGGATAAAATGAAAAGTTATACTCTAAATTCATTAGTTTCTTAACTACATGAATTTTGAATCACTTAAATTTTTTACTTCGTGTTTTATTCAATACTAAAATTATTTACGAATTATTTCTTAAATTCTCACCCAGATCTAAAAATATTTTATAAAGTCATTTGCATTATAAAATATCGAATAATAACTTATTTCCACTTTACTTACTTGTATAATACTCTTATATATCCTACGAGTACATACAAATTTTATTTTACTTTCCACAATTTAGGAGGAGATCTAATCAAAATTTTGGATGTTTTAAAACTGAGTCAACCTCTTGACCTCTTTAATTTAGAGTGTTAAAATGAATGATATTTATGGGTTGACCCAATCAATAAATAGTTTACATTACTTAGGGATTTTAAACAAAAGTTATGGTTTAAATAAAACAATGTTCATCCAAAACTTTCTTATCTAATTTAACCCAATTTACCTGTTTCTAATTTATCCCTTTTTATATAAGGGTAAAATCTCATTTATTAAAATAATTTCTTATCAGAAATATTTTTTACTTTTGAAAACATTTCCCTTTAAGGGAACTTAAAAATTATATATAATAACTAAAACTATATATAATAACTTCAAGCGATTTATTTATCAAAACTCACTTTGGGTATATTCGGATTTGAACCCATTTCGATCGCATAATGATAATGAGGACATTTTACTAAGTACTCTACAACGTTCATCTAAGCAAACATCCGATCATCACTTAGAAGATTATTCGATTACCATAAAACTAACCGAAACGATTTCCTCCTAATTATCCTAAAGAAAATGCATACCATTTGAAATTTTACCTCCCAAATATTTTTACATTCAATTAGTTCCAAAAATACTGCTAATTCATTTCTCAAACTTATTTTTGAAATTATTTTTCAAAAATTGTAGGATTTAGATTCAAAAATCCTTTTTAAAACACATTTTATAAACTAAATTTATATAAAATTTTCTTTATATAGAAATCATTTCATATTATAATAATTCTTCTTTATTATAATAGAATTATCTTGAATATTTATTCACTAATTGTCTTATCCTATCATTTAGATTATATTAACAACTTTTTATTAAAATTTAATCACTAACCCACCATTATTAAAAGGTAAAATTTTAACTTGACATATTCTCCGAACTCCATGTAGTCAAATTGTTAAAGTTAATTCACAAAGGATTCGTTTTAAATTAAGGCGATAAATGCTTTCAAATAAACCAAGCACAATTTAACAATTAACAAACATTCCTTAATGCTTCTTATTTAATTGAGCATGACAGATCAAACAATAGTGATAATAAAAAAATATTATAACATTCAAACAAACACACTCTGTGACTATATAATGTTTTTAAAATTATACCTTTATATAAATAAAATATAATCCTAGGCAAAATGTTTAATTTGCTAAATTTTCAAATATTCAATACCATATCCATTGGCCATGCTCGAGTGTTTAGAAACCCCTATCAATACCGTGGCATCACATATCTCGACCAAAATTAATAAAATCTTAATAGATCAATTAACATAATACATTTTTATAAAATTAAAAAATATGCTCTCGTATATATAATGCTCTCAAACTCATCTAGGGTGTCACTTACCCTATCTCTAATGAGCCAGACCCTACCAAAACTAAGGTTCTCGCTTAAACTTGCGCTTTGATACTGTGCTGTAATGACCCACCTTTTTTACCATCGAATTCCACACCGAACACTACCACTGTGCTCACATATTGCATATTCAATCGATAAAAAAGCAAATTGTTAGGGTAAATAAAAAAAGAACAGAGAATAAATAAAATCATAATCTCACAGCGGAATCGACAGCATATAATATACATGGACAGTAAAAATTAACGCTCCAAAATACAGATTATATCAGAGTCAACAAAAACCTTATCAAATGGTCAGTTATAAAATCCTGACCTTTCAAATGCTGATAGGGATACTATATAATACAACAGAAAATAAAACACTATGATGGGTGAACCTCCAGCTCCTCTCCAAGATCTTCATAACACCTAGCACAACCTAAGAAAATACTCGATCTGACCCGAGCATTATAATAAAATAAAACCTGGATTAGTTTGGAAATACCAGCATGAGATTACTCAAATAATGGGGAACATATAAAAGTTCTGTGAGACCACACGGCAAATGCGGAATGGGTCTTTACCTCATAAGAATAACATCCATATAGGCAAGAGCAAAAATGAACATTAGGAAACAAATCCAAGTAAGAATAGGCATAAATAATATTAAAAACCAGACTTGAAAGAATGGAAATAGTCTGAACAAAATCCAAACTGGATAGAATGGATAAAATAAGATAACAGTCTAAACTCGATAGATTGGACTAAGCCTACAATTAAACATCGTGAAGGTTGGTTGATTCTTCCTGTTGCACCCTCCTTTAAGTATACCTCCAGTAATATACTTCTGAGAAGCTCATTTACTCTATGACACTTCTCAAAATCCTCCAAGCCGAACCCCACCAAACCTAATTGAAAATCCAAATATTTCACATCTAAATCTTAACCGTTTTTCACGTGACGGTACACAAAAATGTAGATGAGATGTGAAAATACTCTAATGGGAGCAACCCCACATAGCTTGGCCTCCTCTCGTGCTTTGGTTTTAGTCATTTATGAAAAATGATAACAGAACTCAAAGAACAGCAAATCGTTTTTAAGGTGATGATGCACCATGAAGAAAGCTAGATCTAGTAATTAATAAATCAACTATCGGGGATAATTAAAATGATCTTGTATGGAAATTAAATATCATATATTTACCACTACTCATTGATTCCAAACAAGTGCTATCTCTCGGTTGAAAATGAAGCCAGACAAGTTGAGATAGTGTTACCTGTAGGCATCGCCATGATGGCATTTTTAACCTTCGATATAGAAACAAGTCCAAGCCTCAATGTTTAGCATTAAAGTATGACTAAATCCTTTCCATATAAGCGATATCGATTAGGAACTATTTTTCCATAACTATTATCGAACTTTACTTTTAAAAACTGAACTTGTGATTGATTTCCATGTTACGGTATTGGTAAAACACTTTTAGAAATACTCTTTTAAAACGTTCTTTTATAAGACAAAATTTATAGTACTAAGTATATTAAAAACAAGGGTTAAAAACAATTTCGTTAAAATATTGTTTACTATAAACCCAAAAATAATTTACACTTAGGTTTATTTATAAATAATTCTTTTTAAAGGGTTTTCTCATTTATAAACCATAATTTATAGATTTAAAACAATGTTTATTGTCATAAAAGACAATAAAACAATTTAACTACCATATAAATTTTAAAACAATATTAATTATCCTGAAAGATAACTAATCATATTTATAATATCTTTCAAGTAAACAAATATAATATTTTAGATAAATTAGTTAATTATTTCCAAACACTTTTATATCATTAGTAAATTAACTTTAAAATCTTTATTAAATCAGTTTATTAACATTAATAAAAATAATAAATCAGTTGATTAACTTAAAACTTTTTATTGTATTAGTTAATTTACTTTAATCACTTTTACAAAATCAATTAGTTAACTTCAAATATCATTAATTAAAAAGATTTCTTAAATTCAAATAATCATTAATTAAAATAAATGACTAATCTCAAACATCATTAGATAAAATGATTGAATAATTTTAAATGCTACCGATTAAAACAATTAATTAAGTTCAATAAATTAATTGGATTAATTAAATTCAAACCTCATTTGTTAAAATGATTAATTAAAACATCATGTGCGAAAATGATTTATTTAACTATAAAATATCATTAATTGAAATGATTTAACAAAATTCAAAATATCATTAGTCAAAACAATTAATTAAATTTTAAAAACAATCATTAACTAAAATGATTAATAAAAGTTTACAATCATTAATTAAAATGATTTAATTAAAATCAAATCTCATTAATCACATAGATTAATAAATTCCAAAACATCGTTAACTAAAAATTGTTAAATAAATTCAAGCATTATTATTTAGAATGATTTAATTACTGTTAAATATCATAAATTAAAATAATTATTAATTTCAACTATCATTAAATAAAATAATTAATAAAACTCGAGTAATCATTAGTAAAAATGATTAATTAAGTCCAATCTCATTTAAATCAAAAGATAAACCCAAATTTAAACACTATTAATTAAATTGGTTAATTAATTTCAAAACCATTAGTTAAAATGATTAATTAATTTAAGTTATCATTAATTAAAATGATTAATGAATTTTAACATTCTGTTTAGTGAAAACGTAAGCTCATGTTCAAAAATATACGATAGGGTTTTGGGAATGAAAATTAATAAACTATGATATAGCGAAATTGCTATAACGTCACTTAACAAATTAAATGGAATATCAATATTTATTTCAATTAACCATCAATATAGCAGCATAAGGGTGTAAATAAATAATTATTGGTGAGAAACCCCTGGGCGTCTCTCTACACGTTTTCCCAGCAAAACAATGGTTATGTATAATATATGTATAATCATATGGGTTATAACAATCAAAGTAACATTCCAAATGGAAATTCAACCAAACAATTTAACTAACATGTAAACAATCAATAATAATTTATATCAATAATTTATATCATTATAAATAGGATATAGAAAAATTAAATGTGAGTTAAACTCACATTGATTTTTGTTTTCTCCTAAGCATTCCGGTTTGGACTAAAACCAAATAGGCGTTTAATTTTATCATAAATTCCAACAAGCTCCAAATCCAGCCAAACTAACTCCATTACGAAGATCTCTATGACATGAGCCCAACGCAAGAAACAGTGTTCGAATCCAACCTCATATGTAAAAGTTATTTTATAAATAAGGTTTTCAAATTTAATAACATAATTAATCAACTAAATACACTCTTAAATTACCATCCCCCTAAGACAAATCATCATCTTCTTCTCCCCCTAATACAACTTCAACTGTGCATGCAGATAACACCCATCCACCCTCAACATGCATGCCTAATCGCTACTACCCCTCATCAAAAATGATATTCAACTTCGTCAATCACTCCTGCATCTCCTCCTCTACCCAACCCACACGTTAGCATCGAGCACAGCCCTCTGCGGCGATTCATGACTAGAAGCACCATAGGTGATAGTGAAATGTTGCTTTCCACCTCCTAAGACCTAAGGCCCTCTCGTCAACGTCAATAGATGGAGAATGCAAAGAGAAAAACATCGACACACACTCCATCGCCTAATACTTTCTCCCTCGCTAGAAAACACAAGCCCTGGTTCGACCTGTTAGAACATTAGTTCTTTGTTTTAATGATGACAACTATATACTGCATATATATACTATATCATGATGACAGGCTATCATTCAAGAAGAGAACAGGCAAGGAAATAAGTAAGAAGAATCATTTACTGGTCAAAGAAATCAAAACTATGAAGTTTCAAGATTAAGAGTATGCATATGGTCTTAGATTGAATTGTAAAATCTCCTTAATAATCCATACACACACAAAATAGCTATCAAAATAGCATAGAAAATTGAATTTAAAAATGACAAAGTGTTTATATAAAAACTGAATTTACACAGTTCATTTGACCGAAATTGGTTTAAGTCGACTGAGCTTAGTGGACTGAGCCAAATTTCAGTCAATAGAACTTGTGTTAAGCTATTTTAAAAAAATTGAAATATTTGCTACGAAAATTAAAACGTTCATACTTTGTAAATTGACATGTTCGCTCAGTAGACTGAGATACTATAACGATTATTTTTTATGAAAGGTCATCTTCAAGAGTTGCGACCTTTTAAATAATTTTCTACAATTCTGAAAGGATTTCTTGAAGATTGACAACTCTTTATTGCTTCTCTTCAATATAATATACCTTCTCCTGTAATTTCTATCTTTTCTACTCTCTTGTGCTATTCTAAGCATTTGTACTTTCAACTCTATATTTTCATTTGCTATTGTTCTAATAATCACTGTGCACTCACTATGAATCATCAAGGAGATTATAGGAATCATTGTACTATCAAGTCAAAATCAGTATTAGACGAACATAAGATTGTCAATCAAGAATTGTATTTTTCAAAGAAAAGAATAAATCTGAGAAGTGCTCAGATTGGCTAAGTTGTAAACATATTCCTCCGGTCAAGCGAGGGATTTACCAAGGGAATACCTAAGTGGTGCTTAGTAACTGTACGTAGGAGAGGTGCTCCGAACCAGTACAAATCTTGGTGTGTACATTTACTTGCTGCTGTATTATTTCGTAGTATAAATTAGCATATATACTCATTTTATTAGCCATACACGATCTACTAGTTCTTTCATTTGGTATCAGAGCACAGTTTATTCAAAATCATAATACAATTTTGAATACTATGTCCAATATGAGTTACAACACATTTAAAGAAGGACAATCAACTACACATCCAAAAAAATTCATGGGTTCAAATTATATGTATATGGTTACACGTAGGAAAGTTTTTATGGAATCAAGCAATCTTGACATATGGCTATCTACTCAATCTTAGTGTGTAGCTCCTACTACTAAAATTAGTACTTGGACAGATGCTCAGAAAACTGCTGCTTCAAATAATGCAAAAACTATGAATGTTTTTTTATTACGCATTAGATAAGAACGAATTTTCTAGAGTTATGATATGCAAAACGGATTATGATATATGACACATGCTACAAGTCACACATGAAGGAACCACTAAAGTAAAGCAAACGAAGATAAGTTCGTTGACCAATCAGTTTCAATCATTTAAAATGAAATCTACTGAAAGCATCATAGAAATGTACTCTAGGTTTCAAACTATACAACACAATCTTGTAACGACCCGATATTTCCAACTATTTGCATCCGCACATGTCAGATTTGAACTGCTCAAAATATTAGATTGTTAATTTATATTTGGCATAACTCGGCATATACAGTAAATAAATACATCATAGAATCATAGACACAAATTAATATAACAATAAGTAGTGGGATAGATAAATAATAGTTCGTGAAGTTACTATAAAACATCAGAGATTGAAATAAAATACAACAGAATATCTCCACTACAATGAAGTATCGAAGATAAATAGATGACATTCTAAACCAAAATGACAGGATAGCTGAAAGCTAAATAAATATAGATGGATCTCCAAGCAAAGCTCAAAATTCCAAAGGTAAGTCTCAAATGCTGTGACACTCAGTCTGACCCGAGCGTAAATCAAAACACAAAACACTCGAGCTAGGATTAACATTCTTATATTCATAAATTCAACTCAGGTGAAATGTCAACTGAAATACAAGTAACTTAAAGGATGTTTAGGATACCCATCTTCTAAGGATACGTGGAACTATCTACTATGTAGGAATATACACTATTATAATATGTCTATAATAAAGTAAAACTATTAAAATAGCATTAAGGCGTTACCCATATCCTCATTAACTCGTTTTATATATTCCTATTGTCTATACAGTACCATAACTCCCCCTGTAAACTAGAGGGCTATCAGAGGGCACTCCATAGGTATGGTACAAAACAAACTCATAAAAGGCACGATAGGGCATGCGACAAGGCACTCGAGGCAATGCCAGGGTAGATATACCATTTGCAGATCAGGACTTGTGGTAACGCTAGCATCTACTACTGCCTACCTCGTGACACACTCCCAAATCAAAGGGTGCACCCAAGCAAATCAAAAAAGCAATAGAATGGTATCGAAGAAATGTGCCCGATTGGAGGAATGACTTCACTTGTCCCGCCATGGCTCCTGTGTTAGCCGCATCAAGCTGACTCACGGGAGTCAGGGCTACGTAAATACCATATAGAATCGTCACCAAACCATCCTACTTCATTCTGGATTCTCCACCATGCGCACAGTTGTTAAAGTGGTTTTCGGTATTGGTAGAGAGTATGACGATAACCGATCGTGGTCTCTTTAACAGCCAAATGTTATTATAACACCGTGGTCATTTCATTTCAAATAGTTCATACTTTAAAACAAAAATATCATATCATATCAAAACAATATCAATTCGATATCATTACTCACTTTAAATAGTATTCATTTCCAAAATCGTAACACTTTTGAAATCATAACACTTTAATATCATAACACTTTCCACCTAAACAGTTCAGATGTTGAAAATAGTATATATATTAAAATAGTTCATATATACAGTAAAATGCTTTATATAGTAAAATTAGTTTCCTCTAATTTCAAAAATTGATTTAAATCATTTTTAAATTCAAAAATCCAATCTAAATCAATTCCGATTTAACCATTTACAATTTAAAGTTCAAAGATTATATATTCAAATATTTACAATATAAACGTCAATTATATTTCAACCTTTAACTTTGCGTTTATTCAATTTGGAACATATCCACTTGACCATTTTAATAAAAATTTATTTAAATCCTAATTTATATATTTAAATCAATTATTAAATATTCAATCTTAATTTTATTTAAAATTGAGAATATTCATTTATTCACTTTTTATCAAATCGAGTTATAAACCAAGTTATAATCATATCCTTTCAAGTCTCAAAACCAATAAGTTTTAAATCAATTCTTTCTTAAATCCAACTATTACCAATTTAAATTACAAGTCAACATTTATTTATCTTTCCAACCTTTATTATTAAAGTTATAAATCTATTTTAAAATATTAATATAAATTTTTAAAATAAATATTTTAAAACATATTATATAGTAATTAAATTAATTTTTTATTAAATTAAATCTTATTATTAAATGTATATTTATTAAATCTATTTTTATATTTTTAAAATAATAAAATTATAAGAAAATCATAAAAATTACATTTTCAAAACTAACTTATAAATAAAAATTTCCATAACATATTATTTAAAAATCTAGATTTTATACATATAAAAAATAGCCTATATATATTATATTTTAAAATCAATACTTCATAAACTTTGGAAATCAGTTTTCAAAATATATATAAACCAACGGTGTCTGTATATAATTCTCTATCCTATGGTCAAGTGGTACAGATATTTATCATTTCAATCCGCAATTTGAATATTTACGTGTATATATCAATTTCAACCCGCAATCCTAAAGTTTAGATAATTTGAAAATTGCTTGAGTTTATCATTTTAACCTATAACAGTTTTCTCCAATTCTACAAAATCATTTGGGCATGTATCATTTCAACGTATAGGGAATTCTATACTCATAGGGAACTTGCAGAGTGAGAACAGTGATGACAATGACATAAAAATCAACAACAGGTACATATCATCAATAATAGAAAAATATAAATAGCGTGTCATAGTGTCAGATGTCACAAGTGAACAGTTACAAATAATGGCATATATATATGGCAGATAATTAACAGCAGCATATTTCAATTTTTGTTTTGAATGAAATCAAATCTAATAAATATAAGAACGTTAATCGTGAGTGATTGCTCACCTTTCAAGGCTAGAGAATTTTTGCGATGAATTGAGTTACGAAATGCAAGCATGACTTCCAAAGCAAAGCTAGATGGACACGATTTGGACGAACACGTCTGATAATCAAGAATCGACGGGAATAAATCAAATTAGCTCGATGCAAATAGAATATATATATATAAACTGTTATTAATATAATTAATATTTTTCTTAAAATCAATATTCAAATTAAATTGCATATTTAGAATGACATATATATATATATATATATATATATATCACATGTAACGTATATATTCAAGTAACCAAAACAACTACTAATGTATACACCGCAGCTTATATATATATATATAAAATAAACATTTATACATTTTTATATTAAAAGCTCAACATGTAGAAACTAATAGATTAATAATCCGATATACCATAATATGATACTATAATACTATATATAAGCATACCATTTATAAACTGTATGAACTCTATAACTTTAAAAAGTTTATAACATTGTATACTTTGTATATACATATGTAATAACAACTTTATATAAAATCTTATACAACTTATACACTAAAATAGTTAATATATACGAAAGCTTATAAATGTATAAACATATATTTTTATATAGCCATTAAAACTTATTCAGTTTAATATGGTATATATATAACCAGACTTCATAATATAACCTATATACTTAAAATATAAACAGACTATTATACACTATGTATACTAAATTAAACACAAACACATATATATATATAACATATATATTATAAACAGATTAGAAAGAGAAACAGACTCGAAACAGTATACATGAGCAGCACGTTTTCCACCAAACAGCTTATTATATAATTATATATATCTATTTAAAAATCAATACTTATATAGATATAACACTTATTAAAATGCAAGATACTTATATATATATATATATATATATATATATATATATATTTAAAATCATATAAAGACACATACATACAATTTAAAATAAAACATAGAATATATATATATATATATATATATATATTAAACAGTAGTCACAAAAAGACACCTTAAAACCATATGTGTTACTAAATAAGCTAATATATATATATATAACAGATGATCAAAAAAATCATATAATTATATATTTATTCATACAACATATAATATATGAACTTATATAAACTTCTTTACATAAAATATTGTACACATATACTGAAAATTTAGGAGCATGGCTATTATATCTACACGCATGCATACACACACACACACACACACACATATATATATATATATATAAATCTTATAAACAATAATGTAGCTATAATACCTTTATATAAAAAAAATATCAACCAAAATATGCAAAGTCACAAAACTATACCATGCGGAGTTGCATTAGAGGAGCACGTGGCGGGTTGAGGCCATAGGTGTCTCGGGAAGGCTGGATTTAAGCTTGGAAAGAGAGAAGGGAAGAGTCGACTTGGTTAAGGGTATGGTGGTTCATGGAGGCGGACACAGCAGAGGTGGTCGGAGGGGAAAACTTCGTGTAGGCGTGGGTTTTGTTCGATGCTTAGGTGTTCGTTCGATGGAGGGGCTTCCCATGTAGTGGTATGGAGCGGGGTTGCAGTCGGTGGAAGGTGGTTTCGATGCAGTATGGTGCTGTAGGCTAGGTCGTGCAAGGAGAAGTGGATGGAGGCCAGTGCGTCGGTCGGGAAAAAGGTGAATGGCGCAGAGAGGCTATGACGTGGAAGAGGCTAGCAAAGAGTTGATGGGCAAGATTGGGTTGCAGGTCAAAGGCGGAGGTGAAAGATGGTGGCAGTGCTCGGCGGAGGTTAGTGGATGGAAGGGGAAGTTCGGTGGATGGTGGTAGTGCGCACTGAGTTTGAGGGGCATGGGGAACAACGGGTGGAGGTGGATCGGAAGAAGCCCAATGGACAGAGTTGCGGACATATGGTGGTGATTGCGGTTACAAGCAATATTATTATTGAAGAAGAAAATGATGGAAAACAAAATAGAAAGTGAGGAGACAAGCAAAAAGAAAATGAGCAGCAGTTTAATGCATATATAAATGAATGCTCTAGTGTATATTATTATTGAAGAGGAAACACTAGAATAGAAATAGGCTTTTGAATATACAGGGTTTGATGTAATAGCAATGGTCCCGCAAAGATTAAGCTTAGCAAATAATTTTGTTTGAGCAGCACGTTTAAATTTGAAACCGAAGGAAGGAGTAAAGTCACAATATACGGTACCGTTATAACGAACCGTTTTATCGCTTCCGTCGCATACCGGACCACAAAATACAAAAATAAATATACTGCGGAAATCAGCATGACTAGGTGAATAGAATGGTACACAAATATCAACGGGAAAAATCAAATTGTAAAACTCGAATTTTCCGCTACAGAAAGTGCTGCTAAAATGCAGAAAATAAGATAAACAGAGATATAGAAGTTTAAATTTGACGAAACGAATTATGACATCTCACTTAGAAGGCGATTTACAAATTTATTATATAAAAATATTCAGGGTTGAGAAATATATTATTATTATCAAATTAACTGATTTAAATTAAAATAAAATTACACAATAAAATAAACTTCCATATTATCTGATAAAATTTACCATATGCTGTGTTTATATAGAAGTATTTCAAATATCAAATTTTTATTCAAAAATTCAATTATTTATAATTTTACCAAATTTCAGTTAATTATTTTATTAAAACCGTTAAAATTTATGGGACGTTGTGCTCTCCCCACTCAAAACTTTTTGTCCCCGAAAAGGAAGGAGGTAGGAGAATAGCAACAACCAGAAAAAAATAGATTTGAAATATAAAATAAAACAATTAATTTAAAACCATATAAACTACATTTATTTTAAAATTGGTTTATATTCAATTTATTAATTTCAATTCATTTTATTTAATCAGCCAAAATTTATGGTTTTCACATTTGATTGATTTCATTTTCATATGTTTTCATTTAATTGATTTGTTTCAAATTTATTAACATTTATTGCACAACAAAATTTGTTTTATTTTACTCATTCACTAAATCTATTTGATCAACCATAGTTAATTCCATCTTAACATCCACTTCAACTATTCAAAACCATATAGATTTCAATTTTAAATAAATTAATAATCAACAATTTGGTTTAATCCATTTTATTTAACTAATAAATAGTCATTCGATTTAAAATTGATTTTCTTTCATTTTTTTCAACATCTCTTTCAAAATTTCAATTTTAAATTAACTCATTTATTTTAACCATTTATCTTCAACTAAGTTGATTCTACAAAATTTCAAGTTCACTATTCTTAAGTTCATATTTTTCTTGTTAAATAGTCTTTCCTTTTATTTATTTAATTTTCTCTACTTAACATATTTTGCACCATATATTAGGTGTACAAATTTTATAACCATATATTATTCAACAAATAAAATTTCCATTTCATTATCAAATTTATTATCTGTAAATTCCCTTAACAAAATATCATTTTCATATCCTATTACTTATATATCATAGTGTATACTATTCGGTTACGTTCCAATTATATTCAAACTTTTCTAGGTAACTTATATTAATGTCTTATAATGTAATTAAACATTATACAATTTTTCCTTTGATTTACCACCTTTTCGTTAATCAAAATTTAGTTTGAACACTTTATTACTTAAATTTCCTCTTGTAACCTTCAATTACAAGCTCCTCAACATTTTAACTTCTAAAATTCTTCAGGTAAGTTATATATATGTTTTTAAAATGCAATAGAGTTTTATACAAATAAATTTTATACTAGTTCAACTATTTCAAGGTGTTTTAAATTCTAATTTAAATTTTAAAACTTCAAATATTTCATAATTTTTAATTTATTTCAATAATTGAAAACTCTAACTTAACACAGAATATAAGAATCAAATTTACGGTTTCATTTTCAATCATTTTGAAATAAATATATACATATACTTATATATCAAATTATACACCAGGAATTTAAATCAAATCCATTTTCCCAAAACAAAAGTGTAGCAAAGCTACTGGGTAGTCTCTCCACCTTCGAGACTCGAAAATGAAGGTCGATGATGTTGTAGTCATCACCGAAATTATTTTCCAGCGATAAAAGAGAAGAGTACTAATTTAAAACCTTTAAATTCTTTGGAAATGATTTCTATTCAAATACCTTTGAATAAAATAATCTAAATTTAAAAACCAAATTTTCAAAATACCGAAAATTGAATTCTTAAATTTCTTAGTTTAAATTTATTTCAATTTCAAATCAATTTATAACCATGTTTTATAGTTTTATTTATATATACCATGTTGCAATAGTTAATGGTTTACAAAACAATAAATGATAATCAAATATTATCATTTCTAACAACTAATTTCGTTTAACTATTTAATTCCAGAAAAATTTACCTTATATATAAAATATAACCATACACACAATTATTTTATTTACCAATTTCAAAAATACTATTGTATCAGTTTGTTCTGTTCAAGTGTTTTGGAATTCCTATCGATAGCATTAGCTAGAAGAATGGATCGAAACCCAAAATTCAAACTTAACAACTCAAATAACACAATATAAAGCAATTTATATTAATTACAAATGCACTCCCTCACTTGATGAAACAAGAATGGGTTTCAAAACAAGGATAGAGATCCAAATTAGAGGAATCCTAATCAAAGAAAAATTCTAGCTAAAATAGATAGGCTCGAAAAGGAGATAAGACAAATCAAATTGCAAAATAGGAAGATGGATAGACATATAAATTGTGGGCAACCTTAACCGGGTCAACCTTGATATCAAGAATAAAATCGATGCAGAATAAGATTGATCACAAGAGAATAGGATTCAAACAAAGAAAGAGATAGTAGCATCTAAACCGACGATATAAAAATCTTTGGTGAATCAATGCCTGTTATAAAGGAGTTTCACCCTTTACAAATCATACAGTGGAGCTATGGGATGCTCCAAAATAAAGAAAATACGAATAGGGAGAGAATAAAAATGGATTTCAGAATGAATGCGGAAGTTCCAAAATTCAAAGGAACTCGAGCCAAAGAGGAAGAGATTCAAGCTCGAACAAAAGGTGATTCTGTAATTAATTTTTACTTTATATGCTAAGTTTTGCCCAAACCAGAAATCTGATACCAACTGTAAAGACCCAATATTTTCAACCATTCGCATGCGCACATGTCAGATTTGAACTGCTCAAAATATATGATTGTTAATTTATATTTGACAAAGCTCAGCATATATAGTAAATAAATAAATCACAGAATCAAAGACACAGAGTAATATAACAATAAGCAGCGGGATAGATAAATTGTAGTTCATGAATTTATTATAAAACATTAGAGTTTGAAATAAAATACAATAGAATATCTCCACTACAATGAAGAGTCTCGAATACAAACAGATGACATTCTGAACCAAAACGACTAGATAGCTGAAAGATGAATAAATATAGATGGATCTCCAAGCGAAGCTCCAAACTCCAAAAGTGAGCCTCAAATGCCGTGACACTTAGTCTGACTCGAGCGTAAAGAAAAAAAAAAACATTCGAGTTAGGATTAACATTCTTATATTAGTAAATTCAACTCAAGTGAAATGTCAACTGAAATACAAGTAACTTAAAAGGACGTTTGGGATACCCATCCCCTAAGGATCCGTGGAACTATCTACTATGTAGTAATATATGCTATTATAATATGTCTATAGTAAAGTAAAACTATTAAAATAGCGTTAAGGCGTTACCCACATCCCCCTTACCGCATTTATATATTCCCATAGTATATATAGTACCGTAACTCCCTCCGTAAACTTGAGGGCTATCAAAGGGCACTCCATAGCTATGGTACAAAACAAACTCGTAGAAGGTGCGATAGGGCATGCGACAAGGCACTCGAGGCAATGCCAGGATAGATATACCATTTGCAAATTCAGACTGGTGGTAACGCATAGCAGCTACTGCCGCCCACCTCGTGACACACTCCCAAATCAAAGGGTGCACCCAATCAAATCACAAAAGCTGACTCACAGGAGTCAGGGCTACGTAAATACCATATAGAATCGTCACCAAACCATCCTACTTCATTCTAGAATCTCCACCACGTTCACAGTTGTCAAAGTGGTTTTCGGTATTGGTAGAGAGTATGACAATATCCGATCCTGGTCTCTCTGACAACCAAACGTTATTATAACACCGTGGTCATTTCATTTCAAATAGTACATATTTCAAAACCAAAATATCATATCAGTTCAAAACCATATCAATTCGATATCATTACCCACTTTAAATAATATTCATTTCCAAAATCGTAACACTTTTGAAATCATAACACTTTGAAATCATAACACTTTCCACCTAAAGAGTTTAGATGTTGAAAATAGTATATATATTAAAATACTTTCCACCTAAAGAGTTTAGATGTTGAAAATAGTATATATATTAAAATACTTATAAATTAAAATAGTTCATATATATAATAAAAATACTTTGTATAATAAAATTAGTTTCATCTAATTTCAAAATTTGATTCAAATCATTTTAAATTCAAAAATCCAATCTAAATCAATTTCGGTTTAACCATTTAAAATTTAAAGTTCAAATATTCCAGTTTATATATTCAAATATTTACAATATAAATTTCAATTATATTTCAACATTTAACTTTAAGTTTATTCAAATTGGAAAATATCCACTTTACCATTTTAATAAAAATTTATTTAAATCTCAATTTATATATTTAAATTAGTTATTAAATATTCAATCTCAATTTTATTTAAAATTGAGAATATTCATTTAATCACTTTTTATCAAATCGAGTTATAAACCAAGTTATAATCATATCCTTTCAAATCTCAAAACCAATAAATTTTAAATCAATTCTATCTTAAATCCAACTATTACCAATTTAAATTACAAGTCAACATTTATTTATCTTTCCAACCTTTATTATTAAAGTTATAAATCAATTTTAAAATTTTAATATAAAATTTTATAATAAATAATTTAAAACATGTTATATACTAATTAATTTATTTTTTTATTAAATTAAATCTTATTATTAAATGTATATTCTATTAAATCTATTTTTATATATTTTTAAAATAATAAAATTATAAGAAAATCTTGAAAATTACATTTTCAAAACTAACTTATAAATAAAAATTTCCACAATATATTATTTAAAAATCTATATTTTATACATATAAAAAAATAGCCTATATATATTATTTTAATATCAATATTTAATAAACCATATATTTTCTTTCAAAACTTTGGAAATTAGTTTTCAAAATATATATAGACCAATGTGTCTGTATATAATTCTCTATCATATGGTCAAGTGGTGCGGATATTTATCATTTCAATCTGCAATTTAAATATTTATAGGTATATATCATTTCAACCTGCAATCCCAAAGTTAAAATAAATTGAAAATCGCTTGGGTTTATCATTTCAACCTATAACGTTTTTTCCCCTATTCTACAAAATCATTCGGGTATGTATCATTTCAACCCATAGGGAATTCTATACTAACAAGGAACTTGCAGAGTGAGAATAGTGATGATAATAATATAACAATCAACAACATGTATATATCATCAATAACAGAAAAATATAAATAGGGTATCATAATGTCCGGTCTCACAAGTGCACCATTACAGATAATGGCATATATATATGGCAGATAATTAACAGCAGCATATTTCAATTATTGTTTCGAATGAAAACAAATCTAATAATTACAAGAAAGTTAACCGTGAGTGATTCCTCACCTTTCGAGGCTAGAGAAGTTTGGCGATGAATTGAGTTACGAAATGCAAGCATGGCTTCCAAAGCAAAGCTAGATGCACACGATATGGACGAACAAGGCTGATAATCAAGAATCGATGGGAATAAGTCAAATTAGCTCGATGAAAAAGATATATATATATATATATATAAACTGTTATTATTATAGTTAATACTTTTTTCAAAACCAATATTCAATTTAAATTACATATGTAGAATGACATATATATATATCACATGTAACGTATATATTCAAGTAACCAAAACAACTACTAATGTATACACAACATATATATATATATAATAAACTTTTATAAATTTTTATATTGAAAGCTTAACAAGCAGAAACTAATAAACTAATAATCTGATATACCATAATATAATATATACTATAATACCATATATAAACATATCATTTATAAACTATATGAACTCTATAACTTTAAAAACTTCATAACATTATATACTTTGTATATACATATGTGATAACAACTTTATATAAAATCTTATACAACTTATACACTAAAATAGTTAATATATACGAAAGCTTATAAATGTATAAACATATATTTTTATATAGCCATTAAAACTTGTTCAGTTTAATATGGTATATATATAACCAAACTTCATAATATAACCTATATACTTAAACTATAAACAGACTATTATATACTATGTATACTAAAGTAAACACAAACATATGTATATATATATATATAATAACATATGCATTATAAATAGATTAGAAAGAGAAACAGACTCGAAACAGTACACATGAGCAGCACGTTTTCCACCAAACAGCTTATAATATACTTATATATGTCTATATAAAAATCAATACTTATATAGATACAACACTTATTAAAATGCAAGATACTTATATATATATATATATATATATATATATATATATATATATATATATATATATATATATATTTAAAATCATACACAGACACATCCAGACACTTTAAAACAAAACATAGAATATATATATTTATATATATTTTAAAGCAGTGGTCACAAACAGACACCTTAAAACCATATATGTTACTAAATAATCTAATATATATATAACAGATGATAAAAAAAATCATATAATTATATATTTATTCATACAATATATAATATATGAACTTATATAAACTTCTTTACATAATATATTATACATATATACTGAAAATTTAGGAGCACAGCTAGTATATCTACACGCAAGCCTGTATATAAATCTTATAAACAATAATATAGCTATAATACCTTTATATAATATATATATATATATATATCAACCAAAATATGCAAAGTCATAAAACAGTACCATGTGGAGGCTGCACTAGAGTAGCATATGGCGGGTTGAGGCATAGGTGGCTCGGGAAGGCTCGATTTAAGATTGGAAAGAGAGAAGGGAAGAGGGAACTCGGTTAAGGGTATGGTGCTTCATGGAGGTGGACAAAGCTGAGGTGGTCGGAAGGGAAAACTCGGTGCAAGCATGGGTTTTTGTTTGGTGCTTGGGTGGTCGTTCGATGGAGTGGCTACCCGTGCAGTTGTTTGGAGCGGGGCTGCAGTCAGTGGAAGGTAGTTCGGTGCAGTTTGGTGCTATAGGCTAGGTCATGCAAGGCAAAGTGGATGGAGGCCGGTGCGTCGGTTGGGGAAAAGGTGAACGACATGGAGGAGCTATGACATGGCGAAGGCAAGCAAAGAGTTGATGGGAAAGATTAGGTTGCAGGCCGAAGGCGGAGGTGAAAGACGGTGGTAGTGCTCGATGGAGGTTGGTGGATGGAAGGGGAAGTTCGATGGATAGTGGTAGTGCGCGTTGAGTTCGATGGGCGTGGGGAACAGTGGGCGAAGGTGGATCGGTTGAAGGCCGATGGAGAGAGTTGTGTGCGTACGGTGGTGATTGTGGTTACGGGAAATATTACTATTGAAGAAGAAAACGATGAAAAACAAAATAGAAAAGGAGAAGACGAGCAAGAAGAAAATGAGCACTAGTTTCAATGCATATATAAATGAATGCTCTTGTGTCTATATTATTATTGAAGAAGAAACACTAGAATAGGAATAGGCTTTTTAGTATATAGGGGTTTGATGTAATAGTAATGGTCCTGCAAAGATTTATCTGAGCAATTAATTTTGTTTGGGCAACACATTTAAATTTTGAAACCGAAGGAAGGAGTAAAGTCACAATTTACGGTACCGTTACAACAAACTGTTTTATCGCTTCCGTCACATACTGGACCTCAAAATACATAAATAAATATACTGCGGAAATCAGCACGACGAGGCGAACAGAATGGTACACAGATATCAGTGGGAAAATCAAATTATAAAACTCGAATTTTCCGCAATGGAAAGCGTTGCTAAAACGCAGAAAATAAGATAAATGGAGCTATAGAAGTCCAAATTTGATGAATCGAATTATGACGTCCCACTTAGAAGATGATTTATAAATTTATTATATAAAAATATTCAGGTCTGAGAAATATATTATTATTATCAAATTAACTGATTTAAATTGAAATAAAATTACACAATAAAATAAATTTCCATTTTCTCTAATAAAATTTACCATATGCAATGTTTATATAGATGTATTTCAAATATCAAATTTTTATTTCCAAATTCAATTATTTAAAATTTCACCAAATCAAGCGGTCTTGACATATGGCTATCTACTCGATCTCAGTGTGTAGCTCCTACTACTGAAATTAGTACTTGGACAGATGCTCAGAAAATTGCCTCTTCAAATAATGCAAAAGCTATGGATGTTTTATATTATGCATTAAATAAGAATGAATTTTCAAGAGTTATGATATGCAAAACGGCTTATGATATATGGCACATGCTACAAGTCACACATGAAGGAACCACTAAAGTAAAGCAAACTAAGATAAGTTTGTTGACAAATCAATTTCAATCATTTAAAATGAAATATAATGAAAGCATCATAGAAATATGCTCTAGATTTCAAACTATACAACATGATCTTATGACATTAGATGTTTTATTTACTGATTTTGATTTAGTTGCACATATTCTAACTGGATTAACCGATGAATGGGAAAGAGAAGTATTAGCTATAGAAGAAGCCAATGACCTCTCTACAGTCAAAGTAGAAGAATTAATTAGAAATTTTATGTCACGACCCGATTTCCACTCCCGGAAAATCGCGTCATGAATTAAGAAAGAAAGGGATAGAAGAAGAAAAGAAAGAAGAGAAGAAAGAAACAACACAAGAATCTCAACAGCGGAAACGAATAAATTATATTTATAACAAAATATTACATAGTATACATCAAATATCAGAGTACACAGACATATACAACACATACTAGACAGTTATAAACACCTGTCTAGTTATTACAACTCAATACAAACAGAACACTCAGAGACCAAACACAGCGGAACTATATAACTATACGCAGAAGCCTCCTGCTCCATATGCTCCTCTACAATTCGTCAAAGCTAATCCTGAATCCTAACCTGAATTCTCTTGACTACTCATAAAAATTTGAGTACCCAAGAGTTAAAGAAAAACAGAAATAACTCCGGGTCAGACATGGGTCTGGTGTGAGTAACAGGTTAAAGTTGCTTAACTTTGAAAAACCTTTGAAAGAAAAGGGTATCACGTAAGACTTCCCACACATAAACATGGAAAAGTTTTTACCTTACGCTAACCAAAACATTTGATAGGAAATCCGGTGATATTATAATAGTGTCTAGGGTTTTCAAATAAAATACAGAAATAGCTGAAATGCTTACATCTCACATTCCAACATAGTTGGGCACAACTAATACGTACGGCACTTATTGGATTTTGGATTCCATCAATGGCAGGGCTACTGGGGTACCGCCCGTCACAGTACGTGGCCTAGATCACCGTACCGAGGAGCCACCCTAACTCCCCTGCAACACAAAGCCGGACCCGCTCCTTACTGAACAGTTCCAAATAAGACAACCCCGACGGTTGTCATGATCAACCGTCCCACACAGCCGAAATATAAAGGAACCTCTAGACAGGGGTAAATCTTACTCTCAAGTGGGGGCTACCCACGAAGCTTTGCTGCACCTCCCCTGTTTTAGCCATTCCCGGTTGATGAGGCTTGAGGTTACGATTACCTTTATAGGACATATCACTTAGAATGCTCATCGTCCGCCTGACGATGTTCTGAAAGCATTCAATCCATACAAGTTCGTTCCGGGTTCGAACGAAACCGAAGGCATTATCTCGTTACACTCGTATTGGAATCACCCTCAGAGTTAACGACAATAACCCTTGCACTCTGATTCACCATCTCGAATCTATAAGTACTATTCCGTCAAACTCATTACGGAATCACCCACAGAGTTATACTGACGTATAGCTCTTACACCTCGAGTCTTCACTCGCTCCACTTGGATTAACGACCTAACGTTATTTGGAATCGATGTGGTTTTCGGATGTCCAAATATGGAAACCCGATCCCGGTCTCATCGAAAACCAAAGCGTGTCTTTTAAGGCCAAGTTGTTTTAAGTTTAAAACAATTCAATTTATTATCTAAATACAGATAGATAATTCACAACACCACAGATAATCAACATTATCATTATCAACAGATAATCATATCATAATCAGATAATACATATTATCATCCAAAAGCAACCAATGCATCCATATCACATACTCTATTCATCTCATAACTGAGATTACAAACCATACTAAACAATCAATACCATTCATCAAACATAAGCAAATGATCTACTGATCTCACTTTCTATAATTAATTTAAAATGAATTAAATTAATTACTCAATCTCTAATTAATTTAAAATGAATTAAATTAATTACTTCATCATCAAAATTCTGCTTAACTTAACCATCAATTGATTTCAAATCAATTTATAAATCATCTTAATATTTATTTCAATTAATCATTATTGATTAATCATCTCTAATTACAATAAGTAATTAGCATTATAGGTTGATTACACAAGTTAATTATTAAACCCTACATAAATTAATCACCCTTGATTAATAGCCATTCAGTAATTAACTACATTAATTACTCAACCCAATAATTAATTACTCTTAATTAATTATCTAAATTAATCCCCTTGATTAATTTCAAAGTAACTTAAATCCAAATTACTTCTATAATAAATATCCTTAATTACATTCTGTAATTATTAATTAATTACTTCCTTAAGTAATTACAAATTCCTAAATTACATAAAGTAATTATCAAACAATCCACAATTGTTTAAATTAATTAAACTTAATTAATTAATCTAAACAAATCACATAATCCTTAATTAATTACATTAAGTAATTAATTCACTAATTACTTTCATAAGTAATTAAAACTTAAACAATTGATTATTAATTAATTAATCTAATTAATTACCAAAAATTAATCACATTAATTAATTGTTAATGACTTCATTAACATTTCTTAATTACTTAATTAAGAAATTAACTTATACTAATCATCATTAATTATTAAGTAATTAATATTTAATTACCATTTAATTAATCTCTAATTATTAATTAACTAAGTGTTAATTAAAATCTAAATTATCATTAATCACTTGATTAAATAAATCTTAATCATAAATTAAAATTTAGTTAACCATCCTTAATTAAAGATTAATTAAACTTAATTAATTAATCTCAAATTAAATTAATTATCATTAATTATTTAATTAAACATCCATATTATTAATTAGTTAAATAATTAACATTCATCTTAATTTCCTAAATAATTAATGAATCCAATCATTAATCTTTTATTTATCTTTTAGATAAATATTCCTTATTTAATTAAACATTTAAAACAAAATGTTTCTAAATTTCACTTTAAATTCCAATTAACACTTATTTTAACTTAAGATCCAAATTTATTTAAAATAAGATTTTAAAACAAAACAAACTTAATCTTATATGTTTACAAGAAAAATAAACTTAATTAATAAGTTGAAAAGGATTTAAATTCAATTCAAATCAAATTCAAATCAATTTAAAAACATCTTTAAATTTCAAAATTGAAATATAACTTCCATTCTCAATTTAGTTTTAAATTCTTTAAAACTCTTTCTACAATTCATACCTACAATTCAAATGTAAGTCATTTAAAAGCAATTTAAATTTAAATCTTTAATTTAAAAACTGAAGTCTAAATTTTAAATCCAGATTTTAAACTCAGTTTTGAATTCATTTTGAATTTCTAAATTAAATACTTAACTTTTTAATTCAAATGCAAAACAACAATGCATTTACACTTGAGAGTTAAAAATCAAATTTAAATTTAAAAACACAATATGGTTTCAAATTTCAGACAAACAAAATTTGAATTCATTTTCAAATTTCAAACTTAACTTAGTTTAAATCTCCACCCTAAAAATATTTAAACTTATCTTTTTATTTAAACAGAAAAACAGTTTTCTGTTTATTTAAAACTTAAACTTTGAACTTTTTTCCAGAATTTAAACTATTTTCAAAAACAGAATTTAAACATATTTAAATTCATATTCAAATTCAGGTTATTAAAGCCTAAGTCCAAATTAAGTTTACAATTTAAAACTTTCACTTTCAAAACTGTAAACAGTTTTCCTGTTTCTTTATATTTTTTTTTTAAACCAATTTGAATTCTGCCTTTACATTATTTCAAAATAGAATTCAAACTGTTTGAATCCCTCTACAGATTCAAGTTTAATACTAAGTTAAATTTCAGATTTTAAATTTAAACCTTACTCTTTAAATTCTAAAAACAGAACAGTTCTTTTATGTTAAACCTGAAACAAAAGTTCTCGAGCAAGCTAAAATTTACTTCGGGTCAAAACAAAAATGCTTCGGGTTATTTCCCACTTTTCCCCGAGACCAACCCGAGTCAAACATCTCTGCAACCCAAACATCAACCCCCTGCACAACAGACCAAACCTGAAACAAACAAACCCAATACCCCTAAATCCTGTCAACACCATTATCCACCATCTCCGACCACCATCATCGACCAAACTCCGGTGATAGCTTCATCACTACACCATCCACCATCACCCACAATAGCTTTGAACTCGAATCACTGAGGAGTTCAAAATCAACCCAAAACTGTAACCTAATATAAACTAGGGTTCATCACAGAAATGCCACATTTCAGCCTCAGATTTGAATTGTAAATCAATTCAATGATTTTCCTGTGATCAATGATATATAAACTACTTCCAGAAAACAATTCACTCAATTCAAATGCAAGGATCAACTGATCTTGATCAAAAAGTAAAATACAGTAAATTTCCAGAACTGCATTTTATTATAACACTGTAAATTTTAACTTTTGATCTAAAATGCTTGAATTTAATCACTGATTCTATTGATAAACCCTGAAACATTAACTTATAACATATGAATTTTTTACTCTAGGCAAATTTGATTTTGTGTAACTTTATTTTTTTCAAGCTACAGACAATCATATGTAGTTCATAAACTTTTAGAGTTACACCATTCTAAGCAAACCTAATTTGTTCATTAATTCAAGTCCTAAACAGCAATCAAGACAAAGGAAAATTCAGAAATCAACATAAGTTTGATATTTTTGAAGGTCACACAGGCACAAGCATTTACTGATACATACTTGCAGGTCATTTCATACATATTTAACTGTAATTTATAAGCATGCATAACTACCTATTAAACAATTTATAAAAGTTTGAGTTACTCACAGTTTTGAAAATTGCAGAGCACATTCCAATTGCAGAGTATCAGACTTGAAAATTAATGCATGCAGGCTTGTATTTGTAGTTTCAGATCCAAACACATGTTGCAGATGCAAAGAAATGTAGGCCCCTTTGTTTAAAAATGATGCTTGTTTCAAAATGATGCATGCAGGCCTCTGAAATGCAGAGCCTCTCGTTCCAGATTGAAGATTTCATGAATGCAGATTCAAATGGTTGCATGCAGGCCTTCTACTTGCAAATGAAATGCAGGGCTTTTCATGTTGATGCAGGTTTGTTCTTTTTTTTTTTTTTTTTTTTTTTTTTGTAGTTTCAGATGCAAGAACATGCAGGGCTTTCTTGCATTTCCAGATTCAAATGCATGTTTGTATTTTGAAAAGAGGGATTTGTTTGTGTTTCAGATTTGAAATGCAGGTAGTAATTTTGGAAAGAGTAGTTGCATATTTGAATTTTGAAAGAGGAGTTGCATGCACATTTAACAGGTTTGATTGTTTGATGCAGGTAGTAGTTTGGGATATGCAGACTTGAATATTTTGGGAAAGAGGAGTTTGTTTGATGCAGAACTTGAAATTGCAGAGCTTCAAATTGATGAAGATTTCATAAATGCAGATTTGTTTTCATATGCAAAGAAATGCAGGCTTGAATTTTGGAAAGAGGAGTTAAATGCATATGTCATCAGGTTTGAGAAATGCAGTTTTGAAGTATTGCAACATGATTATGGATGTGGAAGAATGAAATTTGGTGTATGCAGATTTGTAAATGGTTGAGAATGGAATTTGGTTTTCTTTTATTAAGGAATGAAACCAAAAATGCAAATGAATAAATAAACAAGCTAATATGAATGAATGTAAATTTTCAGATTTTAAATGAATTAAAAGAAAATGAAAATGAAATATTGACACTTGTCTTATAAAATGAATGATAAGTCTACACATGTTAGCTTTAAGTTTTAATATTTACAAACACTTGTCTTTATGAATTAAATTGATGTTTAATTAAAGTTAAATAAGTATTAAACCTAGTTAATTAATTCCTATACATAATTATGAATATAAATAATTTCTAAAGAAATAAACAAAGTATTATTATAATATACAAGTAGTTCATTTGAAAAAAAGATACTTTTAATACAAATTTATAAAAGAGTTTGTAACATAATTTAATATACAACTTGAATTAAAAATGAATTTGAAACTAATTAAACATTTGTCTCATTTTAAAATCATATAGTTATTTAATTAAATATTTTTGAAAAGCTCAAATCCAAAAATAAATCATAATTTCTATTTTTAAAACATTAAAAAGATGCTATACTAATTTAAATAAAAACAACTTGTCTATTTAAAATATATACATAAATACATATACATTATTAAATAGAAAACAATTTATTAGCTCATTAAAATAATTTCACAGATTAAATTATTAAATAAAGAAGATTATTTAAATCAATATCAAATTTATTAACAAAAATATCATTTCAATATAAATTTAAATCCAGATTATTAAATTTATATTGTCCAAAATTCCGGGATGTTACAATCCTTCCCCCTTAAAAGAATTTCGTCCCCGAAATTTAAAACAAAGGCAATTTAATAATCTATTTACAGATTTTATTTTAAAACACAGCATATGTTAAACATATGCCAACAACCAAAGCAACCAATTCACACAATCAGAACAAATCTAATTATCCAAAAGAATTTTGGATAAAACTTCACGAGTTTCCCCGGTATATATATATATCGGGATACTCGTTCTATTGAATACAATCAATCAATACTACTATGCTATAGAGCTCCTAACAACCATTCTATACATAATATCAGACTACAAACGAGTCTGACACAATAAACAAACCATCCTAAACTGCTGGTTCTAAAACCAGAAATATCAAACACGAACTCCCTCAGAGATACGTGAAACACCTTGAATCCCAGTTATCCAAACTGGCAATTCAACTCTAGAAAACCAAACACTGGTCTTACCCAACACAGAAGAAACCAAAACACTTCGGAGATAGCTTCCCAAACTTATAGCTCCTTGGATCAGAGAAAAACTTAACCAAGATCCAATCTCCAATTCCAGAATCCAAATTTCTCTGTCTCTTATCCATAAAAATTCTTCAGACAATCCTGAGCTACCAACATCCATCCTGATCAGCTCAACTCTTGCTGATTCCAAAAGAAACAGACTGAATCAAAAACAATCCAATGATCCTTATGATCACTCAAAAACCAAGAACACACACCCAAACTGCTTCCGCTACACAACTCTGATCCGAAACAGAAGAAAATGCTGACAAAGAGCACAAGCACAGACTAAAACAACCCAGCACAGAAATAATGTTCCACATATCCATAGAGAAAAACTCGGATGTTCCTCCCAAACCTGAGTTGCTTCACCAACTTCTATCTCAAGGAACCATCCAACTACTAACTGAACCATCAGTTCCAATCCTGGAAAGAAAACTCGATCTCCAGATGCAGACAAACTCTGACTTCCAGAAGACATCCAGACAATCTCCAACAAACACAAGAGAACATACTATCGCAAGTCACTTTTGCGATCAACTCAGCCTAAATCCAAAGAAACTGCTCTCTCTCTTAACCAAACAGAATAGCTTATGCTGACTTAGCCAACTTACCAGAGAAACGGATCCACTCGGATGCTTCTGAACTCCTCTTCAGAAAAACTACTCAGCCAGAAGACTCCCTACCAACTCAGAACACTCTGCTAAACTCAGCCACATCACCGAGCAGACTCACTTCCTACTCTTGTTCCAAAGAAAACATCTTTGGAAACATCCATAGTCACTACATCTCATCACGCAGCTACTAATTTCTGAGATATCAAGATACCATCACTTGCTTGCTTCTGCTCAACCGACAGATCAAAACTCAATTCTGCACTTCAAAGATGAACTCCGAACCTTAACAGGTTACCTTCAGAGATCGATGAAGTCTCATCAAAACAGAACCCACTCGAGACGATATTAGGTCTACGGTCTCGACAAATACACTTCCAACCTCATCCATCAAACTTCAACCAATGGTAGTCGTGTTACACACACTTCTACCTCATCTACCTTTATAACTTACATTGGAAAAACCCGAACAGGTAATCCAACAAATAGGTAGAACCAATAAATATATATATATACATATAAAATTACAAATACGCTCTCTCAAGAAAGACACCTCTACAGAGCCTAGGTATTCACTCAACCTAACGCTCCCTAAAGAAAGACACACTTCAGAGCCTAGGTATTCACTCAACCTACAGCTCTGATACCAAAATGTCACGACCCGATTTCCACTCCCGGAAAATCGCGTCATGAATTAAGAAAGAAAGGGATAGAAGAAGAAAAGAAAGAAGAGAAGAAAGAAACAACACAAGAATCTCAACAGCGGAAACGAATAAATTATATTTATAACAAAATATTACATAGTATACATCAAATATCAGAGTACACAGACATATACAACACATACTAGACAGTTATAAACACCTGTCTAGTTATTACAACTCAATACAAACAGAACACTCAGAGACCAAACACAGCGGAACTATATAACTATACGCAGAAGCCTCCTGCTCCATATGCTCCTCCACAATTCGTCAAAGCTAATCCTGAATCCTAACCTGAATTCTCTTGACTACTCATAAAAATTTGAGTACCCAAGAGTTAAAGAAAAACAGAAATAACTCCGGGTCAGACATGGGTCTGGTGTGAGTAACAGGTTAAAGTTGCTTAACTTTGAAAAACCTTTGAAAGAAAAGGGTATCACGTAAGACTTCCCACACATAAACATGGAAAAGTTTTTACCTTACGCTAACCAAAACATTTGATAGGAAATCCGGTGATATTATAATAGTGTCTAGGGTTTTCAAATAAAATACAGAAATAGCTGAAATGCTTACATCTCACATTCCAACATAGTTGGGCACAACTAATACGTACGGCACTTATTGGATTTTGGATTCCATCAATGGCAGGGCTACTGGGGTACCGCCCGTCACAGTACGTGGCCTAGATCACCGTACCGAGGAGCCACCCTAACTCCCCTGCAACACAAAGCCGGACCCGCTCCTTACTGAACAGTTCCAAATAAGACAACCCCGACGGTTGTCATGATCAACCGTCCCACACAGCCGAAATATAAAGGAACCTCTAGACAGGGGTAAATCTTACTCTCAAGTGGGGGCTACCCACGAAGCTTTGCTGCACCTCCCCTGTTTTAGCCATTCCCGGTTGATGAGGCTTGAGGTTACGATTACCTTTATAGGACATATCACTTAGAATGCTCATCGTCCGCCTGACGATGTTCTGAAAGCATTCAATCCATACAAGTTCGTTCCGGGTTCGAACGAAACCGAAGGCATTATCTCGTTACACTCGTATTGGAATCACCCTCAGAGTTAACGACAATAACCCTTGCACTCTGATTCACCATCTCGAATCTATAAGTACTATTCCGTCAAACTCATTACGGAATCACCCACAGAGTTATACTGACGTATAGCTCTTACACCTCGAGTCTTCACTCGCTCCACTTGGATTAACGACCTAACGTTATTTGGAATCGATGTGGTTTTCGGATGTCCAAATATGGAAACCCGATCCCGGTCTCATCGAAAACCAAAGCGTGTCTTTTAAGGCCAAGTTGTTTTAAGTTTAAAACAATTCAATTTATTATCTAAATACAGATAGATAATTCACAACACCACAGATAATCAACATTATCATTATCAACAGATAATCATATCATAATCAGATAATACATATTATCATCCAAAAGCAACCAATGCATCCATATCACATACTCTATTCATCTCATAACTGAGATTACAAACCATACTAAACAATCAATACCATTCATCAAACATAAGCAAATGATCTACTGATCTCACTTTCTATAATTAATTTAAAATGAATTAAATTAATTACTCAATCTCTAATTAATTTAAAATGAATTAAATTAATTACTTCATCATCAAAATTCTGCTTAACTTAACCATCAATTGATTTCAAATCAATTTATAAATCATCTTAATATTTATTTCAATTAATCATTATTGATTAATCATCTCTAATTACAATAAGTAATTAGCATTATAGGTTGATTACACAAGTTAATTATTAAACCCTACATAAATTAATCACCCTTGATTAATAGCCATTCAGTAATTAACTACATTAATTACTCAACCCAATAATTAATTACTCTTAATTAATTATCTAAATTAATCCCCTTGATTAATTTCAAAGTAACTTAAATCCAAATTACTTCTATAATAAATATCCTTAATTACATTCTGTAATTATTAATTAATTACTTCCTTAAGTAATTACAAATTCCTAAATTACATAAAGTAATTATCAAACAATCCACAATTGTTTAAATTAATTAAACTTAATTAATTAATCTAAACAAATCACATAATCCTTAATTAATTACATTAAGTAATTAATTCACTAATTACTTTCATAAGTAATTAAAACTTAAACAATTGATTATTAATTAATTAATCTAATTAATTACCAAAAATTAATCACATTAATTAATTGTTAATGACTTCATTAACATTTCTTAATTACTTAATTAAGAAATTAACTTATACTAATCATCATTAATTATTAAGTAATTAATATTTAATTACCATTTAATTAATCTCTAATTATTAATTAACTAAGTGTTAATTAAAATCTAAATTATCATTAATCACTTGATTAAATAAATCTTAATCATAAATTAAAATTTAGTTAACCATCCTTAATTAAAGATTAATTAAACTTAATTAATTAATCTCAAATTAAATTAATTATCATTAATTATTTAATTAAACATCCATATTATTAATTAGTTAAATAATTAACATTCATCTTAATTTCCTAAATAATTAATGAATCCAATCATTAATCTTTTATTTATCTTTTAGATAAATATTCCTTATTTAATTAAACATTTAAAACAAAATGTTTCTAAATTTCACTTTAAATTCCAATTAACACTTCTTTTAACTTAAGATCCAAATTTATTTAAAATAAGATTTTAAAACAAAACAAACTTAATCTTATATGTTTACAAGAAAAATAAACTTAATTAATAAGTTGAAAAGGATTTAAATTCAATTCAAATCAAATTCAAATCAATTTAAAAACATCTTTAAATTTCAAAATTGAAATATAACTTCCATTCTCAATTTAGTTTTAAATTCTTTAAAACTCTTTCTACAATTCATACCTACAATTCAAATGTAAGTCATTTAAAAGCAATTTAAATTTAAATCTTTAATTTAAAAACTGAAGTCTAAATTTTAAATCCAGATTTTAAACTCAGTTTTGAATTCATTTTGAATTTCTAAATTAAATACTTAACTTTTTAATTCAAATGCAAAACAACAATGCATTTACACTTGAGAGTTAAAAATCAAATTTAAATTTAAAAACACAATATGGTTTCAAATTTCAGACAAACAAAATTTGAATTCATTTTCAAATTTCAAACTTAACTTAGTTTAAATCTCCACCCTAAAAATATTTAAACTTATCTTTTTATTTAAACAGAAAAACAGTTTTCTGTTTATTTAAAACTTAAACTTTGAACTTTTTTCCAGAATTTAAACTATTTTCAAAAACAGAATTTAAACATATTTAAATTCATATTCAAATTCAGGTTATTAAAGCCTAAGTCCAAATTAAGTTTACAATTTAAAACTTTCACTTTCAAAACTGTAAACAGTTTTCCTGTTTCTTTATATTTTTTTTTTAAACCAATTTGAATTCTGCCTTTACATTATTTCAAAATAGAATTCAAACTGTTTGAATCCCTCTACAGATTCAAGTTTAATACTAAGTTAAATTTCAGATTTTAAATTTAAACCTTACTCTTTAAATTCTAAAAACAGAACAGTTCTTTTATGTTAAACCTGAAACAAAAGTTCTCGAGCAAGCTAAAATTTACTTCGGGTCAAAACAAAAATGCTTCGGGTTATTTCCCACTTTTCCCCGAGACCAACCCGAGTCAAACATCTCTGCAACCCAAACATCAACCCCCTGCACAACAGACCAAACCTGAAACAAACAAACCCAATACCCCTAAATCCTGTCAACACCATTATCCACCATCTCCGACCACCATCATCGACCAAACTCCGGTGATAGCTTCATCACTACACCATCCACCATCACCCACAATAGCTTTGAACTCGAATCACTGAGGAGTTCAAAATCAACCCAAAACTGTAACCTAATATAAACTAGGGTTCATCACAGAAATGCCACATTTCAGCCTCAGATTTGAATTGTAAATCAATTCAATGATTTTCCTGTGATCAATGATATATAAACTACTTCCAGAAAACAATTCACTCAATTCAAATGCAAGGATCAACTGATCTTGATCAAAAAGTAAAATACAGTAAATTTCCAGAACTGCATTTTATTATAACACTGTAAATTTTAACTTTTGATCTAAAATGCTTGAATTTAATCACTGATTCTATTGATAAACCCTGAAACATTAACTTATAACATATGAATTTTTTACTCTAGGCAAATTTGATTTTGTGTAACTTTATTTTTTTCAAGCTACAGACAATCATATGTAGTTCATAAACTTTTAGAGTTACACCATTCTAAGCAAACCTAATTTGTTCATTAATTCAAGTCCTAAACAGCAATCAAGACAAAGGAAAATTCAGAAATCAACATAAGTTTGATATTTTTGAAGGTCACACAGGCACAAGCATTTACTGATACATACTTGCAGGTCATTTCATACATATTTAACTGTAATTTATAAGCATGCATAACTACCTATTAAACAATTTATAAAAGTTTGAGTTACTCACAGTTTTGAAAATTGCAGAGCACATTCCAATTGCAGAGTATCAGACTTGAAAATTAATGCATGCAGGCTTGTATTTGTAGTTTCAGATCCAAACACATGTTGCAGATGCAAAGAAATGTAGGCCCCTTTGTTTAAAAATGATGCTTGTTTCAAAATGATGCATGCAGGCCTCTGAAATGCAGAGCCTCTCGTTCCAGATTGAAGATTTCATGAATGCAGATTCAAATGGTTGCATGCAGGCCTTCTACTTGCAAATGAAATGCAGGGCTTTTCATGTTGATGCAGGTTTGTTCTTTTTTTTTTTTTTTTTTTTTTTTTTTTTGTAGTTTCAGATGCAAGAACATGCAGGGCTTTCTTGCATTTCCAGATTCAAATGCATGTTTGTATTTTGAAAAGAGGGATTTGTTTGTGTTTCAGATTTGAAATGCAGGTAGTAATTTTGGAAAGAGTAGTTGCATATTTGAATTTTGAAAGAGGAGTTGCATGCACATTTAACAGGTTTGATTGTTTGATGCAGGTAGTAGTTTGGGATATGCAGACTTGAATATTTTGGGAAAGAGGAGTTTGTTTGATGCAGAACTTGAAATTGCAGAGCTTCAAATTGATGAAGATTTCATAAATGCAGATTTGTTTTCATATGCAAAGAAATGCAGGCTTGAATTTTGGAAAGAGGAGTTAAATGCATATGTCATCAGGTTTGAGAAATGCAGTTTTGAAGTATTGCAACATGATTATGGATGTGGAAGAATGAAATTTGGTGTATGCAGATTTGTAAATGGTTGAGAATGGAATTTGGTTTTCTTTTATTAAGGAATGAAACCAAAAATGCAAATGAATAAATAAACAAGCTAATATGAATGAATGTAAATTTTCAGATTTTAAATGAATTAAAAGAAAATGAAAATGAAATATTGACACTTGTCTTATAAAATGAATGATAAGTCTACACATGTTAGCTTTAAGTTTTAATATTTACAAACACTTGTCTTTATGAATTAAATTGATGTTTAATTAAAGTTAAATAAGTATTAAACCTAGTTAATTAATTCCTATACATAATTATGAATATAAATAATTTCTAAAGAAATAAACAAAGTATTATTATAATATACAAGTAGTTCATTTGAAAAAAAGATACTTTTAATACAAATTTATAAAAGAGTTTGTAACATAATTTAATATACAACTTGAATTAAAAATGAATTTGAAACTAATTAAACATTTGTCTCATTTTAAAATCATATAGTTATTTAATTAAATATTTTTGAAAAGCTCAAATCCAAAAATAAATCATAATTTCTATTTTTAAAACATTAAAAAGATGCTATACTAATTTAAATAAAAACAACTTGTCTATTTAAAATATATACATAAATACATATACATTATTAAATAGAAAACAATTTATTAGCTCATTAAAATAATTTCACAGATTAAATTATTAAATAAAGAAGATTATTTAAATCAATATCAAATTTATTAACAAAAATATCATTTCAATATAAATTTAAATCCAGATTATTAAATTTATATTGTCCAAAATTCCGGGATGTTACATTTTAAGTCGTATAAAGAAAATTTGCAAGCTATAAAAGATATAGCCTAAGAAAAATGAAGTATTTCTTTTTAGGTAAATAACGATGGTGACCCAGACTTGGATAAAGAAGACGTAGTTTTCTTTGCTAAAAACTATAACAAGTTCAAAAAATTCAATAAAATGGTGTAAAAGCAAAAACCAAGCAACTCCAACGATGCTTCATTATTTAAATGCCATTGTTACAATCGATTTGATCATATGAAACAGGATTGTCTAGAATTAAACGAAGATAAGAAACTCTTCACCATGAATAGAAAATATGAGAAATTCTCAAAGAAGAGGCATGCATTTCAAGTAACATGGGATGATTCCTCAATTGGCAGTGACAGTAACAGCGACAGTGATAAAGAAAGCCAATGTTTGGATCATGGCAATAAAGATGAGGTACTTATAGATTCATCTTTTAACATGTCATAGAAATAGCTTCGGAGCTAGATAATAAATATAGAAACTTTAGAAAGACTCATAAAGAGTGTTCAAGAAAAATTACTAAACTAGAATTAGAAAATGAAATGTTAGAAGATGGTAAAATTATATTAGAAGAGGAAATTTTAAAATTACAAAATATTTATAAATATTTTGAATAAAAACAAAATGTACATGCTTTAGAAAAGGAAAATTCATATCGATCAAAGGATAATGTAAAATTAAGAAAAATTGTCGTTGAGTTGGAAAATCAGGTAAAAGTGTTAAACGAAGATAAACAGTCATTAGAAAGGAAAGGAAATGATCTATCTACAAACATTTCTAAATTTAACAATGCAAAAGAGAATATAGCTCATTTAATTAGTATTTCAAAACCCCCTAGCAATAAAAATGGTTTAGGATTTATAAAATCAAAGAAACCAAAAGTTCAACCCAAATATGCTACATTTTATTTTAAATTTTGTAAACCAGTAAGTGTAAATCAAATTATGATAAAAATATTCAGATATAGATTCGAAAAACAAAAAATAACTTGATTGGACAAAAACGTATAGATAGATTTTTGAATGATGTTCATTTTAATAACGATTTGACAATCAAAGGTTTTAACAAACCCTCTTGGGTATGGTTAGCTTCAGTTTAACCCCCAGGACCCTAACAGAGGAAGTGTGTACCATTAAATTGTTTTTATCTTTGTAGGCACCCTGACTCAAATAGGAGAAATGGATTCATGATAGTAGATGCTCTAAGCATATGATCAGAAATGCTGATATGTTAATAAATATCTCTTACAGGGATGGCAAAACCGTCACTTTTGGAGATAACTCCAAAGGCTATGTTATAGGACAAGAAGATGTTGCTTCTGTCAGTATATCAAACTCTCTTCTTATTTCAAACGTTTATTTAGTTATAATTTTAAACATAACCTCTTTAGTACTAGTCAGTTATGTGATAAAGGATTTATTATAACATTTAAACCAGGAAAATGCAATATCTTTGATAAAAATAAAATATAATCTCTAAAGGAACAAGAAAACACAATATTCATATTTTAAATATGAAAATAGGGCATGATAAGATGTTTGCTTAACAGTAGATATTTCTGATCCATGGATTCGACGTCAACGTTTTTGTCATGTTAATTTTAAAAGTATTCATAAGTCAGCTAAATAACTTAGTTCGTGGTTTACCTAAACAAAATTTTGAAGTCAATAATCTGTGCGATACATGTCAGAAAGGAAAAATAAAAAAAATCCTCTTTTAAATCTAAGCAAGAGAGTAAGAGGTTTCCACAAAACAACCTTCAGAACTTTTGCATTTGGATCTTTTTGGACCAAATGCAAATTAGATCAATTAATCATAATAAACACGTTTGTGTTATAGTTGATTTTTCACGATATACATGGACATTTCTTAAACACAAAAGTGACAATTTTGAAACATTCAAAAGCTTTCAAACCTTATTCAAAATCTAAAAGATTTAAAAATCAAAACAATTAGAAGTGATCAAAGTGGAAAATTTAAAAATGAATCATTTCAAAAAATTTATAATAAAAAAGGGATAAGTCATAATTTTCATTTTCTAGAAAACCACAACAAAATGGTGTTATAGAAAGGAAAAATAAAACTCTCCAAGAATGTGTGAGAACTCTTCTTTGTATAGTAATTTACCTAAAAAATTTTGGGTAAAAGCTGCAGCTACTGCATGCTAAGTTCTAAATTGTGCTCCCGAAGTCCTTTAACCAAAAATACTCCTTATGAGCTTCTTTTTGAAAGAAAACCCAAATTATCTTATTTTAAAATATTCGGATCTAAATGTTTTATTTTAAACACTAGTGATCCTCTAGGAAAGTTTGATCCGAAAACCGATGAAGGAATATTCGTATGATACTCAGATCAAAGTAAAGCATATAGAATTTTTAATAAAAAATCTAATAAAATTGAAGCAACGTTATATGTATCTTTTGATGAAACTTTTAATACTATTAAAGAAGATGATGAAAACATAAATGAATTGAATATTCAAAATGAGCAAATCGAATCAATTAATCCTGATAATGCTGAATTAAAATCACCTCCTAGAATATTAAAGGATCATCCAATAGATAATATTATAGAAGATATTTATACTAAAGTTTCAACGCGCAATCAATTAAATCAAATGGGACATGTAGCTTTTATTTCAAATATTGAATCGAAGAATGTTAAAGAAGCATATACAGATGATTAATGAATTATCACAATGCAAGAAGAACTAAATCGATTTGAATGTAATAATGTATAGGAACTTGTACTAAGACCTAATGATCAAACTATTATTGGTACTAAATGGATTTTCAAACATAAAATAGATGAAAATGGTGATATAGTTCAAAATAATGCAAGACTAGTAGCTCAGGGATATTCTCTGGAAGAAGGAATTGATTATGGAGAGACATTCGCTCCTATAGCACTTCTTAAAGCTATAATAATTCTCTTAGCATTTGCGTATCATCATAACTTTATATTATATCAAATGGACGTTAAAAGAACTTTTTTAAATGGATACATTAAAGAAAATGTCTATCTTGAACCACCACCATTGTTTGTACATGAATAATTTCCAAATCACATTTTTAAATTACGAATGCACTCTATAGTCTTAAACAAGCTCCTCATATTTGATATAATAGATTAAAAACATACCTTTTAGAATCAGGTTTTCAAATTGGCAAAGTTGATTCTACCCTTTTAATAAAAACAATATTTTAGTAGTTCAATTATATGTAAATGATATTTTCTTGGATCTACAAATAAAAAATTATGTGATGAATTTTCTAAAATTATGAAAAATGAATTTGACATGTCGCATATTGTAGAATTAAATTACTTTTAGGATTACAAATTAAACAATTAAAAGACGGAATTTTTATTGATCAAGAAAAATATTGTAAAGATTTAATTAAACATTATGGAATAGATAATGCAAGTAGTAAAGCTACTCCTATGATCTAGTAATCACATAGACAAAGACAAAAATCGAAAAGATGTCGAACAAAAATTATATAGAAGTATGATAGGATCGCTATTACATTTAACTGCCAGTAGACCCAACATTTTAACGAGTGTTTCATTATGTGCTCGTTTTCAATCTAATCCCAAAGAAACTCACTTACGAGCAGTGAATTTTTTTTGCGATACTTATCAAATACCAAAGATTATGGACTTTTTTGTCTGAAAAACTGTCCATTCAATCATATAGTGATGCCGATTTTAGTAGTTGTAGATCGGATTGAAAAAGTACAAGTGGAAATTGTCACTTCATTGGTCAATCTTTGGTATCATGGTTCGGTAAGATACAAAATAGTGTTCCATTATCTACTTATGAAGTAGAATATATATCTACAACACTAACTTGCACTCAGGTCATATATATGCAACAAACATTATAGGATTTTGGAGTAATCTAAACAAATCTCCTCACTTCTGTGATAACACAAGAGCAATTGATTTATCAAAAAACCTCATTAATCACTCAAGAACTAAATTCATTGACATTGGACATCATTTCTTGCATGATAATATAGAAAAAGAGAAAATACCATTAAAATTTGTTACAACAAAAAAACAAATAGTTGATATATTTACTAAACCACTTTGTGAAACTACATTTTTAAACTTGCTTCGTAATCTTGGAATATGCTCGGTTAAAGATTTAGATATAAAGTAAATTACACATAATATTTCATTAACGAACATCAGAAATTAGAAAATGAAAACCAATGGACATTAATTAAATTATGAATATAACTAAATTTTGCAAAGAACACAAATGATTACTGAATTTAACTAAAGGAAGAAATTAACCCAGAACTACAATGCATACAAATAGGAAAAGCCAAAATATATATATATATATATAAAGAGTCTATGTAAAAAGAAAAGAATACATACAAAAGTTAAAATCTATATACTATCGATTAAATAATGTCAGACAATTACGATTCCACTCATTCGTCTCTCAGTTTTATCTCTCCTTCCTCTTAGAGTGGATATCCATCTTCGAACGTTTAAACTTCTCCTTCTACATAATCACCATCTATCCAAATTGCTTCTTCTCAAACTGACAACACCGGATTCTCGGCCAAGGGAAAGTAGATAAGAAGAGTTTTTGAACTGGGCACTCATAGTAAAATAGATTAAATATATCACTATCAACAAGAAATAACGAATGTACAAAGGGAGATGTACTACGAACAAAAATGACAAGGTGCACATCTAATTTTTTTGGAAAGGCGTGTGCTTGTTATCTGCGGTCACTCCTCGAACAAAAAGAGCATTCATCAACATAGTCTACATATTACTAAGTCTTCGATTATTATCGAAAATACCCCACCAAGAAATTCCTGGGTAGCTGGACCATCCACGTCAAATTAGAACAAAACTCCAGTTCAATATAACAGGTGGTATCCACTTCGGTCATTAATTGAAGATACCAAGGTGAAACCAAATTCTAGGGATCAGTTTTCTGATAACAATTTGACGATTCGAAAAATAATTAATATGTTTTTATTATATTTTTTGTTAAAGATATGTGTAATAAATATCCAAAAAGGGATATAAACAATAATATATATCAGATGTAATATTAAATTAGTTTATTGTCATAATTATTCTTTCAAAATAACATTTAAAGGCAAAGAAAACATTTTTGCACAGGTTCAGTCGATTGAACTAGATTCACAGTTGACTAAACCTGTATCAAATTGATGGTATACTCTTTGCCTCAAAAAGGCATGGTTTCAGTCAACAGGGATCTGTCTCAATCGATTGAACTTGTTCGTAATGCCCAATAACTCTTTGGTTCTAAATAACGTACTTTTAGTCGACTAAATTTCTATCTCAGTCGACTGAAACTCAATAAACTGCCAATATAACTATCTTTTCTATCATGCCTTTTCACTAAATCATTTTGTCTCTTCATAAACCTTACCTCCAAACTTCATTTTAATGGCTCCAAGAAAGAAACTTCCAGCTTTTCGTCCTAAACCAAGCAAAGACAAAGTTTCGACTTCTTCTTCATCCACTCCAACTCATCCCGAATTTGCTTCCAATGCTCAAATCCTAGAGTTGCTTAATGGTAGTGCAAAAAATCTACGGATCTTCAACGAACAGAAATTCAAACAAATTTTTCAAGAAACATTTTACAAGATTGAAGATTTCACCACTTTTGGCATATAAAATTTGGTAAGACTGTAACATCCCGCCTTTTCACATGATTTAAATCTACACAGGTGGCAATTCAAACCATACGGAATGGCGAATTGTTATGGGGTAAATAAGAAAAACAGAGAAGGGAAAAAACTAAACAGAATCTCACAGCGGAAGGATAAAATATAATAATAAATATACAGTTCACAAAAACTGTTTACAAGACATTTGATTCTTCTTTACACAATAAATATCAGAGTTCACATACCAATAAATATCAATGCAGCGGAACACAGTGTGTAGTGGAACCATATAATAATATAATAATAATAATAATGAAATCTTTGTCTTCGTCCTCCAGAAATAAAGTCTTCAAATCCTGAAACGCTCGGACTGACCCGAGCGAATTTGAAAAGACAAAAACACTCGAGTCGGAACTAAAAGATCTTATGTAAGTTAAATTAGCAGAAATAAATATGAGTGCAGTAACTCAAGAGATGCTCGGGATTTACATCTCCTAAGGATCCGTTAAACTATTTACTATGTAGTATATTGCGCTATTATAATAGTGTCTAATTGTAAAATAAACTTACTTTTAAATAGCATTAAGGCTTTACATTTTCCACCTTAACACGTAATAGTCCCAGTAATCCATCCAATATCATAGTCCCTCCTGATCGGGAAGCCACCAGAGGATACCACACGGGCTACGGGAGAAATCCAAACTCGTACAAGGCTCGATAGGGTAGGTGACACGGCACAACTAGGCAATGCCAGGGTAGATATACCAATTGCTATCCGGGCTGGTGGAAACGCGCAGCGCGCAGCTGCCGCCCACCTCGAACAAACTCCCCCAAAATCAAAAATAAAGGTGGCCACCGAATCAATCCAAAGTCAAAGTATAGTATCGAAGAGGAGTGTCCGATCAGAGGAATGACCTCATCGGCCCGAGAATCGCTCCTGTTTTAGCCACTTTATGCCAACTCACGGGAGTTGGGTCCACGTATTTACCTCAAAGGAAACGCCGCCGCCAACCTACTTCATTCTGGAATCTCCACCGCGTACACGGTTGTTAAAGTGGTTTTCGGAGTTGGCAGAGAGTATGACAACTTCCGATCCCGGTCTCTTCAACAACCAAACGTTATTATAACACCGCGGTCATTTAAAATAATTTGTGCTTTTAAAACCCGAATAAAATATCCATTTCAAAACCATATAAATATGATATCATTTCCTTTTAAAACCCAAAACAATATGATATCATCTTCATTTTCCAATATATTCTTCTAAAAAATCATAGGGTTTTCAATGAAAAATATTTAGAAATCAAAACTCTTGAATATAATATTTTCAAATTATACTACCTTGAAAATCATAACTTTGAAACAAGTTTCCATTTCTTAAATGGTTAAATATTAAATTACTTTTCAAAATAGCTTCTTTAGATTTCACAAATCAATTTCAAATATCGATTTAAACTACCAAATACCATTTCAATTTTTATGTTCAAAGCTTTAAATATTTTCACCATTTCAAAAACAACTTTTTGACAAATCCATATATATTAAATTCAATTACTTATTTTTTTTTTAAACTTGAAATCTTTACTTAATGAATTCAATATAATTTAAGAAACCTTTAACTTCACATGACTGGAAAAATCTTTTAATTTATTATATATTCATTTAAATCAACCTGATATTCATTTAAATCACTCTACACAAAAATCAAGTTATAAAAATCATATTCTTTTAAAATTCTAACTTTTCATTAAATTTCAATTTAACTTAATATTTATCTTCCAATCTTGTTCTCTTTTAAGTCATTAAAACTCCAGAAATTAAATTTTAAATAAATTCTTAATCGTATTTGATCTCGAAAATCAAGCTTTATTTTATACTTCAAATCAAATTTATACAAAGCTTAAAACCTGAAAATTACTATATATATATATATATATATATATATATATATAAATAACCAAATCAATATCCATAAACCATATATATATAGCTTTACAAAACCAAAAACATTTCAAAATATATTTTATATATATACCGCGGTGCCTGTATAAAATTTTCTACCCTATGGTCAAGTGATACGGATGTTTATCATTTCAATCCGCAATTTAAAATAAAAATACGGTTGTATATCATTTCAAACCGCAATCCCGAATGAAATGAAATGCATAGCAACTTGCAATTAATAAAATTAATCATCCATTCATCCATTTATCACAGTCATCATCCAATTTCAAACAATCATCAATATATAACAGGTGATAAATAATGGTATCAATTACTAGTTTATACTCAAAATAAATTTAATAACTGTTAATTGGCAGTTTATATGCAAAAATAAACGTAAATTTAACTGGCAGTTAATATGAAATAAAAATTTAACATGGCTATGACTGGCAGTTAATATGCAAATAAATAAATTCTAACTGTCAAATTTATATGCAATAAATTAATTAACAGTTATATTAAATAAATGCGATTTAACAGAGATAATGAATAAAACATGCCAAACAGTCATAAATAAATCTCTACTCATATCTAAAGTCAAATTAACAAACATAAGAAATTTTAGAAGTTGTGAGTGGGTTAAAACACTCACCTTTTGAATTTAAATCGAATTTAAATCCGATTTAAACCCAAAAATTCGACGGTCTCCAAATCTGTCCAAACCAGTATCGAAAGATCTGGACTTTTATTACGATCCTAACAAAAATAAAATCTCGCATGAAACGAAGTTTGTAGGAGAAAGTTATACGCATTAATGGTGATTGAAATTTCAAAAAAAAGAAGAAGAAAAAGAATAGAAATAAAAGAACACCTTCAAGCGCCACGTCATCCCTCTTTCTTTCCCTCTCTCCCTCATGCATTTTGCTTCCAGATTTTTCTGAGAAGTTTGAATTTTAGCTTTTGATTTGGTTTGGAATTTTTACTTGGATCTAAGATTTGTTTGTCTGCCATTGAGGAGGAGGAGGAGCTGATGAAATTTTAAGCGCAGACAAATGAGAATAGGCGGAGGCTAGGGTTTAGCGGGGTATTTATAGATGAAGTTGGAATAGACAGATGGATTCGAATTTAAATGAATTCACAATTTGTCAAATTTAAATTCCAATAATCCATTTATTTGATTTTTAGATCTTATTATGAATAAATGGTCAACTTACCATTCTTATCATTTCTGATTGCAATTAGCTTCAAATTTATTAAACAAACCTCCATATCAAATAAAGATTTATTGCAAATTTTTTAATGTTTACCTTTAATTAAAGTAAATTCAATAAATTATAAAATCTTATTTCAAATGAAATTTTATACCATTCGTATTCAATTCTCTTTATTAAATCAATCATCATCTTATGTATATATTTAACATTAGTATATATCAATTTACCCCAATTAAATAAAATTTTATTCCCAAATTGATTTACGGCCTAATATAACATTTGAATTTTATTCCCAATTCATAAATTACTACCTTAACTAAATTTTACGTTTCCCTTTTAATTTACATTTTCACCTTACGTTACTACATTAATTATTCTTAAAGTAACGTCTATTATTAATAACAATATTATAATTACTTACCATTTTATTTCATAAATTAATCCATTTCATCTAAATTCTTAATTGTTTTCCAATACGTTAATAACTTTATTTCCAAGTCTTATATTACAACAAACTATCCAATACGAAAGTCTTAACATTGTTACAAATACTACTTTAATTAACATTAACGCGATACTCAATTAAAAAATATTGTAACTGATTTCAAAATTGTAAATTAACAAGTTACCAAAATAGGCAACATACAATAATCGTACTCTAACCTTTAGTCACATTAATACGCTTTTATTTCTCAAAATCAAAGTTCCCATTTAACTAAATCTCCATAAATGAATTTGACGTTATCTTCAAAAAGTACTTTATATTAACATTAACGTAAAAATTTATTTATATCTATTGCAACCGATTTAGTACTATTTTCTCAATATTTAAAATGATTTAACAAATTTTATATGTCAATTAATTAAAGATCAAATCAATATAAATATTCAATTCCATAAAATCCAAAATTGTTGATAAATTTCCAAAACTTCCTTTTTTTATTGAATCAATCTATATTTATTCCTTTCATTAATCTTAAATATAAGGGTTTACCCTTTGGATTAAAAATTATCACATAAATATCCTATTTCAACGTAATTCTTAATTTAACGTAATAAATAAAAATTTGATTTCATTTATCTCAATAAGTCCTATTATTATAAAATAACCTATTGACTCACTATTCAAATTCACATTCTATAATTCAAAATTTTTCTATCACCTTGATTTACTTAACTTTATAATTCCTTAGACAAATCTCTATCTCAAATCTTAAATGTAAATCATTCTACTAATTATAGTACTTAATATTTTCTTAAAATAATCTTTCTATTACGCTTGAATCCAATTTATTAAATAAGTTTCCAATTAGATCCAATTTCAACCTTGCACATAAATTTAGGTTATAATTAACTTATAACGTATACTTCCCTAGTTATTTCTTTATATACTCCTCATATTAATTCCACAATTAACCATTATTATTAGAATAACGCTTATAATAAATACAATCCTATAATTTACTCAATACTTAATTATTTCCTTTTCCATTAGGGTAACATTCCTTTATCTGATTATTACTTATTACACATTCTAATTCCATTAACAAGGAAGCAGGTAATTATGATATATGCTACAAAATTTTAATTTATTGCTATTCATTATTATTAACCTAAATTCAGCATTACTTACCTCGCATTAACCTTATTACTTAAAATCCTTATCCAATTGAAATTAATTCTCTAAATAAATACATTTACTCCTTTCATTATTTTATTAATTACAATTAAGGTACACCTAATTATCTTTATAGGTAAATAAGTGAATTTACTAGTAACCTACTATTACAACCTTTAATATACTTGTATATGGTTATTTTACCCTTTTATAATCCATTTATAAATATATGCACATCTACAAATTAAGATTCTAAATCCAATTTCTTATTCCATCTAGGTTCCATTTCTTCACTTTATGAATAACTAGCATTTCCTATTCATTTGTTACATCAACTTATATTCACTTTATGAATAGTTTGATATTCCATTTATTACTAACTTTAATTATTGCAATTTATTATCTACATACAATTTGAATCTATTTTCAAATTTTCACCTTCCAATAATACATAAAAAGGATTGTACTAAATAAAATTTTATTTTCATTAATGAATTCAATCCTTGCCTTTATTTACTTATTTCTAACCTTATATCCCATTGCAAAAATTTCCACTATTACAATTAATTGCAATAAATAATTTAATTTGTACATTTTAATTGCCCTTGATACATCAAATTTTAACATTCTCTTTTGTATAAATAAATAAGATTTTCATTCCTTTCTAAATTTAAATTAAAAATCCTATTAATTTAATTCATTTTAAATATCGAGTTCACACGGGTTGTTACACTCTCCCCCACTCAAAACTTTTCGTCCCTGAAAAGGAAAAAAAAGGAAAAGAAGAATTAAATAACACTACATCTTATTCAAAATATTTAACTTATTACCAATAATATACTAAATTTATTTCCTTAAATAAAATAAACCCGTTTTATAATCATTATATCTTTTTATACTTAAATTACTAGAGTTCGGAAAACATTTTCAAAATATTCTAAGTCTAAAATTTTACGGGAAATTTTGGCAGAGTCTCCTTTGTACGGAGGGCTCGGGAGAAAATATAATATAAATATAACAATGTACACAAATACTTTCCAAAATAATATATATCCCTACACGGGAAAATATATAAAATAGCGCTATGAACCGTAATTCGAAACGTACCTATTTGTCGGGCAATTTACGCTTATTTTATGGAACCAAAAGCAGTAGCAATTGCTTCTATAACTTGTATTTCACTTATGAAATCCAAAGAGTTTACCATTTATATAAAGTGAAATATTTAAGTGGTTTCAATCACTATCAACAAATCAATACAACAACAAACAATTTCAACAAACAGCATACACAACAATACAAACAACCATTCAATCAAACAAACAAATAGTTGTTCGGGTTCAAAACTTTTAAGTTATACGGAATGAAGAATAAACCATCAAGTGCATCATTTACTCAACAGTCTTAGATTAAACACAATGGATTATTCATCCATCCCAACAAGATTAAAGTTCCCTTACCCAACAACTCCAAACCACGACAAACAACAATTTTAATCAACAAATCAAATTAACTTATTATAAATTTTATTTCATACATTAGTTGTTTGATTCTTTTCATTTATTTCGTTCAATTTTATTTCCATTTTATTTCTTTCAATTATATTCAGAAATAACTCTACCCTATTTCTTAAATTTACAATTTCTCTTTATTATATTACATTCATTTATTTTCACTTTAATTACTTAAGTTTATAATCGTTTATTTACCATACTCACCTTTAATTATATTACTTGGTAAAATTTCAATTATAACTTAAGTTTATAACATTAAATTCTCATTTAACAGCAATTTCATTGAATACTTCATTACCTACCTTTACTTGTACAATTTTCATTACATTTCCTATTAAACATTTCAACTTTTAATATTTGGTAAGTTATATATGTTATTTAAGAGTATAATTGAAAGTTATACAAGTTTGTTCTATTTCCTTAAATTAAATTAAAGTTCAATAATAGTAATCTTTATTTCATAGGTTACAAATTTCCAATTTCATTTAATACCATTTTTACTTTACTTAAAGGTTCAAATTTGCTACACTTAATTGTCCTATTAATTAACTGGAACCTAAGAACCAAATACCGGGTTTAATTTTAAATCATTTAAAATAATAGATAGATATCTACACTTAACATATATATCCAATTATAATTAAAACGATAAAATTTCTTAACGATTCTGCAGTAAATTACTACAGTGGCCTTCCCACTTCGGAACTCGAAAATGAATGTCGATGATGCGTGCACTCATCACCGAAATTATTTTCCAGCGACAGAGAGGAAATTACAAAACTTATTTTCTCCAAAAATCTTCTTTAAAACAATTTCTTTTAAATTATATTAAATATTTATATCAGAAAATACTTATAACAATATTATTATATTCCAAATCATCTGAAAGAAGTTTTCAAAAACCCCGGAACTTAAGTTCTAAATTCCCAAATTACATTTATTTATTTTTAATCTTATTTACCTATTATTTATAAATTTTATTCCTAACAACCAATATATTGCAACCAAATATAGATATCATTGGAAAATTTTGTTTTATATATAGAAAATATAATAGGTAAAATTATTTCATTCACCTATATTAAAAACAAATATTATGTCTGTCTGTCCTATTAAGTGTTTAGAAATTCCTATTGATGTCATAGCGTCCCATGCACCAACCAGAATTTATAAATACCAAACGGAACAAATTAACACAATATTAAAACCTTTTATAATACTAACAAATACGCTCTCTCATATATATACACTCAGCGACTCCCATAGGGTATTACTACCCTATTAGTAAAGAGTCAAACCCCACAAAGCTAAGGTTTATCGCTAAACCAAAGCTCTGATACCAACTGTAACATCCCACCTTTTCACACGATTTAAATCTACACAGGTGGCAATTCAAACCATACGGAATGGCGGATTGTTATGGGGTAAATAAGAAAAACAGAGAAGGGAAAAAACTAAAGAGAATCTCACAGCGGAAGGGTAAAATATAATAATAAATATACAGTTCACAAAAACTGTTTACAAGACATTTGATTCTTCTTTACACAATAAATATCAGAGTTCACATACCAATAAATATCAATGCAGCGGAACACAGTGTGTAGTGGAACCATATAATAATATAATAATAATAATAATGAAATCTTTGTCTTCGTCCTACAGAAATAAAGTCTTCAAATCCTGAAACGCTCGGACTGACCCGAGCGAATTTGAAAAGACAAAAACACTCGAGTCGGAACTAAAAGATCTTATGTAAGTTAAATTAGCAGAAATAAATATGAGTGCAGTAACTCAAGAGATGCTCGGGATTTACATCTCCTAAGGATCCGTTAAACTATTTACTATGTAGTATATTGCGCTATTATAATAGTGTCTAATTGTAAAATAAATTTACTTTTAAATAGCATTAAGGCTTCACATTTTCCACCTTAACACGTAATAGTCCCAGTAGTCCATCCAATATCATAGTCCCTCCTGATCGGGAAGCCACCAGAGGATACCACACGGGCTACGGGAGAAATCCAAACTCGTACAAGGCTCGATAGGGTAGGTGACACGGCACAACTAGGCAATGCCAGGGTAGATATACCAATTGCTATCCGGGCTGGTGGAAACGCGCAGCGCGCAGCTGCCGCCCACCTCGAACAAACTCCCCCAAAATCAAAAATAAAGGTGGCCACCGAATCAATCCAAAGTCAAAGTATAGTATCGAAGAGGAGTGTCCGATCAGAGGAATGACCTCATTGGCCCGAGAATCGCTCCTGTTTTACACTACAACAATCAGGGCCTTTAACAGCGTTTAAAAAACGCTATAAAAACGTTTAACAGCGTTTTTACGTATGCTGTCTATCGACATGCAGTTATAAGTCTGGGATATACAATGACAGTAAATAAACGCTGTTAAAAGTACCTTTAACAGCGTTTAACAAACGCTATAAAAACTTTTCACAGCGTTTTTAAGCATGCTGTCTATCGACATGCAGTTATAAGTCTGGGATATACAATGACAGGAAATAAACGCTGTTAAAAGTACTTTTTACAGCGTTTCAGTGGTGCCATGAAAGATTTTAACAGCGTTTGTTCAGATGCAGTTATAGCTCTTTCTTAGCGGTTATTTCTTGTGAAGATAATTTTTTATAGCGTTTTTCCAGTGCTGTTATATTTATTTACAGCGTTTCACTGTTGCCATAAATCAAGCTTTATGTTTTTAGATACGATTTAACAGCACTTTTCAAACGCTGTTAAAACTTTAAATGGCTTTGCAATAAACGCTGTGGAGTATTTTTATTGCTTTTAGAAGTTGCCCAATGTTTTAACAGCGTTTTATAAACGCTGTTGAATGTTTTATAATGGTGCCATATTGATGAGAGCAAATAATGTCACTTTTATTAACAAACCCAAACAATAATGTCACTTTTATTATCAAACCCAAACAATAATGTCACATATATTCACATGACCCCTTCCAGAGACAAACACAGACTTTCTTTTCCAGTATTTCGTTCATACTAATTTTTACAGAATTTTTATAAAACTATGATTAATTTTCCATAACACTTGGTATCAAAAGAAAACAAAGGAAAATAGTACAAAAATACATAATGGAAATCAAGCATACTTATCAATTCCTATTTACGGAACACTCATCTTTTGTCCTGGTGACTATGACAATCTTCTTCTGATTTTATGTACTGCATTTCAGTTTTACCCCTTGTTATCAACACTGAAACTGTTCGTTCAAAACTAAAGATCATGGCCGAAATGGAAGCACTATTATAATGAACACTGAAGCTGCTCGTTAACCAAATAAATCCAAGGAGAACAACAAAGTTAACATAACATTCACCTACACTTCGCCTTTGTTACAACAACCACACTTTACTCACACAACACTTGAACCAAAGCAAAACAGAATTACAACGTTAAAACCAAAAAGTAGTTCTAGCAGCAAAAATAATTTCGATCCATAAGTCTTTGCAAACTTCTTTTGCATCACAGTCCTCTATCCACCTGCAAAGTAAAAAATTGAAAGAACAAAATTAATTTTGCCGAGAACTGAAAAGCTAAATAAATGAAATTATGAAATGTTAGGAAATCCAATTAATTTAAATATATATGCAAATATATGATTACAGTCATAAAGCAGGCCAAAACATATTACAAAACACAAAAATAAATGTCGATTCATCTCTGTCTAGCACTATCATTGGCAAAGGTGGCGTGAACACAGAGCACATGCCATGTTCCTGGAGCAAAAGTGGCTATTTGGGAACACAAATCTGATTCAAAATTAAAGAATATTGAGCTGCAGTGAACTGTTGATCAGTTCAGTCAAGCGTGTTTTATGGTTCAAGGGCTGATTATGGCTATCAGGTGAGGCCCAACATGTCAGAGGTCTCCAATGAAAAGTGCAGGTTTTGGATAGGTGCCTCCTATTGTGGGTGGTGGTGGACAATGCATATATACATATATACACACACACATATATACATATATATGTTTAATGCTTATATTTATAAAACCATGCATATCTGAGACACTCATATATGTATGAAATTGGATGCTAAAAGGCTTGCATATATGATTCACTTTTGAAACCGTAGGTATATCATCCATTATATATTTGGAAATTCAGGTGTATAAAAACTTTACATCTACAAAATCATACATATGAAACTTTGTTTTTATAAAACCTGACATAAAATCATACAAATCAAATATTGGATACAGATAATTCAATAATTATACCTTAATGTCCTTTAATACATCATCTATCTACCACCAATCTAAAGCTTCTAAAGGGATACAAAGGGTCATCAAGATTCCATGTATATAATTTTGAATATGAAAACTGGCATAAAATGCAATATATATTTTAATTGAAGTTAAACAACTGATCATGAGAACAAGCTTGGAGAACTGTTACAATTACATTTCCAACATATTATCATTAGGCATGAAATTTTTTTGTGGCACTTCCATTCCTAAATACGTTAGTGAAAATTCATGGTGCACAAATTATTTGCCTTTGGGTCAGGTAACAACTTTCTAGTTTCTAAGTCAAACTAAATATCCTTGAAACTAAGATGGGATCCAATGCCATAAAATAAATATTTTTTTAAGAGGCATAATTATTGTAAGCATTCCAAGTATCAAATCATTTAATAGTACTCTGCACTTCATAAGGTCTCACAGGCCATGATTGAGACTAATGAGCCTATATTAAATAACTAGTTATATTTTTCCATTTCTCACTGTATATGTATTATTTTACTCTAGTGGATAAAATTCAATGAGCCTGAAAAGAAAACTACAAGTGTATACATCTGAGTAATGATCTACTGTTACTAATGCACGATAATCTAAAAAGGTAATTTTAACACTTGGCTAGTAATTATAGTTGACTAGGAATCAATAAGTGTAGACGTTAAAAAGAAATTATCAAAATATTGTTAACACGTGATGGGCGGATACTTATGGTAATTATTCATAACTACTCATATTTTAACTTCCAATTTATTTGGTCTAGCCTGAGATTTATATCCTATATCATGGTCGAAATGAAGATATTAAATCATGTATATATGTATGATGCAAGTGGACAAGTTCACACAAAATGCTCAAGGATAAATGAGAATCACGAAATTAATATGTATAAAAGGTTTAAATAACCAGAACATTTACTTTGATAACCTTGCACCAAATGGTAATTAACAAATGTAAAGCTCAATACTACAGTTTCAATCCTTAAACCAATAAAATCATATCAAATATTTTACATATATCAAAACATAAATAGAAATAATAATTAAAAACTGAAAATTTTAGATGAGCCATTATACAAATGAACAATGTTACAAGGCCCTTGAAAAAATAATATCCCATTATATTAATACTTCCATTATGGTTCAGACTACCCAAACAAAAATTACCAAGACCTGTTGAGGATCAGGCCATGTAGCCCTACTAAACTTGTTAAATACCATTCACCTCTAGCAAGCTATCTTCTGGTTAGGTTTCATTAACACACCCATAAATTTCGTAGGCTTCACAGTAGTAAGGATTTGTAAGAACATTTTACACCTAGACTACCTATTACTAATCAAATTTTAATAACAATGCATATCTCATATTTCAATTTGTAAAAAAACAATAAAACTATGAGAATATGAAAGAACTGCCAATAATAGTAATGATTCAGCTTGTACAAATTGCATAGAACTAAACTGCTAACCTCTGATTCTTGTTTTTTCCTCTCTTTAATAGCTTTGACCTTTGCAATCTTCTTTATGGTTTCAACCTAAGTTCAACAAGCCTCCGTTAATCTTATTAAACGATATAAATTAAAACATTGAACTGCATATATTAAATTTATAATGATTGAAAGGTTAAAAGCACAAATATCCTTTATTAAATTATCATTGAACTGTTTTATTTGTATAAAGGTAGTTGTAAGAATTTAGGGAAAATAAACTTTACAACTTACTAACCAATATTGTACACATTACTAGTATATAAAAATGACCCCATTACCATGATTTGGCTAATAAACTTCACAAAAAATAATGACTGTTATAATCTGATTATAGAGGCAATCGGACATCAAAGAATTTAAAGGTGTAATTTGAATTTAGAGTAGCCTTTTGATGAAATATGGAAGGGAATAAAACATAATTGTGAAATTATTTGATGGTAAACTAATAGACGATAATGATAATGCTTGAGAGTTTTTAGCATCTGTTTCATACCTTGTTGTTTAAGCACACTAGACTGAAAATGACAGAACTCTACGAATATCAACTGTTCAACGCCTGCACGCATAAAATAAATTTGTTATTAGCTACTTCATGGCCACATTAGACTGAAAATGACAGAACTCTACAAATTAGTCATTTTGTTATTAGCACCAAACTGTTTTCAAAAAATTTGCCATTACAACGGCGCCATTTTGTAGCACCAGAGTAATGTCTATGCATTACCCCTCTCCTGATACTTGGCTTGCGCCATTAACAACAATTTTATCCACTTATACAACAATGTCAGAATCATATACAACATTAGCACCAAATTGTTTCCAAAAAATATATGAAGGTAATAGCTGTTAGAAAAATAGAACATATGTAAACTTCATTCCCTTTATTAATAATGATTAACAAATTTGCAATAGACAACCAGTTTCTTATTTATATTCACAGCTACAGATTTTTATAGAAAGATTCCAGAACACAGAATTGCTCTAACAACCCAAATTATAAGATGTTGTAGGGATCCAATCATCCAAACAACTATGTATATGTAATTATGATTCTTAAGCATTACTATTATGGTTCTTAAGCATTACTAGAACATGCATATGTAATTTGGTTATCCAAATAAAAAATATGACTGAATGAATATCAAGCAACATGTATAAACATATATATATATATATATATATATATATATATATATATCTGTAATTTGTGCTTTTTCCTAAAAATCTCTTCAATTTTGCATCATTGGATGCATACAAAAGGTTAAATTTAAACTTCCAGGTAGTTTTTTAATTGAATTGAAATAGTTAAAATATACCTTGATTAGAAACTAAAAGGTTAAACTTAAATTACAACTCAAGAATTTTGATGATTGAACAGGTTTAAAAATTGACTGTATCAAGAAGGTAACTGATTACTTTAACCGCTAAAATAACACTGATATGAGAACCAGTTCTATATAATTTTTTCCTTCTTTCCACTGACTTCATCAAGAATTTAATTCAAATGAGAATAAGGATAACTTATCAAAGAAAACCCAGATCCCATTCTCAATGTTTGGATTCATGTTTCAATTTCGAACTGTAAAAATTAAAATGAAACCTTATCTACTATTCGAGGTACTAGTAGCGAACATAAGCTTAAAATGATAAAATTCCGTATTATCCACCCATCAGCCAATGGCAAATGAGCGAAAGTAACCCTAATTTTAAATCAAAAACTCAATTAAAAATGAAATACCTTTTCATATCAGGGCAAATGTCAAAACAAGGAATTTAAAATTCCAAAATCAGCAACGAATGGAGGAATTTCGAAAAGGAACTCAGGTTTGTTGAAATTGGAATGAATTTCAAATTCAAAATTTGTTTGAAATCAGAGTTGGAGATTCTTACCACGAGCTGGCGATGAGGAGTTCACTAGGTGGAGGTAGAATCTATCGGCGACTAGCTATTCACGTGGCCTTATGGTGTGAAGGCGAAGGATGAACGTCGTTTTTAAAGAGATAAAGAGAGAGGGAGGATAATTTTTTTACAGTTTTGTTTCCTTTTGATATGAGGTGGGACGAAAAATGGAAAAAGCAGCGGGATCTTGCCCTTGCCCATATGAAATTTTGTTAACAGTGATCTGCAGACGGCAATTGCATTAAAAACGCTGTAGGAATTTGCCGTTATAACTAACTTTTCTTGTAGTGTTAGCCACCTTATGCCAACTCACGGGAGTTGGGTCCACGTACTTACCTCAAAGGAAACGCCGCCGCCAACCTACTTCATTCTGGAATCTCCACCGCGTACACGGTTGTTAAAGTGGTTTTCGAAGTTGGCAGAGAGTATGACAACTTCCGATCCCGGTCTCTTCAACAACCAAACGTTATTATAACACCGCGGTCATTTAAAATAATTTGTGCTTTTAAAACCCGAATAAAATATCCATTTCAAAACCATATAAATATGATATCATTTCCTTTTAAAACCCAAAACAATATGATATCATCTTTATTTTCCAATATATTCTTCTCCAAAATCATAGGGTTTTCAAAGAAAAATATTTAGAAATCAAAACTCTTGAATATAATATTTTCAAATTATACTACCTTGAAAATCATAACTTTGAAACAAGTTTCCATTTCTTAAATGGTTAAATATTAAATTACTTTTATAAAACAAAATAGCTTCTTTAGATTTCACAAATCAATTTCAAATATCGATTTAAACTACCAAATACCATTTCAATTTTTATGTTCAAAGCTTTAAATATTTTCACCATTTCAAAAACAACTTTTTGACAAATCCATATATATTAAATTCAATTACTTATTTTTTTTAAACTTGAAATCTTTACTTAATGAATTCAATATAATTTAAGAAACCTTTGACTTCACATGACTGGAAAATCTTTTAATTTATTATATATTCATTTAAATCAACCTGATATTCATTTAAATCACTCTACACAAAAATCAAGTTATAAAAATCATATTCTTTTAAAATTCTAACTTTTCATTAAATTTCAATTTAACTTAATATTTATCTTCCAATCTTGTTCTCTTTTAAGTCATTAAAACTCCAGAAATTAAATTTTAAATAAATTCTTAATCGTATTTGATCTCGAAAATCAAACTTTATTTTATACTTCAAATCAAATTTATACAAAGCTTAAAACCTGAAAATTACTATATATATATATAAATAACCAAATCAATATCCATAAACCATATATATATATAGCTTTACAAAACCAAAAACATTTCAAAATATATTTTATATATATACCGCGGTGCCTGTATAAAATTTTCTACCCTATGGTCAAGTGATACGGATGTTTATCATTTCAATTCGCAATTTAAAATAAAAATGCGGTTGTATATCATTTCAAACCGCAATCCCGAATGAAATGAAATGCATAGCAACTTGCAATTAATAAAATTAATCATCCATTCATCCATTTATCACAGTCATCATCCAATTTCAAACAATCATCAATATATAACAGGTGATAAATAATGGTATCAATTACTAGTTTATACTCAAAATAAATTTAATAACTGTTAATTGGCAGTTTATATGCAAAAATAAACGTAAATTTAACTGGCAGTTAATATGAAATAAAAATTTAACATGGCTATGACTGGCAGTTAATATGCAAATAAATAAATTCTAACTGTCAAATTTATATGCAATAAATTAATTAACAGTTATATTAAATAAATGCGATTTAATAGAGATAATGAATAAAACATGCCAAACAGTCATAAATAAATCTCTACTCATATCTAAAGTCAAATTAACAAACATAAGAAATTTTAGAAGTTGTGAGTGGGTTAAAACACTCACCTTTTGAATTTAAATCGAATTTAAATCCGATTTAAACCCAAAAATTCGACGGTCTCCAAATCTGTCCAAACCAGTATCGAAAGATCTGGACTTTTATTACGATCCTAACAAAAATAAAATCTCGCATGAAACGGAGTTCGTAGGAGAAAGTTATACGCATTAATGGTGATTGAAATTTCAAAAAAAAGAAAAAAAAGGAATAGAAGTAAAAGAACACCTTCAAGCGCCACGTCATCCCTCTTTCTTTCCCTCTCTCCCTCATGCATTTTGCTACCAGATTTTTCTGAGAAGTTTGAATTTTAGCTTTTGATTTGGTTTGGAATTTTTATTGGGATCTAAGATTTGTTTGTCTGCCATTGAGGAGGAGGAGGAGCTGATGAAATTTTAAGCCCAGACAATGAGAATAGGCGGAGGCTAGGGTTTAGCGGGGTATTTATAGATGAAGTTGGAATAGACAGATGGATTCGAATTTAAATGAATTCACAATTTGTCAAATTTAAATTCCAATAATCCATTTATTTGATTTTTAGATCTTATTATGAATAAATGGTCAACTTACCATTCCTATCATTTCTGATTGCAATTAGCTTCAAATTTATTAAACAAACCTCCATATCAAATAAAGATTTATTGCAATTTTTTTAATGTTTACCTTTAATTAAAGTAAATTCAATAAATTATAAAATCTTATTTCAAATGAAATTTTATACCATTCGTATTCAATTCTCTTTATTAAATCAATCATCATCATCTTATGTATATATTTAACATTAGTATATATCAATTTACCCCAATTAAATAAAATTTTATTTCCAAATTGATTTACAGCCTAATATAACATTTGAATTTTATTCCCAATTCATAAATTACTACCTTAACTAAATTTTACGTTTCCCTTTTAATTTACATTTTCACCTTACGTTACTACATTAATTATTCTTAAAGTAACGTCTATTATTAATAACAACATTATAATTACTTACCATTTTATTTCATAAATTAATCCATTTCATCTAAATTCTTAATTGTTTTCCAATACGTTAATAACTTTATTTCCAAGTCTTATATTACAACAAACTATCCAATATGAAAGTCTTAACATTGTTACAAATACTACTTTAATTAACATTAACGCGATACTCAATTAAAAAATATTGTAACTGATTTCAAAATTGTAAATTAACAAGTTACCAAAATAGGCAACATACAATAATCGTACTCTAACCTTTAGTCACATTAATACGCTTTTATTTCTCAAAATCAAAGTTCCCATTTAACTAAATCTCCATAAATGAATTTGACGTTATCTTCAAAAAGTACTTTATATTAACATTAACGTAAAAATTTATTTATATCTATTGCAATCGATTTAGTACTATTTTCTCAATATTTAAAATGATTTAACAAATTTTATATGTCAATTTATTAAAGATTAAATCAATATAAATATTCAATTCCATAAAATCCAAAATTGTTGATAAATTTCCAAAACTTCCTTTTTTTATTGAATCAATCTATATTTATTCCTTTCATTAATCTTAAATATAAGGGTTTACCCTTTGGATTAAAAATTATCAAATAAATATCCTATTTCAACGTAATTCTTAATTTAACGTAATAAATAAAAATTTGATTTCATTTATCTCAATAAGTCCTATTATTATAAAATAACCTATTGACTCACTATTCAAATTCACATTCTATAATTCAAAATTTTTCTATCACCTTGATTTACTTAACTTTATAATTCCTTAGACAAATCTCTATCTCAAATCTTAAATGTAAATCATTCTACTAATTATAGTACTTAATATTTTCTTAAAATAATCTTTCTATTACGCTTGAATCGAATTTATTAAATAAGTTTCCAATTAGATCCAATTTCAACCTTGCACATAAATTTAGGTTATAATTAACTTATAACGTATACTTCCCTAGTTATTTCTTTATATACTCCCCATATTAATTCCATAATTAACCGTTATTATTAGAATAACGCTTATAATAAATACAATCCTATAATTTACTCAACACTTAATTATTTCCTTTTCCATTAGGGTAACATTCCTTTATCTGATTATTACTTATTACACATTCTAATTCCATTAACAAGGAAGCGGGTAAATTATGATATATGCTACAAAATTTTAATTTATTACTATTCATTATTATTAACCTAAATTCAGCATTACTTACCTCGCATTAACCTTATTACTTAAAATCCTTACCCAATTGAAATTAATTCTCTAAATAAATACATTTACTCCTTTCGTTATTTTATTAATTACAATTAAGGCACACCTAATTATCTTTATAGGTAAATAAGTGAATTTACTAGTAACCTACTATTACAACCTTTAATATACTTGTATATGGTTATTTTACCCTTTTATAATCCATTTATAAATATATGCACATCTACAAATTAAGATTCTAAATCCAATTTCTTATTCCATCTAGGTTCCATTTCTTCACTTTATGAATAACTAGCATTTCCTATTCATTTGTTACATCAACTTATATTCACTTTATGAATAGTTTGATATTCCATTTACTACTAACTTTAATTATTGCAATTTATTATCTACATACAATTTGAATCTATTTTCAAATTTTCACCTTCCAATAATACATAAAAAGGATTGTACTAAATAAAATTTTATTTTCATTAATGAATTCAATCCTTGCCTTTATTTACTTATTTCTAACCTTATATCTCATTGCAAAAATTTCCACTATTACAATTAATTGCAATAAATAATTTAATTTGTACATTTTAATTGCCCTTGATACATCAAATTTTAACATTCTCTTTTATATAAATAAATAAGATTTTCATTCCTTTCTAAATTTAAATTAAAAATCCTATTAATTTAATTCATTTTAAATATCGAATTCACACGGGTTGTTACAAAGACAATATGGGTTGCTTTCTTTGTTGATGAAAAGCAAAATAAGGTAAAAGTTTACCCATTCTTAGTTAAATTATTCTTTGAGAATCTTTATGGAGAATTCTACACTTCTCCAAATGAAACGATGAGAGAATTTTATGGAGTAGACTATTAGGAGTTGATATAGTGCTAAATGTTCAAGACCTAGGAGTTATTTTAGATTGTAATGGCCATAGCTCTACCTTAGATAATGTTTACCATCGTTATTTCGCTTGTGATTCAACTAGCTACAAATTCCATATTAGAAACACGGAAAATACTTTAGGGAATTTAAGACCTCAAGCCCAAATCATTAATAAATACTTGTTCATACTATTTTTCCTCGCACCGGGAGCTATGAAAAAATGCATGACTACAACTACAAGGCTCTTTATGCCATTTATTCAAACAAATAGCTTAAATGGGCAAAGATTATTCATGATGAAATAAAAGTCTTTAGTTCTCGTTCCCGCAAAATAATGTTTTTGGCTCGTATCTCACGAAGATATTTGTACATTTTGGAATTAATGTAGAAATTTTATAGGATTTTATCTTACCCAAAATTATGGACTAAAAATCTATTTCACTTATAAAATTACCATATCAAATGGAACCACTACCTCCATATAATGTTTATTTAGCAAATTTGGTAAAAAATACCTTGGGTCAATCATCTTCTCAACCATTTCAAGCTCAAACTTCTCAAGGTCAACCCTACAGTCAAACAAGTCAATTGGTCTTTGGATAGTGAAAATGAAGTTTCATTGGTTCAACCTTCCAGAACAATCAATGCCACAATAGTTATTCTCCAAAAATAAGAAATTCTCTTCAAACAACAACGAAAAATGATAAAGCATCAAAAGAAACTGGAAGTTTGCTAGGAAAAATTTGGAAAAAAGTTTCTTCGTGCTCAAGCTCATCGTCATCCAAGCCTAAACCTTAGGATGTTTCAACTCGTCCTATATATATTTGATAAGTCTATCATATCTCCTTTTGTGATTTCATAATGTTTGGATTTGTGGGCGTTTAAAACCTTTCGTGGTATTTGGTTTTGTGTTGTATTGTATTATGTTGGTCTATGACTTAATTGTTAGTCTTATGATGTGGTGTGTATGTGAAAACTTATGTTTGATGTTATGTATGTGTGTGTTAATTATTGTGAATACTTATATGCATATTCATTATGTTTACTATCACCTTTTTGTTGATGCCAAAGGGGGAGAAACATAGATAGGAGGAGCATGGATTTAGGGATAACATGAATTCAGGGGGAGCAAAATCAATATTTTTATCTTTGATAGTTGTCATCATCAAAAAAGAAGAGATTATTAGAACATTAGTTCTCCGTTTTAATGATGATAACTATATATTGCACATATATACTATATCATGATGACAAGCTATCATTCAAGAAGACAAAAAGCAAGGCAATAAGCAAGAAGATCATCTAAAAGTCATAGAAATCAAAACTATGAAGCTTCAAGATCAATAATATGTATATGGTCTTAGATTGAGTTGTAAATCTACTTAATAGTTCATATACACACACAAAGACACACATGAGCACAGATATCAACATAGCATAGAGAATTGAATTTAAAAATGACAAAGTGTTTATATAAAACTGAACTTACACTGCTCAGTCGACTGAAATTGGTTTCAGTCAACTAAGCACAATTTCAGGCGACTGAAACTGCGTTAAACTATTTTAAAAAAAGTTCAAATATTTTCCACGAAAATTAAAACATTCATAGTCAGCAGACTGACTTATTCACTTAGCAGACTAAGACGTTGTAACGGTTACTTTTTATGAAAGATCATCTTCAAGAGTTGCGACCTTTTAAATAGTATTATGCAATTCTAAAAGGATTTCTTGAAGATTGACAACTCTGTATTGCTTCTCTTCAATATATATAAATAGCACAACAATTCATACTTAAAAATCTACATTCTACTCTGATTTCTATCTACTCTACTTTCTTATGCTACTCTAAGCATTTATGCTTTCAACTCTATTATTTCATTTTATATTGTTCTAATAATCACTGTGCACTCACTATGAATCATCAAGGAGATTATAGGAACCGTTGTACTATCAAGTCAAAATCAGTGTTAGACGAACATAAGATTGTCGAGCAAGAATTGTATTTTCAAAGAATAGAATAAATTTGAGAGGTGCTCAGATTGGTTAAGTTGTAAACCTTTTCCTCTGGGTCAAGCGAGGGATTTACCATGAAAATACCTATGAAGTGCTTAGGGACTAGATGTAGGAGAGTGCTCTGAACCAGTATAAATCACAGTGTGTACATTTACTTACTGCTTTATTATTTCGTAGTATAAATTAGCATATATACTCATTTTATTAGCCATATACAACTTACTAGTTCTTTCACGACCTCTCTCACATCAATCATGTAAACATTGAACGGACTTGCCAAAGTTCACATCAAATTGAAGATTTCTTCGAAACAAATCCAAGGAACCAAATCTTGGAATTTTCCATTAAGTAAATATTTTATTTTTGAATTTTGAAGTTTGGATTTAAAAGGGTAAAGTGTTTTTATTGTTATAGGCAATGTTTTAAAAGGAAAGAAAGGTATGGACGTACATGAGGGGAAAGGCCTAGGGATGTGTTGAGTTAATTGGTTATGGAGTTGATAAAATAAAAAAATATGCATGTGTGTGTATATATATTATTTTATTTGTAAATATCTGATATTACATACCCAAAATCTCGAGCTCCAAATGAGACGTGACGCTTGGCGTTCTATATGTTATACCCCTGTTCGAACGCAATGGAAATAGCCCGAGCTCTAATTCAATCATATACAAAAGATAGCTTTTCAAACCCAATTATATTAAAAAATTTTGAAATTAATTTCTAAACATTTCGAACTTGCACAACCAAACAATTCGCCTAATCGTCGTGAAATTCGATGGCATACAATATGGCACTTATTTCATCAAAATCTGAGATAACATAATGGAATGCTAATTTCACAGATTTAAATATCGTTTTATATTTTCGATCCAATTATCAATGTTTATTCAATCTATTTTGTAAATAAATTTACGAATTGAATTCATCAATATTATCTATTACTTAAAAGGAGTTTAATAAAATTATTAAATCCATTTAATTAGTATTCAATTTCATATTTAAATATTTAAATGATTAATCATATTTGAATTATAAGTTATTAAATTCCGAAATCCAATTAATTAAATATTTAAAATTAATTAATCATTTAAAATCAAATGACCATAATTTTAGGTTGTTACACCTTTGCTCGGCCGAGGTTATGTTTGACCATGACCTTAAAGGCATTCCTAGGAAAGAGGCAAACCGTAAGGTTGGAGGGAACCAAGAGCTTATAGACTAGGGTAGTGAATGGAAAAAACTTTTTATTTTCCCTTTCTGATGTCAACCGAATCCATCAAAATGATATCTGATCATTAGAGTCAGAGAATAAAAGCTATGACATAATTATAAAGGAGTATACAACGGATTTGGCCTAGGCTGAAGAAGAAAAAGATGCGGCATGGAAATAAGAGAAGAATGCCAAAGAGTTGGCCGAAAGGATGAAAAATGCGCATAATCAAGTCAAGATTTTGATGAAAACCATGTAAAAACTGCTTATGAAGATAATGTCATTCTCAAAATGCAGCTTACATCCAAGGACCTAATCCTCCTATAGAAAGACAAGGCTCTCAAGGACATGGAAGCCGAGATCCACGAACTTCATACCAAAAAGGAGAAGCTTGAATCCACCTTACTCCTGGTAAAAATAGAAAAACTAAAGGCCGAGGTCGACCATGCTACAACCATGAATGAGCTAATCGAGCTAAAGGAGAAGATGGCCAAAGAAAAATGTAACAACTCGGATTTTGAAGATTACCATTAATATTAAATTATAATGTAAATATAATTTAATATTGTTATTATAAAAGAATTTGAGGAATGAAATGTGAGTTAATATTGTTTATTTTATATAAACAATGTTTTGATGAATAAAACTTGGGTTTTGAATTTATATGAGCTAATTTATCTCATAAGATGTTATTTTAACATATTGATGGTTGGAATAAATATAAATGAATGAAAATAAGCTTAGAATATCTTATTTGTGAAATTGGGTTGAAAATAAATGATGTTAGTTATTTATTGAGCCAGAATGGGAAATATTGGAATTTAGGTAAATTTGAGTTAATAAATTTACCAAGTGATGTATTTAAACATTTAATTGTTGAAATAAATCCAAATTGATGGAAATAAAGTTTTAAAAATTTTATTTTAAGGTATTGAAGTGAAATTAGTCATGTACTGTATTTTAATTAAGTCATTGTGTTAATATTGGTAATTATTGCCAATATTATCCTTTTACTGAATATAAAAGGAAAAATGTGAAAAAAACATGTATTTTATTAAAATAAAAGATGAAATATTGTGTGAAAATATTAGTTTGTTGTTTTAAAAGTGTTAGAATGGTTTATTACAATTTACTTGACTAAGAGAATAATTTTTGAACAAGTTATATTTTAAAAATAGCGTTTTTACACTAAAATTGTGTAAATTGCTAAATATTGTTAAAAATGGTGTTTTATTGTTAAAACAACTTTTTATTGTTAAAAAAATTTCATTTTTTCAGATTATCTATTTTATTTCAAAACAAATTAGTGTATGCATTTTATTTGGCTTGAAAATGAAGTGTTATATGCATATAGGGTTAAATTAAGTGGAAACATGTATACAACTTCTTTTTTTCTAATGTTTTATTTGGGCTTAAAGGGTTTGGATGGGATCCAAAGCCCATTCTCTAGATCCTTCTGGCGAGGGAAAAAAAAATTGTACGTAATTTGCATCTTCTTCTCCCAAAAACCTTCTTACCGTAAAAACAAAAGGAAAAACAATGGCTTCCTCAAACTAAATCAATTTTCCACTCAATTTGCTGCAAAAATTCAAAGAGAAATCATCTAAATCTGGAATAAAAAGGTAATCTCCATCTAATACAAAAGATTTTTCATAAAAATCTTAGAATTTGAGTTATGAATTGACTGTAATGTTTTATTTCATCTTGCATGTGTCTTTTCTAGCTTCTTCAGGTTATTGAGGATTATTTCTCCACCAAAAGTCATCAAATTTCTCTCTAATCGCTGCTATATCTTTCTAAATAAAGTGGTAAGCAAGGTAAGAGTTTCTTACAGCAAGCTAAAGCTAAAAAAAAAAATCAAATTTTGCTATCAAAGTGTTGCCTGAAATGTTCAATTTATTGAACAAGTTTTCTCTTATGTTGGCTGAAATTGTGCTATGTTCAACAAATCATATCTTTCTCAATTTAAAGCCAATTGCTCTCATTTTTCGATATGTTGCATTGGTTGGTCTTGAAAATATTTCTGAAAATTTTCATTTAATTTTGATTGGTTTTGATGTAGAAAATTACTGGTTGAATTCGGCCAAAATTTGATCTCTGTTTGTTGGCCGAAAATGCACCATGTTCATTAAATCGTATCTTTCTCAATTTACTTTCAATTGCTCCAAATTTTGGACATGTTGAAGTAGACGGATTTTAAAAGATTTCTGTAAAGTTTCATTGAATTATGATTTGATTTGATATAGAAATTTGTTGGTTGAATTCGGCAAAATATTGATCTCTGTGTGTAGGTCGAAAATGCACCATATTTCAAAAAATTGTATCTTTCTCATGTTAAAGCCAATTGCTCCTAATTTTGGGTATGCTAAAAAATTCTGAAAATTTTGATTTAATTTTGATTTGTTTTGATATTGAAAATTGTTTGTTGAATCGGCCAAAAATTGATCTCTTTTTGTTGGCCGAAAATGCAACATGTTCAAAAAATCATATCTTCTTCTCTTTAGAGCCATTTGCTCCCAATTTCTGATATGTTGCTGTAGTTGGAATGTGAAATGTTTCTAAAAAAATTCATGAAATTTTGAGTTGTTTTGATAAAGAAAATCGTTGGTTCAAAACAGCCGAAAATCTTGTTTTCTGTGCTTGCTGAAAAGAGCTATGTTCGAAAAATCATAACTCTTTCATTTTGCATCGAATTGCTCCAAAGTTTGGATATGTTATAGTCCTCATATCATAGTATAATATAGCAAGATTTGGAAGAAATCTGGATTATTTTGATACCCCAAATTACTGTCCAAACTTAGCCAAAAACTTAGTTGTTTGGTAGATTGTTCTTTTGCTTCTATTTGCGCTTTCGTTAACTGTTTCACTGCAAATTTCGATGATTTTAAATATTGTTTGAATAAGTTTGATGATAAATGTTTAATTATTTTTATCCAACAATGGATTGGCTTGGTTTCGGAAATTTTACGAATTTAAATTTTATTTAAATTCTATTTCATTCTAAATATCGATAAATGTCGATATTTGAAAAATTCGATGGTTTTAATTGATTTTGGTTTCGAATAAGTTTGTGAAAATTCTTTATAAATTATGGTTTATTAAATAAATGTTTTAAGACATTTTAAAGGATTTTTAAGCAATTATTTTTTTATAGTATTTTATAAATAGATAATCTATTTGATAAATGGATTTTTCCTTATATAACTTATTTAAAAATCTCTAAAAATTGTTTAAAAATCCCGTTTTCTCTATAAAATTATTCTAAACATATTATAGCCTATTTAGATGATTTTCGGCATATAAGAATGAGAATTAAATGATTTGGCAAAAATACGTGGTACGTGACATGTATTTTCGCCTCATCGCTTAATATCGGACTTGTACTGTCGTATCGGCTTTGAAGTACTGTTTTATGATATTTTTACCTGCCGAGGACACGAGGCGGGGTTGTTATGATGAATTGATGATGGTTGTGATGTTTAAGATGGACTTCTACTTGTCGATGAAATGAGACAAGTTTTGATGTCACTTTAAACTCATCAAAGTATGAGACACGATGAGTTGGGTGCTTTACACTCGCCAATGAGACAAGGCGGTGTATGTTTGATTTGGATTTTTATGACTGTTTTCTAATGTGGCATCGACTGACGATTAGTAAACTAATAGGTGCGAATGTATGGTATGGGACATACATTAACACACATTGGGTTCCTATTCGAGATGTTGTGACAAATTCAAGATGTTATTAGTACTACAAACCGAGTATAAGATTTGAATCATTACGATGTTCCTGATGTCGTTACTAGATTCCAATCATCATGGTGTTTTGCTCGGATTTTATGATTTGGGTGTCATCGCGATATTCGACTATAGTCGGTCGAGATGATCACGATGCTAAGATGTTAATGACCCCAAATCATCATGATGTATGGTACCAAAAAATAGTAGTACTAGTCAAGATGGAAAGCACGTGCAATATTCTATGAAGTTTTCTATGTTCGATTTCACCTTTTTGTGATGTTGTTATTTGAATACGGCCTTGAGTATGAAATGGGCTGCATTTGTATTAAGTTATATGGTGATTTCTATTATGATTGCCTTTAGCTCTTATTGAGTTCTTATGGTAGATTATGATGATTTGATGTTTCTTTATGAATTTATTATATGGTTCTCATCCCTTATCCACTTTACTTAGAGATGTCCTTAAGAGGAACCATATGCATGTTACTTATTGAATTCCTTTGAAATAGATAGATGAATCCCCGATGTCCCCTTTCTTATAAATGATATGATGAATAACATGTCGTTCCGTCGGCAACAACGGAGTGATTCTCACCATTCCGCTTATTATTGAGATCCTTACTACCGATAAGTTTAGCTTGCCTGACCCATGTGTTTTTTACTCGGGTCAGACCGAGTTGTAGGTTAGTTTGGATTGCTTCACTTCTTGGATCAGCTTGATTGCTTTTGTGGGACTTATCATTTTGGCTTGGATGTCGTTTTAGGTCATCTACTTTTATATGTCTTATTGTATATTATTTTGTGGGATGGGTGTATATGTGATTCAATAGTCCATGCTACTTATATATGATGTGTTATTATGGAGATGTATGGTGATGTATTTATTTATATATATATACTCTGATCTGGGTTTGCTGTTCTATGACTGATGTTTTCTATCTGCATGTACATTACATTATTTCTGAAATGGTTCGAATCTACCATAGTGTGCATTAGTTAGGGACTAAGCGTGTCTACCACTTATGAGGTAATGGAAAAAAATCAAGACAGACATGCTTAGCTCTTAACTAATGTACTATGATGGTCGCCCTTAACCAGCCCTATTCTCTACATTAGTAGACATGATTACTTAGTAATTCTCTTTACTAATGTAGGTCTCGGGTTAGGGCGTTACAAAAAAGAAGATTTGAATTCCACCCTTCAATGGTTCTTCACCAGTGTTATCCAATATAAGAACTTGAGGTATTTAGAAAGCACTTACGTCATCAATTTGGCCTATGCTTGGGAAGAGTTACTAATTCTTGCTGTAGTGGTTAGTGAAGGTCTCACCAAAGATGAATTGAAACCTATGTACCTCGATGCTGATGACATTGAAAAACGTGAAAAGGGAAAAGCTATCATAGTCGTAGGAGATGCCATCATTACCGCCACCACTAAAGCTACCACTAGCTTGTTACTAAATCTCTTGTCCAATAATCCATTCCCGTTGAAAGTATTTCTCTCATCTCTCTAGTGTTCGAGATCCTTTAATTCTCATCCTAGATTGTTCCTTATCTTTATATCTCCGTTTGGGAACTCACAGGTTACCCATCGCTTCCTCCTCCACCATCACCAATCATCACAACTACTGAAGGGAATACCACTCCTTCCAAGGGCATCGCACCGAATAAGAAACCCAAGGGTGATTAAGGCCAAAAGACACCTCACGACGTTTAGGGCAGCAAGAGCGGCAAGAAGAAGTAGACACATAACAAGTAGGCTTTCCTCTTAGTTGTTGTAAAGACAGTTTCCTTTTGTTCGTTTTTGGTTGTACATTTTATTTTCCTTTAGTATATGGGCCGTGATTGTGTGGCTCGGCCTCCGCATCCGTTATTTATAATGATTGAATGTAATAATAGATTTCTTTTCTATTTCAATCTCTGCCTCATTACATTTTCGAACTTTATATTTTATCTCTGCCTATAAAGAATTGTTTGCATATATAATATAACTGCTTGTACTTCAATTTATCCACATTATACATGCATGTGTCTGTGCAATGCATTTACCTACTCAAACTCTATGCATATAAGTAAATTCCTACAATTACTTTAATTATGTTCAATTATTTAGGTCTGTTTACTATTGTTAAAGGGTATTCGTTTAGCTAAATAAAACTAAAGTTGAACCAACTCTATGGTTATTCCTGTTTACCTTCGGTCGAGTCTCCTCTAGACTGGACATTCATATCCTGGCATCCTCGATCATGTTAATAAACAGGTGTGATCAATATTATTTATTGGTTCTCGCCACTCGACCTCGACCAACCGTGTCCTGTTGAGCCGTGATTGGGATCATGCATTTTGTAATTCTATAACATACCAAGTTCTGTCCTCAGGGTTGGCATTTTAGATGTTAAAATCTAGGCATTATTCCTTGATCTAGCCTACCTTGAAGCTCTGGTTAAAGGTTAACAATATAGGGCAAATTATTCGATTGCCCCTAGTCTGGTTATTGTAATAACACAGAATTTGGGTCATTAAATTTTAAATATTTAAATAATTGGACTTTGAAATTAATAGCTTATATTCAATATAGGGATTAATGAAATATTTGAATTTGTAGATTAATTTATTTAGATTTGATGATCTTATTTAACTCTTTTTAATTAATAGACAATATTGGTGAATTCAATTTGTAAATTTAATTACAAAAAAAATAGATTGGATAAATATCGATAATTGGATCAAAAATATAAAACAATATTTAAAATGTGTGAAATTTTTACTCTGGGGCAATGTCTTGATTTTTAACGAAACTAGTGCCCTTAGATCTGGAATAATAAATTATTTTATGCCAATAGGTTTCATGATGATTAGACTTACTATGTGATCGTGCGAGCTTGAAATGCATAATGATTAATTTTAGAAAATTAAAATAATACAATTGGATTTTAAAAACCTAACTTCTGTATATTTTGTCTCGATAATAGTTCCAATGTGTTCGGAATGTAGGTATATAGCTAGGAATGCCAGTGAGCATGCCTTATTAAAAGTTTGTGAAATTTTGGAGTGAATAGTGTTAGCTAAGATTTCTACGTAAGAATCCACTACCCTCTCATTTCTCAACTTAGAATCCTAACCCTAAAATTTACCACAGTCACCAATTTTAGATAGCCCATCCAATGACCATAATCAATTATTGTAACGACCATCTTTCTTGAATCGAAAGACGAGCCATTAAGGTTAGAAGAAAAAGGAAAGAAAAGAAGAAACTAAACAATGAGAGAGTCTCATCACGAATCAAAACAACATACAACAGATAACATAGGACATTACATAGTAATTCCGTAATAATAATACATTAGAATCTTTACATTACAACTTCAACTGGGCAGTTATAACTATCCGTTCATCCAAAATACATTGATCATATATAAACACATCAAAAATAAATACAATAAGCTACAGTGAAGCCACCAGCTCTATCTCCTTCAAAATGCTTCCATAATAAACCTGGATCACTTGACTACACATAAAAATTTGAGTACCCAAGAGTTTTAGGAAGAGAAAATAAAACTCCGGTTCAAACATGGGTCTGATGTGAGTAAACCTCAAACAACTTAATTCTTACTTTATAAAACACTTTGAAAATGAAAGGTATCTCGTAAGACCACACCGCACATAAACATGGACGGGTTTTTACCTTACGATGAGCAAAATAATTTATATAGAAATCCAGTCATATTATCATAATATCTAGGGTTTTCAAATAAATAGTTCACATAGTCGAAATTGTTACATTAATTGAATTCCAGCATAAAAGGTATATAACTAAGACCAAAGGCACTTATGGAGAAACGGACTCCATACAATGACTGGGCTACTGGTGTACCGCCTGTCACGGTGCATCTCCAGATAAAACAATACCGAGGTCGAACCTATCAACCCATGCTAACACAAGACCAGCCTACCCTTTACTGGATAGTACCGTATAAGACCACCCCTCGGTTGGAATCAGTAACCGTACCGAAGCACAAATAACGTAATAGTAGAGATTCTAGATAAGGATGACCTTACCCTCATGGGAGCGACCCACCTAGCCTTGCTGCATCTTCCCTTTTTTTGTCATTCCCGATTGATGAGGCCTAAGGCTACGTTTACCTTTACTATAGTATTGCCTATTGGAATGCTAACATTACCTTCCATTTGTTTACACAATGTCAGCACTCATCCATACAATTCGCTCTGGAGATGAACGAACCGAAGGCACTTCATAGTCTTCATCTTGGATCTTGCCTTTACTATTTCCAATTTGAACATATACGTTGGTTCGTTGGTTCAAAGTGTTTTCGGAAAACAACTAATATTCGATCTCGGTCTCTCCGAACAAGCTTTCAATAATTTTAAAAGGTTAAGTTATTTATAGTAGACTAACTCACTATCAAGGCGTGAAGATTCACATATGAATATATCTACCACATGCTTAGATAATTATGACCGCTTATTGAAATTAACCCCCTTGTATTCATCAGGTTCCCGAATTGCGGTATTTGAGATAAAAGTCGACTTACTTTTAATATAAGACATCATCGTTGTATTACAACTACTTTAATTCATTTGGCTACTTAATAGTAGGGACAAGAGATCCTTCGGATTGAACACAATTTATTTAAACAAGAAAAGTGGTTAACATAAATAATCGATAGAGTTTTAAACAAAACCTTAAAATAAACAAACGTAAATTGAATCATAAGTTTAAAACTCAAATAACCTTTAACTAAATCAAAATTAAATCATTAACAATACTAATTTTGTTTATAGTTAAACCTTAATTATACTTTAATTAAATAACATCTATTTAAGAAATTAATCCTTAATTAAGTGGATAACTAACCTTTAATTAGTTAATAATTAATTAATTAATTATAATTAAATAATTAATTAAAATAAAATATACTTTATTAAATAAAATTAATTCCATTTTATCTTGTTTATTCATTATTTAAAACTTAATTAAAAATAATTAACTTAGTAATTATTTCTTAAACTCTAATTATTTAACCTAATTACTTAATTAATTAATTAATAACTACCCAAATTAATTTAAATTAAATAAATAAATTATTAAATAACTAAAAACTTAAACTTTTGACTTACTCAGTGAACTCAAAATGGATTTTTAAAATCAATCCAAAAGAAAACATTTAAAACTTGAAATCGTGAAATTTTTCGAACTGCATCCATAACAACTATCGTTATAGACACAGTTCGCTGGAATTGATTTCTAGGTGAAATCTTCACTTTAACTCTAGCTACTACATCTTTAAAAACACAAATGAGAAAGTTTTGAAAACTTAAAAAAAAGGTAAAAACTTAAAAAAAGATAAAAACTTGAAAAAACATTTTCAAAAATCCAGAGCTAGAAATAATTCCGTTTTCAAATCAGATCTCAAGTCCTTTGCAACTTTTCAAGGTGCAAACTTCACCACATTTACATCATAGACACATGGTTTTATTTCATAAACAAACTACCATAATATCATACATCACATACCCATATCCATATACATATCCAAACATATCAACCAATCGCCAAATCTAAGTTCAAACATAAACCTATCATCATATGTCATCAATACGACATGATAATTCAACACAAAAATCACCATATTTTCACAACATATATTCCATCAAAACTAAGTTAATTTCTTTCCCAAAAACAAAAGTTTTACTCACAGCAAATTTTTCTAAATCAAAGCAACTTTTGCCAGATTTTGAAAACACTTTCGAAACTTGCAAAAATAGCACGTTCAGACCCTTGAACACTTGAATTAGTCTCGGCCGATTCTGTTTGGGCTTGGCCTAGGCCTTGTTGGGTACGGCCTTGCGATGTTTGGGCTCAGCCCTAATGGCATTGGGTGGTAGAGTGTTGTATTTTGGATGAGGAGATGTTGAATGGGTTGTAGAAGCGTTTTAGTCAATTTTAAATGCGATTTTTGCAAAAAGAAATGAATATTTCTAAAATTAAAAGATATGAAGAAAAGACATGGAAGTGTTTATCCAAGCACTTAGGAATTTTAAAAGCAGAGAAGGGGAGTGTAAAATGAAAAATATGAAGATAAAGGGGTATATATAGGCGTGGGATTTGATTAAAATAGTAATAAGTGATTTATATTAAAATATATGTATGCATGCATTGCCATACCTCCTCCCTCCCCTCAAAACCATTCATACTACCCCATTCCCATGCTTTCCACTATTCATGTCTTTCTCCTGTGTCCTTGTGTAGAAAAAGGTGTGTTTCTATATGTGTATATATATTCCTTTATTAAATGTTTTCTTTTATCCGTATAGATATACACTTAAAAGAGAGGATATTCATGCACATGTACATGTATTTATCATGTTAAAATGGTTTATAATGTGTGCATGTGTGCTTAACATAGTGTTATGAAATTTAACGCAACTTTTAACCAATGAAAAATTGATATTTCAGAAAATAACTTTCAGTCGCATTTTCTATTTTTTATGAACTATATATATTGGTAAACAAATTTTGAAAAGATTTTATCATCATTAATTATTATTTAAATTAGTTTTATTTATTAATAAAAATCTATTTATTAATTATTTAAAATATAATTGAATATCCATTTAAATAGCGAATAAATTCTAGGTCGTTACACCCCCTTTGTTAAAAGAATTTTGTCCCGAAATTTGCAAACTAGGAGATAATTCATTTACGCAAAAATCTATATATATTCATCTCATACGCATACAAAGACATAACCTAAACATCCATGGCAAACAAACATACATTATACATACAATCTATGACTAGCTATCCTAACATCAACTCAGGATAGGCTTCTTTCATACGTTCCACTATCTCCTAAGTGCAGTCTCTAGGATCCTCGCTCCACTGAATCTTAACTAGTCGCACCACCTTGTTACGCAACCTCTTTTCATCATGATCCACAACATAAACTGGATGTATAACCATTGTTAGGTTCGGTTATATCTCTAATTCTTCTTGAACCTATGGCTATACAATCCAAGATGGGTCATGAATATATCTCCTCAAATGAGACACATGTAACACATTATGAACTGCCGCCAATCTCTTGGGCAACTCGACCCTTTAATAAAGCGATTTGATCCTCTCAAGAATACAGAAGGGTTCAACATACCTTGAAGATAACTTCCTAGCTTTTCCAAATCTAACAGCTCCTCTTATTGGTGAAATCTTTACAAACACCAAGTCTTCAGCCATAAATTCGAAATTCCTTTGCCCCTTACCCGCATAACTCTTTTGCCGATCTTGGGCCTCCTTCATCCTTTTCTCAATAACTGCAACTTTCTCTATAGCTTCTCGGATCATGTCCGTCCTAAGGATTAATTCGTCTCCTATCTCAACCCAACATACTGGTGACTTGCATGGTCTTCCATATAGGGCTTCATATAGTGCCCTCCCAATGCTTGCTTGGAAGCTATTATTATAGGAGAACTCAACCAAATGAAAATGATCCTCCCATGATCGACCAAAATCCAAATTACACACCCTTAAGAGATCCTCTAGAATATGATTCACTCACTCCGTCTGTCCGTCTGTTTAGGGGTTATATATTGTGCTTAAGCTTAACCTTGTTCCATGGGTTGTTTGTAACGCTTCCCAAAAATGACTAGTAAATATGGGGTCTCGATCACTTATAATACTCACAGGAACTCCATGCAACCTGACTATCTCCCTCATAAAAAATTTAGCTAAGGAAGTAGCAGTCCTTGTTGGTTTCACCAGAATAAAATGTACGCTCTTCGTTAGCTGATCAACGATTACACACACTCCTTCATTTCCTTTTTTTGTCCTAGGAAAAGCAACGATAAAATCTTTTAATATAATTTTCCATTTCCAATTGGGTATTTCCAGAGGTTGTAATAATCCGACTGTCTTCTGATGATCACCTTTTATTTGTTGACAGCATGAACACCTGCTAATAAAGATAGAGACATCTCTCTTCATTCCCTTCCACCAAAATATCCGCTTTATGTCCCTATGCATCTTTGAGACACCTGGATAGATAGTCAACTTTGAAAGATGACATTCTAACAAAATTCCTACCTAAGTCCGTTGACATTCGGTACACAGATGTTTCCATTCATCCCCAACACTTCTCGTTTATCAATCTTGAAACTTTTGTACTACCCCTCCTTGACCTTCCTGATGATCACCGTGAAGCTTTTGTCCTCTCTTTGCTTGCTCGCTATTCTTTCTAGGAGAGTCGGGGTAACCTCCAAAAGAGTCAAAACAATGTTCATGCTCAAGGCATCCGCCACCACATTTTCCTTCCCTGGTGTATACAAAATATCCAATTCATAAGCTCTATAAACTCTAATCATCTCTGTTACCTCAGGTTCAGATCCTTCTGAGTAAAAAGATACTTCAGGGATTTATCATCCATGAAGTGCTTGAATTTTTCACCTAATTAAATTAAGAAAACTTATTCCCAAAATCTCTAAAGATTAGAAAGAAACTAAGAGGGATAGAGGGATCCTTACCTAGCAAGTAATGTCTCCACATTTTCAATGAAAAGACAATAGCCAACAACTCTAAGTCATGGGTAGCATAGTTCTTATCGTGAGCCTTCAACTGCCTTCTCGCATACGCAATCACCTTACCATGTTGCATCAAAACAACACCAAGTCAACACTCATTTGTATAAAATGTAAACCCACTAATTCTATCAGGAACAGCCGAAACTGATGCACTGGTCAATCTCTTCTTTAATTCAAGAAATGCCTCCTCACACTTAGGGGCCACACAAACTTCTCCTCCTTCTAAGTCAGCTTAGTAAAATGGGTTGAAATTTTGGAATAATCCTGAATAAGCCTCCTATAGTATCCAGCCAACCCTAAGAAACTGCAAACCTTGGTAGGTGTCTGCGGTTGCTTCCATTCCTGAACAGCTTCCACTTTCACTAGATCCACTTAAATACCTTCTTCCGTCATGATATGTCATAAGAATCTTACCTTTGATTTCCAAAAATGGCACTTAGAAAATTTCGCCTTCAAGACATGTCTCCTCAATGTTTCCTACACCACTTCCAAATGATATTTGTGCTCCTCCTCAGATTTGGAGTAGATCAGGATGCCATTGATGAAAACTAACACAAACTTGTTAAGAACATCTTGGAAAACATGGTTCCCGAGGTCTACAAAATATGTTGGTGCATTGGTTAGCCTGAAAGGTATAACCAACCACTCAAAGAAATAATTAGGACCTCTAAAAACAATTAAGGGTATACTATCTTCAGCAAAACTAAGCCGACGGAATCCAACAGCTAGATCCATTTGAGAAAATACCGTAGTTCAAAGAAGTTGATCAAAAATATCATTGATGTAGGGTAAGGGATACTTATTCCTAATGGTTAGCTTATTCAACTCCCTATAATCTATGTACAACCTTAAAGATCCATCAAGCATAGCCATAAACACCATAGCAGACCGCCAACACGAACGAATGGGTCTAATTCATCTTCTCCTTAATAGGTCATTGGTTTGCTGTTCTAATTCTTTACACTCTTTTAGGGCCATCCTTCTCTTAGGTTGAACCACAGGTCTAGCACCAGGGACAATCAATATGGAACTCTATCTCTTGTTGTGGGGGTAAACTATTAAATTCTTCGAAAATATTGGGAAAATCCCTAACAATTTCTACACAACTTAACTCATGGTGGGATGGTTCCATAGCATACAAGAAATTATACATATTAATACCGGGTTCCTTATAAGGTACTTCAGCGATTCTTCCCAATTTAGTTTCTAATGATACAGACCTTTCAGCACAATCTAAATTAGCTCCATATTTCGATAACCAATCTATACCTAGAATAATGTCAAATCCCTTAAAGTCTAAGACATACGGGTCACAAGAAAAGCGATGAGAAATGTAGAAAATTGGCACATTCTCACAATTCATATTCAAATAGGTTACACCACCTATGGGATTAGACACACACATAGGGTTTTCTACGGTACTAGGAATAAGATGAAACTTATCTACCAATTCACAAGAGATAAAACTATGAGAGGCACCAGTATCAAATAACGCTCAAACAAAAATACCATTAGTTAGTAAGGTACCTTCAAGGATGCCTTTTCCCTTCACATCTGGTGCAGTATACAGTTCATTCTTAATGGCGTACACCTTAGGCTATTGCACTTCTTCATGAGTGGGATGTCCTTAATCATATGGCCTGGCTGATAACAATTGAAACAAAGCGAGTTCAGGACCATTGGAGAGATGGGTCCACTTTGCTGCTTCGGAGCTTCATAGTTCTGACAGGACCTTGAAATATGACCTCTCCGTTTACAAATATAACAACCAATATTCCTGAACTTTCCTCCTTGACCTCCCCCCTTTCCTTGATTCTTCCAGTTTGGATTAAACTTCCTCTTGTTAGAACCATTCCCACGGGTATTTCCACTAGGCGCTACTGAGGTAGGCTTCTTCTTTTCCAAGGCTTCGCACCTCAGAGCCATATCTACTAAATCCACAAAACTACCTTTAACATGAGTAGTCATCCTCTCATGGTACTCCTCCCTCATACCCAAGACAAACATTTCATTCTTCTTCAATGGGGTGTTGATAAATTCCGGTCCAAAGCAAGACAGCTCATTAAACGTAGTCTCATATTCTACTATAGTTAGATCTCCTTGCTTCAAGTCCATAAAGTTTCGGTACATCCGGGTCCTTCCAGCTGTTGGTAAAAATTGTTCCTAAAAAATTCTTTAAATTGAGCCCACGAAAATTCTTCCTCATGAACAATTGCAGTAAGAGAGTCCCATCAAGCTACTGTTCCTTTTGCAGTCGCCATGCTGCTAAGCATCTTTTCTACTCATCTGACAAACAAAGACCTTTAATCTTCTTGCAAGATTGCAACCAAGCCTGTGCCTCAATGATAGATTCGATTCCTTTAAATTGTTTCCCTCTAAGGTTAGTGTAATCCTTCCATAAGGATGCGAAATTTAACTTGGCTGCTCTAGCGCTGCGTCTTCAGGAATCCGAACTCCTCCAGGATTTGGGGTTTGACCATTTGTAGTTATAGTGCTACCTTCTCCCCTACCTCATCTTCCTCTATTACTCATGTCTTACTACGTGGCATAGTAAGATAATTCTTTGAATACTTGGACGAGATAAATCTTGACAGAAGGGTACTAATCAAGCCTATCAAGATGATCTATCTATCAAAGATATATATATATATATATATATACATGATTGGAAATTACAAATAAGCACTCTCGAAGTTGACCCTAATCTAAAGCCTGGGTGTTTGCTCAACCTAGGCTCTGATACCATAATGTAACGACCATCTTTCTTGAACCGAAAGACAAGCCATTAAGGTTAGAAGAAAAAGGAAAAAAAAGAAGAAACTAAATAATCACAAAATCTCACCACGAATCAGAATAATAAATAATAGATAACATAAGACATTACATAGCAATTCCATAATAATAATAATAATACATCAGAGTCATTATATTACAACTTCAATTAGGCAGTTATAACTACCCATTCATCCAAAATACATGGATCATACATAAACACAATGGAAATAAATATAGTAAGCTATGGAGAAGCCACCTACTCCAGCTTCTTCAAAATGCTTCCGTAAGAAACCTGGATCACTTGGATACTCATAAAAATTTGAGTGCCCAAGAGTTTTAGGAAAAGAAAATAAAACTCCGGGTTAGACATGGGTCTGGTATGAGTAAAACTCAAACAAATTAACTCTTACTTTATAAAACACTTTGAAAATCTAAGGTATCTCGTAAGGCCATGCCTCACATAAACACAGACGAGTTTTTACCTTACGATAACCAAAACAATTTGTATAGAAATCCAGTGATATTATCATAATTTCCGGGGTTTCAAATAAATAGTTCACATGGCTGAAATTGATAAATTAATTAAATTCCTACATAATAGGTATACAACTAAGTTCGAAGGCACGTATTGGGAAATGGATTCCATATAATGACTGAGCTATTGGTGCACCACTCATCATGGTGAATCTCTAGATAAAAAAACACTGAGGTCAAACCTATCGACTCCTGCCAACACAAGACCGGTCTGCCTTTACTGGATAGTACCTAATAAGACCACCCTTCGATTGGGATCAACAACTGTACCGAACCATAAATAAGTTAATAGTAAGGACTCTAGATAGGGATGACCTTACCCTCATGGGAGTAACTCACCTAGCTATAATGACTCACCTTTCTGTACAGTTTAAGTTGGCATTAAACCACACATATCAACTCAAATTGAACAAAAAGGCGGATTGGGGGAAAGAAAGAGGATAGAGGATAGAAGATAGAAGAAACTAAACAATAACAGAATCTCAAATGCATTGGAATAGCATATATTAATCACATAATATTTTACAAAGTCATCTTAAAAAAATACATAAGAGTTACACTAAAACAAATCTAATCTAGGGCAGTTATAACAACCTGTCCTTATACATCAGATATAGAGTATATAGTATACAATTGAAGCAAGTAAAAACTATATATCGAAGAAGCCTCCTGCTCCTAGCTCCTCCAAATGCATCCGTAGAAAACCTGGACAACTTGACTGCTCATAAAAATTTGAGAACCCAAGAGTTTTAGGGAAAGAAAATAAAAATCCAGATCAGACGTGTGTCTGGTGTGAGTAAACTCAAACAACTTGATTGTTACATTTCAAAAATCTTTAAGAAATCAAAGGTGTCTCGTAAAACCATGCCGCACTAAACACGGATGGGTTTTTCGCTTACGAAAACCAAAACACTTTTATAGAAAATCCAGTGATATTATAATAATGTCTAAAGTACAAGTAGTTATTAATCTTAGTCAAAATTGTTACGTTAATTAAATTGCAGCATGTTAGGCTTTACAATCAAACCATAAGGCATGTATTGGAAAATGGATTCCATACTATGACCAGGTAAGGAACTACCTCCGATGGGTATCTCTGGAACAATGCACCCGGGTCTGACAAGAACATCTTTTACCCTGCCACACAGAACCAGCCTACCACTTGACCAGTAGTACCGAATATGTCATCGTACCAGTCTTCCAACCTTAATCCAGATCTCTCATGGATAACCAAATCCATCAAAATAGGGTAATCTAGAAAGATGATGACATACCCTAATGGTAGTGACCCATTTAGCCCTGCTGCATGCCTTGTTTTATTCATTTCCCGTTGATGAGGCTTTTGGCTACGTTTTACCTTTTTGAATAGCATCCCACTTGGAATGCTAACACTGCCCTTCAAGCAGTAATGCAGTGCCAACATTCATCCATACAAGTTGTCTAGGATAAGGATAAACTGAAGGCGCTACTTCAACTACATCAATTTTGGAATCACCCTCGGTACTAGTAGCAAGAAGACCTTGCACTTCAATGCTCCATTTTCGATTCCATGTTCTTTAAGATGTCTTTAGTTCGAAACGCTTGAGTTGAATCAAAGTGTTTCTTAAATAATAGATCTGATCCCGGTCTTTTCGAAACCACTTTCGATAATTTCAGGTAAACTCAACAACGGTTCTTTAGGAAATAAGCATATAAAATATAAGAGCGGAGTTCACCTCCTAACCGTTAGTGGATGGATTTCCTTATCATTATCCTAGAAGAACGAAACAAATTTATATGTACATTATCGCATCACTGACAATAACTGTACCATATAATTTATGTGTTTCCCCTAGATATTTTCAAAGTTATACTTTTGGTCCAGATTTGATAGTCGGGTATTTAACTATCAAATAAACAAACAATCAAATATTGATTAAATTCCATATGGGATCCTCTAAGCCTTTATTAATTAATCTTTAATTAATAAAATCACTCTATAAAACTTTATCAAAGGATCTTTTCTAAAACACTTTTCCTAAACCAGTTACATCTCTTTTACTTGGAAAATAATAAAAATCTTTACCAAGAACATTTTGAAAATTCTCTCTTCTCACATTCCATATTAAATGGCTAAACCATTCCCTTTCGAAACATCACTTGCTATAAAACTCATTTACTTTATAAAACTTATTCACTATTCCTTATAAAAATTCTTTTATAAGTTCACTTTACATTTCAAACCTCTTTAAAATTTGATTTAAAATGTTTTTCAAAAATATTAAAAATGATTTATAAATCTCTTTCTATTTTTAAAACTATTTAAAATCTTCCTTCATAATTCCTTCATAGAATCTCCTTTATAAAATATCATTTTCAAGGTATCATTTGTAAATCACTTCAGGTAAAACCTTTTATTTATTAAACCCCTTTTTAAAAGCAAGATATTATTTAAAAATAACTTCATAAAATAATAATAAAATTTTATAACAATTTATAACCTTTAAACTTAAATCGATTTAAGAATAAAAGTTAATTCAAAAACATACTTTAGAAATTTGAAAAGAGACTTAACAATCCTAATGGCACTAATTTAAGTTGTCATTCAATTTCAATTTCAATTTCAATTCACTTTACGGTTATTTACATATGTCAACATATATGTAAATACAACGCATATCCAAATCAACGAATAACATGTCAATATGAACTAACTAATATATACATGTTCAAATAACATAATAGCAGGATGGTGATTTGTCCTGCTAAATAGATGTCCAAACAATTCAATCAATTTATAGCAGAACGAGGATTTACTCTGCTAACACATGTCCACATAAACAAATAAACAAACAATCAATCTACATTATAACTCAATCACGGTTATATGGTTTCTTAATGGTATCAACACTTGAATCACTTGTACTCAAAACCATCTTTGAAAAAGAAGTACACTTAAACGATTTTATTTTTGAAAACCAAGGATTTAAAACTAAAAAATAACCTTTTCAAAATAATTTATTATAACTTAAATCGTTACTTAAATCGTAATTAATTTTAATTGAATCTTAACTCAATTTAATTAAATAATTAAACAATAATTAACTATTAATTAAACCTAAATTAATCCTTTATTAATTATTAAATAATTAATTATACCTTCATTAATAATTAAATATTGATTAATCTCAATTAATTAAATAATATTTAGTTATACTTTAATAATAAATTAAATCTTTAATAAATAATTTACTAAAAATTAAACCTTAATTAATTTATAATTTAAAAATAATTAAAATTTGATTAATAATTAATCCTATATTTAAAATAATAATTAATTAAAAATAAATTATATACTTAACTCATAAATAATTAACTTGATTAATAATTAATTAAAATAAATCTTAACTTTAAAGTATAATTAATTAACAGCCAATCTTCACTTAATTATAATTATTAAACCTTATTTCTTAATTAATCGTTACTTATTAAAAACTTAATTAATTAAAATAATTATTAAAACTTAATTAACCTTTTAAAATACCATTATTTAGTTTATAAAACATTTACAAAATAATTTGAAACAAAAAAAAACAAACTTTGAAAAAAAATCAAATTTTTAATCGAACTGCATCCACAGCGACTATCGCTATGGATACCTATAATTTCCAACTTTTTTATCACTAACTCTTCCATTACTAATTTTACTTACTTTCCATATCGCTTCCAATTCCAAGACAAAGATCATAATTTTATAACCATAACACCACTTAAGTCATCAATTCAAAGTTCTAATGCCGAACTACAAACTAGCAGAAACATATACATCCGAACCATACCATAATCCAAATAACAATATCACATGTACAACCATATAATAACCATATATGTATGTATGTATGTATGTATGTATGTAAATTACTTTCCAAAATTTTAAAGAATTTACTCACCAAAGGTTTTGAAAACTTGAAATACTTTAGCACTTGGAAATCTTGGAAAACCATAAATTCTTCTCGAAAATGGGTCATTTTGCACTAGATTTTGTACCCTTTCCTCTTAAATTTTGAAAAGTGGTCAAAGGGAAAGTTTAGATCATTTTTTCCTCTATCATTTAAAAAAATTACTCAAAAAAGTTAAATTTTGATGAAGTTAGGGCAAACATAGTGAGGGGTATTTTCGGACATCAAAATCTAGGTTTAAAAACACTCTTGCAAAAATGATTATTTGTAGCATCTAAGCCCGAAATAAAAAAGGTGGTAAACTACAAAGTTGTAGCCAACAAATTCTATGAGGTTCGGAAAAACGAAAATCTGGTTTTGGAGTTGTTTGTAAGAAGTTATGACCGAACCCATTTTGAGTAAAATGGAAGAAATTAACTAGTTTTGAAAACATTTTAAACAAACGAATTTATGATCTTTAAAAGCATTTAAAACTCAAAGGAAGCCATTAAAGTTCTTTGGAAAGCTTGAGAAAGAGGACGAAAATTTGGAATTAAAATTAAAAATAAAATAAGGAGGAAAAGAGATTAGGAATTTGTGCATATATATAAAGTGAAATACCTAAATTACTAAAAAGCCCTTAGGGTACCTACCCTCCACAAACTCAATGACACACACCACCCTTGTCCCCTACATATCCTACATGCCCAACATGAAAAGACTTCTTTATGTACTCTTGTCCCCCTTAAGTTGCCAATATGCCACATCATGTCCCCTGATGTAACAAATTTCTATTTATTTTTTTATTTTCGTTGCCAAAGTGTCACATCACGATTATCTTAACTTAATTAACATTAATTGTACTATCTTAAACCATATTATATAATTAATTTATGCATGCATATATATAAGAAAGTGTGCACAACATTACAAACAACTTTTACATGATGAAACGTCGAAAATTCGGAAAACAGTTTCCAGTCACATTTTCTATTTTTCATCGAACTATATATTTTTCTAAACAAATTTTAAAAATAATTTCACCATTATTATTTATTATTAAAAATTGTTTTATTTTCATTATAAAACATATATATTGAATATTTAAATTTAATTAAATATTCACAAACCAAAGTTGTGAAATTCTGGGTGGTTACAATAGCCTTGCCGCATCTCCCATGTTTTAGTCATTCCCGGTTGATGAGATTTGCCTTTACTATAGCATTGCCACTTGGAATGCTAACATTGCCTTCCATATGTTGACACAATGTCAACACTCATCCATACAAGTCATTCAAGAAATGAACAAACCAAAGGCACTTCATATGCTTCATCTTAGATCTTGCCTTTACTATTTCCAATTCGAACATTTACGTTGGTTCAAAATGGTTTTCAGATAATAACTAATATCTGATCCCGGTCTCTCCAAATCAACCTTTGATAATTTCAAAAGATCAAGTTATTTATAGTGGACTATCCCACAATCAGGGTGTGAATATTCACATATGAACATATGTTCCATATGCTTAGATTATCATGACTGCTTATCGAAATTAACCCCATTATATTCATTACGTTCCCGAAGTGCGGTATTTGTGACAAGTACAAGTCGACTTACTTTCAATAAAACGCATCATCATTTTATTACAACTACTTTAATTCATTTGGCTACTTACTAGCAGGGATAAGAGATCCTTTGGTTCTAAAACAATTTATTTAAAAAAGAAAAGTGATTAAAATAAATAACCGATAGAGTTTTAAACGTAACCTTAAAATAAACAAACTTAAATTGAATCATAAGTTTAAAACTCAATTAGCCCTCATCTAGTCCTTAATTAAATCAAATTTAATTCATTAACAATCCTAATTTTGTTTATAATTAAACCTTAATTGTACTTTAATTAACTAACATTTATTTAAGAAATTAAAACTTAATTAAGTGGATAATTAACCTTTATTAAATAATAATTAGTTAAATAATTTACTCTAATTAAATAACTAATTAAAATAAAATAAAATTTATTAAATAAAATTGATTCCCTTTTATTTTAATTAATCATTATTTAAAACTAACTTAATTTAAAATAATTAACTTAGTTAATTATTTCATAAATCTAACCATTTAACCTAATTACTTAATTAACTAAATATTAATAATTACCCAAATTAATTTAAATTAAATAATTAAATTATTGAATAATTAAATAATTAAAATTTTGACTTATTTAATTAATTCAAAACGCGTTTTCAAAAACAATCCAAAAGAAAACACTTAAAACTTGAAATCGTGAAATTTTTCGAACTATATCCATAGCGACTGCCACTATAAACGTAGTTCACTGGAATTGATTTCTTGGTGAAATCTTCACTTTAACTCTATCTACTACATCTTTGAAAACATAAATGGGAAAGTTTTAAAAACTTAAAACAAAGGTAAAAACTTGGAAAAAAGATTTCAAAAATCCAAAGTTTGAAATTAGCTTTCTTTTTCAAATCGGATATCAAGTTCTTTGCAAATTTTCAAGGTGCAAACTTCACCACATTTACATCACAAACACATGGATTTATTTCATAAAAACTACCATAATATCATACATCACATACCCATATCCATATACATATCCAAACATATCAACATATCAACCAATCACAAATCAAAGTTCAAACATAAACTTGTCATCATATGTCATCAATACGAAATGGTAATTCAACATAAAAATCATCATTTTTTCACAAGATATATTCCATAAAAATCAAGTTAATTTCTTTCCCAAAAACAAAAGTTTTACTTGCCGTAAATTTTTCTAATTAAAGTAACTTTTGTCGGATCTTGAAAACACTTTCGAATCCTTGCAAAAATAGAACTTTTGGACCCTTGAACACTTGAATTAGGCTTGGCCAATTGGGTTTGGGCTCGGCCTAGGCCTTGTTGCGTATGGCCTTGAGATGTTTGGGCTCGGCCCTAATGGTTTTGGGTAGTGGAGTGTCGTATTTTGGAAGAGGAGATGTTGAATGGGTTGTAGAAGCATTTTAGTGAAATTTAGAAGCGATTTTTGCAAAAAGAAGTGAATATTTCTCAAATTAGAAAATATGAAGAGAAGCTATGGAAGTGTTTATTCAAGCTCTTAGGAATTTTAAAAGTAGAGAAGGAGATTGTAAAATGAAAGATATGAAGATATAAGGGTACATATAGGCTTAGGATTTGATTAAAATAGTAATAGGCGATTTATAGTAAAATATATGTATGCATGCATTACCATACCTCCTCCCTCCCCTCCAAACCATTCATACTACCCCTTCCCCATGCTTTCCACTATTCATGCTCATGCTCATGTGACCTGTGTTGAAAAAGGTGTGTTTTATATGTGTGTGTATGTATATGTATATATATATATATATATATATATATATATATATTCCTTTATGAAATATTTTCTTTTATCCTTATATATACACACTTAAAAGAGGACATATTCATGCACATGTACTCATGTATTTATCATGTTAAAATGGTTTATAATGTATGCATGCGCGTTTAACATAGTGTTTAACACAACTTTTAACCAATGAAAACTCGATATTTTGGAAAATAACTTCCGGTCACATTTTCTATTTTTCTATGAACTATATGTATTGGTAAAAAAAATTGAAATGATTTTATATCATTAATTACTATCTAAATTAGTTTTATTTATTAATAAAAATACATTTATTGATTATTTAAAATATAATTAAATATCCATTTAGAAGCGAATAAATTTTTGGTCGTTACAACTATGTCCACCTGAGACGTTTTCAATCCTCGAACTCAGCTAGGAAAATATTCAGGATAATGAGACAAAGAGATTGGACGTCGCGTTTAGTTGGATTGAGGCATGGCATCGTTGATCTTCATTTGAAAGTGGTGACTGTTTGGATTCGACGAGGGGGAGTAGGCGTCGACATCAGGTAGCGTTGGGTAGCTCATGTTCGGGGCAACCTTTCGAGGTGGTGCGGCGGTGGTTTGAAGCCTGAGCGGTGGTGGTTCGAGGTTGAATGGAGATCATGGTTTCAAATATTAATGGTTGAGCTTTTGAACGAAGGAGGATTTAGTTTTAATCATGTAATTAACATTTAATAAGTAACTAATTTAATTAATAAATTGTTGAATGTTCTTTAATCCATAACTATTTCATACGAGGTCCACATCGAACGACGTCGATTGTTTTGTACTCATGGAATCATTGTCTACGTTTTGGAATTGGATTAGTGGAATTTGGTGCTTGTTGAATTTTGTGCAAAAATTTAACGCTCGATTGATTTTAGTTCAAAACGGAACACTTCGGCGATAACTGTAATCTCGATGAATTTACTCACCTTTAAATTAGTTGTATAATATCTGTGGTGCTATAAATTTATTGTTGAATGCTTGGTTGATAGTTTAGATATTGTTGTTGTTGGTTGACTGTTTGTTTGGTTGAAATCCTATTTTGGAAAACGGATGACAACTTAATTGTTGTGTACCAATGTGATTATATATATTGTCTGTAACTATTGTTTTGTAGGAAACATTTGTAGAGAGACCTTAAGAGGTTCTCGCCAATAATTATTATTTACTTCCTTATGCTGCTTATATTGATGTTTAGTAGCAATTAATCATGATATTCTATTTAAATTATTTAAGTGTCGTTATAGCAATTTTTGCTATACCGTCATTTATTGAATATCATCTCCATAAAACATTTGTGTGTGCTCTCTTTAGCTTTTATTTTCACAAATACAAATTTAAATTCAATAATCATTCTGGTTAATCATTTTAATCATTTTAATTATTTTAATTAATCATATTTGACTCTAATAAATCAATTTAATTAATGATGTTTGAGGCTAATTAATTATTTTAATTTAATATATTTTCAATTTAGTTAATAATTTTAATTAATGATATTTGAATTTATTTAATCGATTTAGATATCATTTAATTAATATTTTTAATTAATAGTGTTTTAAAAGTTAAGTAATTAATCTAATAAAAAAGGTTAAAGCAAATTAATTTATTTGACTAAAGTGTTTTATAGTTAATTAAGTGTTTTAGTGTATTAATGTTAATGAACTGATTTAATAAGGCTTTAAAATTTAATTTACTGATTATACAAAAGTGTTTTAGAAATAATTGATTATTTAAATAGAGATAATTGATTGATTTATTAAAAGCGATGATAAATTTGATTAATTATCTGTCGGGATAACTTGTGTTGTTTTTAAAATTATAAATGGTTATAAATGTGATTAATTATCTTTCGGTATAATTGATGTTGGTTTAAATTTATAAACGGGATTTTAAATTTGATTTATTTTCTTTAGAAAAATAAATGTGGTTTTAAAATTTATAAAAAGGTTATATAAATTATCCTTCAGGATGATAGCATTTGGTCTAAAATTTATAAAAGTAAATTAATTGATTTATCATCTCTTGGGATAATAAATTTTGTTTTAAAATTTAGAAACAAGAAGATCTGTAGCGACCCGGAATTTTGGACATTTGATTTTGGGATATTTAATTGATTTAAATAATAAATTAGTGGTTTAAATAGTTGAATGACTCAAAAATCCAAATTAGTTATAAAATTAAGGTTATTAATTTGAATTTAAATATATAGATTACTTAAAGTATTTGAAAGGAGAATTTATATTTGAATAGCGATTCAAATAACTGAACTTTAAATTGAATATTAATTAAATTAATGGAATGGACTTATTTAACTCCATTTTGGATTAATGAATAATAACGGTTAATTTTATTGTAAATTCAACTGCTGTACTAAACGGTTAAAATAAATAATTGGGAAATGCGTTATTATTTTTACGACTCAATTTTTATTGATGTACTTTAATTTATTTTATTTCGTTTTTCCATACTTTTTAATTTGAAAACTATTAGATTATTTGTTTGCCAATTATCATCGAATAACGGTGTTTTTATGACTTTACAGAATCCAATAACAAGTGTATATTATTATTTATTATGAATCACATTGTTGTTTTGGGAATGACCGTATTTTTTTAGTCGACTGGAGTCCATATATAAAATGGAAAGCAGTGCAGCTCGACGTCGAAAAACTAACATTATATAATACACCAATACTTATCAACCAAAAAGATCTCACTTTCAACTCTCCCTCTCACTTTTCTTTAAAAAAACCTATACTGTTTCATTTTCCTCCAAAGAAAAATAAAATAAAGTTAGATCTAATTCTTTCAAAATTCGAAAACAATTCAAACAAAATATAAAATAAAATAAAAAGAGGGGAGCTTTTGCTTTGTAATGAGCAGATCTACATTTTGATATATATGTTGGAGGGTACGACCTTGTTCCTGGTTATCCATAGCGAGCGTTTTTAGTGATATTGCAACAAGGCCTTGGGTTATTTGGAGATTGAGGTGACGATTTGTATAATAGAGGTGAGATTTGTGTTAATGGAGTGGAGAAGCACCTCGATGCCAAGTCTTGGGAGGTGTGGCCATGGTTGGGGAATCGCGATGGAGGGAAGCAGTGCGCGTTAACCTACAGGTCGCAATAGGGCGGAGGGATGCTATCTCGAAGGTATTGGGTTCGAGGCGTGGAGATTTTGAAAACGAGTTAGTCGGTGAAGGTCATGGGTGATTTCGTGGTCCGAGGAAGGAGGGATGCATGGTCGAAGTTCGGCATGGTGTAGGGAGTTTCTATTTTGGAGGGAACGAAATTGAACGAAGAAGATGGATTAGGATTGGGGATTAGTGAGGCTAATTAATACAATAAAATTTGTAATTAGTATTTATATTATTATTTGAAAATTTATTAACTTAAAACTTGAATAACTCATCCATACAAGGTCCAATCGAGAAGTGGATTTTTGCATTACGCTCATAATGATGGATGCTTCGCGATGGAATTTGTTTGACGATGAACGAAGCTTGTTGAATTTTATGCTGAATTCGAACGTCGTTCCAATTCGGTCGAAAACGGAACGCCTCGGCGACGAAATGAATTTTAGTGAGTTAAACTCACTTTTTTGGTTAACCAGTTATGTTATATAGTTGATTTAAATTTTTGATTGGATGTTTGGATGATTTACTGTTTTATCAATTGGTTTAGATTTATTCCCACCACTAGAGCGGATGACCTTTTATATATACACCCCTAGTAGCGAATGACGCGTATTATATACTATTTAGGATGCAGGGGAATAGGTTGGTGGGATCCAACAGGATTCCTCACCACTATTGATTTTTTTACATATATATATATATATATGTATATATATATATATGATACACACACACACATATATGTATATGCTGATATATATGAGTTGTGAAGTAAGGGGATAGGTTGAAGGGAACCAATGGGATTCCTCACCATTGTTGAAATGTTTTTCTATAATATCCCTGTTATATGAATTTTTGAAATATCAAACCTGATTGTTAACCCAATAGGTTATGTCATTGTTATATAATCGACTTAAACCTTGTAGTGATAGAAAAATCAATATCGATATTGGTTAAGCGTTTGGTAGTTATTGGCCTTAAATTAGTATTTTGGTAATACTATAAGCTGCCATGTGGGTTGGGACCGATTTTTGAGACGGAAAGTGATTTAAAAATTGAATTTGAAGTTTTCGAAAATATTTTGTTCAAGATTTAATTTCTATTTTACTCCAACCTTTTTATCCGTTTGTACTAAATTATTTAAAAATGATTTAAAATGTCCTATTATAATTTAATACTGTTTTAAAAGTTATTTATTTATATTTAATATTGTTTTAAAAGTTATTTATTCCTATTTAATACCGTTTTAAAAGTTATTTATTTATATTTAATCTAGAAGTTATTTAATTATATTTAATATTGTTTAAAAAGTTACTTATTTATAACCAATATTGTTTTAAGGTCACTCTTCAATATTTTAATATTTTGAAAGGTAAATTATTTAAATAATTGATATGGTTTGAAATTAATACTAATTATTGATTAATACTATTTTGGAAATTAATTATTATTCAGATAATGTTAATTATGATATAACAGTGTTTAAAGTAAATGAATGGACTTTATTTATAAATGTTTTTGAGATTTATGAATAGAGTCTTATGAACAGTTTTGGGTTTTATAAGAGGAGTTTTATGGAATGGCTTGGAAACTTAAAGGAAGATTAGCTAAAGGGTAAAGTGAGTTTTCTAAATGGTTTTAGATATTTATAAAAGGATTTTAGAAATGGGTTTATAGATTTGTAAAAGAAGTTTTATAAATGGTTTTGTGGATTATAAAAGGGTTATAAATGATTTAAGGAATGTATAAAAGGGTTTTATAAATGGTTTCGAACATTTATAAAATGGTATATAAATGGATTTAAGAAATATTAAAGGAACTTATAAACAGTTTTAGAGTTGTATAAAAAGGAACTCTTTCTCTATTTATGAATATACTTATACCGTTGAGATAAGCGTATGGATATTTTTTCAGGTACTGAAAATATGGGGATTTGTGGGTATATCTTTGTAAAGTTATTTCTATACATGTGGTTTACAAAGTGATTAAATTAATAAAAGAACTAACTATAGAGGCTAGTGTTCACTTATGTGCTTAACCAATGTTGATTTTCGTCTATGGAATTAAATCCTCGATTTGGATGTGTGTTTGTTGATAGTTAAAAAATCAACTATCAAAATGGACCCAAACGTAACTTTGGAAATATCTAGAAGAAATACATAGTTATATGGCACAATCATCTCCGATGAAGTCGTACTGTTTGTATAAATCTCGTTTCGTTCTCCTAGGACAAACGATAAGGAAACCTGTCCACTAACGGTTAGGAGGTGATCTCTGCTATTATCTTTGACTATTTATTTCCTAAAGAAACGGGGTTGAGTCTACCGAAAACTACTGAACGTTGCTTCGAATAGACAGGGATCAGATATGTTATCTGACAACCACTTCGATCCAATTGAAGTGTTTCAAAGTAAAGACATCCTAAAAATGATGGAATTGAAGATGGAGCTCTTTGAAGTGCAAGGGATTCTTGCTAGTAATCCTGAGGGTAATTCACAGAATGGCTGTAGTAGAAGTGGTGCCTTCGGTTACATTCAGTCCTAGAATGAACTTGTGTAGATGAATGTTGGCATTACATTATTGGTTGGAGGGCAGTATTAGTATTCCAAGTGAGAAGTGCTATATAAAATAAAAAAACGTAGCCTCAA